>OY293826.1:74585277-75228528 GCA_958507055.1 Crioceris asparagi
GGCTGTTTAGTCCCAAACGGAAGAGAAAGTCCGCTTCTAATTCACTCACCATAAAAATTGATGATAATCCTATTAAATTAGTAGAGTAGAGAGAGTAGATCAAAAATCTGGGCATGTGGATCGATACTGATCTGAGATTCATAAAGCATGTTAATCAGCTGTGTAAGGCTTCATATAACGTATTACGGCAGCTATACCTCAATGGGCACATGATGTCAAAAAACCTTTAATTGAATCTACGCGAGCCTCTAGTATTCTCACGAATAGCGTATTGCGACACTATTTATGGTCCGGCTTTAGATCAACATAATGTATTACGGTTGCAAAAAATCCAAAATAGCTGTATTCGATTTGCATATGGCTTACGTAAGTATGACCATATCAGCAATTCATTTAACGACTCAGGTTGGTTGAAAATGAATCAAATGAGGGAAACACACCTCCTAACCGTAACACATAAAATTTTGCTATCAGGAACTCCAGCATATTTGAGGAAGAAATTGTTTTTCTTTTTACGAAAGAATGATTCGCGTAATAAATACCACTTGCTAATTCCAAAACACAAAACCCCTTTATACACACGTAGTTTTTCATACAATGCAACAAAACTATACAATGCGCTACCACATGAACTCAAAGACCTTAGCTTGAAAAATTTTAAAAGAACGTTTGGAAGTCGTCCTCGGATCACGGTAATTATGTCCTTGCTATTCACATGATTCTTATTGCAATGATTTATGGTATAAGTATAATGAAGTCTCAGTTCAATTGAAACATTTTGGCACTATACTTATATAAGAAATAAAAATTTACTAGTTTTTATCTACTTGTATTCTTGTATCTAACCAAATATATTTACTTGTCTTTATGTATACATAATTTTTGAAAGTTTATATATAGTTATGTATTTAACATTGTAGGTGTCTGCTGACATAGACTTTATAGATTAAGTGTGTATGTCCCAGGTTGGGTTTAAAAGCAGCTCTAATAGCTGAACGCCTCCCATTCATCATACTTGTTAACCATTATAATTGTAAACCACTGGATGGATAAAGGCATATTATTATTATTATTATTATTATTATTATTATTATTATTATTATTATTATTACTATTATTATTATTATTATTATTATTATTATTATTATTATTATTATTATTATTAAATCAATTGCTGTAACTAGTTTAACGATACAGACAGAATGTTCCAATTAAATCTATACAAAAAATATTAAAGTAATGTTTTGTTTTGTCTAATCAGAAACCAGTTCGTCTTTGTCATAATCATTCAATAATAATGTACAATAGGCTTCTCCTATTTAAGTTTTTCCAATAGTCAGTGTTATTAACTTTTTGATGTTTGTTTTCTCAGCTGAATCATAACACTTCATTGATGAAAATGAGCAAAATGTATTTGTTGAAATGCGTGGTGTCGATGAAATAGACAGTTTGTGAAAGAAGAAAACATTGTCGACTCAATTCTGTATAATTCGAATATTTAATAGTATGTATTTCTATAATTTTGGTAACATTTTGATGGAAATCCATCAATCGACTTAGCAACATTCAATTTAATAAAATAAAATCAGTTCTATTTGAATTACACTTGAAAACAACAACAAGGAATCCACAATATTCGTTCTCAATTCTTGAAACAAAAAAATTAAAACGATAAAATCTTACTAGAACATGGCACAACATACAACAATACAAATTCATACTGATAAATACCTCCACCTCCAGGAGAAAATAACTCGTAATGTTAGCTTGCCCCAAGATTTTAATGAAGAGAAATTAGATAAAAGCTTGCAAATGCTATACCACACCACACACATAGCCTTGGCTTATATAAAATGTATTCATCATAAAAGCGTTTTTGTTATTTGCTCACACGGAAGAAAGGGTCCCTTCCCAACTATATAGCGTTCAAATTAAATTTTTCACACCGTAGGTAGGTAGGTAGACAACAGGCAAAAGAGAGAAAACAAATTAAAAATAAAAACAGAATGTGGAAAAAATGCAGACCGTAATTTTGGGGAAGCAGAGTTTTACCCGTAGTCTTAATGCACTATTTCGGTACTTTTGATGTATAGGGGTAGATAGAGTTATAATGTGGCTTTTAACCCTCTAAAAATACCTAGTGGTGGAAGCCGCCGCTGCTGGGTAGTTTTTGGAGCTTTGATCTGAGATATTGCATTTTTTAAATGGTTAAAGCAGAAAAAAACTTATCCCCAAATAAACTTTTACTTTATCTAACTGTTTACTCATATTCTGTATAAACGGTTTCTCTAACGTCAACATTGAATATGAGTATGAATTATTGTTGGTCTTGGTAGGCTGAAAAAAAGTCAGATCATACGATTTTTATAATCGATGGAATTCCTTTGCGAGCAGTAGGAAAGTCGAGTCAGTGGACACACCAGATTTTTGATTGAATAATAATGAACATATTTATACATCACTGTTTTTTTCTTGAGCCCTCCAAACTATGTTGTCCGAATTAGGTCGTTTTATTGCAGTTTTGAATCAGACCCATTTTGCCCATTACAAAATTCAATATCTATTCAAACTAAAACTGATTGATATTCAAAATCGTTTGCAATATGCATAAATTATTCTTCTTTAAGTGCCTATCCTCTGTGGATGTTGGCTATCACATTGGCCCACATGACCCTATTAACAGCTGCCCTGAATAATTCTACGGTCGTCATTCCAGTCCATTGCCTTATGTTCTTCAACCATGACGTACGCCTGCGCCCCTGAGACCGTCTACCTTCTATTTTCCTGGCAGGATGAGTTGTATGACCCGATATTTTTCACTGCGCATTACATGCCCTAGATATGACATTTTTCGGGTCTTTATACAGTGTAGGATTTCCAGGTCTTTCTGCATTCGTTGGAGTACGTTCTGGTTTGCAACATGGTAGACATATGAGATTCTCAGCATTCGACGGTAGCACCACATTTCAAAGGCTTCCAATCTCTTACTTGTAGCTTCTGTCAAGGTCCAGGCTTCCACACCATATAGAAGAGTGGAGAAGACATAGCATCTCAAGACTCGAGTTCTTGTCGCAACACTTAAGTTCATATTACAGAGAAACCTTCTAAGGCGGTTGAATACTGCCCTCGCCTACTCTATGCGACTTCTTATTTTCTGTGAGTGATCCCATTTTGCATTTAAACTGCATCCTAAGTATGTTACATTTTTTACTTCTTCTAAGGATTCATCGTGGCTGTGAATTCGTGTTGTGATTCGTCACTTTTACTTACTATCAACATTTTGGTCTTTTTGCAGTTTAATTTCATGCCGTATCTCTCACAGGCTTCTACCACCCGGTCTATTAAGGCTTGCAGACCAATCGCACTATCAGCCAACAGAACTGTGTCATCTGAATACCGCAAGTTGTTAATGATTTGGCCATTGATATGTATGCCCTCTTATACTCCCCTGATAGTCTCCCTGAACAGCATTTCCTGCTCGTTTTACGTTAAATTTTTGTGAGTTCTGATTCCCCACTCTTATAGTTGCCGTCTGCTGCAAATATAAATGTTTAATGAGTTGTAAGTCTGTATCGTCGATGCCTGAATCTTTTAGCATTTGAAGCAGCTTGTGGAGTTGCACCCTGTCGAATGCCTTCTCGAAATCAATGAAACAGGCATGAACATCACAGTTCACATCCCTTGCTCTTTGTATTAGAACTTGAATCGAAAATAGCGCGTCTCGTGTATCAAGTCCTTGTCTAAATCCAAACTGAACACTGCTTATGTTGTCTTCAAGCTTCCTATATATTCTAGAGTGTGTAATATTTAGGAGAATTTTAAGCGCTTGGCTCATCAAGCTAATAAATATTATTAAAAACTTTAAAGTGGAAGCGGAACACAATTTCTGACAAAATTCAATAATATACGCAACGATCTAAATGTTTTGCTTTTTTGATCATGTTATTGAACATAATGATGGTCTTTACCAAAACAAAATTCTCTGCTGCGAATGAATCATTCATAACTCTTCTTGGAGGAATTTCTAAAGCATTTATTTCCAGCAGGATGGCCCTACTTAACACTTAGGGCGTGAAACGGTCGCTCTTCTTGGGGACCGCCTCATTCCACTGATTTGGTGGAAGATTTTATTTTGTGGGGATATTTGAGAAGAAAAGTCTATATCAATCGCCCAGATACGTGAGAATACCACTTGGAGGTCATTTACTCTTTTGATTGTTATAATTTTGCACTCATGTGAAGTTGGCGCCGTCTTTTTCGAAAAACATTATTTTTATATGAGTTCTGGGTAGATCTGAAAGAGTTCTGGAGTTCCTGTATGAAATTTTCAATATCCCAGCAAATCGTGGAGGTAAATCAAAAAAAGTGAGCGCTAACTTCACGCAGCGCCGTTTTTTTCGAAAAAATGAGTTCTGATGCTTGTTTTTGTTATATTTGGAAGAGTTCTGGAGTTCTCGGCCAAATTCAAAAATAGTTCCGTTGAATTACAAAAGTTACTTACGAGAGAATTTTTAAATGACAGTAAATTTTAATAAACCTAAAAACAGTTCTGATGGGAGTTCTGAGTAGCGCCCGAAGAGTTCTACAGAAAATTGTTATAGCATTTTAATGGAAAAACAATATTTCTCAATTTATCGGCAATCATAAGGTGGTCACTTCGAAAGACAATAATTTGCGGCAGTAAAGTAAACAAATCTTAAAAACAGTTCTGATGAGAGTTCTGAGTAGCGCCTATAGAGTTAGCATATCATGTTACTAATTAGGATAACGTGTGTGGAGGAAGAAGAAAGTACATAGTTTTTCACATCAAAGTTTCTTTATACAAAACAACGATACAACTTTCAAATCTATGAACTAACATTGTTTCTCTCCTAAAAACAAAATAAAGTCCTCTCATAAAATTTAAACAAAGTTTTTCCTAATAGGGTCATAAATAAAACATAAACAAAAAGAAAAAAATAATGAAACAAACAAAGTATAACTAAATATCATAGGTAGGTACTTAAAATACAACTGATAAGTTTTTTCTTGAAGGCAAAATAAAGCCTTCTCACAAAATGGTTCAAAATTTTCGTTTCCCCAAACAGGTACGTAAACAAAACATAAACAAAAATAAAAAAAAAAAAATGAAACAAATGAATAACTAGTAGTAGTAGCCAACGAAAAAAAGCATCAGAACTCAGGTTTTCGAAAAACGGCGCTGCGTGAAGTTAGCGCCCACTTTTTAATTTTTTTGATTTACCTCCACTATTAGCTGGAACTATTGAAAATTTCGTACAGGAACTCCAGAACTCTATCAGATCTACCCAGAACTCACATAAAAATAATGTATTTGGAAAAAGACGGCGCCAACTTCATATGAGTTAATTTTGCATGTTTCAGTTAAATAATTTTCGATCTACATACAATTTCCTACCTTCCATATCTTCAAAAAAAAAAAAATGTTGACTCTAATTACATTTGAATGAACTTGGTAACGATACAATAAAAATAATTTTGTATTTTCCACTCAAATTATAGGTACAGAAACGACATTCATTTTAAATGTTAGTGAGATCTTCTACACCAAAAAACAATCTGGCCAAATTTTACTCTCAAATATTTCGAACTGATTCGACTCCAATCTCCTCTGGTTTCCTTATTATTGCAATCGAATGACATATTTCTACGCCTAAAATCCCTAGAAACCTATCAGCTTCTATCTCCCTGGATCCATCTCTACAATTTATTGTGTTGAGTGCCAGAAAAGTTTAGCTCGAGTAGTCGAGTGACTTCGACAGCGTGTAGTGGTATAGTAAAAAATAAAAGTTGTAACTGTAGGAAGCTATATAAGGCCTCATCATCCTTCTAGCTTGCCACTTCAAAGGTCATGTGGGAGCTGGAGAGACACTAGAGACTTATGGATCTCTTGAAAAATGGAAAGGCACAGGATGTATGTACCGGGTGGTTCATTTGAGCCATTGACTCGTACATTTGCTTTTGAAAGCTCAATTTGGTGAAGTGGAACTGTTAAGTAAGACCATAGATGGCCTACATAGTTGCAGTGCGATTACTTTTATTGTCAAAACTGGCTATGAAAATTAAACAAAAAATGTAGATTTTTTTATAATTATAGTTTACCATGAACAATGTTACACTGAAAAGTGTGAAATATTTTTTTTTACAAAAATTTGGGCCCACTTTATTAGTCTGTGCACTGGAAAATTCTAAATAATATTAATTCTTTTGGTGTTGGTTTTGTTGAAGTACCAAAAATCTTATCTAACTGCAATTGCTATTTTATTGGATTTAGTAGAGGAGGAGCTAAATATGCACCAATTTCGAAATAATTAATATTATTTTGTATTTTTCACCCAAAGGAAAAAAAAACTTGATTAACATTTCCTGAGATATACTCGAAGGATCGCCTTATTGAACCACCTTGTACATAGGACCTATAGGACTACAACAAGAGTTGGCGCTCTGTTTTGGGACCTCTTCAACACAAAGCATCATCGGTTTTTCTGCCTCCCCTGCTTTGTAGGTCACCGGATCTTGGCAGACAACGCTACATAGGCGAGTAGTGAAAATAGTGGTCGGCATAAGGGGTGAGGAAGATTATGCAGGAGAAAGAGAATGAGGTAATGGCGATGTTGTAAAGCGTGTGGTTTATTTTGTCTGCCATACATAGTCCATGTATGGTGTTTAACATTTTGCTGCAGCATTGATAAATGATACTTCACTCGAGTTGAGCAGAGCTATAAACAGCAGACAATTGATTAAATATGTGATTTTTACAGTCGTACCGCTAATCCAAGTAGCTATCTATGTATGGAATGTATTGTAATTGTGTACAATTTTCGATGTACTATTTCCTATTATCTATCATCACTGGAACGGTTTGACCCGTTTTTATTGTAAGGGATCGATACTGCTTGCCTGTAACACAAAATGGACAAGTGGGGACTGACAGTAAACTTGAAAAACTGTGTATATGTGCATTGGAGGGAAATAACAGAACTTGAATCGTGAATATTAGCAAGAGATTAAACACACAAGCAAATAAAAACACCTATAACAGTATAGTTGAAAGCACCTTCACCTGTGGTAGTGAGGTATGGCCATTGAAAGCAAATACAATTAAAGCCTTAGAAATGGACGACTATTGGAGACGTGCGGCTGGCAAATCGAAGTTGGATTGATTCAAGAATGAGAGAATCTGAGAAGGCATAAAATAACGAAAGACTCAGATTACCAACTCAGATTGTATGCACATTTTCAAAGGATGATGCTATCAATTACAAATATTTTTAGCTAATTTATTCTAATTTCACGACTTTTACCCTGACAAATAGAATAAACATTCTCGAAAGTTCGGCCTAAATCAACGAATTTTATTCATTACATGACTGCATCCCCAAGAACATATTTTTATTTATTCAAATTATACATTTACTCTGTAGAAAAAAGTTTTTGCAGGCAAAATTATATTTAATTATAACCGCACGCCTATGAATCGTCGATTTTCTTTCCCCTCAGACACGCAAAGGTATATGTTGAAAATATGAGTCACTATCTACAATAGTGGTGTCATACTTTAGAAAACTGTTGATTTAAAAGA
The DNA here is from genome assembly GCA_958507055.1 of Crioceris asparagi. NCBI lineage: Eukaryota > Metazoa > Arthropoda > Insecta > Coleoptera > Chrysomelidae > Crioceris > Crioceris asparagi. The sequence goes on from OY293826.1 coordinate 74,592,878, forward strand.
AATGAAATTAGGATTGATGCAACGGGGTACCATTTGGAAGCACAGTGAATCTCTAACTTTCACCGTTTTTAGGGGTGGGAGGTAACTTTTAAAAATTAAATATAAAGGTGTAGTTTTCTTTTCAGATTCGTAATCTCCAGAAAAAACTACGTTTGAATCATGAATCAAAACATAATTTAATGTCAATTTCTATATGTTAATAACAAATTAAAATGAACACTAATTATCAAAGGACAATATACGAAAATTGTTACAGATGTCAAAATATGTCAGCAGAGCATTACCTATAAAACGGCTCGTATAATACTGCTTACTGTTAAGTATGCTATTGCATAACTTTTTTTAATTTCCTATTAACCTATTGACATTGACATTAAAATATGTTTTGATTTGAACGTAGTTTTTTCTGGAGATTACGAATTTAAAAGAAAACTTCACCTTTCCATTTAATTTTAAAAGTTTTTCCCCCACCCCTAAAAGTGGTGAGAGTTAAAAAATCACGGATGGTTTCATATGGTGCCCCCCAACGTTATGTTGCATCACTCCAAATTTCATTATTTTTGAATCAACAGTTATAAATATTTTTTACAAATAATTGGACAGACTTTATTAGTTGGTACACTCTAAAATACAAAATAATATTAATTCTACTGGTGCTGGTTTTTTTGACTTTGTACCGTTGTTGTTTGTTGTAAGCACCAAATTTTTTGTAAAAAATATTTATTGTATATAGAATTTGAACGTATGTCGAAGTGCTCTTGTACTATATTGACGAATCTATGACTTGTAAAAGTTTTCGGTTTATAAAGGATATTACTATTATCTTATTATCTAATGAAGCAACTCCAGTTTCTTTTCAAATGAGTTTCTTGCTCTTTCAGTCCCACTTTCTAAATATGTATCCTAGCTACGTCTACTGTGAATATAGAAAATGGCAATTTATGTGTACAGCTTTCTGGAATAAATGGAAAATCAATTTTTATGGTAGCGCATGATAGTCCAACATTATTATTTAATGTGTTGATCGACATCGATCCGTCGTCTGCCAGCCAGTATTACTGCTGATGATATGCCCTCGAAAGTAGTTTTTTTTTCTCTTCTATTATGAGTACTTGATCAAAATGGATGAAGATATAATGGGCTTGAAATATGGCTTATCTACTGTTTCATGTATGAATATGTATATTTAGTTATTAATATATTCTCGAAACACGCGAAAAATATCAATGAGAAATGTTGTGAAAATCGTATCAAAATCCGTTACGGTGTTTAGAAGAAGTAGCTGAAGAAACAGAAATGAGGACAGACAGACATGGATAGACTTTATTTTATACTATGTAGGAGATGTCAATTAATTGTGATTTGACTATATACTGCGCTTCACATTGAGAATGCTGTGTGGACGGCTACAGGTAATGTATTTGAAATGGGAATAGGGCCACGCAGTGTTACCTTTCTTTTTACCTGTTATATTTTCTTCTCTAATTTTGAAATTAATTGTTCATTATTTTGAATTAAATAACATAAAATTGAAACTTAAGCGGCGAAATTTGACTGAGACAGGTTCTCATGGTTGATCTGAATGTGAATTACAGTATAGTAATGACATGATATCAAAAGCTGTACCAAACTGAGATTAACATTAATCGCAATAGTAGTTTTATATATCAACCAAATTACTCACATGAAATAGTGCATAAAAATTCAATTCAAGTTTCATCACAATAATTCATCATTTTATGTAGTTTTCGCGTATATTCATTTTCCATCATAAAAATTGATTATTCCATGCCGCCGAGTAGTTGCTCTCATTCTTTTGATATTTTGATATGCCTCATAAACTTTATAACCCAATGAGCTTGCAACAAATATGAAGTTGAAATGAATGATGATGCGATGCACTCCTGTCTTTTTCTGATAGCTCAATCTTTTGGTAACTTGACAGGGAGCAACCCAACGACGACTCTCGTATTATTATTATTTATCATAGTTTGGACATTTATGGGTCGTTAAAAAGGATGTTACTCCAAAGTTGCAGTCACTGTCAAAGAAAAGCAGAGTATAATTTATCTGGTTCCGTTAACGTGGTTAAGGGCTTTTTGTTTTCGGGTAGAGTGCACCCTATGGGTAACTTTGTGATGTATAGTTTGTGAAAGTAAGTAAGGTGGATGACGAAATATCCATATTTTTCGCCGCTTTTTCATGTAGAATATGTGCTCAAATTTTTATGTAGTGTTAAACATTATTCTGCAAACAATCCACCTAATGATCTGGAAAGGATAATAAATGGTTGCCAAAATTTGGTAACATTAGAATTGCTTAGAAATAAGATGTTAGGAATATTCATATTTCAAAATATACAGAAAACGTATAAATATAAATATACAACTAGAAAGCTTAACAACAAATCCTTTGTCTAAACCTTCGCTATCTTTTACGTCTTCTATATGGAAGAACGCGATATTCTTTTTCCATAGGCTTTTTTCTTGCATTTTAGAGAACGTAATCAAACTTTCGCTAGAATACCTCAATCAAAATTAACGTATCCGGGAAGTTCAGAAGGCGCTCGCTGCGTAGCGTAACCAGAGAATGCAATCGCGAATAGGCTGTGACAGGCGGAGAGGCAGACACTATAGTACCTAATCTTGTAAAGGTTCCGTTTTTTCATCGGATTTACAGACTTCTATTTACGTAGAATAGTGATACAGAAACAAAAATAATATCGTATTTGAGTATTTCAAAGTGCTATCTTTAGTTTTTGTCTTGAATTTGGACTTATTACCCATTTTTACAATTCAATTCCAGAACTACTCAATAAAACTAAGTTCAATTTACAATATCTCTAGGGTACAAAGATTGCTGTGTAATTGAATATTATGTTGACTATGTTTTAAATACAGATTTGAAAATATGCTAGGCTTCTTCCTTCAATCCTTCAATTTAATCTTACTCTTCTTTGATCGTGTGGACTATTTTTCTCTAAAAAAACGGACACAGTATGGTAGTTTCGTAGCGCTTTCGGTGCGTTGATGTGTAGACTAACCCATTCATTTATATGGTTCACATCACCGTAGGGCGGCCAATACTCGGCTGTGCTACAGTGCGGTTATGTGTGGCCAAACCTGCACACATTGAACTGGACGTAGCTTTTTTTAAAAGGGCGCCTTGTCGAATATGCTCTATATACGCCAACAGAATGAATACGGAGGTCGTCGCGTCGATCCGAATGCCAAATTAAAATGCCGACATTACCGCCGGCGGCTGTTTCAGCTTCCATATTTATGCCGGACGCGATGATATATCCCGCCGAAAATGAAAAAAAAAATTAATCGACGTTTTAACACGTCCCACTCACCCATTCGCCAATAAATTGAAAATCCTCTCTTCCTATTCCTATTTGGAATGTGCGCCAAAGGATTATCTCGTGCACGTCGAAAATGACGTTTTCATTTCGGCTGCCATCATAAATGATTTTTCTGAATATATATGTGTGTGTCTGTTTTTAAATAGTTTTTATTACTTTCGGTTCTTGTATCAATGGACTCCGCAGCGATTTCTCAGGCTCCATACGGTCTAGAGACTTGAAATTTCGAATTCGTACTTAGATCGCAGACATCTCGCCGCCTGTTAAGCTCCAAGTGTGATCCAATATTGGTAATTATAATTATATCATTCAGTCTCATTCAACCAAGATTTTTATTTTGTCGACATGGAACGACAATGGGATCCGTCACTGGAATTACGCACGAGCATGGAGCGTATATATACGTCTCGTTCTCTGGTATATAGGTACTTTCTGGAAGATCGTCTATGGTTATGTCGCAATTGTCAGACGTCAGACGTTATTGTTAATTTGAAGTTTAATTTTGTGCTGTGGTAGACAAACAGTAATTTGTTATGGAATTGCTGTTGCTGGCAAACACATATACATAAGCATAGTTAAAATCGAGAAAAGGATAGCAATAGTAGGTACCCATCGGTACGGTTTAAATCTTAAATGCCCAATAAAAACTATTTTTAATTTTTTTTCAAAAATTTCACTTGTTGTTTTATGATAATAGATGGCCTGACGATGAGATAATCGCTTAGCCATGAATTGATATTTTTGTTGTTGTTTTCCTTCTATGTTGAATCCGTAGAGCATTTCAAATTTTACAATAGAATGATTTTGTAGCACTCCAAAATGATGTTTACACAAACCAAATCAATAAAACCCGAAAAAAAAAGTAATCTGTTTTGACTTGGATTATATGGAGAATATATGTTTTCAACAATTCATTGAGTATTTTCCTTCTCCAGCGTGCTAACCATTTGACGTCGCGACCAATGAAAAATGGGAATAGAGCTTCATCGATTCGAACGTCGTTCTAGCACTACTATTTTCAATCACATGATGGCGTCGAGTAGTTAGCATGTGCGAACTTTATCAAATTGAGTTCAGAATTCAACATACCTTCGTTTTCATACTACCATGGTTCAGCAGGATGGTGCCACTTGCTGTATGGCGATCGAAAACGTCTCTCAGATCCACATTTATAGTCACTAGTTACCTTAAGCACTCCTTTCCCAGTAAGGCATCCTTACTTCAGGTATACCTACCTTAACATTTTGCTAGATATGGATTCATAAATAAAGAATATCTATGAAACATAAGTGACAATTCAAGGTTATGGGGTCGACGATTCAAGGTCGACCTTTTCCTTAAGGAATAACTATGAATTTAGCCTTAGTATTCTAAGGAGGGTATTATGAATTTTCAGTTTTCAACAAACGTTTCCGTTGCAGAGGTTCTTGAGTCCAAAAAACAGCAGCTATTAGTCTAACAGTTTCTGTCAAAATTATATAGGGAACGAATGGGCCGATTTTGTAGCTTTTTTGTTTTCTAGGATATCCATGGAGGTTGCACTAGAATAGCTAAAAAAGGTGTTTCGCTCAAGACAGTAGTTCGTATCGACAATTTGTATGAAACTGGTGTAGAACAATCTGCTTAAAGTCTCTTAGGTTCTACCTGCGCGTATCTTTGAGGAAGGCACGAGAACAGTTATACTTTTATTCTGGCTAAATGGTTATTCCTACGTCAAGGTTGAATATAACCATTGTTGTTAGCTCGAATAAACTGAATGATCGCACAATCTGATCAGGCGTTTAATATGCGATGGAATTCGTTCGGGTGGTAGGCAAATCGTGTGAGACACCTGATGTTTTTCTTTTTATTTTATTCTTCCTTCCAAAATATGATTGATAGATAATTCTGCAGAATTTTCATACCAAGGTATGAATATACATTAGATTGCAATTCTAATAGGTGTTGGTTTTATTGGTTTTGCTTGATCCTTCTGTATGAAAGCCTCTGGGTTCTGGGAATTACGGGAAGTGTGAAGCGGGCTTGACAGTGACACTACAAAATTAATTGCTACAACGGAGAAAAATCGTTTTTTTTGTGCTGACGACGATAATTTCAGGAGGGTTGTTTAGATTTTTCGAATAAAAATCCCTTTTATATGTATATATTTCGCTTCCCATTAATGAAACCGCTCACTAGAGGGGGCGCTCTGAATACTCTGAGGAATGAATATCCAATATATAAATTCGTTCGCGTCGACGACAGTTTTCTAATAAAAATTCAAATTGTCCTATCAAGCTTAATCGATATGTCGAATTTAAACTTGTATACTAATTTTCGGCAGGCAGATGCGCTTTTGCGTTGTGTACCTTCGTGTTCGTGATGTGTAAGTTCCCTTACTCCCGAAAAGGGCTGGTTTTGAATTTAATAATATCCGATATTACAAAGGTGTGAGGAATAAGTAATTATGGACATGGCTTCGAAATTATGTCAAAAGGATATGCGAAATTAAAAAAATAATCTATATACTGGCTTAACTGAAGTTAATAATAATGCAAAGGTTGATTTTATATTAATAATAAATTTAATATTAATAATAATAATAATCTTTATTGTCTATGTCTGTCTCGTGGACGAATCAAGTACCTTTTCTTTTCCTGGTGTTGGTAGCAAATTTTTGTCCTAATATATCGAGAACCAATAGTGATATAGACGTGGAACACTGACTTATTCAAATCAAAATCTGTGGAGTACTCTTTTCTTAACGTATCTACTAACGTCGCAAAATTTGGTATCTACAAAAAGCAGTCGCAGAAAGTTGTTTTTAGGCATGTTCGATTTATTAAATTCTATAAAAAATCATGAAGTTAGTGTGATGCGGACCGTCAAATTTTTGTTTACCGTAATTTAAATCTTGCTATTATATCAAATTAAATCTTTGAAAAGCTCATTTAGTCTTCTTATTTTCAAAAGAATGTAGGTAATTGTATCCAATTGGTAGATGTAATTATGAGTAGTCATTAAAATCTTATCAGAATCATGGGCATATAATCAGATTTATAGATTCTGGATACCAAACTGTAGTTAAGAAGGTTTCGAAATAAACTATTCAATTTTCTCAAGATATCTATCGAATTTTATATGATTTGTTTATTGATTTTTTTAATTATAAATGTACTATAAAAACTTTCTTATTGATCAATACCACGCTGCTTAAAGGCGTAAAAGCAACAGAAAACTCTTTTGTTTTCATTTCATGGTTTTTAAACTCTCATTCATCTCCACAACCACACATCTCTTGAACAACATTCGGGTCACTGAACGCTGCGTTATCGAGGTCCTCGAGTAAATCAAGCGCACCCTCCTCATCTTATTCCGCTCAGGATATCCCAGCACACAGCAAGGGACGGGGCGAGTCCACCCATTCCCTTCACGTCAATGTAGCGGCCGTTTTACCAACTGCACGGTCCTATTCTGCTGAGCAGAGACAGAGTGTCTAGCGCCGAAATAATTTAGAAATGCAGAATTGTATCGAGCCACTCTCACTGTAGTTTTGTGAATGAAAAAGATTTAATGGTTCGTTTTTATTCCGGTGGCTAATATTAGGGCACCTAGGTACCCCAGAAAACCAAATGGTTTCGTTAGAAACCTAAAAAGAATGCAATCAATTTGCTGTATCTATCATCCGTCTTCAGATAATCTGTTTACAACACAAATGACTGTAACTATGTTCTTTTACTTCATTATTTAAAAAACAGACTTTGCTCCTTGTTTAGAGCACTGAAATTGAGTGTTTTCTTATCTAAGGTTGAAAAAGTATTTTTTACCCTAGGTGCAAAATTAGATTTCTTCAGGCTGCGGAAAACCACTTTTGCTACGAGGCCAAAACATTTTTTTATTCTTTACAATTTCACTATCATATTACAGTATTTTTTTTTTCTGAATAGTTACTCTAAATATGCATAGACATGTCTATGGTCAAATGTTATCTATCTTAGAAGGTTGTAAAGCCGGCTACACATTACACGCCACTTGACAAGTGCCATTCATAAGGACTCATACGGATTCTATACATCTAAGGGTGTTATAAATCAGGTGTGATAGGTACATATCAAAGAATATGGGCCACTATGTTAAATTTAAACTAAGAAGTTAAAAATATACCAAAATATATGGATCGAATTAAAACAATTTAGTTTAAACGTTTTCCTGTAAAAACAATAGACTTAACATTTTTTGCTGCAAGGGTTGTAACAATAAAATATACTAAGGTAAATATCCTACCAAATTCACATGGTAATATAATTTCTCACTTCATAGTTTCAATAACAATTTTCCATCTTCATTAAACACCCTTAAGTTCATAGAGCTATTCTTATGCTGTATCGTTATGGCTAACCACGTTCGCTGCGCGACATCCTGCAGAGATACAGCAGAGGCAGGCGGTGCCAGACGAGCCGGAATAAGCTTGCATTAGCCTGTAGCTATATGTAGCGCAGGAAAGGTGAAAGTGCTCGGCGTTCATAGGTGATGATGGTATGCATTTGCAGCAGGAAGTTGATATAGTATAGTGTGTATATGTAGTAGACGTGGCGCAATTATCTTGCAGGATATTATGTGAGAATGTTCACGCGGGGACCATGCGTTGACTGTTTCAACCCCCCGTATTTTATTTTATTTAGATTATGGAAGGCGTGATAGTTTGTTATGGAGTGTTTATGAGTTTCAATGGGTTTGGTCTATTTGTCTTTAAAATGCTATTCATTCAATTATATTTCTATTTGCTTAACTAAGAACTAGTTATAATTTTTTTATTTATAATCTTTTGAATATGCGCTTGTTCTGTTTTCAAATTTAATAATTGTCGGTGAGTATGCTGCAGCCAGGCGACTGCCAAGCTCACTTCGGATACAAGTTGAGTGTGTCCAACAAGAACACTACTTTATCCACGAAATACTCTTTTAGTACAGTTTATCTATCAATCCCATCGCTATTATTTAGCCATCCTTGATCCATGCGAATCCATACTCCTTTGTGAACTTATGCATTTACTTATTTAACAATAGATCCCGCTAGTAGTTCTCTAAATTGAATTTATTTCTAAATCTTTCTGCAAAAGCCTAGAAAATAAATATATCAGATTAACCTGTGGTCGAAATTCGTCCGTAATTCATTAAATTTAAGTTTGAAAATTATTGATTATTCTGTCAAATACTATTCCTCTATAATTACTGGTTGTAATTTTTTAAAATTTTGTTTTTCAAAAAATGCGATGGCCTTAAAATCAAACCCGGGTGAGCTGTATGAAAGGCAAGTACGTTACCACTACACATCCAGAGAATTCATTTTCATTCATTCATTCATTCATTCATCTTATACATCGATAAATATAAAGGGCTAGTTGTCATAAATTTAATTTATTTATTTTAACATATTTGTAACACCTAATATTTAACTATGCCAAAACTCATGTTGCTGTATGACTGCATTATTTTTTAAATGGTGTCTAAAGAATAATTATTTTCACGTATTAATAGATATATAAAGCTGATATGCAAACATAGAGGAAAATATCTCTTTAATTAAACAAATAAATGTTATTTATCTGCCTATACTAACAAATTAAGTAATAATTTCTGTATTAGGTGTTTTCTGCAAATAAGGTTTGTTTGGTTTACACGATATTCGTTTGTATAATCATTCTACTAATTTAATGGAGTGGATAGTAATTTAGTTCCGAAACAATTCTAAACAACAAATATATTTAATTATTTGCTACTAAACTGAGTTACTTGCATAGTCCATTCCAGCTTAAATTGTTCAACATTTGGTGGAAATATTAATTATAACACACAAATGCCTTTTTGATCGACTAAAGAGTTGTGTACAATTCGGTTGTATGTTGGTATTTTTATCGAACTTGTAAACGTTTCCGAATTTGTTTTAATATATTGCAATTTCAGTTGATCTGATTAAAAACATGCGAAGATATGGTTCCATATTTATATGGCACACTACGAATGAGTTTTTTTGGATCACTAGATAATAATCTGCTCAGTGCTCTATTTTATTGCTCTACCATGATAATTATTTTGACTAACCTAACCTAACCTAACCTAACCTCAATATTAGAAATATTATAAATAATTATTTATAAATTATTCCTATTAAATTATAACAAATCAACTATACAGTTATATCCAAACATTAATAATTCATCAGTTTAATCAATACATATTTCATACGATATCATCACATTCAATATATTATTTATGATTTAGACTATTTAGATTTTAGATTTAATCCAGAAGTGTCCATTATGCTGCTGCCAACCAATAGTGGTGCCGCCTAGTAGTTTGCTGCAATATTTGTAATGAATATATTTTCATATTGCACCGACTAGCGATGATGTAATGCAATGCGGGTTGGAGTATTTCCTCACCGAGTAGTTGTTTTCACCATTGGTAGGCACTGTTTATCTACTATTCAGCAAAGTCATTTATTATATTTGAACTTATCTCACAGTAGATAGCTCATATATTTAATTAATCAATTGTATTACATAATCTGTGGATTGGTAGATCGGAAATTTCTAACGTTTTCAAATCGTAAAATCGAATCATCTGATTAGCTATTTAAATAGATTATGATAATCTTCTATAACATTCATCGTTCAAAATATATGACAAAAATAAAAGCAAGTAATATTTCGAACTTGAATTAGTGTTGTTTGGTATTGACAAGTAACAAATAATATTGCGAGGTCAAAACAAAAAAGTCATTTAAAAGGCCGTAGCTGATGAAGTTATCACATTGATCGGTAAAATAAACCAAGTATACACATGTTTTTCCGTATGATCCAGCATACAGTTAGACTATCACTGTGGTTTTCTTGCAAAATGAAACCATTAGGTATACTGCACAAGAGTTTGTTAATCGAACTCTTGACAGTGTTTTTGGAGTATTTAGATTTACTAGTGCAACCCCTGCAAAATATGATATCGGTTGATGACGTCATTTTTTACTGGTCTGTACACTGGATTGTATTTCTAGGGATAAATCATACATTATTTCTCACAGAAAACTCGACACTGATAAATTTTTATGCATTCCATACATTCACGAATCGATAAATTTTATAGAATGACAATCCATGATGATAAAGAACCTTTCTACAACTTTCACAATAATATTCGTGATCATTGTGAAAATTCTTGCTGTATGTTTTCATCACGTTTCTGCATTATTCTTTTATAACATTAACAATTCCCATAATGATAATTATACATTTTATGATATCGTAGTCGATTTGTCCAGCTTACGAATATTGCAAAGACTTCTCGTATCTCGTTCTCAATATATAGCATTAACATGTCCAATCATGAAATGCCAACCCTGTCTGAGTAAATACTACCGGAAGTGTATTAAGATAAATATTTTTTACAAAAAATTGGACCGATTCTATCAGTTGTTGCACTAAAAAATACAAAATAATATTAAATCTATTGGTGCTGGTTCTTTTGGAGTTGGTGCCTACAACAACAAACTACAACGGCACAACTTCAAAATTACCAGCACCAAGGCTTAATATTATTTTTTATTTTTCAGTGCAACAACTGATAAAGTCGGTCCAATTTTTTGTAAAAATATTTTAGTCATGAAATTTCCAAATCTCGAATTTTTGATTTTGGAAAAATTTGCCCCGTCCACATAGCTGAAACACATAATTCAGACTGTAGCTCGGAAACGTATGATTATTTTTAAAAATGTCCAATAAAAACATCTCCGGATATGGAATTTTCATTAATTCTGTCGTCTCGGATTTTCAACTTTCGAGAAAAATTGCACCTTTGGGGGGCGGTTTTTGGAGGGAAGGAGATTTTGGATTTGATTTTCTCAATATGGGACCATTTCTCAACTCTCCTCTTTCAAATGAAATAAAAATCGTCTAAATCGGACTACGTTTACTATGCAAAACGCGCGAACAGCCATAAAAAAGCAATCTTACAACCGAATTGTATACCTTCTCCTTTTTTTGAAGTCGGTCAAAAATATTAACAAGTTGTAATCAACTCAATAATGAAAATTTTATTTGACAATTTAAAAATCTAAAAGCTCACGCCACAGAACGCTGAGCGTATTTCAGTACAATTTATAGTTTTGGTTGGTGAGATAAAATAAAATTACTTAAGACGTGCTTCTTAATAACAAAAGCTTTCTTTGGCATTTCCACATGAGTCATGAGCATTGTATTTCTGAAAATTTTCCAAATAGGTAAGTACATGATCAAACCTTTTTATGTACCAAGTTGATGAACCTTGTTGATCAACACAAAGTCTGTTTTTGACCGACGAACCCCAAAAGGAGGAGGTATAAAATTCGACTGTCTGCTTTATTTTTGACCGACTTCAAAAAAGGAGAAGGTATACAATTCAGTTGTAAGATTGCTTTCTTATTTATTTTTTTATGGCTGTTCGCGCGTTTTGCATAGTAAACGTACTCTGATTTAGACGATTTTTGTTTCATTCGAAAGAGGAGAGTTGAGAAATGGTCCCATATTCAGGAAAATCAAATCCAAAATCTCCTTCTCTCCGAAAACCGCCCCCAGGAGGGGGCAATTTTTCTCGAAAATTGAAAATCCGAGATGACAGAATTAACGAAAATTCCATATTCGGAAATGTTTAAATTGGACATTTTTAATAATAATCATACGTTTCCGCGCCACGGACTGGAATATGTGTTTCAGCTGTGTGGAAGGGGCAAATTTTTCTGAAAATCGAAAATTCGAGATTTGAAAATTAGAAAAGGGACCATATCCGGAAATATTTGAATCGATCATTTTTTTAAAAGAGTTACGGTCTCCGAATTTCGCAATGGTAAAGTCTGAAATATGTGATTTACGTATACAAGCTAAACCTACCTATAACTTTTTTGGTATTAGTGAACGTTCAACAATTTTCATGACTAATGTTACACTCAAAAATGTGAAATAAATATTTTCTACAAAAAATTGGATCGACTTTATCAGTTGTTGCACTGAAAAATACAAAATAAAATTAATTCTATTGGTGCTGGTTCTTTTGTAGTTGGTGCCTACAACATCAAACTACAACGGCACAACTTCAAAATTACCAGCACCAATAGAATTAATATTATTTTGTATTTTTCAGTGCAACAACTGATAAAGTCGATCCAATTTTTGTTAAAAATATTTTTTTCTATTTATTTTTTTGGTTCGTGCGCGCCTTTTATATAGTAAACGAGCTCCGATTTTGATGATTTTTGATTCATTTGAAACAGGAGGCTTGAGAAATGGTCCCATATTCATAAAATCCAAAATCTCCTTCCCTCCGAAAACCGCCCCCGAAGGGGTGGAAAGGGCGAATTTTCTCGAAAATCGAAAATCTGAGTTGGTATAATTAAAGATGGGACAATATCCGGAAACGTTTAAATTGAACATTTTTTAAAAAAATTACGGTTTTCGAGATGAAGGCATATTAAATTCTCAAATGTATGTATTTTTGCTATGTGGAGAGGGCGATTTCTTTCGAAAATTGAAAATCTTTCAAAACTACATGAAAAACATAATTATTTGTAGCAACATTTATAATGAACATTTTTTCCTTAGTGTTACTGTTTTCGAGTTAAATCGGTGTTAAAACGGTTACATATAAAATAATTAAGCGTATTTCCGCAGCGATGCTTTGAGATCTCAATAATAACAACTACAAACAAAGAATATACGTGGGTAATAGGATAAGTACTATCTTCATTGGTATTAGTGAACGTTCAACGATTTTCGTGACTAATGTTAGGTAAACTCAAAAGTGTGAAATAAATATTTTTTACAAAAAATAGGACCGACGTTTTTAGTTGATGCACTGAAAAGTATAAAATAATATTAATTCTATTGGTGATGGTACTTGTGAAGTTGGTGCCAAAAGTTATCAATCTAACTGCAACTGCACAACTTCAAAAGTAACAGCACCAATAGAATTAATATTATTTTATACTTTTCAGTGCTTCAACTAATAACGTCGGTCCAATTTTTTGTAAAAAATATTTATATCAAATCAGTTGAAAAATATCAGTATTGTGAAGGTACGTTTCAGTCTTTAAATAATGGTAAAACAATTATGTAGCTGCGCGTCCGAGGAGGTCGAAACGCATAGGTATCGAAATTCGAGGACATCAACTTCTGTGGTGACCGAAATTTATCCCCACTCTAACCGACTGCGCTGACATACGAGTACCTTGCTTAGAGAGTAGAAATATACAGTGCCTCTATAAGGGTATGTATGCATATGTCAAATGGCTCTGTTGGAGTAGGGATAAATTTCGGTCAGTTAGGAATTCGGTGTCCCCGGAATTCGATGTGCAAGCTTTTCGACCTCCTCGGAATTCGACCCGCAGCTACATACTCGGTAAACCGGCCAGATGGGCTGGTTTCTCTAACCAGTTCGGCACGAAATATTTCGGTGATATAGCACGAAAAGTTCGTTAACGTTTCCGGTTAATCCGGTTAATGAAAATAGTGCATTTTTCAATAACGTTTACGTCAGTCCCCTTATCTTTCGTTCATTTAAAGTAACTTTAAATTATCTGTCCAATTAAAAAAATTATGAAATTTTTAATGTTGGAATAAAATTAATATGAGATTAAATTTGATTATGAAATCGGCCCTTAGAATATAAGAATGAGTGTTTATTGAACAGTTAGAGGAATATAATTAAATCCAATTTTCAAGGATTATATTGATAGCTTAATTCAATTGTCAAATGGATAAATGTAATTATTAAATATTTTTCTTGCGTTATAGCTATGAAAAATTTTCGGGAATAATTGACATTCAATTACCAGTTTTCCTAGGCTCTGCTCGCAAGTCTCAAAAACGTTCTTGGTCTTTTCAACAAGTTTATCAACTTTGATTTGGTGTCTTCAACCTGACCATTCAACATTTACCTGGACTCGAACAAATTGAGGTACATGTCCGACGGTGTATTTGCCCCGTTATGTACAGGGGACATTAGGTCTTTTCATTCAATACCTCATGTAAGGCAAACCAGAATTGCTGTGGAAGAAACATCCTCTGTCCTCTGTCAGGTTTAAGAAACATAGTCGCATATTCAAACCCCCTCTAATGCCTCTACAAGTTCATATAATTTTTATAAGGAGATATTTTCTCTAATTTTTCAATTTGTTAATATTTTTTTCAAATGCACTTCCAGCAGAATTTGTTGACCGACTTCAAAAAAAGGAGAAGGTATACAATTCGGTTGTAAGATTGCTTTTTTTTATGGCCGTTCGCGCGTTTCGCATAGTAAACGTACTCCGATTTAGACGATTTTTGTTTCATTTGAAAGAGGAGAGTTGGGAAATTGAGGAAAATCGAATCCAAAATCTCCTTCCCTCCAAAAGGGGCAATTTTTCTCAAAAATTGAAAATCCGAGACGACAGAATTAACGAAAATTCCATATCCGGAAATGTTTAAATTAGAGATTTTTGAAAATAATCACATTTCTGCGATACAGTCTGAAATATCAGCTATGTGGAAGGGGCAAATTTTTCTGAAAATCGAAAATTCAAGATTTGAAAATTAGAGAGGGGACCATATCCGGAAACATTTAAATTGAATTTTTTTTAAAGAGTTACGGTTTCCGAGTTTCGCAATGGTAAAGTCTGAAATATGTGATATGCGTATTTTCCCTAGTACAAGCTAAACCTACCAATAACTTTTTGGGTATTAGTGAACGTTCAACAATTTTCATGACCTAATTTTACACTCAAAAATGTGAAATAAATATTTTTTACAAAAAATTTGACCGACTTTATCAGTTATTGCACTGAAAAATATAAAATAATATTAATTCTATTGATGCTGGTTCTTTTGGAGTTGGTGCCTACAACAACAAACTACAACGGCACAACTTCAAAATTACCAGCACCAATAGAATTAATATTATTTTGTATTTTTCAGTGCAACAACTGATAAAGTCGGTTCAATTTTTTGTAAAAAATATTTATTCCGGTAAGATTTACGCTTGGACATATTAATGCTATAAATTAAGAACAGTCTCTATACATAACTCGATAGGAGTACTGGACATGTCCTCGTCTCCCAGACTTAAGTAATATAAAGCTGTTGTGCAATTTATTCCTCAAATCGGGATCTAATCCATACTAGAGAAATGTATTCGATCCTTGGGAATTATCATTATACTTTTACCGAGCTTATTATTGTCGTCCTGTTATTTCTTTAATAGTCTAAAAACTAATCAACTTATTTTTTTATCTTACCCGTTCTCGGAAAGCTACAGATAATTGTCTAGCTAAGCTATCTTCACTACACTTATGAAACCCTGTAGTTAAAGATACCTCTGTGAGCTTGTCTGAAATGTTTATTGGACCTTTTATGATGGTTTTCCTCATAAAAATAGCATTTGACTAATGAAGTAGTAGTGTCTGGGTTAGAGAGTCGTAACAAGCTAAAATCAAAAATCGGAGACGGAAGAATTAAAGATGATTACCATAACCGAAGCCGTTTAAATTGAACATTTTGTTCAAAAGAGTTAGTTTTCGAGTTATATCAGTGGTAAGACATATGAGTATTTCCGCCATTTGGAGGAGGCAATTTTTTTCGAAAACCTAAAATATGAGACGACCACTTTAAAGACGAGATTATACAGGGTGGCCAATCGAAAACAAAACAGAGCCATTTTCCGAAGTATATCAGTATTTTAGGAAAAAGCAAGGACCCGTCGCTTTTTGATTCAGTAGGGACACTTTTTGACACTTTTACCCCCTAGTGAGGGTAAGAATCCCCCCAAAATATTTAATTAGCATTGGTGGTCGAGTAAGATGTATTTTAACAGCTCTTGTGATTCACTTTACAGTAGTCTTTAAATTTGGAAGTTCCACCTAATACTTTGAAGTCTTTACATTTTAAAGTTTAAATGATGGTTTGCTGCTTACTTACTACTTAGTTGATTAAATGTTCAAACTGATGACCATTTATCTCCATACAATAATAAAGATTGTGTTCGAACCGTTCGCGCCCATTCCGAAGCATTTCCGGAGTGATTCGACGGTACTCTCCAACAGTTCTTTGACGCAAATATTTTAACTACGCTGGTTGTATTCTGTAGATTTTAACGTTTAGGCGGAATTTACAAATACATACTGTATAAGGGATTACACGAGTTGTTAAAAAGAAATCTTACTCGATCACCAATGCTATTTAAATATTTTGGGGTGATTCTTACCCTCACCAAGAGGTTAAAGAGGTGGAGTCAAAAATACCGAAAAAAAGTATCCCCCTTGAATCAAAAAGCGACGGGTCCCTGTTTTTGCCTAAAAATAATGACACTTCCTGAAAATGTTTCGTTTTCGTGTATATGTAGCAACATTAAAATTGGTTTTTATTTCAAAATAAGTTACAGTTTTCGAGTTACAGCAGTGGTAAAGTCTGAAATATATGTATTTCCGCCGCGATGTTTTGAGGTCTCTGAATAATAACAAGTACCTATGTACAAGCAAAAAATATGCAAGGGTAATATAATATATTATAAGTACCATCTTTGGCATTAGTAAACGTTCAACGATTTTCATGACTAATGTTACACTCAAAAGTGTGAAATAAATATTTTTTACAAAAAAGAACTACTTCATTAGTGGTGCTTTGAAAGTACAAAATAATATTATTTCTATTGGTGATGCTACTTTTGTTGGTGTCAAAAATGTTCTGTCTAACTACAATTGCACAACTTTAAAAGTAGGTACCAGCACCGATAGAATCAATATTATCTTGTATTTTTCAGTGAACCAACTAACATGGTAAAAAATATTTATGTAAATACAAAGCTTAAATACCTACATATAGGTATGTCTGAGTCAATGGAATCTAAAACGTTTTTATGTCACTATTTGAAAACTTGAATCATAGATTATTTTTATTCATACATTAAATTACTAATATTTTCAAAGCAATAATGCAATTATGCAGGCAGATGTCAGTAAATAATGATAGGCATGCATCGGTACTTTTTGCGTATTGTTTACACGTATACTTGTGATTGGCACTTGTCAATTAGGATAGGGAAGGAAATATAAATGGTAACCAAAGTTGTTATCCCTAAGAGATAAACATATACCATCGCGGACCTTTCTATAGGATCTTTGAAGAACTACCATTTTAAGTACAATAAATAAATTTATTTTCTAAGCCAAGAAAGCATCCTGAACAGATTTTTTGAAGACAGACGCGGATAATGTCTTTATTTTCTTCTGTATTGGTAATACAAGTAACTTTGTTATTTGATAAAGGTGGCCGCGATCTTGTGGGATATTACCATACACAACATACGAGAATTCAGTGAAACAATCTACTCATTCAAACAGTGTATAGCTAAAACATGAATTTTATTCAAGTGATATTTATATATATGCTCATTCCACCAAAGCAGCGTAGTCTTTGTTGTGAGCATCATAATTAAAATCATGAATCAATAAAAGTTTTAGAGGTTACGTTAAGCGGTAAAACGTCACTCATGAATGTTCATTCAAATGAACGTCAATATGACCACGTATTTGACATAGAACAGAATATAAAACTTATATATAGAAAACATAACAAACGTACATACAAAATGTCAAGATCATAACCTAATTTTCGTTTATTGGCTTCTTAAACATATCTTTATATATGATTTTAAATATGAAGTTCCCATAGAATACTAGGCTGCTTTTGTTAAATGAGCAGATATCTAAATATCACTTGAATAAAATTCATATTCTGGCAAAACACTGTTTGAATGAGTAGATTCACTGCATTCTCCTATGCCGTGTATAGTGGATATCCTACGAAATCGCGGCGACCTCGATCAAATAACAGAGTTACTTGTATTGCCAATAGAGAAGGTTGCACATATTTTTGCAACACTCAGTATAAGAAAAACACCGTCAAGATACAATTACATTCAATTGAAAACAAACATTTATATCCACGAATGTAATTGGCAAATGGAATGGAATACTATAACAGTTCATAAAGCTTTATTACATTTTACGTAATACACAAGAGTATATGTTTATTTTTATTTTATAACTTTCCAGAATCCCGTACCCATATCCCAATGTTCTTCTGCTCCGCTCCGTTGGTCTGTTTACTTATATAGCCAGAAGGGGGGAAATAATAATGGAAGTATGGTAGCGTTTATTTTAGCCATTATTTGTGGAACAAAAAGGGGGAAATGGCAACAACGTTTTGACAAGAATAATTTGGACACCGTGACTATGAGAGAATTATGGATTCAATTTTCGTATTTAATATTAGTCCTTCTCCGTGAAAATACTTCGTTAGATGCTCTTATAATAATTTTTCAAAAATTATCTACCATGATTTCGCCATGTAAACGGTTTCATCAGCTCGAAGTATACTGTGGTAGTTTCTGGTGCCCAAGAACTTGGAACATAATCAAATTTGCTTAAATAGCTCGGAAGTTTTTCCCAAGAGGTAGATTTTTTCTACAGATCATGTTCGTGATGTAGCTGATATCCAAGTTGTTAACTGAATTAAGTGCTTCCGAATGATTCTGAATTCCTCAATGTATTATTTTGAAAGCTGGCTGCGACATATTTTCGCCTACTTTTTGTTTTACGGCATTGCGAACTTTATGTCGAGTGAGATCATTTGGCTCTACAGCAGTATGATCGTTCTGTCTGGATAGACGTGAAATAGAACTTAATACCGAGACTTTATTTAGTTGGTGCAGTGTAAAATATGAAATAATAGTATTTCCACTGATGATGGTAATTTTGAAGTTGTGGGTGTCCGTGCCATTGTTAGTACATATGTGACGACCAAAGAAAAGATTCCTATTACAACATTTTCCTGATCCTGTTCTTCTGTAGATACTTATTTGTTTCCTACAAAAAATATTATTGACTTTTTTTTCTAGAACAAATCCGGAACCCATTTCCAGCAGTGGGAACAGCTGATAACTTACTAGAATTTGAATTTACATGTAACATCACAATCAGCGTTTGTCTTGATATTCTCTTGAGTTCCATATTTTCCTTCTTGTTATGACAAGGGTGTATACGTCACTTAATATACAATTGTAAAGGTAAGAGAAGCAAAAAAACTAGCTGTTTACTAATCGTCAGACATTTGGAAGGGAACGCGTTTGGGCCACTGCGCAGAATCAATCCTGACTGTAAGAAACTGTTGGTGATGGGACTTGAAACGAAGCTATTAAATCGTGAGTTCTAAGATTTAATTATGATCCTATTGTCAGTCATGCACTGATTCTGCAACTGAAGCAGACATTTATTTATTCATACAAATATATAGACACATAGACAGACATGGCCGTGTCATTGGTGGATATTTTTTTCGCTGTTTAACACAACCAAAGAGACAACTGGCATCGCCGTAATCTTTGTGCTCGGCTTCCAAGTCGGATTTATTGAACAGTATACGCCCATGCAAATACATATGTAGATAGGTGTATAAATGTAATCTCTATACGCCTACACTTCAAGTAAATATACAGTGTGTCCCAAATCTAAGGTGAATTTAGTTGCATCTTGTAAGCTTGGTCATAGAGAATTGATTAGGAAATATATTCCCAAAATTAACAGTGACTGTTACAATACATAATGTAAGGTTCATTGAGACTTTGAAGTAGGTGCCAATAGATGATGTCTCAGCTAGATATAGAAAATTATTTGAGTATGTTTTAAGAGAATTAATTGTTTACTTTGATATAAAGGGAATACATGTGTCAGAATTGTCAGTAAGAGCCTTTATCTCAGTAATTCGGTTATTAATTGGAAGGAAATGACATAATTGTAGCTTACATACATATCTTACATATGTCATTTTTCACATGAAATTTACATATTTTGTTCTAGATTCTTGAAACCCTATTTTTATATTCATGTAAAAATAGTACCTATATGTTAATAAAAAAAAGAATAAAATTATAAAATATGATAACATCTACTTTTTATCTGTTACATGCTATTAATAATACTGTTGGTATCGTTATTATTATTGTCAAATAAAATACTTTTTCAAGCTAGATAAATAAATTATTTAAATTCACTTACTCATTAGCATGTATAAGTTCTATTCGAGGTTCTATTATTCTAAAAAATTACATTGGTGCGAATATTAAAATCAACTACCTGAAATAACTCAAATATTGATTAAAATGTCAATATATTCAATTTACATTTGAGACACACTGTATACATATTATAAATAATGATATGACGAACGCAGCAGAGAAGAGCTACTAAACACATGCCTGGTGATCCATGGATGGAGTTGTGGCAACGTCTTATGTCGCAGATTTATGCAAATACTTTCTCCGCCAAGCACACAGATGCCAATTTCCTAAATGAAATTTGAAGAATATTACATGTTTAAAAAAATCCCGATGGCCTGTAGTCAGCGGAAAGGTAAATTTTTCAAAATTCATTGAATTGAAATTTTAACAACCTTTTCATTGGTATACCTACATGTTATTAAATAAAATTGTCATAGCCTTGCGGTTAGAGGTTTTTGTTTTGGCTGTTGAATATAAAGCAGACAGGGTTCGAGTCCACTTCAAGGCAGATTTTTTTTTCGTCTATTTCTTTTCAATAAATATACTATATATTTTTTTAATCAGGGTCTATATTAAGATCTCCAGAAAATCTACAATTACATCAAATTTATATTGAGTGTTCATGTTTTATCAATATTTGTTATTTTTCTTTATTAATTTTTATTTTTTTACCTGTGTATTTTATGAAAAATTGCTTTGAACTAAAGTTGTAGGTACTGATTATATCTATAACCTAAAATTATTTTTAATAATATTTACACTACTGATCTTTTTTGATAATTTTTTTAAATGTTTGAATGGTCGCCATTTTGAAACTACTTACCCGATATTTGAGAGATTGATTTTTGTAGCAAATTTGAAGTTTATACCTCCAAAACTGCGACCTCTATCGTGTTAACAAATTTCGTAATATCCCATATACATATATATATATATAAACTTTTGAACCAAATGTTTTTTTGGAATAACTTATAGACATATAACAACATGCCATTGAAATTTTTTCGAAATTCAAAAGTGTGAACGATCGCAATAGGTATATTTCTATAAGAAATTTACCTAAAAATAATATGGTTAACGTAATATTGAAGTAGTTGAAATGAACAGTCTAAAGTCATGTTCAAATGATCTGTGAAATTTTCATACAGTTTATTCGTATTCTGACTAAACGTTTCCTAGTAGGTCAAAATTGAATAAATATGATCATTGTTGTTTTTTTTTTGGAACGCTGAAATATAAATATATTTAAAAAAAAATACCGACTCTTAGTTGGTGCATTGGAAAATACAAAATAATATTAACTATATTGGTGCTGGTAATTTTGAAGTTGTGCAATAATTGTAGTTATATAGAAGACTTTTGGCATTAACTTTAAAAGTACCAGCACCAATAGAATTAATATAATATTGTTTTTTTCAGCGCACCTAATAAAATAGGTCCAAAATTTTGTAAAAATTATTTCTTTTTAGGTAAATTTCTTATAGAAATGTACCTATTGCGATCGTTCACACTTTTGAATTTCGAAAAAATTTCAACGGCATGTTTATATATGTCTATAAGTGGTTCGAAAGTTTATATATATATATATATATATATATATATATATATATATATATATATATATATATATATATATATATATATATAGATATATATATGGGATATTACGAAATTTGTTAACACGATAGAGGTCGCAGTTTTGAAGGTATCTAGTTCAAATTTGCTACAAAATCAATCTCTCAAATATCTCGGTCGAGTTCGTTATTGGGCAATATAGGGTAAGTAGGTTCAAAATGGCGACCATTCAAACATTTAAAAAAAATATCAAAAAAGAGCAGTAGTGTAAATATCATCAAAAATAATTTTAGGTTATAGATATAATCAGTACCTACAACTTTTGTTCTAAGCAATTTTTTATAAAATACACAGGTAAAAAAATAAAAATTAATAAAGAAAAATAACAAATATTGATAAAACATGAACACTCAATATAAATTTGATGTAATTGTACATTTTCTGGAGATCTTAAGATAGACCCTGATTAAAAAAATATAGTATATTTATTGAAAAGAAATAGGCGAAAAAAAAATGTTGCCTTGAAGTGGAACTCGAACCCTGTCTGCTTTATATTCAACAGCCAAAACAAAAACCTTTAACTGCTAGGCTATGATACATACGACAATTTTATGTAATAACATGTAGGTATACCAATGAAAAGTTTGTTCAAATTTCAATTCAATGAATTTTTAAAAATTTACCTTTCCGCTGACTACAGGCCATCGGGATTTTTTGAGTGTAACATTATTTATGAAAATTGTTAAACGTTCACTAATACCCAAAGAAGATAGTAGATACTTTATACATTTACATTATTTCCACTTATTATTTAGGGATCTCAAAACATCGTAGCGGAAATACACATATTTCAGAATTTACCACTGCTGTAACTCGGAAACCTATGATTTTTGTTTAAAATGTCCAATTTAAACGTTACCGAATATGGTATCTTCTTTAATTTTGTCGTCCCAATTTTCCGATTTTCGAAAAAAAATGCCTCTCTAGCCCTTTTTTTGGCGGGAGAAGGACATGTTGATTGTCATTTTTTTCAATGGGACCAATTCTCTATAGTTCTATTTCAAATGAAAAAAGAATCATGAAATTCGGAGCACGTTTACTATTTAAAAAGCGCGAACTCCATAAAAAAACATGCAGACTAACCGAATTGTATATCTTCGACTGAATTTGTTTGAGGTCGGTAGGATAGTCATGTGATTGGGCTATGAGGCTATAAAGCTGAAGTATTGATTCCATTGTTATATAACAATTAGGGATATCCCTAATTGTATATAGAATCGTGCGTCATGATATTAACTTCAAGATGCTTACTACAGATATAACGCCGCCTGCTGCACGACTTATTTCTCCTTATCACATAATGACGGAACATTATAAAGAGCGCCAGAAGAGGGTGGTGCGACAGAAATCAGGGTGAAATGGTAGCGGTGAAGTTAACCACCCAGTACTTTCGTTATTTTATATATTTATAAGCACTGGGACGTGCCTAAACCGGAAATATTTATAATTGGAGTATCTTTTCTTCCGGAAGTTTAATCTAGCGAGATATGGGGAACCACTTACGAACTGTTGTTTCTAGAGAGTTTCTTTTTTCGGGTGGTTTGCAGCAGACATGGTCATGATTATGGGGTTTCTAGACTGGTTGAATGTTTTTTTCTTCTTTATTGTTGATCTTTTGCAAGATCAGATAAGGTTATTATTTGGAAAAGTTTTCAGTGGGTTTGTCACATTACAACCATATTATGGATAAAATGGAGAATTGATCATATAATTTATAGTCGACTCATTTTGAAATATCGAGTAATGTTTATAAGATATCAGGTAGGTATGCCGGAAATGCAGAAAAGAATCTTTCATCAATACGATCCTTGACAGGGAAACATTTGAATATAGAACAACTCAACCATAAGCTGATACTCCTCCTGCAATTGAATTACATCAATGCTGGTAGGTGTAATATGAACAACCAAACAGGACGACACTCATTATCAATGATGGTTTATTAATATCTGACATTTCATTTCATCATCAGCACATCAAATATAATTGTTAATAGGTCCGATAAAGTATAAAAGCAACTACTATCGATAGTTTTTTTTCTTACCTGGGTGAGGCCTTAAAGATCACCTAAGGGTATGACATTTCACAATAATTTGGTTACATAGCATATAAGCATTTAACGATTTACTAATAATATTGATTCGAGTTGGTTCTTTTATTAGTTGTTCAACTCTAATAAGGCTTATTGGTGTTTTAAAGTTCATAACATGCCTATTACTAGAATCAAAGATTTTTTTTAAATCGCCTACTAGAAGACATGATATATATCATCTATTAAATTTTCGTATGATTTCAACATTATTTGTTGTTATTTCGTACTTTTTAGTATCTATATTTATGACAACAACTACGTCACTTGTTTAGATAATCTTATCGTTACTGTTATTTTTCTATGGATTCCATTTTTGGCTTCAACCTTTTATGGCATCTCCCCATCTTCATATATAGCTTATTTCTATTTATTAACCAATAATGCTCTCTTGTTGGCCATTACTATTATCTGCCATGAACATAATAACTTCGTTACGGTTATCAAACAATATTTGCGGTAATTGTATAGGTACCTAAATACCTACCTAAAAAGCTTGTTGATTACGTGAAATACTCTCGAGTTGCCTTTTTCTGTTAACTTTAATGAGTCTATTGTGTATCAGTTCTACTAGCTTGTTAAATTTACAACAAAAGTTATAGTTCATTTCAGTTAGTTATGGAGTTGTTCGTGTTTGTGCCGTTGGACGCAAATCAGTTTTAAATTTGCTCGCGACAAATTGTAAAGATGTTGTAGTATGTCAAAATAATAGAGAGTTATCGCAAACGCTTTAAGGACAAGCAGCGATAAAATTTCCCTTATTTTGGCATCTACACATGCGCAGACGTAACTAGATTTTATTAAGGATAGTGCTCGATCTTATTTATGTCGGAATATAGACACTTTCATTGTACGAATTACCAAGCAATCTACCTTTCGGGTGTCATTATTATTAGATTTTAAAAAAATAACCATTTGCTGTTTAGTTTATGTTTGCTTTGTTATAGGTAATTTGTGTTTTTTGTGTGACATGTATACAAAGACAACATTTATCATCAGCGCTTCAGTTATGAAGACGATGTTAAGGGAAATTATTTCCCTTAACTCATAGCTGATGCCAAAAAATGCGACGTCCATGGAAATCCAAGATCAAGTATTCAATAGCACCGCCTGATGACAGCTTCCAAAACATTTTCTATAATATATGTAATTTACTACCACACAAACTTCACGTAACATATGACCAAAATCGAATTAGAAATAACATAAACCCTTTTGAGAAGGGAGGTTAAAAATAAAGGACCGTCAAAATTAGGTTTGTGAATATTTAGGCGTGTGATAACTCTTATTTTACTAGACGAATAACTGAGCAGTATTATATTAACGATGTTTTTATTACTGTTTAACCTTATAAATCGTGTTTAAGTTATTTATATCTTTCATTACAATATTTTTTGTACGACTAGACTCTTTTGATAGTTTCAGATGTCTCTATGCCATTAAGTTGGGTTTACTGGTTGCTATGCCAAACTCATACATTTTGAAGCATATGAACAAAAGAATATCTTGTTCAATCAATCTGGCTATTATTAGTTGAAAATTAGCTATTTATTTGAAGTTGTTTATTATTCCAATGATATATTATTCAAGAAAATTGATTTATA
Organism: Crioceris asparagi; assembly: GCA_958507055.1. Classification (NCBI taxonomy): domain Eukaryota; kingdom Metazoa; phylum Arthropoda; class Insecta; order Coleoptera; family Chrysomelidae; genus Crioceris; species Crioceris asparagi. Next base: position 74,618,663 of record OY293826.1, read on the forward strand.
CGAATTGTTTTGTAGGTGTATATATACATATATATATATATATATATATATATATATATATATATATATATATATATATATATATATATATATATATATATATTGATCGAACAAAATAGAAGTATTCAGAACGGTAATGGTGGTTTACTCGTGGAATTCAATTCGGGCTATTCAGTAAGAAAAACGTTAATTTCTGAGGCCTGTTAAAAAATAACGTACGTTAAATCTACACAGCTATTCTGTAACCTGCATCCGATAATTTTAAGAATTGACTAAAATCCATAACGTTATTTGCTATTCTGTAATATCAGTCGTTAAATTTAACACATTGAGATACATTTTTCAGGCTTGCGTATATATTGGTTTTTCTGGGGGAATTAGAATGCAAATCATGGTGTTAGATGACTATATTTGATCTTTATACATAATTATGTGAAACTTTGGTTAGGAACTTGACAAATGATTGAAAGACTCAAAATTACCGATTTATCAAAAAGTTTTGCATCTCTCTGATTAGTATGTAGATATTGCTGATGGGTCCTACAAAATGTCTAAAAATATTCTCAAAGCAAGAGTCCTCAATGTATAGGGTAGGCATCTAGTCATTATAAATCAAAAGAATAAAGTAGATAGACAAGTAACAAGTAAGTATAATTTTATTTTTTTAAATAAATATATCTATTCTTTTCTATTATCGCATTTGATTATTTATTTTAATAACCACCAGCAAGCAAATTTCAAATGAAACTAGTTTAGAGCTCTGAAATTCTACATTCAAGTCTTATTAAAATACCAGTCTCAGAATAATCTACAAAATATAAATTTTACAACAACAGACAAATTTATTCTTAAATTCAGACTTCTAATGTTATTAAGATAGGCATAAACCAGATTGTAAACTCAGATTATCTCATCATAACCTTACAACTGTGATCACTTTCCTTTCAAAACCGTTTCACCTCGGAGAAGATTTATCTTATGCCTTAAAATATTAAAATTTATCGAATTAAAAGCATAATTAACGTCAGATAATCTTATCTTATTTAAAATTTATACTTGAAATCAAAATGGAAATTTTGAATAATGGATACTGCATCGTTTTTTTAGGGGTGGAAAAAGCAGTCACAATTGTTTCCAGATAAAAAACTATTTCCCATAGAACCATCTGAAGAATAAACAAATTGTGCTAGGAATCGCAAATCTATATTTTTTGATGTGATCATCTATTACCTACATTTTATTATGTGAATATCAATATCTCCGTTATATATAAGTTTTATTAACAGGTTGATTAATTTAAAAGAACAGAGTGTTTGTCTGTGCAAAACAAGTTTTACTCACTTGTACCCAAGTCATGGAAATTCAGAAGCGATTTCCAACATTTTACAAATCACCATCAATGAGCATAACTGCCAAATGTCAAATAATAGTCCTTTTGAGGAATCTTGACAGTAGTTCGAACAGAATTTGAATTTACATATGTAACCTCACAGATAGCTTTTGTCTTGATATTCTCTTGTGTTTAATATTTAAATACTTGTTAAGACAAGGCTTTTCACGTCACTCAGAAGCTAAATTTAAGTAAATGTTACTTGCTTCCTAGAAAAATAGAAAAATGCATACCTATATGCAAAATTCACAACAATGAGAACGAGAGAAATAAAAAGGAGCATTAGATTTTGTCGACTATGACTATCTATATCTCGGAATCAAATTGAGAAAGGCTTCAAACTTTTATTTCGAATAAAATGGTTATTATAAGCTTTTCAAACAGACAAATATTCAACCGCTTTGTTGGGTTATATTCAGATAAATTCCTTATTTATCTATGAAATAAATACATCGACGACAAAAAGGTTTTCTCTCTGACCACACTCAGCATGTCCCAAATGAATGGTCAGAAGAAAATCCGCAAACCGATTTGACAATTTGGAACAGAAAAAATGCCGAGAACGGCAAGAATACTTTCTGCTCGAAATATCAAACAATTCTGACATCACGCTTATTAAAATTAGCTACCGTTTTTTATTGGCAGAAAGCGAAAACGACAATTCTGTGCTTGCGCTCGCTCCCCGACAAGTATCAACTTTTAAATGTCAAATAAGGTGTAGAAAAATACGTTGTGTGTTCCTAAATACAAAACATTAGCTTAAATTATGTCATCAGTCAATGTCATATTCCTATATCGAGTCCATATATCTCTCAATTTTCAACGGCCATTTTAACCCTGGCCAGGTAATGTTTTGAATTTTGGAACAGCCAGATAATCTCTAGTTCTGTCGTCCAAACAGAAACTAGCAGTTTACTAATCGTCAGACGCTTGGGTGGGAACACGTTTAGGTGGCGACTGCGCAAAATTCTGACTGTAAGAAACTGTTTTTGGTGGATCTTGATACGTATTATTTTTGGAGAAAAATAAATTATAACGTGAGCAATATAGCCAGGCTATCGAATCACCTCCTGAAACTGCTTTGCGTTAAAAAACGCGTTTGGACCACAAGATTATTGTTAAATTTTGAGTAGGTACGTAATATTAATTAAACTACAGATATAAATACATAAGAGCCCATTGCTACATTTTATTTCGGATTTTATATTTATATCCCATATCTTGTTGATGACTGGCTTTGAGGTTTATATCTGTTTTGCCATATCACCTCTACTCAAAACTTCGTGCCAAAACCATAAATAAAAATGTCTCAAGCCTCATTACTGAATTCATCTTAATCTTCACCACCTCCACTTCCTAAATCATCATTCATTATCTAAAACTTTTCCAACTGTATTTATCTGAGTGTAACAGCCTTGAGCCTTAGAGCATGACTTGTCACGATCGAAATTTATATTTTCTCTCACAATTTCTCATCTAATTTAATTACGGCTCATCTTAGCCCGACAGGTACATTTCAAGACTGAGAATAGGAGAAAGTGAGGTTATCAGTCGGCTTTTGGCTGCTGCCCCAAGCACAAAACTCCAAGATCGTTTTTGCCTTGGACGACGATCATTTGCTGAGAGGCATGATTAATATCCATGAGTAGTACAGAATAAAATGTTATACATATTTGATGTTTTGTTTGAAAAGATACTAAGCACTATTTTCATTAGTTTTGTATCCATAAATAATGCCATTTGTGAATTAGTTCTTTTATGAATTCGTTCTCTTGTTGATAGTAGACTAGAGTGATCATTATCTCATCATTTGGAACACCCAAGTGCAAATTGGAACCCTTTCTATATAAATCCGACTCACACTCAACCATTTTCTTTATCAAATGGGCACGAAACATTTCAGTATTGAATAAACTTATATTATTTAGAGCAAAAAGTTTAGCAAATGCTTTTTACTTTCCTACCACTAGTCCAACTAGCCTAGCAAGGAAAGTATTTTCAGCCATTGCTCTGTCTTATTGCCTTCTTGCTTGTTTTGAAGGGTATTGATTTGGCTCACTGTTAAAACAATTGCATCATGCTCTTTCTGGTAGAGGACCCAAAACTGAACCTTGAGGAATACCTCTTCATATTGATACGTAAAGGAGCTCCCAACTTTAAATTGAGTTAGAGGCCTCAATCAACTAATATATGTAGTTTGTCTCTTATGCCTAAATAACATATTATATTAAAAACCCCGACAAAGAAAAAACTAGTTAAGAATACTATCAACAAATCACTTTTTAAACAAACGAAACACTGAATCAATATCAGTTAATTTGTCTGAGAGCTACGATAGCTCAGATCCACACGTTAGACTTTATAAAATCAAAATTGTTTCATCCGTTTTTGAGGTACGTTGCCTCAAACAGACATACAGATATACACGTTTAACTTGATCAGAGAAAAACTAGCTAAGAAAACTCTCGGTCAAGTTAGTTTTCAATGAAAACAAAAAACGAAACCACAATTGGTTAATCCGTTCTGTAGCTACGTTCAACAACTGTTTGGAGGTACTTTCAATCAATCCCATGCTGATGACACAGAGTAAATATCCAACCATAAAGTTAGGTTTGGTTTGAGATATTTATTAAGTGCTAATGAATTTCAAATAATATATGTTTCTTTTTTATATAAGACCTATTTATACTGCTTTCTGCTTATTTGAAATTTTGGTAAAGTGAGAACCAAAAGAAATATGGGTACATATATAACAAATCTTAATGTCTTTATAAGCCTTTTCCTTTTCCATTATCCTTAACCACGTACCCAATGTTGCCGTACTCTGAAAACAAATAATATTCGTACCATTAGAAATCCAGAACACTCTCAAAAAACTTTTCTCTTGGAATTTTCGCCTGTACAGGTCCATTGCACATAAATGTAATGAGAGAGGCCGCGAGTTGGTTCAGTTTTCAATTTGATTTTTTTCCATACAATACGATAATTTCACAGGCGCTTTCAGTGTCCCGTGTTGTTCCATTTCCTATGTGTATGTATGTAACTATTTTTTTTATGCTGAAACGCTTTATTTTCTGTTGCAGGTAAGAGCTGAGCTGACCTATATTTTCCACTCATTCACGATAATCTTTCTAAGCAGAAGTAAATGAGTGAGTACGTGTTGCCGTGGAATTTTGTATGTATATAAATCGTTTATAAAAGAATTGAGAGAACTAAAAATGCAGAGTTGTGTTTATTTGTTTGTTGTTTAAGGTTTTGTATACATATTATTTATAGTTGGAAAGTCTACTGAAAGCGGGACAACTTTAATTTGGAACTTTTTAATTGTAGAAAAAGAAAACACGTTCTTTGATTTATATCTCTTATGTTTTGAATGTGATGAGTAAAATATTTATACAAAAGATATAAAGCAAGAGAGCTGAGTGAGAAAAACCTAACCAATCGAGTAACATCATGAAATGTTCTGGAAATATTTGTTTTCATAGCGACCATAAAGAAGATACTTATCCTTATTTTTTAATAACTTCTGCACAATTATACAAAACTTTATTAATCTTAAAACTATGTATTTACTGCGTGGAGAAGTAATATATTTGGGTGCCCCATTCAATCTTGTTCCAATACAATATTGGTCCACTATTGTACCTACAGAATAACTGCCTTGGCACATGTCAAATTCGCTTTCCTGCACATTTGATTATAAACTACTCGCGCATGGCCCATAGTGACATAGATAATCCTTCAGTGAATTTGACATATACCTACCTAGGATCATGTTGCAATATCAGCAATGTTTTATAATGATCAGAGGCTTTTTTGAGGCGTACCTTACCACGCTGCCTCAGTGCGGGTTGGTAAGGGGCAAGATATGTCGACCTCTAGTTTTTGCCAACTCTAGCGATCCTTTTATCCCGGAGTTTTTTTAGGAAATTTTTATTTATATTGAAAAAGTCGACCTAGTTGCGCTCGCACCTAAGATCTCTCGCTTAGAAGTCCAACGGCTTACCAACTTGACTATCGGGGACATTTGTAGTATAAACTATTAAGGATGTTCGATGAAGCTACAGCGAAGTGTGCGGGGAAAGGGGAGGCGGTATTGAAAGCATAAGAAATCATCAGATTAATATTATTTCGTATTTTTCAGTGCATCAACTAATGTCCGTTCAATTTTTTGTAAAGAGTATTTATTTCACACTTTTTGAGTGTAATATTTGTCACGAAAATCGTCGAACGTTCACTAATACCAAAGTAGTACTTATTCTATTACCCACGTATATTATTTGTTTGTACTTATTATGTAGAAATCTCAGAACATTGCTACGGAAATACGCAAAAGTATTTTAGATTTAACCATTTTACCACCGCTGGAACTCGAAAACCGTAACTCTAAGAAAAAAAATTTTCATTATAAATGTTGCTACAAATATTATTGTCTTTCATGTGGTACCCTGAGATTTCCAGTTTTCAAAAGAAATCGCCCCCTCCACGTAGCGAAAATACACATATGTGAGATTTTAACATGAATGTAACTCGAAATCCGTAACACTGGAAAAAATATTCAATTTAAACGTTTCCGGATATTGTCCTATCCTTAATTTTGGCATCTAGAAAATTTGCCCCCTCCATCCTCTTCGGGGCAGTTTCCGGAGAGATGGAGACTTCAGATCTGAGTTTTTACGAATATGGGACCATTTCTCAAGTCTCCTTTTTCAAATTAATCAAGAACACAGTCGAATTATTGTATACCTCCTCCGTTCGGGGTTCAACATAATCACAAAATTAAATTCTTGATTGACTATGCCACATATTCTCGGGTAAATAGTAGATTTGACATATGTCAGCTGCACATTGCACAGCTTTATAGCATTTTGTTTTCTACTCATGAAAATATTACTATAACCACATAATTAGATGAAACCACAGATAAATAAAGAATAAAGAAGCATTCTGTTTATAATGATTCAGAATATAGATTCGAAAGTGAAGATACATGACACATCAAGCCCTGACACGAACCTACCGACCTCTCTACGATATCAAGATTAGAGGGCGATGATGCCGAATCTCGCAGTTTCTTGTAGCATAGTTTACAAATTGAGCTTAATCTAATAATTCAATTCAATCACCTGTTTGGAAACTAACTTGAATTGTAATAAAAACTGGCATTTCAATAAATTTCACCTAGAAATGTGGTTCCAATATTCTTAATTTTGGTGAATCAAGCAAATTGATGTTGAGAACAAAGTTGATCGATTTGCCCATAAACACTCCAACACTTTTCCAGAACAAATACATCAACTTGGATTTGGTGTATTCAACCTACCCATACCTGATTTAACATTTACCTAGACTCGACCTAGTTGAGGGGCATGTCCAACAGTGTATTGGCCCCATAATATTCTACACAACTCTATCCCCTATGTTGAAAAATGCCCTTAATATTAATTTTCCTGCCTTATACTCCCTGTCCCTCTCCACGTTGCTCTATAATGGGTCAAATCGCCCCCCCAATTAACCCCTACAGTTAGGCTTCGAATCCTCATTAGAAAAATCTCTGGGTGTTTGAGTGTGAAGGACAATGGGGAGAAAGAGAAGAAAAATGAACACTTTTGCTTGAATCCGGCTTTGAGCCATTGGAAAAAATCAATTGAGATAATCGGCCTACCGCTACTACGACTGTCCATATAAGATACTGTGTGTCATTGAAAATGCACACACAGTAAAACATACGGAAACTTGAATGTTCAGGACAACATCCTCAATGTTCTAGAATCAGTTGCATATCTTCAGCAATTAGAAAATCAAATTCTCCAATAAGAAATTGTCAGACATTATATAGCACCAGTCACTACCAGGCTCCTTCCAGGTTATTCCCACGCCAGCTCGGTCTTCTGATCTTTCACCCATTGACATGACGGGTAGAAAATTGGGTCAGCTTCCTGGCTTAATAAATAGATTTGCATCGCCTCTAAGACATGCAGTTCATTATTTTAATTCAAAGCATGCCTTAGAACGCTGAAGAATGTAATAATATCTTGAGTGGGGTTTCAACTCATTATTCAAATATCAAAGCAAAGAGCAGGGAAATGGTTTTGAAACTTTGATTATTGGATGTATCACACAAGCCCTTCTATTTACCATAAATATAAAACTATTTTATGAGTGTTGCATTTTCAGAGTCACTTAGTATATCAACAAAGTTCGTGCATCTCTGTCACTATGAATACTTTACCGGATTTCCTAGGATACCGGTTACAAACACACATGCGGGAATCAATAAGCGCCGCCGGCGATTGTTTGTTATTTATTAGCTGGGGAGCTGGAGGCGATAATTTGGAAATTGTTGCGATAACTAACGGAATTATTCTGACGTACTGAAATAAAATTATTTTGTAAAATACGATTGAGATCAATCTATAGTAATTCGGTAGATTACTTAGTTTATGTTCTTATTACTCGTAACGCTTCGATATTTTTAGTTATGTCTTCCAGAGACTTTGACGTATTCCTTTGATGTTTCTGAACGGATTCTTATTCCTTTCAAAAATAAGTTTTTCGGGATTAGTAGAGAAATATAAGTTTACTTGAAAGTTTATTTAGAAATTTTATAACAAAACTTTTCAACAGTTCGTGTGGAAAACGAACCTGTTGTATGTTCAAAGATTTTTTTTGGGTCTCGTAAACAAATAGGTAAATTACTGAAATTTGAAAATGTTCACATTTTTTAAAAATTCTATGGTATGGTGGTCTATGTCAGTAAGATAAACAAAAAAATAATAAAAATCTAATTATTATTATATCAAGTTCAAATTTACTAAGAAATCAGTCGTATGAATATCTAAGTTTGTTAATGGGCTAGTAAAAATGACGGTCGTTCAATGAAAAAAAAAAAGAACTAAAAAAAATCCTTTGAAGAAATTTCTTCAAAAATATTTGTATTTCATAATTATGATATGTACTATAATTTTTATTTGTAACATTTGTCCAAAAATGTTATAGAAATAGTACTAAAAATAATAAACTGTTAAATTTACATATCTGTTAGAAAGTTTTTTTAGCTCCTTTCTAAAAACAAATAATTATTTGAATCATGTACATCTCTCAATAGAACTAAAAAGCATATGTATATCAAACTTTTTTATTCAATTTTCTTTTTTCCAGCTCCTCGACTAATGTATATGTTTTATCCAACAATGCGACTTCGGATTTTTTATAAATATTTACTTCATGAAGCAATACTTCGTATTCCTCGCCCGCATTTGAATTCTCAGCATCAAGGAATATGTATTGCATGAGAACTTCTATGTATTATATGAATATTTGAATTTTCTATTTGATATGAATAATGACAAAGAGCCAATAACAATGCAACAAAAACATATCATAATTGAACTTATTGATGTTGTTGAGGATGATTGAAGAAAATTGCATTTTCTTTTTCCCTGATGTAATTATTTATAGCAATAATAAATAATTAATTGCAGATTATTTTATAGCACCCGCAAAGTGAATGCTAGACTGGTCAAGAAATGCTCTGATTTAGACTTTCATTCCGGTGATTTTCGGCCATTGATCTGTCTGCCTGTCTGTGTATTTTGTATAAGTATATAAGTTTGTATCTCTCGCGAACAGTTATTCCTTTTTTGTAGTGTTTGATAATTACTAACTAACTATATTAACCCAATTTATTCACAGGTTTCTATTCTATTCTATTATTTATATGTCCTAAATTTAAAAACTGCTGGATTGAAGGCCCAATATTACACATTTGCAGATGATACGGTTTTACTCTATACAGCTGAAGAGCTAACTAATTTGGAGAAGATCTTGAATTCTATTTCAGTTGGTTACTATCGTTAATATTGAATAAGCTTAAAATCAATTTAAATAAGTCAAAATATCTACTCTTTAAACAACGAAATAAATGTATTCAGAGTTCAATAATCAAAATCAGTGGTACATCACTGAAAAAAGTTGAAAAGAATAAATATTTGGGACTTATGGTCGATGATAACCTAAGTTGGAAAGAGCAAATTAATCATATCATCCAAAAAGTTATCCACTAATACATGCGGTTTACAAAGTAAGTAATTATCTTTGCCATAATAGTAGAAGATATATCTATAATTCTTATTTCCTACCTCATTTAATATATGTGCTGCCGATTTGGGGGACTTGTGGAGTCACTAGTTTCAACACAATACAAATATTGCAAAATAAATTCATAAAAATACTGTTCAACTACAATAGACGAACTCATACAGAGAAGTTATATGAAGATTTGGCTATTTCCAATATGGGTGCGCTTCTTGAAATTGAACAGTGCAAACTGATACATAAAATTTTACATAAGACACACTAGTCCAATACCAACATTATTTTCGCCAGAGATCTTCACGAATATAAAACTCGTGTATGTGATAATATTTACCAAAACAATATTATAAGTAATAAAAGATTATATAACTCCATCTCTCAGGCTTCGGCTACCTGGAATAAATTACCAGGCTACATAAAAGCCATGGAAATATATAAAAAAATTGTTAAACATTTAAAATTACATTATAGTCACTAAGTTCACTAAGTTAGATTAATCTAATGATTTATAATAGATAAATGACATACATACTGTATATATATAAATATAAATGTTTTCCCCGAGACCAGTACTTCAGTACTGATTAGAGGAGTACCACTATATTGTTCTAAGCTGTAATATGATACAGAATACAAATGTTTTTTAAAAAAATATTAATATTGTATAAGTTATCACAAAGGTAGTTTTTGTTTGTGTTTACTGTACTGCCGAGTAGCCGAGTTGTGAGATCCAATAAACACCGGTTGTTCTTTGACAGTTTTGATGAGCTTTAATAATTTATCAAGACCTATTGTCAGTTTTTAAACGCTCACTGTTTGAAATCTTGTGATTCTTGTACAGTCACAGCCAAACAACAAAACCAGAGTAGCCAGGAACAAATCAAAATATACTGTAAACCTGCCTTAGTAGTCATAGGAACACATAAATGAGTCAATACAGATATTTGTCGACAATGTAGAATATCCCGCAGCAAATACATATTTTTTTAGACAAATACAAGTTTTACAAAAACAACACCACGTTCGTGTACACGCGATCTGCCGTGTCATCGAGTTATTTGTCCATATGCTGGGGGGTATACGACAGTTGACAGCTTGCTGTAAAGCACCAACAACAACTAAAATATCAAATGAATTGATGTGAACTAGCAGCCTCAAACCAAGGCGGATACGAAAATAGAAATTGAACTTATTCTGTACCACCAGGCACTGCTGTCGGTGGAAATTTGGTTTGGAATTCGTAAAGCTGTCTGTTCAAGAGTAGTAAAATGGCTATTTTATATATATATCGAAACGATACTGCTCTTGCCGATTAAGATATTCTCCAGCACTCGAATTAATCGTGTAGCATTTACTCGCAGAAGTTTATGAGACGTCAATTTGGTTCTTATTATATTTATGCTCCTTCTCTTCGCTAGGATTCTCTTAGATTGTGGCATTGTAATACAGACCAGATGTATAAAATTTTATTGCACTTTGAAATGTCTTGACTTGATCATATTTTAAAACATTTTAGCTATGAGATACTAACAAGTTTAATAACTTTGAAAACATTACACAAGTTGTTTGAAGTTGGGAGAATAAGCAAAGTTTATTTACAATATACGTTTAAAAATCTTACTTGATAATCGAATGAACACATCTTAACCAAGGGTCAACCGTAACTTTCCGTATTATAAACTCCCTAACTAAAACTTGAATAGACTGCAACTTACAATTCACTCAAACATTCCAATCGGCAGTTCGGCTCCAACTAGAGGGCGATCAACCGGTCTGTCTCAAACTGGCTGTTAATGTATCGAAAGAAGTGATACATAGTGTATTTAAATGAGCAATGTGATTATACTGTAACGTAAAGACTTACCCGAATAATGAACTACACACACAATGCACATTCCGGAAATCACGAAAGACATCAGAGGCTACGACTATAAGTGCTGGTCTATTCTCGAAGCGATATACTGAGAAATAACCTCCAGAAACAAAGAAAACGACACTGGAATCGTCTAGAGCTTTTTAGGTTAGATATATAATGCTGATTTCAATGACAGGATAGTTAGTTAGTGATAGTCAGTCGGTCATAGATCATAGACAGTAGAAAGTCGAATGGAACTGTGGTGAGCTAGGACAGGTACGCCGCAGTTGTAAGAAGAAGGTTGCACAATCGGAAAACTAGAATGGGTCGAGATGAGGGGGCAATCGTCGACCTGCAGAAGTAGTGCCCCAGTAATTACGGTTAATGTGTCATCTGGCGGAGCCTTGAGTTTATACATCGATGGTCAAATCAATGGAGAAGACAGAACACTCCTAATAGACACCGGAGCAACAAGAACAATAGCCAGACCAGAGCTCATCACAGATCATTCCCGGATATTACCAACAAAAGTCCAACTCAAAACAGCGACTGGAGAGACAATAAGAACACATGGTGAAGCGAGCATGACCATCAGCAAGATGGCAAGATCACCATCAAGCACAGAGTTTTAATCGCTGATATATCTGATCAGTTTATTTTGGGAATGGACCTTTTGAAGAAGCTTGGGGCTGTGTTGGATGTCAAAAATGGTGTCTTAAAGGTCGACAATGAAGAACTGCCCTTTCACGAGGATAACGAAGATGTCCGATTGATAACGACTAGTGATGTAATAATAACCGGCTATAGTGAAAAAATATTGATGACCAACCCGGACGGATACTGCAAATCTGGAAGTCGGAGACTGGTGGAAGAAATGAATAATAAGGAATTTTTGACAGCTAAAGCTCTTGTTCGAGTAAGATATGTCGTTCCTGTCAGAGTAATGAATTTAAAGCAGAGTCCCATCAAGTTGAGCAAGGGAAGTATGGTTGAAAATTGTGTTCCTGTTTCAGCGATATGCTCTGTAAGAACAACTAGTAAACCATCCAAGCCGGATATTCGAAAGAGCTGGTTGATGTGGTCATCAAGACTGTCCAGGACTTAGACGAGAAACAATTACGAAAAGTGAGATATGCTTGTAGAATTCCAGGACGTATTTGCGATGGAAGAAGAATACAAAAGTAAAACAAGTATAGTGGCTCACACGATAAACACGGGGAATGCTCAGCCAATAAGACAGCAGCCAAGAAGACTTCCATTGGCCAAAAGAGACGACGCCGAGAAAATGATTCAAGAAATGAGCAAACAAGGAGTCATTGAGCCATCAAATAGTTCATGGACTTCGCCACTAGTGCTCGTGAAGAAAAAGGATGGTTCTACAAGATTCTGTGTAGATCACCGACTTCTGAATTCAGTCACTAAGAAGGATAGTTATCCGTTACCCAGAATAGATGACACCCTAGATACTCTCTCTGCGTCACGATGGTTTTCTACACTAGATCTGAAAAGTGGATACTGGCAAGTTGGAATGGATCCCGCAGATCGAGAAAAGACTGCTTTCTCGATAGGATCAGGGCTCTGGCAGTTCACTGTGATGCCGTTTGGACTATGCAATGCTCCCGCTATATTTGAGAGGCTCATGGAAGCAGTTTTGAGAGGATTGACATGGCAAACTTGTCTAGTGTATTTGGATGACGTGATCGTGGTTGGAAAATCATTTGAAGAACACTCTAAGAATTTAAGAGAAGTTTTCCAACGATTACGTGAAGCCAACCTGAAGCTGAGTCCTAAGAAATGTCATCTGTTCCGATGTCAAATAAGATATCTGGGTCACATCGTATCTGGGGATGGAGTCACGGTAGATCCAGAAAAGATAACAGCTATTAAGGAATGGCCTATTCCCAAGGACAAGCATGAGATGAGAAGTTTTCTGGGCTCGAGTACCTACTACCGTCGGTTCGTGAAAGGTTTTGCCAACATCGCTAAACCTTTAACTAAGTTAACAGAAGAATGCAAATAATATTCCTGTAATGACGAGTGTCAGAGAGCTTTCGAATAACTGCAAGAAGCTTTATCAGCGCACCAATCTTGGGTTATCCTAGGCATGACTGAAAATTCGTGTTGGACGCAAATGCCAGTAATACAGCTATTGGTGCTGTACTTTCTCAGATTCAAGACGGGCAGGAGAAAGTGATTGCCTACTTCAGCAAGGTTTTGTCCAAATCCAAGAGGAATTATTGCCTTACCAGAAGGGAACTGTTGGGAATAGTAAAAGCCTGCGAACACTTCCATAAGTATTTATATGGTCGCCGTTTTCTAGTTAAAACTGACCATGCAGCGTTGAAGTGGCTCCTGCAATTCCGTAATCTTGAAGGACAAGTGGCAAGATGGTTAGAACGTCTTCAGGAATATGACTTTGACATCGAACACAGGGCAGGAAAAATTCATGGGAACGCAGATGCCTTATCCAGAAGACTGTGCAACTCTAATTGCACCCACAGCTCGAGGATGGAAGACAAGCTTTGCCATATGCGAAGAACAACCGTAGAAAATGAGGAATGGCAGCCCGAACAAATGAAGCTGGCCCAACAGAACGACTCATGGTTGAGAGTAGTCTTGGAGTGGATGCGCCGTAAGGAGAGGCCGTCTTGACAAGATATAAGCTTACGAAGCCAAGAAACGAAAGCATATTGGAGCCAATGGGACTCTCTTGTGTTAAGAGATGATCTGCTGTATAGTACCTTTGAGTCTGAAGATTTCACTGAATCCAGATTACAACTAGTTGTGCCAAGAAGCAAAGTGCCAGAGGTGCTACGTCAGCTACATGACGGAGCCTCGGGTGGATATTTTGGAATCACCAAGACTCTGCAGAAGGTTCGGGAGCGATTCTATTGGGTGAATTGCAAAGAAGATGTGAGACAGTGGTGCCGTAAGTGTGAAGTGTGTGCAGCCAGCAATGGACCACTTGGCAGAAAGCGGGCACCTATGAGGCAGTATAATGTTGGGAGTCCCAAGGAGCGAGTTGCTGTTGATATTGCGGGGCCATTTCCTAAAACGGACAATGGGAATAAGTATATTTACGTATGGGCCGAAGAATTGCTCTGGTGTTTACAAGGAAGTTTGGTAAACTGGATGAATTATCAGCCCAACGACCAAGAGTAGGAAAAGTTCTGCGACTAGCAGATGGTAATCGGAACCTCTTCTATTTGGTTACGAAGAAGATGTTTAGAGGAAAACCCACTTACAAGGATATCTGGCATGCACTGAAGGGCATAAGAAATGAAGTCAGGAATTATGACATCAAGAAGTTGGGTCTTCCGAAAATAGGCTGCGGGTTGGACGGGCTAGATTGGAAGATTGTACTGAGCATGATCGAATACATCTTCCAGGACACTGGTGTGCAAATTACCGTGTGTTGCTTCAATCCAAAAGGAGTGTACTCGGGAAAGACGATAGACTGTTAGTTCTTCAACAAGGGTGTTTGCCTGGCAGGAACCAAGTGCAGATTCCGCCATGGAACGGAAATCCAGCAAGGTACTACCAAGGATGATTTTGATCGGGACGATCAGATGCTAAGGAGGGGGCAGTGTAACGTGAAGACTTACCCAAATAATGAACTACACACACAATGGACATTCCGGAAAACACGGGAGACATCAGAGGCAACGAGGATAAGTCCTGCTCTATTCTCGAAGCCATATACTGAGAAATAACCTCCAGAAACAACGAAAACAACACTGGAATCATCTAGAGCTTTTTAGGTTAGATATATAATGCTGATGGCAATGACAGGATAGTTAGTCAGTGATAGTCAGTCGGTCATAGATCATAGACAGTAGAAAGTCGAATATAGTCTGAGAAATAAGTGTGAATATAAATGTGTATATAGTCGTGTACTTATTGGTATAAATAAATAAGTGAAAATAAATCGAACCCAGTTTCAATATAAATTTCCGTTACGGTTATCAGCTAGGGACTTTTTAGTGACGTGTGAGTTGTCCAATCAATTTATTATTTACCTGGCTTTTCCAAAATTCAAAACATTAGCCTGGCCAGGGTTAAAATGGTTGTCGAAAATTGACAGATATATGGCTCAATATAGGAATATGACATTGACTGATTTAAGCCTGGGCAGGTTAATGTTTTGTATTTAGGAACACACTGGACATCTAGTATTTAATTATGATGTTACTTGTCGATACCAAACCAATCACAATACAAGTTCGTTTCTTTATGTCAAATATTATAACGTCAACGTCGAATATGAAAAAAGATTATCGTAACTATTAAAAAGGTAATCAGATGATTCTAAAAATTCTGTTAAATTGACTATATGATTTAAAAAACTTTTCTATCAAGTATGTAGTTGTATAGAATTCTTTCAAAGTAGATGTAGACATTTGTATTGTGTGATACCACTTTATTTTGCTCAATTGGTTCATCCATTCACCTGTAAGTTGGCCTAATGATCAGAAAGTTCTGAGTTCAGCCGTGCCGTCGGTTTATTTGATATTATTGCTGCCGAAATGATACAATAAAATTCAATTGATACCACTTATCCTTCTCATGTATTAAACGCCATCTTCAGCCAATAATACAGGCCTAAAAATAATTTTACTCTCGAAAAGTTTGTCCATATAAAATATATATAATATTATGTGAAATATCTGCCAAGAACGCATAAAACTCGGTTGGTTTTATTGAACACTTTCATTTTTCGGGTTATCCTTGGCACTTCTTGCCATTTATAAAGGCCATTTTTCATACCGTAAAAACGTGAGACATCGTAAAGTTTTCATACTCTATATAAGTTTACTGTGGTCTTTGAAAGACGTGGCACATTGTGGAAAACGTAAATCCACGACAATAATATCATATAAATAGGTATAGATAACCATATTGAGTATTAGAATCCAGTGGCTTTGTAAAAATATCCAAGTCCTGATAGAAGCTTAAGTTAAACATATAAAAAAAATTGTTTCGCTTGTCTATCGTCTGTATCTTGTTGCCTACGCTATCGTGAATTGACAGAAATTAAACAATATGTACTGTATGAAATTCAATAACCATTAAACATCAACTATTTTAAAAAATCCTAGTAAATAGAAGCTTATTTTAGTAGGAACATCAAATGATCAAAGTTTAAAACAATTTCCTTACTCTTTGCTTGTAAATTTTAATAATGAGTATGAGCCCCTCAATCAAGTGTCCGAGGCATGCATGAATGAATGAATTCGACTCAAACTTTTACATGTAATGTCCCATACATGTTCAATGGGTGACCTAGGTGGCCGGGAAAGATAAATGATTCAAGACTAACGAATAGTGGTTCTGCGAGACTGGTTTGCATTCTTGAACTTGGTCAAAATTAGAAGACCAATACCCAAGACCAATAGCAAGACAAACCTGGTCTTGGAGTTTGTTTTGATACAAAACTTGCGAGACTTGCAAGACTCCCGCAGTCTCGTAACCAAACAGCAAATTGGTAGGAAACAACTTTTTTTGTCAATGATTAGAGAATAAACGCCGGTAAATTAACTAATTCATTTAACCGTTAAAATTCTTTATCATTCATCTTTATTTTACAGCTTTTAAAAATATTGAATTAAAAGTTGTTGGGTGAAAAGCGATTTCATCTTCTGAAACACCTTATACGGAATTTTCAATTCTTTTGGGATTCCCTGATTTCCGAGCTGATTTCTAAGAATTCAGACTGCTCGTAGCCAGGGTAAGGTAAACTACAAGTTTTTGTATTTTTATTATTTTTTCACGCAGAATGTTCAAACGATGTAGTTACAAATAATCTATAAATCTGAAATTTTTGAAGAATTTTTTTTCAAAAAAGTTTTATACAAAAGTTACAAACTATATCTATAAAGCAAAAATTGGTACTTTTGATCGCTTTCACTATTCCACTCAAGAAAATGGTGCAAAGCCAATGCAGAAAGTGTTTTGATGTATAATTATGATCCACAAATATAAAGCAGGGCAAAGGAAAGCATTATATATGAAAATATAGCAAGAAAGTAGGAAAATGAGTGTTTAGGTGCGACCAAGAAAGGACCATAATTAGACAACGTGGCGCTAGTAAGATACGATTCTCATGTGTGGATGGTAAATAATTATTTATATACTTTCTTGATTAATTACGCATCTCCCTTATTTAAATCAATTTAGCGCACCCAGTTTTATTCTCAGTACTTATTCTAGAATGATTTGGTCCTATTACAATACCGGGAGTGCTTGTTCCGGACAATTACCGATTTTTTTATATGTTCCATATTTATCCATTTCGACTGATAACATAACTACATGTAATCTGATAAGATTATCAATTACATACTTCCGATGCATATTGCAGGGTTCTTTTTAATTTGAATCAAATAGTTTCAGTTTAGAATAGAGTGATTTTTTCACACTTATAAAAAGAGCAAAATTATAGCAAGAGCCTTGCGTAGTCTTGCAATTCCTGCAGCAAGACCAAGACTAAGGATTTGATACAAGACCAAGTCCAAGACCATATCGGTCTGCAGCCCCATAATCCTACCCGGTTCAAATGCATTTGATTGATGAAAAGTTGTGCGTCTTATCACTTGAGACATAGTAGTCAATGTTTTTGAAGCGAGAAAAGCATGGAAACAAAAAAAATAGCATTTGTAGCACCGCTGTAAAAAATCTCGCGAAAAAATGGTTACCACCAATTGGAACCTGCTTCCAACTCCCGACGCAAACAGTGGGGTGTTATCAGTTTGTGCATCTCAAACGGATGAACTGTTTTTTTAATGTTACTTAAGTAGCTCTAGATTTTCACATTTTTTAAATGAAAACTAAAAAAAAACGTTGCTGGCTCCTTTTCTTAGAATTTATTCACGTGAATGACGTAACTGGCATTGCAACAAAACAATAATTTATAGCCTGGAATGGATTAATAATGTATGAATATGTGTTCCCAGTGGTTGGTTGGCTTTCATATAGCAGTCCACTTATTATTATGAACATTAAATGACCACTTGATATTGAGGAATGTTAATAATGATATCAATGATTTGGCTTGTTTCAGTGAGAGAGATATTGAATGTGTAACAAATTTCCAGCTCATTTGTTGCTATAATAAATGGCAATATCATGTTTACTGCAGTATTTGGTCCAACAAGTATTAGATTTGCCAAATTGTGTGTTTAATTTTCTCATGATTATATTATCTGGAATACCTACTCTACCATGCATACCTATGCATGAAGTACAGATAAATAGATTTATTCATTGAATTATTGTCATTATTAACCTAAAAATAATATTGACACTTTTTGATGCCTGCGTCATAATGAATGAAATGAATTCCTAATTTTCTAACTAACTAAGAACATCTGAAAAAAAATATGGTGTGTCCAATCACATGACTTTCCTACCGCTCGCAGGCAAATTCCAGTGAATGAAAAATTTTACATTATTACAATACTCTCCTTACATAGCGAAGATAATAGCGGTAGTAAAGTAAAAATCCTCTGGTCAAATCGTGCTACCGCTCACTCTTTTCAGCACGTCAAGACAAACAACAATGGTCATGTAACATTTTTTCGTAAGATGAAAAGTTTAGCCAGAATTTGAAGAAACATGTGGAAAATACGGAATTTTATTCAAGCATAACTTTTTTGTGCTTTTTCTCAGATATGTCGCTATATATGGGTGGTAAAGGGCTCTCAGAACAATACTTTAGACAAGTTTAATCAAAATCAAGTTTTTTGGCTATAGCTCAACACCCAGTGTATACAGGATTCTCATTCAGTGCCACCGGCGAGTGATATTGGTACCAAACAAAATTAAGAAGAAAGCAACAAAATACAGTATTTGAAATATGAAGTCGTGGATTTTTTGTAACACACTTAATGTTTTGTCGTTTCTGGATTGTACAGTTATAGACGATCCCAAAAATATACTATAGTTTATAAGAAATATCATCTTGTTGAAGATCTTTAATAAATAGAAAACAATAAAAGTAATGACCAATAAAAAATAGGCTATTTGATCGTTTTTAAAGCTATTTACGTTTGTCAAGTTTTCATAATAATTATTCCGAAATAATCCGATAATGATTTTAAAATCATAAAAACAAAATCGAATATATCATTTCGGAATTGGCTTTAAATAAGTTAATAATAATATATGTTTATTCATCAATTTACAGATGTAAACAATTAAATGTATTTGCATAATAAAAAAAATATCCAAAAATCGGTGTGTCTTGAGGTTTTTTCAATATGTTTAATTAGAGAAATAAAGAATTTATCACATACCTACTTTATTTAGGTACACAGTGTATATCAGCCATTTAACGACTAAAGTAACGATCGGAGAATGGAGAAAATTTTTAACAATATAAAAATATGTAAATCGTAAATATATCGACAATTACTACTGTTGAGTTCAGGTATATTATATAAGTACAAGCTACATGAAGAATACTTAGACTTATTCTATGCAGAATGTAACTATGAAGTAAAGAAATACGTGTTTCTAATTAAAATAACGAAGTTGATGGTCCTTATTTATTTTTGGGCCACCTTATACACTTGAATCTACCCTCGAGACAAATTGCAGCCAAAAATAAAAATCGCCATGTCCAAAAAAAAAAAACAAATCCTTAAATTTTTAATGAATTGGCTCCAACACAGGCGTCCACACTGTATATTTACAGTTTTGATAACTGACGAGCGATGCCCTGTATGTCAGGGTCATAAAAAAGCTACAAAAGTACAACCGTGGTTTTCCTGCAAACCAAACTTAGATATTTGGTAGAGGGATTGCGAAATATGTATGGCGTCGTAGGTTTTTTTATCCATCAAATATAGATTGTATATCAATTGCTCTTTTATATATATATATATATATATATATATATATATATATATATATATATATATATATATATTTCACCCAGCTTCTCTGGGCAGCCGTTTTTATTTTCTGACGCCTAAAACAGAATTGATGGAATCCGCTTTATTTCCATATATTATACCGAACACCCAATAATAATAATATATATATATATATATATATATATATATATATATATATATATATATATATATATATATAGTGTTGCGTATGCGGGTTCGCCGATAAGTGAGACTAATTTAGTGTTTTAAATTAACTTTATTTACACTCGAAATAATATAGATTACAACTTAACTTTACTATATTCGCACTAGCTTACTCGGACTATTCTATTATTCACATTGTCTTTTTACATTCTGTCTCTCATGCCGACAATTCTACCATATATATATATATATATATATATATATATATATATATATATATATCCGACAAAGGCTCCAGATCATTCCAGCGGCTTCTGGTCTTTGATTCGAAAGCCGCCACCGGACGTTTCTCGAGGTTTTATCAACGGCAAGAAATGTGATTTGACCATCGACACGGGGGCAACAAGATCAGTGGTACGCCCCGACATGGTTTCCAAAGAATCTATCATGCAGCACAACATCAAGCCAATACTGGAAACTGCAAAAGTAGATTTGATAAATGTTTTTGGAGAGACCACCACCACTTTGGAAATTGGCAAGTCACAAGTAAAGATTAATGCAATCGTGGCTGACATAGTGGATGAATTTATAGTAGGCTTAGACGTTTTTGGAAACCTTCAATTTTATCACGGTGGACTTTAAAAAACAGAATGTTGAGAGTGGGCAACGAGGAAATATTTTTCTCAGCATCTTCGAACAAGAACTGGTAAAATAATCGTCACCGAAGATACACGAATACCTGGAAATAGTGAGAAGATCGTGAAGGCGCACCTAGAAAAACAACTGGAAGGAGTTAACACTATGGTTTTTGAACCAAACGAGAACAAAGAGAACGGGGCTCTTTTGGCTATGTGCTTAGTTAATTCCAACGACATTATTCCAGTGAGGGTAGCCAATCTATCTGTAAACAGAATGACATTGAAGAAAGGGGAAGTAATCGGTACCTGTTCGCCAGTCTCCCGTGTAACAAGATGTGAGCAAGAGAAACCCGTTTCAAAAGATGTACATTTGTCCCAAGAGCTAATGGAGAGTTTCAAGAAGACCTGGAAACATCTTAGCGAACAGGAAAAGAAAAAGGCAATCGAGTTTGTAAAGCAAGAAGCTGATGTTTTCGTACAAGGAAAAATTACAGGGCGAACGAATTTAGTCGAACATCGGATCAACACGGGAAATGCTGTACCTATTCGCCAACCTCCACGAAGACTTCCTTTTGTAAAACAACAGCAAGTTAACACCATGGTTCAAGAAATGCTGAAGGATGGCGTCATAGAAGAATCCAGCAGTCCTAGGTCATCACCAGTTGTGCTGGTGACGAAGAAGGATGGTTCGACGAGGTTCTGTGTGGATTACAGGAGGTTAAATGATTTTACGAAGAAGGACAGCTACCCATTACCCCGAATTGACGATACCTTAAACACCTTAGCCGGATCCAGGTGGTTCTCAACTCTTGACCTGAAAAGTGGATATTGGCAGGTAGAGCTAAACAAGGAAGATAAAGAGAAAACAGCCTTTACAGCTGGAAACGGCCTGTATCAATTTGATGTCACGCCGTTTGGATTATGTAATGCCCCTGCCACTTTTGAAAGGTTAATGGAATTAGTTCTGCGAGGACTAACTTGGGAGACGTGCCTGGTATACTTGGATGATGTAATGGTGATTGGCAAAGATTTCGACGAACATCAATCGAATCTGAAGAAAGTATTCGCCAGGATCCGAAGTGCTAATCTCCAGCTGAATCCAAAGAAATGCGTTATATTCCAGGAAAAAGTCAACTTTCTCGGACACGTCGTATCATCGAAAGGAATTGAGACCGATCCAGAAAATGTCCAGGCAGTGCGAGATTGGCCCAGACCAAAGAACAAGCACGAATTTAGAAGCTTTTTGGGACTCAGCAGTTACTACCGCCGATTTGTTAAAGATTTTGGGAAGATTGCGAAGCCACTACATCAATTAACTGAAAAGAACTCCCACTTTGACTGGTCACCAGAATGTCAAAAACTGTTTGACCAGTGCTCCTGTTCTTGCATATCCCTTGGACGAAGAATTGTTCTTGTTAGACACTGACGCTCCACAAAGTGGAATAGGAGATGTTCTTTCCCAAATACAGAAGCTGTAATTGGATATTTCAGCAAAACGTTGGGAAAAGCAGAGCGAAACTACTGTGTGACCCGGAAGGAGCTGCTAGCGGTTGTACGATCCATAGAACATTACCACAGTTTTCTCTATGGACGAAAATTTGGAGGGACAGATAGCGCGTTGGCGGGAGGAAGACCTTGTGGCGGTTCCTGTAAATTCTGTCCAAGGCAGGAACAAAGAGAAATAGCCAAGGATGTTGTACATATACAACAAATGCAGATTAGGAATAAGGAAACGGAAAATACAGACGAAATCACCAGAGACAACTTTAGAAGCGAACAAATTGCTGACAAAGATTTGACGATAGTACGGGACTGGCTAGACCGAAAGCGACGACCTGAGTGGCAAGAAATATCCAGATTTGATCAGACAGTCAAGGGGTACTGGGCTCTGTGGGATTCTTTGTGCTTACGGGATGACTTAATCACTCGTAAATGGGAAAGTCCAGATGGTAGGAGCATTGTGTATTAAAGCGTTGTACCCCGAACGATGGTAGCTGAAGTACTTCGTGAACTGCATGGCAGTCGCAGTGGAGGCCATTTTGGAGTAAATAGAACACTGGCACATGTGAAAGAGCGGTATTATTGGATCAACTGTCGAAGAGATGTGGAAGAATGGTGCTGAAGGTGTGACCTCTGTGCTTCTAAGAAGGGTCCGAAGACACGATCCCGAGGGAAAATGAAGCAGTATCTGTCAGGTGAACCATGGGAAACAATTGCGGTGGACATTGAAGGACCATTCCCTACGACAGATTCTGGAAATAAGTACATCATGGTTGCCATGGACTATTTCTCGAAGTAGTGCCGATGCCGAATCAGGAAGCAGTTACAGTGGCCGAAGCCTTTCTGGAAAACGTGATTTCCAGACACGGAGTACCCTTGGAGCTACATACCGATCAAGGTAGAAATTTTGTAGTATGGAAGCAGTTAATGAGGTTGCTGGGGATACGAAAAACACGAACAACCCCACTTCATCCACAGTCAGATGGAATGGTTGAGAGGCACAACAGGACCATCAATCAATACCTCTCAATATTTGTGGATGAGCACCAACGTAACTGGGATAAACTGGTACCTCTCTTCCTCCTGGCCTACCGAAGTTCCCAGCATGAATCTACTGGCTATACACCCTCGATGTTATTGTCTGGAAGAGAAATGAAGCTCCCCGTAGATCTGATGTTTGGCAGACCATCAGCCGACGATGATGAAGAAGTGTCTCTTCCACATTATGTAGCTGACCTACAGGAGCGACTTAGAGTGGTCCACGATTTTGCCAGACAAAAGATTCAGTTGAAGAGCGACAAAATGAAGATGAGACTTGACAAAAGGCAGCCATTAAACTCTTTTAACGAAGGCGATGCAGTTTGGTTGTACCAGCCACAGCGAAGGAGAGGATTAAGTCCGAAATTGCAAAGACCTTGAGAAGGACCTTATTGCATTGTCAAAAAGATTAATGACTTGGTGTACAGGATCCAACTTTCCGTATCGAGGAGATAATCCACCGGTCTGGAGACAAACAGAAGAAGCTGTTCGGGGCGAACAGCTTTAAGGGAGGGAACAGTGTAACGTGTAAGGGGAACAGCCGCCAGTATTGGCTACAAAGTGGCGGCATTCTTTTGACGAAAGCGGCGTTGACAAAGAGAGCGAAGGCAGCATGTCGGCATCGAATCCTAAAATGCCGACAAAGGAACTTCGAGAAACGTCCGGTGGCGGCTTTCGAATCAAAGACCAGAAGCCGCTGGAATGATCTGGAGCCTTTGTCGGATATATATATATATATATATATATATATATATATATATATATATATATATGGTAGAATTGTCGGCATGAGAGACAGAATGTAAAAAGACAATGTGAATAATAGAATAGTCCGAGTAAGCTAGTGCGAATATAGTAAAGTTAAGTTGTAATCTATATTATTGCGAGTGTAAATAAAGTTAATTTAAAACACTAAATTAGTCTCACTTATCGGCGAATCCGCATACGCAACACTATATATATATATATATATATATATATATATATATATATATATATATATATATATATATATATATATATATATATTTCACCCAGCTTCTCTGGGCAGCCGTTTTTATTTTCTGACGCCTAAAACAGAATTGATGGAATCCGCTTTATTTCCATATATTATACCGAACACCCAATAATATATATATATATATATATATATATATATATATATATATATATATATATAGTGTTGCGTATGCGGGTTCGCCGATAAGTGAGACTAATTTAGTGTTTTAAATTAACTTTATTTACACTCGAAATAATATAGATTACAACTTAACTTTACTATATTCGCACTAGCTTACTCGGACTATTCTATTATTCACATTGTCTTTTTACATTCTGTCTCTCATGCCGACAATTCTACCATATATATATATATATATATATATATATATATATATATATATATATATATATCCGACAAAGGCTCCAGATCATTCCAGCGGCTTCTGGTCTTTAATTCGAAAGCCGCCACCGGACGTTTCTCAAAGTTCCTTTGTCGGCATTTTAGGATTCGATGCCGACATGCTGCCTTCGCTCTCTTTGTCAACGCCGCTTTCGTCAAAAGAATGCCGCCACTTTGTAGCCAATACTGGTGGCTGTTCCCCTTACACGTTACACTGTTCCCTCCCTTAAAGCTGTTCGCCCCGAACAGCTTCTTCTGTTTGTCTCCAGACCGGTGGATTATCTCCTCGATACGGAAAGTTGGATCCTGTACACCAAGTCATTAATCTTTTTGACAATGCAATAAGGTCCTTCTCAAGGTCTTTGCAATTTCGGACTTAATCCTCTCCTTCGCTGTGGCTGGTACAACCAAACTGCATCGCCTTCGTTAAAAGAGTTTAATGGCTGCCTTTTGTCAAGTCTCATCTTCATTTTGTCGCTCTTCAACTGAATCTTTTGTCTGGCAAAATCGTGGACCACTCTAAGTCGCTCCTGTAGGTCAGCTACATAATGTGGAAGAGACACTTCTTCATCATCGTCGGCTGATGGTCTGCCAAACATCAGATCTACGGGGAGCTTCATTTCTCTTCCAGACAATAACATCGAGGGTGTATAGCCAGTAGATTCATGCTGGGAACTTCGGTAGGCCAGGAGGAAGAGAGGTACCAGTTTATCCCAGTTACGTTGGTGCTCATCCACAAATATTGAGAGGTATTGATTGATGGTCCTGTTGTGCCTCTCAACCATTCCATCTGACTGTGGATGAAGTGGGGTTGTTCGTGTTTTTCGTATCCCCAGCAACCTCATTAACTGCTTCCATACTACAAAATTTCTACCTTGATCGGTATGTAGCTCCAAGGGTACTCCGTGTCTGGAAATCACGTTTTCCAGAAAGGCTTCGGCCACTGTAACTGCTTCCTGATTCGGCATCGGCACTACTTCGAGAAATAGTCCATGGCAACCATGATGTACTTATTTCCAGAATCTGTCGTAGGGAATGGTCCTTCAATGTCCACCGCAATTGTTTCCCATGGTTCACCTGACAGATACTGCTTCATTTTCCCTCGGGATCGTGTCTTCGGACCCTTCTTAGAAGCACAGAGGTCACACCTTCAGCACCATTCTTCCACATCTCTTCGACAGTTGATCCAATAATACCGCTCTTTCACATGTGCCAGTGTTCTATTTACTCCAAAATGGCCTCCACTGCGACTGCCATGCAGTTCACGAAGTACTTCAGCTACCATCGTTCGGGGTACAACGCTTTAATACACAATGCTCCTACCATCTGGACTTTCCCATTTACGAGTGATTAAGTCATCCCGTAAGCACAAAGAATCCCACAGAGCCCAGTACCCCTTGACTGTCTGATCAAATCTGGATATTTCTTGCCACTCAGGTCGTCGCTTTCGGTCTAGCCAGTCCCGTACTATCGTCAAATCTTTGTCAGCAATTTGTTCGCTTCTAAAGTTGTCTCTGGTGATTTCGTCTGTATTTTCCGTTTCCTTATTCCTAATCTGCATTTGTTGTATATGTACAACATCCTTGGCTATTTCTCTTTGTTCCTGCCTTGGACAGAATTTACAGGAACCGCCACAAGGTCTTCCTCCCGCCAACGCGCTATCTGTCCCTCCAAATTTTCGTCCATAGAGAAAACTGTGGTAATGTTCTATGGATCGTACAACCGCTAGCAGCTCCTTCCGGGTCACACAGTAGTTTCGCTCTGCTTTTCCCAACGTTTTGCTGAAATATCCAATTACAGCTTCTGTATTTGGGAAAGAACATCTCCTATTCCACTTTGTGGAGCGTCAGTGTCTAACAAGAACAATTCTTCGTCCAAGGGATATGCAAGAACAGGAGCACTGGTCAAACAGTTTTTGACATTCTGGTGACCAGTCAAAGTGGGAGTTCTTTTCAGTTAATTGATGTAGTGGCTTCGCAATCTTCCCAAAATCTTTAACAAATCGGCGGTAGTAACTGCTGAGTCCCAAAAAGCTTCTAAATTCGTGCTTGTTCTTTGGTCTGGGCCAATCTCGCACTGCCTGGACATTTTCTGGATCGGTCTCAATTCCTTTCGATGATACGACGTGTCCGAGAAAGTTGACTTTTTCCTGGAATATAACGCATTTCTTTGGATTCAGCTGGAGATTAGCACTTCGGATCCTGGCGAATACTTTCTTCAGATTCGATTGATGTTCGTCGAAATCTTTGCCAATCACCATTACATCATCCAAGTATACCAGGCACGTCTCCCAAGTTAGTCCTCGCAGAACTAATTCCATTAACCTTTCAAAAGTGGCAGGGGCATTACATAATCCAAACGGCGTGACATCAAATTGATACAGGCCGTTTCCAGCTGTAAAGGCTGTTTTCTCTTTATCTTCCTTGTTTAGCTCTACCTGCCAATATCCACTTTTCAGGTCAAGAGTTGAGAACCACCTGGATCCGGCTAAGGTGTTTAAGGTATCGTCAATTCGGGGTAATGGGTAGCTGTCCTTCTTCGTAAAATCATTTAACCTCCTGTAATCCACACAGAACCTCGTCGAACCATCCTTCTTCGTCACCAGCACAACTGGTGATGACCAAGGACTGCTGGATTCTTCTATGACGCCATCCTTCAGCATTTCTTGAACCATGGTGTTAACTTGCTGTTGTTTTACAAAATGAAGTCTTCGTGGAGGTTGGCGAATAGGTACAGCATTTCCCGTGTTGATCCGATGTTCGACTAAATTCGTTCGCCCTGTAATTTTTCCTTGTACGAAAACATCAGCTTCTTGCTTTACAAACTCGATTGCCTTTTTCTTTTCCTGTTCGCTAAGATGTTTCCAGGTCTTCTTGAAACTCTCCATTAGCTCTTGGGACAAATGTACATCTTTTGAAACGGGTTTCTCTTGCTCACATCTTGTTACACGGGAGACTGGCGAACAGGTACCGATTACTTCCCCTTTCTTCAATGTCATTCTGTTTACAGATAGATTGGCTACCCTCACTGGAATAATGTCGTTGGAATTAACTAAGCACATAGCCAAAAGAGCCCCGTTCTCTTTGTTCTCGTTTGGTTCAAAAACCATAGTGTTAACTCCTTCCAGTTGTTTTTCTAGGTGCGCCTTCACGATCTTCTCACTATTTCCAGGTATTCGTGTATCTTCGGTGACGATTATTTTAACAGTTCTTGTTCGAAGATGCTGAGAAAAATATTTCCTCGTTGCCCACTCTCAACATTCTGTTTTTTAAAGTCCACCGTGATAAAATTGAAGGTTTCCAAAAACGTCTAAGCCTACTATAAATTCATCCACTATGTCAGCCACGATTGCATTAATCTTTACTTGTGACTTGCCAATTTCCAAAGTGGTGGTGGTCTCTCCAAAAACATTTATCAAATCTACTTTTGCAGTTTCCAGTATTGGCTTGATGTTGTGCTGCATGATAGATTCTTTGGAAACCATGTCGGGGCGTACCACTGATCTTGTTGCCCCCGTGTCGATGGTCAAATCACATTTCTTGCCGTTGATAAAACCTTGGACAACGAGGCTCTCACAGCTCTTCTTGATGGAGCACAAATGTAACTTGGGGGCTTGATAATCAGTGGTCGCCAGCGTTCGCCCCCTTACACTGGCGAGGTGGAGTTTTCCTGAAGTATCTCTTCTCTCTGAACATTTCGTTCTTCAGATCTGGGTTGTCGCCTGCAGTTTCTACTTATATATCCCTCTCGGTTGCAATTGTAACACTTAATCGGTTTTCTATATCCGGACACCTTGCAACCTTGAGAGCAGAATTTCTGGAACATCGCCTCTAGCTTTTTAAAGAAATCTGCATTGTCTTGCGGTTCCTCCGACACCCAGACGTCTCTTAATTTGCTGCGACGATTCATCGAAGCATTTTGGCAGCTTCGTATTCCAGTGCCTGGACAACTGTTTCGGCTAAGGTGTTATGCCTACTCAGTCTCAACGCTTGCTTCATATCGATCGATATCTGGAACTCCATCAATGAAGTACTGGACACTAATTTGCTCCATGAATTCGTCCGGCCCCTGTGGATAAGCCAGTCGTATCATGCTCTCTATGCTACTGCTGAATTCCTGCAGCGACTCCGTTGAACCTTGAATTCTGCTCTTCAGCTGGCTCTGATACACTTGGCTAAGATATTTGTTGCCGTATCTTAGTTCCAAGGCGCCCGCAACAGCCGAATAATCAGTTTGTTTGGCTTCAGGAATGTTTTGAAGTATTTCAAGCGCCTTTCCTCGCAAAGCCAATACCAACGCCGTTGCTTTCTGCTGATGATCCCATCCATTCGCATTGGCTGCAGCCTCAAACTGACGTTTGTACATAGCCCAGGATATTTCGCCGTCAAACGTTGGTGGTTTAAGTTTTTCATTGGCTGTTGTGATCGCCGACGTGTCCAATTTGCTACTTTCATCTTGGTTGGTATCTCGCATTTTCTTCACTTCTTTCTCTAGTTTTCGGTACTTCTCCTCAAACTCTTCTCGAACTGTCCCAATTTCTTCTCGAACTTCTTGTTTTACAGTCTCGATTTCTTGATGGACATTTCGGAACAATCCTGCAATCTGCTCGAAATCTCTCTGTAGCCGTACCTCTTCTTTTTCCTTTCTTGTTGTCGTCGTACCTCTTGTTTTTTCTTTTCTTATTGTCGTAGCTCATCTTGTTTTCTCGAAAAATCGGAGAGTACCTTAATTAGTTGTTCCTCCTTTTTCTGTTCTTCTCGCAGCCTTCGCTCCTCTTCTCCTTTCTTTTCTTGTTGTCGTCGTTCCTCTTCTTCTTTCTTTTCTTGTTGTCGTAATTCTTCTTGTCTTCTCGAAAAATCGGAGAATAACTTGGTTAGTTGTTCATCCACTTTTTCTGTCTGCTTTCGGATGTTCACCATAGACAAAAGCCTCTTCACTCACTTATCCCCCTTCTGACACCAAATTGTTGCGTATGTGGGTTCACAGATAAGTGAGACTAATTTAGTGTTATTAAATTAACTTTATTTACACTCGAAATAATATAAATTACATTTTAACTTTATTATATTCACACTAGCTTACTCGGGACTATTCTATTATTCACACTGTCTTTTTACATTCTGTCTCTCATGCCGACAATTCTCCCATATATATATATATATATATATATATATATATATATATATATATATATATATATATATATATATATATATATATATATATCCGATAAAGGCTCCAGATCATTCGAGCGGCTTCTGGTCTTTGATTCGAAAGCTGCCACCGGACGTTTCTCGAAATTCCTTTGTCGGCATTTTAGGAGTCGATGCCGACATGCTGCCTTCGCTCTCTTTGTCAACGCCGCTTTCGATATTTCCAACCACAGCATAGATCTCGCGCTTTCGTCAAAAGAATGCCGCCACTTTGTAGCCAATACCGGCGACTGTTCCCCTTACACGTTACAATATATATATATACCTATCTACTACCTATCATCCAGAAGGGTGTTTGCTATTATATTGTGAAATTGGAAAAAAGTGCCTGCAATATTACGTCGTTTCGTATTGTATCGTAGCTTGCCCTCTTGAGATGGGTTAAAAATACGTAAAGTTCAATCCTGTTCCGAGGGTTAGGTACTGATTTTTACATCCAGATTAGATTCAAGAAATACAATACCATACCAATAAAGCAAAATCCTGAAATTAATCTTCAAACTTAGTATTTATTGAGTGAAAAGCAATATATTTGGGTGTCGGTTAAAGCTTACTCCTATGCCTTGACGCCCTACTTTTTTCAATGGTCAAATAACAGTATCAAACTATGACTAAATTGTATTTGAGGTATTTTTATATTAGAAAAAGTAAATAAGCTTTCAGATGTATAAGCCAATGTTTTCTATTTGGTGAGCTTTGTAATTCCTTAACCATTTACGGTGAATGCAAAAGGGATACCAATAAGAAGAGCCGACTTTCCACTGAAAGATTCCTGAATTCTGGTATTTACAGCTACGTGTTACGTTCGATGATTACCTACGTGACCATGGCTGACTCTTCAAATCAGAACTAAGACCACCTGATTTGAACTCCTGAAACTAAGTCGTCACTGTTTTTGTTGTTAAATTATAATTATTGATTTGTGTGTTTTTTTTTGTAATATTGAGCTATATGACATCGTATCAACTGATGGTGAATTCAATAGAAATACCAATAGTGTAAGTTGTGCGAAGCATTCAATAGTGAGTAATTTTTAGGTATAAGGGACAACTCCGCATGTGTTTTCTTGTATAAATTCAACAGTTGTTGACCCAATTTTCACAAATATTTCAAAATCAACCTGTATAACCTTGGAACTCCCAATGTTGAACTTTAGTAGTGTTATTTAAAATATAGAGAAAACAGATGAATCTACGAAACAAGAATACTGTATAAATCTGATTAGTCTGTCCACACCAGTATGTATACCTACGTCATTTGTTTGTGAATAAATTCTAATTACAAGGGACTCATCGTCAACACACGAATATTCCCATGTGTCCGTCCCAAATCAAATGGTCCTCTCGTTGGCCTGTCCAATATAACTTGTAATTCATCCCTAGTTTAGACATGAGTCAAACTGTTGACCAACAAAATTAATTTGCCTCTACAATATACATCCTTATTACTAGACCCCCCTTCGCCCCACCCTTAAAAGTAGATGAAATTAACTTGATACCACTGAGTGAATGAATTTTGCAGATAAAGATAAAGCAGTCACTGCTAGATCTGTGCTAGCTAGCAGGTTAGCGGAAACCGAAATTATGCTCTTGGACACAAGTTGTGCTAGCGCTAACTCAAGTGTCAAAGTGACACAACTGATGTTGACAGCCGAAATAATTTAAAGAAATTAATTCAGAATAATTCAAAAACAGTACTGTGTGCAGTCATTAGAGTAAACGAAGATGGAAAATCAAAATTTAACTACATGTCCATAGTCAAATCACAACGAGTATTGGGCTATGATAATAGAGGTGGTAGAAAATAATATCAAAATATTTTTAGTGTCGATGTGATTTGTGTTTGAAGATTAATGATTTCAAGAAATATTTAAATTCCGATAAGTATCATAGGTATTACGAATTATTTGCCTTTGGAGTTTACATTCCTTGTTAGTTTGAAGCAATTGAATGTATTTCGATTACCAGTAAGTAATGAATACATGAATATAAATCTAAAAATAACTCATTGTTGTCATTAATATTTGTAGATTCAATTGACTTTAAATATAAAACATCAAGAAGCAGAGTAGCACACGAACACTAGATATTTATTCTGTGGAGGTAATGATACCTATCGATTTAGTTCATGGGAGATGACAAATGTGCTAAGCCTTAAAATTGCAATGTTGATAAATTAACTTTATTATGATTGAATTAATTTTAAACAATAAATACCTTCAACAATGATTATTAATGGCAGAACTAAACACATCTGTATATACACTTTTACCAAAAACTGAATGCTTTCATTAAATATCTTAATTGTAATAATGGTAATGCTGATAGTTTCTCTTCATATAGAACATCTCTTCCATCACACAGGCAATTATCACATCCCAGTAACTTCATTGTCAAAATAGTAATTACTTTTCTTTTATTTTCATACAGCTAGTCTCTGGAAAGGTACGTACGTCGCTAAAATTCGGTATATCGCTTTGTGCTGCAGCATCAGCTCTATTAGGAAGGTATTCATCGACATAATCGATGTACATCATTGTTAAAATAATATCAGATAAAATATTAAGGATGATTAATCACAATCTATAAGAAATGTTATACTTATTATGAGTAGGTAATAAAATTACCTTTTATTCGTCTGTCAGCCCGTTGTTATCTTTTTTCTTGTTATATTAATTATAAAATTATTAATATCCGTTGAGTGTAGAACATATTTTTGCTGGGTTCCAACATTCGTCTCTTATTTTTACCTGAAAAGTTATTTCAACTATTATTATGGAAGTTTTAATTTTGGGAATATTTAGTTGAATTCAGTAGGTATCTAATATTTACGTCTGTGTATCTACTAATTACTTAGAAATAGTACCTACCTACTTTATTTCAATTTGGTAAAATGGGAAATTGCTCACTGCATTGGATTTCTGATACTATATAAGTTCTTGCTGCAAACTTTAAATAACATCAGGCACATTCATATTCAATCTCTATCTCTGGCAAAGTATTAACCATAGATAAAATGTATATATATATGGGTATTTACTGTACTATAAAGTAAGGTTATGTTAAAATTACGATTTCGCTAGCTGTCTGTTGTCCAGCGAAAATTTTCTGCTAACCTGCTAGCTAGCACAGATCTAGCAGTGACTGCTGTGGACACGGCCATATGCATCCTTCAACATATTTGACATAAATGAAGATAATCAGTGTGTGCCTAAATACAAAACAAAACATTAGCCTGGCCAGGCCTAAATTATGTCATCAGTCAATGTCATATTCCTATATTGAGTCCATATATCTGTCAATTTTCGACGGCCATTTTAACCCTGGCCAGGCTAATGTTTTGAATTTTGGAACAGCCAGAATAGATACATACATAACATAACACATAAATTTGATACAATATATAACCTACAAAAATGACAAGAGTTCAATGATGAATCGGCTATAAAACTCTGTCTTTAATCTATGCTTTGTCAATGTAATATTTTGATGAAAATTCTATAAGAAAGTCACTACTCCAGTTTAGAAATGGAATTAGATTTCGTGAAGCTTCTGTCAAGTCAAAGTACTGCAATTGATTGAATTGTGTTTGTTCTATTGCTTGTAATAATTCAACATCATGCTGAAAGAGACTAGTTTTCTCCAAGATCTGGTGATTTGTGAAATAAATCGAGCACTTCTATCAAAGATCAATTTTGCAGATCAGATTTGTCTTGCCTCCGCCTGCAGCAAAGGAACTGAGTATTTATGGAGCAAACAGATTCGAAACTCTTGGAATGTTTGAAGGATTTAAATATAGGGAAAATTCGAACGGTTCTAATATTACATGTACAGCAAGATTTATCTACGAGTTGCTACTGCTCTATGTTTCAAGACTTTTTAATGATTTTGTCGCCTAGAAAATAATACGTTTCTAAATGATTCTAAATTATAGTATTTCTTAGAACTTCTCCAAGTCATAATGATACAAGATTGATACTTTTCACCGACTTCATAAAAAGGAGAAGGTATACAATTCGGTTGTATGTTTGCTTAGTCTCAAATATGTGTTTCAGCTATGTGGAAGGGGCAAATTTTTCCGATAATCGAAAATTCGAGATTTGAAAATTAGAAAGGGAACCATATCCGGAAACGTTTAAATTGAACATTTTTTCAGAAGATTTACGGTTTCCGAGTTTCGCAATAGCAAAGTCTGAAATATGTGATATGCG
This sequence comes from Crioceris asparagi, assembly GCA_958507055.1. Taxonomy (NCBI): domain Eukaryota; kingdom Metazoa; phylum Arthropoda; class Insecta; order Coleoptera; family Chrysomelidae; genus Crioceris; species Crioceris asparagi. The sequence continues at coordinate 74,653,047 of OY293826.1, forward strand.
TATTTCCGTTATGGGGAAGAGCAATTTTTATCAAAAATTGAAAATATGACGCGTTCAAATTAAAGAAAAGATTATATGTAGCAACATTTAAATTTTGTTACGGTTTTCGAGTTACAGTCTGTAATATGTATATTTTCACCGCGATGTTTTGAGATCTCTGAATAATAAATAACAGGTAAAAGCTAAGCCTATAACTTTTCGTCTATTAGTGAACGTTCAACAATTTTCATGACTAATGTTACACTCAAAAATGTGCAATAAATATTTTTTACTAAAAATTGGACCGACTTTATCAGTTGTTGCACTGAAAAATACAAAATAATATTAAGTCGGTCCATTTTTTGTAAAAAATATTTTTATGTATCTCTACGTCATTCAATAGATAATGACAATTTTCTTCTTTTATGGCAGTTACATGAACAAGTATCATTGATATTCTTGTAGCTTGTAGTGTATTGTTATTTTTGAAAAGTGTTATTTCCGGGAGTTGAACGAACGACTCATATAAAATCAATCCTCTATATAATTTTTTTACGACCATCGATGGCCATCTAATGCGCAGGGAATTGGAAAGTCCAGCAGTTATTGAATATATACGAGTATACAGGATGTCCGGAAAGTTCATCCCAAAAATGATAGGAATCACATGGGAGCGAAAATAATTTTAATATGTATTTGATATAAAGAATGTTTCTGCTGGACTTCGTTAGAGAGTTGATAGTGTGATTTTGATTAATTTCGTTTAGCGCTTACCATGGTAACAGAAAAATTTGGGCAATTAAATTTAATGATGCTTGTTTTCATATGTAAACTTCGTTCAGTATGTTTGTGTTATATAAGGACAGGACACCGAATTGCAGAGTTAAATGTTTAAATTTTTGAAAGAGTTGACAAATTTGACTTTTTCATTTCATCCTTCTATTCATTAAAAACTTCAAGACAGAAAAGGTATTCTTTATTTTAATCGATATCTTGTACTATTTTGAGAAAAATCGCATCTTATTGACAACATGTTGGTACAATATAAACCAACAATTTAAAACGTAATTAAAAAATTGTTTATATAATAAATTATTAAAAAAGTGTTCAATATACAGGGTGTCCCACGGTCATGGCCTATTAGAAATTTCTGGAGAATGACAAAAGCTATCGATTTGAAAATTTTATGGCGTCTATTAGACAATTTAAACTATATTTGGAAAATATTTTCATAAAAAAATCACTTCCGGTTTTGCCGGAAGTAAAAACAACTTTGTTATTTAAAACGAGATACCCCATATGTCGATACATTTTTGAAATCTACACAAAATTATGAGTACCTACAATGGATATACCTTTTCCTATACTTAAAGTTAATAGTTTTATAGTTTTCGTTAGAAATAGACAAATGCGAGTTGATCGAAAATAAGTCATAACTTTTTTGTTATTTGCTTGACAACAGTGGAGTTGAAATTTTTGGAATCTCTGTACACTATTTTGAAGATTTTGTTATGATATTTATCAATTTCCTAAGAAATTATTAGAGAAAAATTGAGGTGAAGATGAAATAGAACAACCTATAGATGTAACCACTTTCATATCTAAAGCTGATAGATTAAAAGTTATTGAACAATTTCCGATTTTTCCAACAATTATTTTGCATTGTCTTAACTTTGGAACGCATCAGAACGGTATCCATAGTTACCACTCATTTATGTCAGTGTCAAAGTGCAAAATTAGAAATTGTCTCTTTCACAGTTCTTGTTACGGAAATCTTCAAGCTTCGATTCGAAGCGCTGAACATGACTTACGTGTTGCAAGATCATCAATTCAAAGAATTTTAAAACAGCAGAAAATGAACGACTTTAAGTTTGCACAGCTACATCTACAACCCCAAGATGGTCCTTCATTTGACGAAAGAACAAAAGTTTCAAATTAAATTCAGCTTCAACGTTTTTGCTTTTATGAAAGACAACGCACTTGATTTTTATATTTACAACGAAGTGCTGGACAGCGAAAAATATCTCGTAATATTGCGTACCATCGTTACAGACTTGTCAATTAACGAAGTCATAAGGTGTTGGTATCAGCTTGACGGAGCAACAGCCCATTGCAACCATGAAGTTACCGAAGAACTTTATGAAATATTTGAGGACAAGTGGTTTCGACGCTTGGGTTCCTGGAATTAGGCACCAAAGTCTTCAGATCTAACGCCCTTGATTTTTATTAGTGGGGGATCATAAAGGAAAAAGTTTACATTAACCTTCCTCTAGTACAACCGATAGAAGAGAAAATATAGAAATCGTATACAAAATGGTTCAGAAAATCTAGACCCCGCAGAAATAAGAAAAAACATCTAGTGTGGAATCCAGAATTATTGCATGTTTAGAAGTAAATGGGGGCACTTTGAACCCTTGTTAAATTACATTTGAAGTATTGTTTTGTTTGTTATGAATAGGTTAATGTTTAACATTTTTGTATAGATTATTAAATTGGTTATTGTTTAGTATCTCTTCGTTTTTTATTACATACTGATGCGTTCCAAAGTTAAGTTATTATAAAATAATTGTTAAAAATTCTGCTTTAATTGCATTGCTTCATCAGCGGTATCGGAGGAACACGATTTCTTGGAGCATTTTATTGACCATGTTGAACAAAATTATCTTGAATCCGGCAAAATTTATTTGCAGTCATCGGCGGCAAATTCGGATTTCGGGCCTTAAACGCCCTACATGTTCTCGCGACAATCCTATTGCTCTCTCCATATATTGCAAAAAGGTTGAGCAGATCGGCATTTGTGTATTCTCGATTCATTATTGTGATAAATTGCAATAAAAAAAACAGTGAAAGAGATAATTCCTAATTTTGCATTTTGAAAATGACATAAATGAGTGGTAACTATGGATACAGTTTTGATGCGTTCCAATGTTAAGGTAATACAAAATAATAGTTGGAAAAGTCGGAAATTGTTCAATAATTTTAATCTATCAGCTTTAGTTATGAAAGTATTTTTGAAATAAGAAAGTTAATAACGTTTGAAATTGAGTCATTTTCACATGGATTTTTCTCTAATAATCTCTTAGGAAATTAAAAAAAATCAAAACGAAATCTTCAAAATAATGTTCAAAGATTCCACAAAAATTCGAACTGCACGTTTGTCAAGCAAATAACAAAAAAGTTATAACCTATTTTCGATCAACTCGCATTTCTCGATTTTTAACGAAAAAATTTAAATAACTCTAAAACTATCAACTTTAAGTATAGGGAAAGGTATGTTTTTACTCATAATTTTGTGTAGATTTCAAAAATGTATTGACATACGGGGTATTCTATTTGAAATAACAAAGTTGCAAAACCGGCAGTGATTTTTGTATGAAAATATTTTCCAAAGGTGGTTAGGTTGTCTAATAAACGCCATAAAATTTTCAGATCAATAGCTTTTGTCATTATCCAGAAATTTCTAATAGGCCATGACCGTGGGACACCCTATATACAAGAACATCTTAATTTCCGTTATTGGAAGAGTCCCCTTCGAATACTTGAAATAAGATGTGGGTGATGAACGTTGATGGTGCACCTCCTTATTTCAATAGACTCGTAAGAGATTATTCAGATATTAATTACATTTCTCATCCAATGGATCGGGTGAAGTCCTTTTTCATGAGCACATTGGTCTCCCGATCTCAATCCACTAATTTTTCGCATCTGTAAACTTTGGTTTATCGAACTCTTGTGAATAACAGCGATAAAATAATCAATCCCATAGACCATCACGTATCGTATGTTACGTAAGACAAGTCAGACAAGTTGTGAAAATTTATTGAAGTTCAAGGCGGGCATTTTCAAAACATTTCTGTATATTTTTTTAAATAAATTGGTTCATTGCGTTTTAGTCGATGGTAGTTATCCTTAATGCTTTTAGTATATTTTTTTGTTGCAAAAATTGGACCGACGTTACTGGAAAATACAAAATAATATTAACTTTATTGGTGCTGGTAATTTTGAGGTTTTGCAATTGTAGTTAGATAGATTACTTTTGGCACCAACTTTAAAAGTACCAGCACCCTTTTGAGTCTAACATTAGTCACGAGAATCGTTGAACATTCACTTATACCATTACCCATGTATATTCTTTGCTTGTACTTGTTAGGTATATTATTCAGAAATCTATGATATCTGTCTATTATATTTTAGATTTTACCACCGCTGTAACTCGAAAACCGTAACTTTATGGAAAAAATGTTCGAATTAAATGTTGCTACAAATAATCTGATCTTTAATTTAGTTACCTCGGATTTTAAATTTTCGAGAGAAATTGTCTCCTCTATATCGCGAAAATACACATATTTGAAATTTTAACATCCCTGTACCTCAAAAACCGTAACTTTTGATATTGTCCTATCCTTAATTCTACCGTTTCAGATTTTCGATTTTCGAGACAGATCTCGGATTTGAGTTTTTACGAATATGGGACCATTTCTCAAGTCTCTTCTTTCAAGTCGTCAAAATCGGAGTACGTTTACTATATACAGAGCGCGCACAAATCAATAAAAAGCACACATTTTGATCCGTTTGGGTTCGTCGGTTAAAAATACGATTTTCTTCAAAATATTACATTATATCGATGAAAATAAGGTGTATATTTTATTTTTTAAGCAAAAGGTTGAACGAATAAGTATGAAAGAAAAAGTAAAATTTGTAATTTCAATCAAGTTTTTATCTGAAAACAAGCATTATTATGAGTTCATTCAATTGATCAAATTTTTTTGATACCATGGCAACCTTAATTAACATAATTTCTTTGAAATAGAGTGTAGTAAAGTTTTCAATTCCTTAGAACCGTTATAGAATGGAGGTATAAGTTCATTTCCATCCTGTCCTATGCTTAATTTTAATTAAACTCTAGTCAAATACCATTTATATACTCTATACATATAACGCTCCTTAGATCAAAATTGAATCTAATCTGTCAAAATGAGCAACTTCTTGCCGAGAAATAGCTACATTAAGTAAATAATGACATTGAAAACGATTCGCTGCTGTCATGTCAGTTGAGCCACCACAGATCAACAACTTCCCATGGCGTTTTGTAGGAGTTGCAGCATTTATATTATAATATGTTACATCCCTCCTTTTGAAACGCTACAAATTGATGCTCCAGATCCTCTACCCCTGTCTTGACGACAATGCTGCGGGATGCAATTTTCCTACCAGAAAATTATGTATAATGTAATTTTGGGCATATTATGTTCCCGAAGCCAGTGTGCAGTCGTCGTTCTTCTCCCGTTTGTTCCCCATTTCCTTTTTGTGTCCGTCGTCTTGTATAGTTGAATCCAGTTATCTTGTTCGCTTCCCCCTCTGACCTGTCTTTGATGGTTGGATTTATTTCATTTTGAATTTAAAAGTGGTGCCCCTACAGCGAATTTCTTTTTTTTGGAAAATGTAATATCGCATTAAGGATCAAGCTGATATATCTGAATCAGTCGGGGAAAACATTTAAGGACGAAAACACAAAAAATATTTTTTTTCGAGATTAAGTAGGTACAGTTCTTTTAACAAAATAGGCTTGCCTGATTCACATGGTGAGAAACCACGATAATCAAACGTTTATAATTTCTTCCCCCGGCAAACCATTCAGTTGTTCTTAATATTTTCCATTATTCTAGCTTGTGAAAATCTATGAATATCATTTACGACTACTACGAAGGAACTCAGATAAATATTTCCATCAGTGAAATATCGCCGGGGTTATCACGCAAATAGCAACTGCTACGCTACCGCGACTATCGCACAATCGTCGCTGTCAAAACTTCGATTTGGTACTGTGTTGTCGCTCTGTCACTCTTGAGCCTAAACTGATACTCGAGTAAAAATTATCAAAGTGAGGTTGATTGCATGTATTTGTGAATAATAAATTACTTTTAACATGTTCTTAATGAAATTGCTATTCTCTCTTCTATATCCAATATTTTATAGCCAGCGTATTCTAGACTGTCGCAACACTGAGACAAAAACGCGATTGCAACTCGTTGCTAAATTTTACATGATACGGGGGCGGGTTAACAGAATTCCCAGTATGACACTCACAGCATAAAGGTACCTATGTCCACGCCAGGTTTCGTTAAAATTCATCCATACGGACAATAATTCTACAAATTATTATTTTGAAGCTTCTTTCATGCTGAAATGTCATAGCAAACACAATTTTTGGAATATATATGCTGTAGAAGGATTGATCTCTCCACGATTTTAATATAGGGTTGAGCAAATAGCCAGATTAAACTATACGTTTTGTTAGAAAAGTTGTTATCATACTGTAAGTTTACTTATGACGCCATGGTTGAGTAGTTACATTATAGATACATATACATTTTATTTTTCAATAGACCTGAGTTTTGAGTTAACATAATGCGGCTTACAGCTTTTTAAATGCGAAAAACTCAATAAGCAATACAGGGGATCCAAAAATGATTTATTGCATTCTATTCATATGAAAATGTACATCAATGTGAAATTGACTTTTATAATAATTATTAACAAAAAATAAATTAATAAATAATTAATAAATAAAATAATTTTATATTAACCGTTTGAGTCGACGCAATTATTTTTAACATATTTTATATTCCAACACTTATTAAGAAATTAATAAATCTATTAGAAATGTTCACTTTGTTCGAAACAAATAAATTTTGCATTCATAAGATTATGAAATATTTCCAGTATCTTTTATTTATAATATGAAGTGGAAGTGGACCAGCAGTGACGCTTAAAGAAATCAAATATTATAGACAGTATATTCGAATATATGACATAAAAGATCTAGGAGCAGCTGCTTTGATATAATCCGTTTTACGCAAAAGGAAGAAGAATTGCCCACCTAGGATCAATAACAAGATTCACAAATATTCACTGATGTGGATATGAGGTTTATCTGAGTATTGGAACAAGGGATGGGTATTGGGCTTTCAAATCAAGACGGCAAAGGACGAAAATAGGATGTAGACAATTCAGTGAGTCAAACCACATAAAGGCTTTCCCATTCAACGAGCAAATTCTTGTTGGAAACTTTTGTTAGCGCTATGTAATAGCAAGCTTTAGTAGAGAAAAGTAATTATCTCAAGAACTCAGTCGCAATTGAATTTTCAGAAGAATGTAAATGAGCGTTTGGAGAAAAAGTACTTTGGAATGACGTCAAGTTTTTGTACGTCATCCATTGTATAATAATTATTAGAGACAGTTTTTTGTGTTATTCATTAATTATCAATTACTTAGATAAACTTTTAGTTTCTGATGACATTGTTAACTTTCTGAAACCTATTACGATGTCATCATTTAAAGCTGAATCATTTCTGTTGTTCATATTTCATGGAAGTGATAGCGAAAAAGACTTGTACTGTCATTTAATAACTAAGAAGCTTTTTAGTGACCTTTTATACATCTTCTATAGGTTGAATAGTACATTTTTGACCGACGAACCCCGAACGGAGCAGGAATACAATTCGACTGTCTGCTTTTTTTTTTGTTTATACGCGCGTTGTATTATAGTAAACGTAGTGCGATTGAATGATTTTCGATTCCTTTTAAAAAGGAGACTTGAAAAATGGTCCCATATTCCTTTACTTCCCTCCGAAAACCGCCCACGAAGGGTGTGGAGTATGCAAATTTTCACGTAGATCGAAAATTCGAGATGCCAGACTTGAAGATAGGACAATATCCGAAAACGTTTAAATTTTTTAATTGAACATTTTTTCACAAGAGTTACGGTTTTCCGCTATGTGGAAGGGGCGATTTCTTTCGAAAACTGAAAATCTCTGGGAACCACATGAAATACAATAATATTTGAAGTAACATTTATACTGAACATTTTTTCCTTGGAGTTACAGCGGTGGTAAAATGGTTAGATCTGAAATAATTATGCATATTTCCGCAGCGATGTTCTGAGATCTCTACATAATAACATGTTCAAGCTAAGAATATACTTGGGTAATAGGATAAGTACTATGTTCTTTGGTATTAGTGAACGTTCAACGATCTTCGTGACTAATGTTACACTCAAAACTGTGAGATAAATATTTTTTACAAAAAATTGGACCGACGTTATTAGTTGGTGCACTGAAAAATACGAAATAATATTAATTCTATTGGAGCTGGTGCTTCTGAAGTTAGTGCCAAAAGTCATCAATCTAACTGCAAGTGCACAACTTCAAAAGTACCAGCACCAATAAAATTATTATTATTTCGTATTTTTCAGTGCAACAACTGATAACATCGGTCCATTGTCGATTTTTTGTAAAAAATATTTATTAAAGTTTTCAGAGGGAAGGAGATTTCGGATTTGCGTTCTTATGAATAAGGGACCAGTCTTATCTTTTAAATGAATCAAAAATCATCAAAATCGGAGTACGTTATATTGTATACATCCTCCGTTCAGCCTTCGTCGGTCAAAAAAAACAAACCTATCACAATACAAGGTCGTCTGATTTTACCAATATTTGGCAAACGTCGCATGTGGCAATTGATTATCATAACCTATTAAATAGGTAAACAGCTGATTCTAAACAGTGTCAATTCAATAATTTAACAACGTTGCAAATTTTGGGCTTACCAAGTCACCTGTGACGTAATACAACTGATTATTTAATTGGCCTATATTAGTGAATTTATACAAACAGTAACATACCTAACAGTTGCATTCTTCTCTAAGAATGATGGACATTTCTAGATCGAGGCGTGCTCAACTTTCAAATTTATTATAGAGCAAATATTTCATACACAATCTTGTCACATTTATTTCCAACCTATCATGAAATGTATCTGGGACACGAGATATGTATGTAGTAGTAGGTACATAAACTGGCTAAATAGGTCTCAATTATTACAGTTCAACTCACTCAAGTGACATTTTGCTGGTAAAGGGTATTTCTATCTTGTTGTTCCTTGTTGACGTTATTCATGCTATACAATACAATGACCTCAATATAGAAACAATGGTTAAAAATGGTAAACACACATATTTCATATTTTACAATTATTACTGTATCTCCTAAAATATTTTTTTAAATGTCCCTATTTAAATGTTGCCGCTTATAGTCTTTTCTTTAATTTAGCTCTCTCAAATTTTAGTTTTGATAGAAATTGCCCTCTCCTTTATTGATATGAATAAATACAAGAAGTCATTCATATAAGAGTACCATAAAACTAATTAAAACTATGCGCTACATCTCAATGATAATAATACTACATTTAATGATAATTTCAACATCTTAAATACCGATTAGAATTTAGTTAATACTCTCATTTGAGAAAGGTACAATGTGCCGAAACAATAATTGCCATTTTTAAACAGTATATTAGTGGAAATGTATTATATTGTTTCAATTCTAATTTACTATGGATTTTCACCAAGTAACAGTCAATACAGTTATAACTAGATCTCTAGTTATATCAAATGAAATTAGGAATTGAAGAATAGGCGTAAGTAACTTTGTTCTTGACGGGGGTCTCCCTACTGCACAACTTTTTTTAAAGAAGACACATTATACAATGTATGAAGCACGATACACATGCTACGTTTTGAACTCAGTTGGGTAAAGATCGCGCATTTTTAACCACTGACGTCACAATTTGGTCGACAAGAGAAGCTTGAACATGTTCGAGTGGTGTTCGTGTATTCGGGCCCCTTCGGATATCTCACCTGCCCTATAGCATAGTACCAAAATTGTAGATAGTTATTTTATTTTTTTTCATATAACTCACTCAAAAATTGTTCAATACATTTAACAATACTGTATTTATCAAACAAAATATAAAATAATTTTCTGTTTCAGATCGGTAATTCAATCTTAAAATTTGTCTAAGGTTCTATTGTCGAAACCTAAATCAATCCCCTTATTTCGATTTCAGCAAATATGCTAGCATTTTGTAAAGACATTTCGGGGAGACATCCTGTATAGTTGTCTCCAAATCGATGAATTTTTTCAACTGATCCCTATATGCCTTTCAACCCTCAATCAATCAACTTCAGCTTCAATCGAAAATGTTATTTGTCCTAATTACTCGTTAAATCGTAAATTGCATTTGGCAATTTGATGAAAATTTACTATTCAGTCAGTTTGTGTGGCATAATCTAATTTCGATGTGGTTGATAATATGTATTCTAATATGAGTGATGATGTTTCATAATATTTATATATATATACGTCAATTTAATTTGTGCTTATAGGTCAAAATACGATATGACTCAAATAATATATATCACCATCAACAATTTTGTAACCATATTTATTTTGCAGTGAATATTTTTTATACCAAAAACTGGACCCACTTTATTAGTTGCTCTAAAAAATACAAAATAATATTAATTCTATTGGTGGAGGTAATTTTTCAGTTGAATAGTATGTGTAGATAAAAGACTTTTGCGAGGACTTTTGGCACCAACTTCAGAATCACTAGTACTATTTAATAAAGTATGTCGACGAACCTAATGGAGGAGGTAAGTATATAATTCAACTGCGCATGTTTTTTTAATGGACGTTCACTTCTTTTAAATAGTAAACGTGCTCTGATTTTCATGATTCTTTTTTCATTTTATAGAGGACCATTGAAAAAATCGACATTTTACATATCCTTCCCCTCAAAAACTTCTCGCAAAGGGGGTTGGAGGGGGCATTTTTTTAAATTGAAAATTTGGGACGACAAAATTTAAGAAGAGGCCATATCAGGCAACGTTTGAATCGGACATTTTTCAAAAAAAATCATAGGTTTCCGAGTTACAGCAATGAGAAAGTCTGAAATATATGTAGTTCCGCGATGTTTTGAAATCTCTGAATAAGTAAAAGCAACGTATCTTCTTTGGTGAACGTTCAAAGGTTTTGATGACATTCATTATATTATTAGACACCAGTGCACCAACTAATAAAGTCAGTCCATTTTTTTATATTCATTGTTAAACTTGTCATCTAAAGTCATCGTTTTGTTTAAGACTATTATAATGGTGTTAAAGTTTTAACTTATATAAAGTATAAAAAAATGGTGTGTCCACTCACACGACTTTCCTACCGCACTCAAACGAATTCCATCAAATATAAAAATCGACTAATCATTATTTTCTTCAATATGAAAAGACAAACAACACTGGTTATATTCAATTTTGACGTAGGAGGAACGGTTTAGGCACATTATGATTAAACCGAAAATTTGACAGTTGTTTATTAACAGCATTTTTTTCTGCTTTTTTCCCAAGATAATCTTGGCACAGATAGACAGACCAATGGCTGAAAATGTGGTTGTTGTATTCAGGGACCTCTCTGAAACGTAAACATCTATTTAAAACTGGACTCGATTGTAGAAAAGTAAAGACAGTTTATACAGATTGCATTATAGTAAATAAATCACATTATTCAACTCCAGAGAAGTATCAAGTTAGTGGTTAGATTCGTAGTTTCATTAAAAATATTATTATTCTTAAATTTACCTATTGCAATACTAAATATGAATAAGAAAAAATCCTATTTACAAAATTATCTACCATATACTAAAATAATAGTTCGTTTTTAGTACACCGTACGCACCCATTATAATAACAAGTATGAATCTTCATAGATGAAAAAAGTCTCTTTCATTTTTTGCAAAAACCAATTGCCCGATTTTAAGAAATGAAACATCAAAAGAAAATAATTAAAAAGACCTTTTCTTAAAAAAGCTATCTTACCATTTAAGATTTTTAAGAGGGTAGCTCCTGGGGGCTGAAAGGGGCGAAGCAAATTTTGGCTAAAAAGTTGTCCCACTCGATACTGTTTCGAAAGAATTCCGGCGATTTCTTATTTAATGTTCACATTTCGCTAAATCTGAGTTAGGAAGTTTTGAAATTAACACCTTTTGAAAAAAATATAAATCGCCAAACATCTTTCAGGATATTTATTATAAATAAAATTCGGATTATTTATGATTTTGACCTTCTTCGTTATCATAATTACATTAAAGCCTATCGTTGAACGAGTAAACACAACTGAAAAAAATGTTTGGCGGACAAATAAAACACAATGTAATATTGTTATTTCACATACAAACTGCATCTTTCTCGCTCCATTTTAACAAACTGCGTCCAGCTTTTTGGGGCAATTAAAACACCCTTTTCTAATAATGAAAAACCTTCCCGCATTTCAAATACACACAGGCCGTGTAGGTACCTAATACTGTTGAAGTTGGTTGAAGCTTCTGTCTGTCAGTCGGTAGGTCGATGTTTCAAAAAACACCCTGAACACACATGTTCTGTCGCTTAAAAAAAGTGGGCAGATTAAATTGCGTGTGTACCCCCATCAATTTGATTGACAATTTCAATTAAAGTCTGAACTAATTGTTTATAAATTTATTATTTTTAATGTGTCGCATTTCCATTTCCCGTTTTTGGTGAATGCTTTCAATTATAAAGTCAGCAAATTGAAGTCTATAATGAAATAAATTGTGAATAGTATTGTGATTTGAATGTTGTATATAATGTATAAAAGCTAGCTGTAGTTAGACAAAGGTTTATTTATGTCATAATATTGTTTACACTAGTGTTTCGTAAGGAATTAATTATAATTGATGATTATACATTCCGGCGTTAATATAGAAGTAATTACATCATCAACTTTCATAGGCCCCGCTTTCCCAACTGAAGATTCACGGGTGCCATCGTTGATCCCGTCGGACGCCTTCATTCTTTTACGTTCCCGGCACCGCTTTACTCTGTCTGTACTATGGTACATCCGACATCAGTCGGAAACTTTTGCCATCCGTGTACAATGTATATATTTTGATTTATCTCTTTGACGATTATAGGCAGACATATCATTATTTAATTTTTATGCCATATACATTCACAATAACTATTTCACATTATTGTTTTATTATATTTGCAGTATATAGATTCTGAAGAGAGCTGACTATTGAAACTCAAATGAAAACTCGTAGCTTTTTCGAGTCAAAATTTATATTAAACGAAATTATGTGACGCAGTGAAACGACCACAAAATGGCGGCACTTCTCCATCCGCCGCGCGCGTTACATCACAGTCTTCACTCAACGTAACGAATTCTTTGATCTTCTATCAATCGACTGTTGTAATTAAATTGTGGTTATAGATGGTAGATAAGTAGCTGCAGATTTTGTTATCATCAATTTCCTGAACTGCCTCCCCTACTATGAAAGCAAATTTAAAGATGGATTCTGGTGAAAGCCTCTTTAACACAAGCCAGGAAGAATCACTCTTCAGTAACATCCCAAAAGAAAATAAACAATAAATTAAATTAACAGAAGAAAACAATCATAAAATTTGGCAAATAAAACAAAGTGTAATTTTTATTTCATAAATTTTATACCCAATAATGGTTAATAAAAATCTCGACTAAAATCAACGAGTTGCCAGTCGGTCACGTAGGTACATCAAAAATACCAAACCAATTATGCCAGCAATTTTCATTCAAATACACGAAATAGTAACATGTATTGAATTGCAAATTTAAATGTTTTCTCTGACACCTGCCAGCAGTTGTTCGGTAAAATTTATAGGTAACTTTATTTCATGCATGCACACACTGAATTGAACAAATAAAATATCTGAGCTGAGCAATAGCTTTTCCCACTTCGAATGGCTCAACAATATACAAAATTTGCTTCCATACCATCATCTGTAACCCCCCATACATGCAGTGTGTATCTAATGCCTGAAAAAATAATTAAAAAAACAATTACACAGTTGTTTGTGATGTGCAGCATCAGCAGTAATAGATGGCAATTGATCGAGTTACCAGCCCTTTTTGTTCAGCCAAATTTACTGAAAAACATGTTGAAATTGTCGAATTGTGAAATGAATAAAATTACTTTGCGAAAATTTATTTTGCCTAATTAATATAGGTTTGAATTATAAAATGGAAATCAAATCATATCAATTGGGATAGCGAAAAACTCTAGAATAAATTTGGTAGAAAATCATCTAGATTTAAAAAATATAACCGATCAACTACGCGTTCAACTCATCACATAGATCAATGTGGTCTCTTAAAAAACTCCTGATGATATAAAATAAGTACAAAATGAGCTAAGACTTACACATTGAAAAATATAATTGATAGTAGCTGTAATATGATTCAGATATCAGTATTTCACTATTACGGAACTTCTACGTTTAATTTCATTGAAATACACCAAAAATGAACAAGGAACGGGACCGCTGGTATTTCATCCTTGTTAAGACTTGTCAGCTGCCCGTATCCTTTTGGGTTTTGATGGATCAACGAGCTATCCATTATCCAAATACAGATCAAAAAGCTCAAATCACATCAGGAACTGAAACAGTACATACAGCAGAACATCTTAGATATCTTCCAAAGGAATCCCTCTCAAAATAATGTAAAATAATATTAAACGGGTACATATAACACCAGCAAATATATGTTCCAAACATAAATGTTTGGTGTAAGTAATGCTTGAATTGAACATTACTCACGAAATTTAGGAGGCCTCCTTTTTTAATTTTATTCTATTTTTATTTGTTATTATAGCGGCAATAGAAATATATTTTCTGTGAAAAAAATATGTGAGAATTTCAACTGTCTACCAATGAAAAATTGGAAAGGTACAGAAATTTGGAACTCTTACCCCTTAGAGTTACTTCCTACTCGAAAGTTAAGAAACAAAAACATATCACCAAATTTCTACTGGTACAGCATTACAATTTCTATAAAAGTAGTAATTAAATCTATGCACAATTTTTGTGTCTTGTTTGCCTCAATTCAACTGGGCGAAAAACAAAATAATGATGTAAAAAACAAATTCGCATCTGCTTTTGACAGCTGAAAATAGACACACACAGTGGTCTCTCTCCCTATTATATTTCCACCCCTTTACGTCATTATACAATTAAATCCGAATAATATCCATAATGTATAACTAAATACGCACGGAATTGAACAAATGAAATGAAATTTTATCAACTATCACCCATTTTGAAAGAGCAGGCGACAACATGTTGGTTTCTCTCGTTGCCGTGAGAGGGCGCAACACTTCAACCTCTGTTACTGCAATCCACATTCATCGATGGCTGGCTGTAACATTGTTTGACGTAAATTAGGAGCCGTACAAATCGGATTAAGTGCACTTAGGACTCTTACTCTCACTCACTCACTTACTCTATCTCTCTTCATATGCCAATGGCGTGCACACATTTCCCATTATCTGTCTGTCTGTCTATACTAACTTGTTCAATGTTTCGAATGTGTACCATTAGATGGGTGCATGTGAGTGTTGTATTTACTTGCTCGTTTCCTAATCAAATTACTGATTTAGTGTACTGTACCTACTTGTTAAAATATTGAATAAATTTGAATAGAGAAGTCCTTGAAATGTGAAGGATTTTCCGTTGTAGTTGCTGTCTTTCTGTTTTAATTGAGATTGATTTTCTTTATAGAAAAATAATTTTCCTTTTGACTTGGTTTGTGTGTCTACTACTAACCATCAATACCTACTTATTGAGACTTGAAAATTACTTTGCGGCCCATTCGCGCTTGGATATCGATTTAATGTTGTTGAAATAATGTAATTTCCAACTGGATATCGTCGCGTAGTACCGGACGCTATTTCAGCTCTAAATAGCATTCAACTATTTGAATGGAGTAATGTATTTGTCAATAATATTTATTCGAACGTAAAAGCCGAGGACAAGAAATGTCTGTATTGTTCGCTGCTTTTTGTCATATAAGTAGAGTCCAAAAAACAACTGCTCGAGTGAAATTGAAAGAATGTCTCAACCAGTACGACATCTATTTCTTGATAGTTAATTCACAAGCTTAAAACCGCGCATATAATTTAATACTTCACATGAATTGAGGCGATGATATTGAAGAAATTATGAAAGCGATCGTTTCCATTTTCAGGTACAAACATATTTTTTACACTTTCTTCAGTATGTATTAGAAAACCCGATTTTTTAAGCAGTTTATGTTTTGTCTTATAAGATGACGCTATTCAATAATAAATAATAATATTCATACTTTTTCGAATCTATTATTTATTAAAGTAGTAGAAAGTTCTGGCAATAATATATTCATCGTTATTTGTATTTATTATGCATCGATTTTGTTTATTCAGACAATAAATTACCGAGGCGCTAATGCAGTTTCCAACGGCTAAACTGTTCGTTCTACGTCAAAATCAAATATGACCATTGTTGTTTGTCTTGGCTCGTTGATCAGTCGATTTGTATATTCGATATAGTTTTTCAGAGCAGTAGGAATGTCGTGTTAGTGGATAGACCCGATTTTTTATGTATGTAGTTGATTCTGTTGATTCTATTATTGGAAAGAGTAGTGACGGTCTCTTTAATAAATATTTTTTACAAAAAATTGGACCGACGTTATTAGTTGATGCACTGAAAAGTCTAAAATAATATTAATTCTATTGGTGCTGTTACTTTTGAAGTTGTGCAGTTGCAGTTAGATTGATCACCAATAGAATTAATATTATTTTATACTTTTCAGTACATCAACTAATAACGTCGGTCCATTTTTTGTAAAAAAATATTTATTTCACGCTTTTGAGTGTACCTAACATTAGTCACCAAAATCGTTGAACGTTCACTAATACCAATGAAGATAGTACTTATCCTAATACCCATGTATATTCTTTGTTTGTAGTTGTTATTATTGAGATCTCAACGCATCGCTGCGGAAATACGCTTGAGTATTTTGTATGTTACCATTTTAACACCGATTTAACTCGAAAACCGTAACTCTAAGGGAAAAATGTTCATTATACATGTTGCTACAAATAATTATATCTTTTATGTAGTATCGAAAAAATTTCAATTTTCGAAAGAAATTGCCCTATGCACATAGCAAAAATACATATTTAACATGCGTTTATCTCGAAAACCGTAACACTTGAAAAAATGTTCAATTTAAACGTTTCCGGATATTGTCCTATCTTTAATTATACCAACTCAGATTTTCGATTTTCGCCCACCACCCTTTCTGGGGCGGTTTTCGGAGGGAAGGAGATTTCGGATTTGCGTTTTTATGAATATGGGACCATTTCTCAGGCCTCCCCTTTCAAATGAATCCAAAATCATCAAAATCGGAGCTCGTTTACAATATAAAAGGCGCGCACGAACCAAAAAAAAATAAAGCAGACAGTCGAATAATTGTATACCTCATCCGTTCAATATTTTAACCGCTTTATTTTGAAATCACTGAATATATTTGAACGTTCGACAATTTTTGTGACAAATAAAAACTTAAAATGTGAAATAAATATTTTGACAAAAAATTACTCCCACCTTAGTTGGTGTATTGAAAAATTCAAAATTATGCTTGTTCTATTGGTTCTGGTATTGGAGCATCGTTAAATATTCTTGCCGTAAAGAAATCCCCACCACTTCCTTTTAATGCTGCTACACAGAGATCGAATCTGCAGATTATGGCAATTTAATAATTATATTTAATCCCGGGCTACCACTTACCCCCCAGTTACGTACTGTGCATGAGTATTTGCTTACGCTTAGGTATCCTGCCACCACCATTCCCTCAATGCCCTCGGGATATAACTAGGTATAGGTAAGTATAAAACAGGAGCAGCAGGTTCGATAAAGAATTAATCCGAAAATTAGAAATTCAACGACGACGGCGCGCGGGTGTTCTCTAGGCGTCCGATCGTGTTTACTTCTCGTCTAATTTCCATGGAAATCTCCCTAATCTTCCATTCTTGTTGGATAAGCCGCCGTTACTCAGCTTGCTGCTCAAGGATATTTCGCATTTTGCCCAAATTAATTTGTGCGCCTCGAATATGAATTATTCAGATATGAATATTATGAACGGAGGACATTCTTTTTCGTTGAGAGTATTCTTCTATATTTGTTTCCTTTGAGCGCTAGGTGCGATCTTGAAACTTTTGCGTTTATTATCCTTTTGTCTTGCCTGGAATTATGGGCATTTCAGAAATTACAAGAGATGAAAATCTGAATCAAAATTGATTCATACATTTGGGAGCTGCGTCGCTCCAGACATCTTCACAGATACACAACTCAATTTTATAACACCCCTCTGTTTGCTTCGGTGGTTAAAAATGATTTAAAGGAATATATTTTGTTCATGCGTCGTCTAAAGAATAAATCATAAATATCATTATTTGTAATCAATTGTTTTAAAATACCAAATGCATTGACTGGTGAGTTGCTTAGCGCATAGAATCTCAAGCTGGTAGTGGGACCGGTTACATAGGTACATTCTAGAACGTTAGAGACTGATTTTGATAGACGCCAGGTCATTAGATTCTAGGCGCTTAGCAAGCCATTAATCAGTCGGTTCGCGGCTTAAAGTTATAAAAAAACGATTCATTATTCGGAGTACTTTTAAAGAAAAATAGATTAACTTATCAATTTGGAATCATTTTTCTATATTCTCCAATTTTTTTCCGTTTTCAATAATATCTGAATAATATGGATTATTCTAACTGATGTTACTAATAATTAACAATCAAATATTTTTCTTATTCAAAATTTGTATAAACTCCTCATTTATGGCAAATTACATTTCTTTTTTTTTAACAATGTTAATGTGTCCATTTTTATGAAATAAAAACTTTATCATCTAAAATTATTTTTATTTTAATCAATGTTTCAAAAACCACAATTCTGATCAATCCCATTTCATTCAAGTAGTAAATCGTTGGCATATCCAGAAAATTATCGTAGCTGTGAAAATCAAAGTAACAACAAAACCATTTGGGCTCTAGCTTAGTTCAACTACTACTGTACCACAGTAACTCACAAACAAACTTAACTTATACATTTCGAACTTGGAGTTGTTTATGAATACGGCTGTGGGTGTTTATACATTCAGTCGTATTGTTCCAGCGCCATATCTCACTTGTTTTAAGACATTTAAATTCAATATTTTGAGCATTTTATGTAAAAATAAAGTCTTCAAGCATAATGGGAATATTCAGCCATTTCCGGTTTGACCGGAAACGCATTTCATTTTTAAAATTAGAATGAGAGACGGTATATTTGGTAGAAAATTTGAAATTATGTGCAAAATTATCTTTTCGATGAGGTTTAATACTAGTAGGCATAAATAGGTAGGTACATATCAAAATAACAAAGAAACTTTGAAACTAGTAAAGAAAGTATGGTAATCAACCGTTACTATGTGAGGTGCGATAATTTATCCATGTAATGCTCATTTGGTAGAAATTAACTTAATATTTTATTAATTTATTTTATCAAAATATTCTAGATCCTGCTTTGGAACCTGAAACACGTGGTAATACATATATTTTATTTTGTGGAATCGTAATTTGTAGTGGCTACAATTTATTTTCTCTTATTTATACAAGAGCATCTCCGAATGCAAACAGCAGCTGCATAGCAGTAAAACTCCACTTCTCCACAGAACCAGTAAAATCATATTCGCTAGAAAGCAGGATTACAGGTGAATATGTACCTGAATCGCAGATATAGAGGCAAAGGTTATTTCCCTTGCGTTTACTTAGTGGGGAGGCAATATTGCCCGACAAAATTGCTATGTGCTTGGTGCATTCTTCTGTTATTGGAAACAAAGCGTGCGCATACAACTTACAGAATTTCTTCTCCACTAATATCATCTAATTCTACTAAACAAATATACGAGGCACAACATTGAGGCAAAAATCATCCAGGAGCAACTATAAAATTACCCTACGCTGCTTATTAAATGCACATCATGAGCGTCTAATGAATGAATCGTGTGCAGGGTTTTGTTCGCTAAATTGCAATTTGCTATGTCATTAGTTCATTAAAGGATGACTTGTTTTTCTCAATAAGTAAATTAATGAATAATTTTCATTCGCAACTCTATCCCCGATTATTGTTTCAGATATGAATTTCCCTAATAGATGTTTGTGCAATTAATACCAATATTTATTCACATAAAACTTTAATCAAGGTCAGCATGACATAATGATTTCCAGTTAAACCTTACACAGCTTGACTTGACTTTCTTGACTTAATTCCTGTAACTCCCATAGGGTCGTAGGGCATCCGAAAAAGATCTCCATCCAGTATTATAGTTGCTAGGTTCTTAGTTTCCTTCCATGTCCTTCATCGTGTGACGTATAGTCTCATTTCTGTGTTCAATAATTAATAATTATATACAATGAATTTCAACATTACGGTTAAATTAAAAGAATGGCAACAATGTGTACCATTTTCCCATCTAAAATACACCACGCGACATTGCATTCTCATTATGAAACGGACTATAGAAAAGATAAAAAAGGTGAAGCGGGCCAAGCCATTCCTCCCTCTTGAGTTATATGAACGCAATAATTAATACAATATATTATGAGAAACAACATTCAATGCACGCGAACTACCTAGATAAGACTGACAAGGGAAAAACAACAGCTGCAAGATTATGGCAGCTTTATATCGGGTGATCCAAAAAAACTCATTGGGAGTGTGTCATTTAAATACAGGAACATGTCTTCGCATGTCTTTACTTGAATCATCTGAAATTGCATAATATTGTTATTTTTTCAAGCAGAAATATTTTATTGAAAATTGAAAGAAATACACTAACCTGAACTAGTGTAATGTAATGTAAAATATTTAGAATGTCTATACTCCACTTTAGAAGTGAATTGATAATTTCCGGACTGTTCATAATTTCTTCCGTTTCAGTCCGTTTAGATCATTATGTAGGCATTAAATTCTTGTTCTAAACGCAACTAAAAATAAATAATTTGCTGCATATGTAAGTAAAGCTTGCTAAATATTCTGTAACTTACGTAAATTTTAATTGAATTGGTGTAATTGAATCATTTTTACTAAATTGTCTAACAGTTTCCATTGAAATATTTACAAAATAGCTTAAAAAATGAATAGGTAGTTTCAGTTTGGATTTGGTTCTAAAACAACTTCAGACACAGCAGAGCAATATGCAGCAACGACTGATATATGACATGGATAGAACAGATTATGAAATAATAATAATTAATGCCAATATCCACATTTATATAGTGCAGTTCGTTATATGATTTTTATAAAATTAAAAATCTTCCAATGTAATATGCATATAATTCTATTTATTATGTGTGATTATTATTGCTGCTGTCGAACGTTTGCTGATTTAACCCGCATGGTGATTATGTAAAATTCCGCGACCCAGTCGCTACGGCATTGCAGTCGCGTTGCAGTTGTTAACGGCTAGCTAGTCGCAAAATAAAATCGTATTATGTAAAGCAGTCACTGGCCAAGCAGTCGCTGTCAAATACAGCGCCACTAGCAGCTTGGTAGCAATCAGTGGAACTAAATAATAAAAACAAATACATACGTAATTAACCTATTCGACGGAAATAACCTTAGAGCATGAAATTACCAAGAAGATATCGCATTCGAAGAGCAAGTGAAGTCAAATGAGTACTAAATCAATGGCCGCCAGTAGACGCAACACCATTTTTTTTTCGACTGAGACTCTAGTATCCAAGAGCCTCGCATTTCACCATTGTGTTAAGATAAAAAAATCGTGGTTTTAATTAAAAAATAGCACAAAAAATTAAAATCAAAATGAGCTGTGAACACCAAGGTGAGTGCGAAACTAATGACAGCCGACGAAAAATTGGCTTCACTTTCGTTTCACGGCAGCTATACAGAGCAGCATCTCCTGTCCTGTACGCACGACTTTTCACTACTCTAAGGACATAACATTATCATTTAAATTTTTGTTGAGCTAAAGATGCTTTATTATTACTCTGTGCTAAAGATTCTACAAAATATGGAAACATAATTTCAGGTAAATTAAATATGAAAACCTAATCAAAATAGGTAGGTATATAAATATGCCTATGTACTTATTCAAATAATATTTCTTATAGATTTGTTGGCTATGGTCTGAAATATCCGAAAGATGGGCCTGACGCCGCAGGTTGCTTCGTAAACGACTAATAAGTCTTTCACCTCTTGGAATCTCTAAATCTAGGGCATCTCTCAACATCACAGCGCGAGCTATTTCTTTCATTCCAAAACAACATCCATCAAACAAAGACCGAAGATAAACACAAAAACTAAATAACACAAGTAAAGACAAAATCCCAAATCTGCACAGATTATAAAAGTTAGGGTCATCTGAATCTGTCATATAGCGATAGTCGCAAATTGTTTGGCTTCACAGTCGCTATCTTGACGCTCTATACAGAATTCAATGTAATTATAGCTCACCAGTCGTTCGGTAGAGGCAGCAATGTTTTCAGTTGCTATTTCCTCGCGGTTGCTATTACTTAATACCAAAATTGATGATTGACAGCGACGATCGCAAAATTTTCGGCAGTCGCGTTGCGGTTGCAAGTTACATAATCACCCTGCCGAACATACTCATTATGACATGATAATTGATGACATCTAATTCTCATCAATCTATCATGAAATAGCCGACTTGTAGTGACTTTTTTTGATTACTCGATATAAATATCTTTATGACATTACTTCCTATTGTCAATTTTACTTTCAAATTGAAAATCTTTATTTTCACGTATACATTTAATGGGTCTAGGTGAATTCATTCCCAACAATTCTTCGCCAACAATCCATACTCACATCATTTATTCGCAACGACATTTCTTCGCCTGGATTATTATTCAAGAATAAAAAAATGAGTTGGTAATAATTTGATTGTAATAACAAATAAACTTATTAAACATGTGGAAAGTGCTAAAAGGAACAATCTTCGAGACAGCTGCTTAATAAAAACACAGGTTTATTTTAGATATTTATATAGAAATGTTTATTGAAAAATAGAAATTGTGTCATAATGTAATAATTATATCATTTAAAAGTAGGAATTTTAAGTATTCTTCATTTTCAACTAGAAATATTGTGAGCAATACCTCTGATGTAATCAAGATCAGAGACTATATGATAGGTTAAAACAATCGTTTTATTCCCTCTGCACATCGCCGATATTATATTCTTGTCTGCTTTTTTCTCCATCGTACCCGCTGATATACTACTCAAAACGTATTTCATTCAAACTTTGTTTCTTTTTGAGACATTCCACAAATTGTGGTGGACAAATTACTGTAAAACTAGGAACTATTAATAAATTTCAATTATCTAATCTACATCTAATACTCCAACGATGTTTTTCTGAGTAATGATGAGCCAGCAGGTAAAAATTCAACAAAAATGTCCATAACACTAATATCTAATTATATCTTTGTTCCCTGTATAGATTTCAGTGAGATACCATTTACCAGTAATGACCTAGACCAAAAATGTCAATACGGATAAATGGAGGTATGAATTGCCGGCCAAGAATTGTTGACGAAAAATTGTTGGCGATGAATATTCCGAATAACAAAATTAATAATGAAAAATCATTTTCGATTTTGTTAGAATTTGTCTAGAATTATTTATCCGAAAAACGTGACCAAAGTTATTTTACATAAGGGTTATATAATCTAGGCCTTTTTTTGGATCGCTCAATAAAGTACATGAAAGGTTTTGATGACTAATTAATTTGAAATAAATATGTTTCTATAAAAACTACGACTTAGTTGATGTACTGAAATATACAACAGAATGTTAATTCCCTTGATTCTGTAACTTTTGAAGTTACTCAGCTATAATTGAACAACTTCAAAATTATCAATATCTACCAATAGAATTAATTAACATTATTTTGTGTTTTTCTAATCCAATAAAGTCAGTCAGCTGTTTCTTCAAATTGTTATTTTTATTTGAAAATTTTGTCAGTGGTATTTTAACGATGAAACTAATTATCTTGCATCATATAATTAATTTTGCTTGTCTGTTTTCAGGTAAGCCTCCCGGAAGCCTCTATTCTGACTAAGGGGAAGTAAAGAAGTTCTATAATTCTCTTAAAGTTTGTACATAAATTATTATTAATTTATTCAAAATTTAATTGCATATTGTTAGGCTTTCGACTGTGAGACGATTTCGTTATTTAATTAAATTAACACTTCCACCTAGGCCTTACAAAATTTATTTAATAATTAATATAATATACAGGGTGGCCCGTTTAAGAGGGGCCTATACCTTATCTCGAAAGTTATGGGGGTTACAAAAAAAATTTCAACACAAAAGTTGTTTCTACTAATTTTCCTAATCGTTACTTGGTTATATACAGGGTGGTGAAACAAAATTACCTAACGGTTTAATTTTAATTTAAAGATCTAGTATTGAGGCTATACAATTGGCTTCACACGATGCTTGTCTATTCGAAGCTATTCGCACGAACACAAACTTGTATAAAAGTCGCGTATAGATATGTGCCCTGTGCCACGGCGCGCTAGAGGTTTGTTGAAATTATAATTTTGGCGGACCTCTTACCATCTTACCATCGAAGAGTTGCAGTCATTCATTTTTTGAACGAAAATTTCCGAGAAAAGATTGGACAAAATGGAACTCTCTCCTGGCCAGCGAGGAGTCTAGATTTGATCCCGGTGAATTTTTTTGTGGGGCACATTGAAATGGATGGTTTACAAAGATAAATCGTCAACAGTTTTGGAAGTGCAGCAACGAGTTCGCGCGGCAATAAACTATCTGAATCAAAAATTACGCCTCAAATGCCATACACCATCTAGAAATAGCATATACCATTCAGAAAAAGAATATTATACTACTTGTATTCTTAAAAACGGCGGACATATTGAAAATCTAATTTAATTAATTTTACTTGTGAGTAATACGCATTAGTAGTTAGTGTTAGATAGTTAGTATAATTTTTTGTTGTCAAGAGAAATAAAATTGTGAAAAGCTTGATATTCTCTTTATAATATGACTTCTTAACAACGCCCTAAAACGGTTTCGAACAAGTTGATAAGGAGCTAATTCCCAGTTTCATATCTTAGTAATTTAAATCTTAGATATACTCCATTTTTAATATTAATTTCCAATTAAGCCAAAACGGTAAGTCGGAGACCCGTACTATGTTATATAATTCAAATTGTTCTTAAAGTGGCTTTTCGAAAATCCTATAATATACAGGGTGTCTCATTTAACAAAACTGAGAAAAGTATAATTTTGCGAATCGTTACAACACCGCGTATTTTAAGAAAATATTTAAAATTGTATCATTGACTAAAGAAAAGCATTATTTTCTTAAAAATAGTACGTAGATAAAAGTTTAAATAGTTGATGAGCAACCCAACAATGATGGTTTAAACATAACCTGAATTCTGAAGATGATCTCTAATAAGTTCGAAACGGTGCATCACAGACCCATAGTCATAAATATTGTTTGTTGTTTTTATTCTCTTTATCCATACTGCTATAATAATGTCGGTGAATTATATAGCCAACGACCCAAAGTTGAAGGGTCGTGAAAACTATGACGACTGGTGTTTTGAGGCGCAAAATGTTTTGGTGCTAGAAGGCATGGCGGATAAAATCAAGACACAGCTATCAGCATCGGCGTCTGCGAGTGATATTGAGAGTGATGCTAAAACCAAGGCAAAATTGATATTAACAATCGATACATCTTTATATGTTCATATCAAGGAGGCAGCTACGGCATATGATTTATGGTCTATGCTTAAACATATGTATGATGACTCCGGCTACACGAGGAAGATTAGTCTACTGAGAAATCTCATTAACATTCGGCTAGAAAACTGTGAGTCAATGGCACAGTATGTTACTCAAATTGTAGAAACGGGCCAGCGACTTCGAGGTACAGGATTCAGTATAACTGATGAGTGGATTGGAGCATTAATGTTAGCGGGATTGACCGAAAAATATGCGCCTATGATAATGGCTATTGAGAATTCCGGAATTGAGGTTAGTGCAGATATTGTAAAAACAAAATTGATAGACATGTGTGCTGATGATTATGTTGGTACTACATCCGGTTCAGAAAGTGCATTTATTGCGAAAGGAAGACTTAGATTGAAAAGTGACAATTCTAAAAGCGGCTATATTAATAGACAATCAGATACGACGAAACCTGTCAAAGTTATAAAGTGCTACAAATGTAAACAAACCGGTCACTATAAAAATCAGGGTCCGCAATCGGACAATACTAAATGAAAACAGACCAATGCCTTCAGTGCTGTTTTTCTGAGTGGAAATTTCAATCAGAACAGCTGGTATATCGATAGTGACGCAAGTAAACACATGACTGCAAACAAAGATAATCTCACGAATGTATCGCAGCAGCAGGAAACCAAAGAAATTATTATCGCAAATCAGACTAGAGTTCCAGTGTTGTGTTCTGGCGACGTAAACATCGTGACAGTAGTCAATGGTGAAGAATATGACGTTACAGTTGCAGATGTATTGTATGTTCCAAATTTAACCACTAAATTGCTTTCTATGAGTCAGTTGATTAGGAATGGCAACAGTGTAATTTTCAAAGGAGATATTTGCTATGTTTATAATCAACAGAAAGAACTTGTTGGCCAAGCAGAATTAGTTGATGGTGTGTATAAATTGCAAACATTACAAGTCGAAGAAATATTTGCAGCACCTGCAATAACATCATGTGAAACTTGGCACCGGCGATTAGGGCATATCAATAGTAATAGCCTGAATAAAATGAAAAATGGAGCTGTAGATGGAATCACATATCCAGAGGTGGCAAACATAGGCAAATCTTCATGCACTGTTTGTTGTGAAGGCAAACAAACAAAAGGTTGCCTTTCAAGAAAAGTTCATCGAAAACAGAGGATGTGCTGGAGATTATTCATGCAGATGTTGGAGGTCCTATGGAAAATCAATCGATTGGAGGATCAAAATACTATGTTTTGTTTGTGGATGACTATAGCAAAATGGTATTTGTTTATTTTATGAAAGCTAAGAATGAATTGTTCCAGTATTTTCAAGAATTTCAAAGTATGGTAGAGAACCAAAAAGAAAAGAAAATCAAGGTTCTTCGAACTGATAATGGAGGGGAGTTTTGTAGTCGTGAATTTGGCAGGTATCTAAATAAGCAAGGTATAATTCACCAGAGAACTAATGCTTATACACCAGAACAGAATGGTCTCTGCGAGATTATGAACAGGTCAGTAGTTGAAAAGGCCAGATGTATGATCTACGATGCTGGATTAGAGAAGAAATTCTGGGCAGAAGCCGTCAACACATCAGTATATTTGAGAAATAGATCAGTTGTCACGGGGCTGAATAAGAAGACTCCTTGTGAAGTATGGACTGGTCAGAAACCAAACCTAAGTAATTTGCGTATATTTGGCAGTGTAGTCATGGTTCACATTCCCAAGGAAAGACGTTTGAAATGGGATAAGAAGGCCAATAAGCTGATTTTTGTAGGTTATGCAGAAAATACTAAAGGATATAGAGTATATGATCCTGTAACTTACATTGTCACAACCAATAGTTTTGTCATGTAAAGTCCAAACCAGAATATGGTAGTAATACCATTGGAATGTAAGCATCCAGTGGAGGTAACTGAGCAAGAGAATGATATGAAGAAATTGAGAGCTCTTACTCTGAAGCCAATTGGGGATGAAACTTATGCCCCAGAATCTGAAGTTTCAGTGAGTACTTCCAATGATAACTCATTAGACACAGCCTCAGATCCAGGTGTTGAACCAATTGAGCCAGAGCAATTACCCAAACGCACTAGAGTGAGACCAGATAGGTATGGTTGCATTAACTTGTGTATGATGGAGTGTGAAGACAGTAGTCAAGGAGAGATCACACTCGGAGAGGCATTAAATGGCCCAGAAAGTCAATAGTGGCGAGCAAGTATGAAAGAAGAACTAAAATCATTTGAAGAAAATGATGCGTGGGTACTTGTTGATCATCCTAAGGACAGTTCAGTGATTCAGTGCCGATGGGTATTTAAAAAGAAATATGACAGTGAAAATAATGTGAGATATCGTGCAAGATTAATTGCAAAAGGTTTTTCCCAGCAAGCTGGTATTGACTTTCATGAAACCTTTTCTCCTGTGCTTAGATATTCTACATTAAGGTTGTTATTTGCATTAGCTGCAAAGTTACAGTTAGCAATCTGTCATCTTGATGTAACTACAGCTTTTTTGAATGGTATTTTGAATGAAACTGTATACATGAAAAAACTTGTGACGTTTGAGTGTGATGATACAAATAATAATAAGGTATTAAAATTAAAACGAGCAATATATGGCTTAAAGCAGTCTTCTAGGGCTTGGTACCAAAGAGTAAATGATTATTTAATTAGTCTAGGTTATAAAAAATCTGAATATGAGCCTTGTTTGTTTACTAAGTTTAAAGGTAATGTTCAATTAATTATTGCATTATTTGTTGATGATTTCTTTGTGTTCTCAAATTGTACTAAATCTACTGAACAGCTAGTTCAAGAACTAGGTAGTCAATTTAAAATTAAGAACTTAGGTCAAGTGGAACAATGTTTAGGTCTAAGAGTTATATGCGTAAAAATGTAATTACTATTGACCAGGAGCAATATGTTTATAGTTTATTAAAGAAATTTGATATGTCACACTGTAAAACTGCAGATACTCCTATGGAGGCAAATTTAAAACTAGAAAAATCATTAAATTTATGTAGTGACTATCCATATCAACAGTTAATTGGTGGATTAATGTACTTGGCGGTCCTCACCAGGCCAGATATTGCATATAGTGTCAGCTATCTTAGCCAATTTTATAATTCACATAGTGAGACTCACTGGAGACATTTAAAAAGGGCATTAAAATATTTAAAGAAAACAAAAAATTATGGTCTTGTGTTTTGTAAAGATGATTCTGTTATTGAAGGTTTTGTAGATGCAGATTGGGGTTCAGATATCACTGACAGAAAATCATATTCACCGTTTTGTTTTAAATTGTCAAATAATTTAATTTCATTTGAATTTAGAAACCAAAGCAGTGTCGCTTTGTCTGTAGTACTGAAGTACTGAAGCAGAATATATTTCTATGTCAGAAACCAGCAAAGAAGCAATTTATTTAAATAGAATATTATCTGAAATCTATGGAAAATCGGATACTATTGTTTTATATAATAATTGTCAAAAACTAGCATTAAATCCTATTTTCCATCGAAGGTCTAAACATATCGATATAAGGTTTCACTTTGTGAGAGAGAAGCTGTTGCCAAGAACTTAAAATTAAAATTGCATATTTTGAAACAGCTGAAATGCCTGCAGATATTCTAACAGAAAGTTTAGGTTCTGTTAAACATAATTACTTTACTTAAAAGCTTGACATTTCACCAGTTAATTAATTAGTTAATTACTAGATTATGTATTGCTTTTGTTAAGTGGAGGTGTTGTTTTTATTAGTATGGTAACAATATCAATACAACTAGCGCCATCTATTTTCCTTATGTAAGTGATTTAGTGAATAAAAGTTTTGTCAGTCAAATGTCAACCGTTGTTTCATTATTATATTGTTACATTTGTCTTCGAAAGGACTATCTAAAAATGTAATAAAATATAGGGTGTTTTATTTAAAAAAAATGTAACTTTGTTCCACCACCCTGTATATAATAAAGTGACGATTAGGAAAATTAGAAAAAAATAAAGATAATTTTAGTAGAAACACCATTTGTGTTTATTTATTTTTTCTAACCCACGTAGGTTTCGAGATAAGGTATAGCCCCCTCTTAAACGGGCGACACTGTACATACCTACGTTTCAGTTACATTCACGAGCCGTTGAATTTGATATCTACATTTTCTCGTTCAGTTTATTTTGAGAAAAATATGTTTAAAGAAAACAGGATATTGTTTAGCCTAAGGCCAACCTGTTAAAAATTTATTGCTTTTTTGCCCCACTTCCCGAAAGAAGGAGGAATACAATTTTATACTGTATTTGGTATTTTTTTATGTATCTATAGATGATACATAATCTCTTGAAACCATTCTCAAAATTTTTACAGTTATTTATGTTGATTAACATTTTTAAACTTGTAAATATCGATTTTTTGTTTGAAAACCTTTGATTTATGTTTCTCCGTTTCAAAATTATAAATTTAAGAAATATCGTGACAGTGCGAAAGTTTCAGATAATATACTCTGCAACTAGGTAAATATATGTAATGTGATTAGTACCATCTTGTTGCGTGACTAAAACTGATTCAGGTAGAGAATCGTATATCGTTGCCTGCGTAAAAAACGCCCGTATGTACGTGTATATTTCGCGGAATAATTTCCTTAAAATAATGAAATTCACCTTTTTCTCACGAACCCCTCATTTGATTTTGTTCATTTTTTCTATGAACGGGAGGTCAGTTCTTCTGTAACAATATTTTACTAGAAATTTCGATTCAGAACGGCAGTGTACAGAAATAATTTAAAGTTTTTTTTACTCGAAATCTGCAACACCCTATGGAAAAAACACGAGAAGTTGTCAGCTGATCTGAAACTGTAGCACTATTATCTATAAACATTTTCATTCACGTCTTTATCTCTTTTAATTAAAAAATTACACTATTTCAAAGGGATGTCAGCAGAGGCATAGAAAAGAAAGATAATTAAAACTGAACAAATATAAGTTTTAATTTTTTAACATATTGAGAAACATTTTGAAGGCTTGCGTCTTTTTTGGTCTTTTAATTTTGTAGAGATATTTTTAGATAGTTAGAATACAATAGATCGTGTTAGATGAATATAATTGATCTTTGTATTTAAAACTTTGGTTAGGAACTTGACAAATGGTTGAAAAAATATCAAAATTATTACCCATTTATCAAAATGTTATCTTTGCTTTTCCCTGTTTAAAATGTAGATATTGATGAAGTGTCGTACACAATTGCTCAAAATATTATCAGAGCGATGGAACTCAATGTATAGACAAGTGATTAGAGCTTTAATATCTTTGTCTTGTTCAAGTTCATTATAACATTAAGAAACAATAAATATAACCATTCTTTTCTATAATTATTTATTACATTAACCAGCAACAACCAAGTTTAGACTTCTGAAATTCTTCTTTCAAGTCTTATCTCAATAGCACTCTTAGATCAATCTCCAAAAAAATATATTTTAGTTTTTCCCAGATAAACAGAAAATGTTGACCATTTTATGCTATAATTCTCTTCAATGCACAAAAGTTTTCAGCTCATTTAGCTTTCAGCATATCTCCTCCATCATAAAAACTTCATTCATCACCATTAAACAAAGACGTGAGCGAAGTGTTCCATCCGATTCACCATCTTAGATTGCTATCTCAGCCACCTAAATTGCTTTAACTCCTCTTTTGGTCAATGCTGCTCCTGCAAATCTTGTATCTTTTCCTCTTTTACCGGATAATGTATTGTTTTCTGTTTGGAAAGCATTTGTTCAAGGCGTTAATGAAGATCTAGAGTTCCCGTTCGAAGGGTCCGTGTTCTTTTTTGTCGTTTTGTGAATTATTTAGGCTTGCTTTGTACAAAATTAACTGGATTATATTGTACTGATTATATGTAACTAAGGAATTTGACCTGATTTCAGTTGTTGAGTACATAAAGGTGGATCAATAAGAAGATGTTTGAATAAGGACAACTCAACATAATAAGAAAGAACGTCTTCCGAAATTTCAAGTAAATTTAAAAACGAGCAGGAGAAAATCTTGTTTTAGTTCGTTTTCTTGCCATTTTAATTATTTACCTAATTATAAAAATTTAAGTATTCAGGAACTACAGTCATTTAAAGTAACAAAGTAGTTGTATTACGTATGTTAGTACGCCTGTAATTTCCAACGTTGTAAAATCGTATAATTGATGCTGATTACCCATTTTATAGGTTATGATAAACATTTATCACATTTATTTTAGAATATTTGACATACCTCAATAAACGAACTTGTATTGTTATTAGTTTGGTATAGACAAATAACCTCATAATTAAATACGAAATATTTTCTCGATTAACACTAAAAGAAATACACAACTAGTGTAGTTTTCATAACAAATACTTGAATTGTGTAGGTACATCCATATAAATATTTTTGAACATTTTTGATACGTTATAAGGCATCTATACTAATCTATATGTATACTATAAATAACATCGAGGTGTCTCATTGTAATATCAAAATAAAAGGTTCTAACTAATTGCATATGGAAGTATATATGTCACTAATAACAGAAAGCTATTTTTATATTTTTTGTCGGTTTGTTTGTTCCGGCGAATATCCGTAAGAGCTAAACCGATTCCGACAAGATTTTCACTGGCAGGTAACGCAGACGAAGCCGCGAGTAACAGCTAGTTTGGACATAAATGAACTGAATTGATTAATAATCAATTCTCAGTTCCAGTTCATTTGGATCATTGTGTACTTAATTCCTGTTTAAAACGCATCTAAAAAGAGATAAATAGATGTATTCCTGAGGTTTTCTAAATATTCTGTAACTTACCTTAGTGAATTTTAAAGGAATGGGTGTATTTGAATCCTTTTCACTTGATTGTCTTAACAGTTTCAATTGAAGCAGGTAATCTATTACTTGGCCAAACAGACTTATGACAAAATAGCTTTAAAAAATTAATACGTAGATTCCGCTTGGTGTTGAATCTAAAATAACTTCCAATCCTGCATAGATAGAACAGATTAATAAATAATCATTATTATTGCCAATATGTACATTTATCTACTGCAATTATTTTTTTATGGTGATTTTTTTTGAAATTGAAACCCAACATATGAGGCATTTTATTTTATTTATTATAGCTTTTGCTCGTGACTTCGTCCGCGCTACATGCCACTGAAAATCCTATCCTGAAAATAAAAATTGCTTCTTTGTTATTAGTGTCATAAATGCTTCCCAATGTGATTAGCTAAAAACTGTTATTTTGAAATTACAAACAGACTCTTTGATCTTACTTATTAATAGATGTGGGATTCTTACTGCCGTAGAATGTTCGCTAATTTAATCCGAACACACTCATTATCACAAGACAGTTTATGACATCTAATTGTCATTTGACTCTAGCAAACATATGCTGCGAAATCTATCTCACCTGCAATAGCCGACTTTGAATGACTTTTTTTGGATCGGTCGATATAAATAACTTATAAAAACTAGGACCGACCTTGTTAGATAATGCACTCAAAAATACAAAATTACCTATATTACTCTGAAATTTTACTTTCGTATTGAAAATCTCTATTTTCACTTATTACATTTAATGAAAAATAATTTTCTTTCGATATTGTTCCCTTTAGAATGATTTATCCGGAAAACGAGACCAATATTATTCATAACTGAGCGGTGGAATTTTTATAATACTGTCACGTTATCTGGTTATCTTGATTTGAGAATACATTTACCATTTTTGCAAACACTCATTTCTTTTACATATATCTATGCATAGCAAGTAAAATTTCGCCTTTCATTTTGTTGTGCCAACTTTGTAAATCGGATTATGTATATCCTCAAGATTCTTTTCAAAATAAATGTCACGTGATAGCATTTCATCTACCAGCGCTTCCTTTGATATTTCAACACATACATATATATTGTATTATGGGGGAGGCGAAATCATATTATCCGTATAAAACAGTATTTCGACTAGTGTGAATAAGCACTAATAGTGCCTGAATTCACTTGTTACATTTCCAAAGCTGAAACATGACACAAACGTAGATTTTGTTCAAAAAAAATAATTGAGCTATGAGGTTTTATTTCAAGTGCTTTTATTTATTCTAGAAATGATTTTGCTTTAGATTGAAAATCGCATTATACAGCGATGCTTTTTGGATGTAGCGAATTATCGAAAACAAGATATTTTTTCTCGGGATCTCCTGAACTGAGTTATCTACTTGTCCCAATCACCGCTCGGAGTGGACAACATAACACCAGACCTGCAAATTACCACAGATATACTTCTTGCACTTATTAAAAACGTGTGGCAGCAGGAAGAGATCCCTCTTGACTGGAAAAACTGATTGTTAAGATCCATAAAAAGGTAACGTTACTAATTGTAACAACTGTAGGATTCACCTTATAATCAGTGTCAACCTAAGTCCCCTCTAGAATAATCTTAAACCGCATCAAGGATTCAGTGGAAGGACAACTTCGAAAAGAACAAGCACGCTTCCGGAAACATTGCAGCTGTGTGAGTGAACCTCATCCTTACGATAATTTTAGAACATTCAGATGTTTCTTTGATTTTGAGAAGGCGTTTGACTCTGGTTACTACAGGACTTTCTGGAAGTCCTGGATACCTATAAAATTCCCTCAAAGCTCTTATATAATAAAGAAAAACTTTCTAAAACCATTACTGTCAACTCGGGGTTGAGGGTGCTTAATCTTCCCTATCCTTTTTTAGTATTCCCGGAATAGAATTGATGGAATATTAGGAAGAGTGACCAAGGGAAGGAAAATACGTATCCAGTGGGAGATCCATCCATGGAAGACAACATCTTCCTGCCTTCCCAGCGATAGCCAGATCTGAAGGTTATGCTACAGGCTCTTTCGGAAGAAACACTAGTTGCAGGTCTAAAGGTGAACAACCGGAAAACTAAGGAGACGCATATCAAGTCTTCTTATGATCAATGCATTCAAATAGGAGAAAAAGAGTGCGAAAATTACCGCTTTTTTGAGTCGGTAAATGGGGGAGCCGTAGAAGATGTCTCCAATAGAATAAAAATGCGCGGTCTTCGTGCAACTATGTTCTTTCTGGAGGAACCTGAGTATCTCTCAAAAGACAAAGATATGCATATTCAACACAAATATCAAAAAATCCTCTACGCTTATGAATCCTATGAATAGTGGATAACTCGATCTTTTCTCATCAATAGATTTCTCCGTAAGATATTGCATATTGGGTGGCTGCGGATAGAATAATAAATAATAACTCTGGGCCAGGGTGCATCAAGCTCCTGTTGACGTCCAAGTAAGAGTATGAAAATGGCAGTAGCTAGGGCACACCCTCCGGAAACGGGGCCATTGAAAAGAAAGCCATAGAGTGGAACCCACAAGGTGCCAGAAGAAGAGACCGAGGGAAACTTGGAGGAAGAAGCGTATTCAATCTGGATGTCTTGAGGAGAGCTAAGACGACTTGCCGATGACAGAAATCAGTGGCGGGTTCTCATGAGTGCCCTAAGCTCCACCTGGAGCAACAGGTACTAAGTCAGTGATACAGAAACTTGTGGTTTTCAAACACTCATTCCTTTTACATTTATCTATGCATAACAAGTAAATGTCAATGATACAAAAACATGTGTTTATTCATTGAGGTTTAAACATTTTTATAATAGAAAGAATATGGGTGCCACGTATTTGCCTGATCATATTTTAATAAATGTACCCAAACATACCTTTGAGAAAAACCAATGAGGAAAGTTTTATATGTTTATATATCTTCAAAATTTACATAAACTATATTTGAATGTTTTATACATTGAAACCATCTTAATGATAGTTAAAACGTTATCAAAATCCGTTGCGGGGCTTAGAAGAACTACAGGGAGAAACAGACATTAGGACCGACAGACACAGATAGCGACTTCATTATATATGTACAGATATGTTTATAATATTTTGACAGACAAAACAGTTATTAATGGATGTCGATCGTAATTTATCGCACTATCCAGGTCAACGTTCCATATTCTCCTCCCCTATTATAGATAATTATACTACAAACTAAGAACATGATACTATTTCGTAGTTTGACTCGTGTGTGTGAGTGTATTACGCCTTTCCTTGACAGAAGTCTTTGCCGAAACAGTCGTCGACACTGCTGAGAAATCAATAGTAAACCCCCTCAACCCCGATGAGTCATGCTCTGCCCGACTCTCCTCGCAGCCACCCCACCTTATAACACACCATGAGAGCCATGGGCGTAGCCACGAGGGAGGGAGTGAGAGTTGGGGTGCAGACTTGGTGCACTGTAAAGAAAATCGATGACTAGTCGATGAAATGATATGGAATATATGCCATTTGGATCCAGAAGCACAAGCTGCTCATATAGTTATCTTTCTGTCAGATCTTTACAAATCTCAGAATAACAGGTGGGTATGTATCTATGAAAATAACTTTAATACGTATGCTGAGAGTTCCCCTGATATTAAAAATCCAAAGTCACAACTAGACGCGGTTCAAACTATTACCGAATTGACAAAGACGCCTGAAAGCTTCAAATTATTTAACAAATTGAAAAAGGAACACAAAAATTCTATAAATCGAAAAAAGTGGAGTTTATTTAATAAGATAATATCTGAATCAAAACATAATCAAAAGTCAGTCAGGCAAGTAATAAATACAAATTTAGGTAAAACTTATAACCTAAAGAGTGAGAGCAATTTATCCGGTGAGGATTTTCCCAACTTTTTTGAAGATTACATAAACAACTTAATGCAAAATTTTGCGAACTTCGATGTAAATCCCTTAATTTCGTCCATGCAAAAAATTCCAATAAATCTGTTTACTTACACCCTACACCCAACCAGTGTAACAGAACTAACATTGTTATTACCTGGAAAATTCTAGAGCCGCGGATATTTATGGCTTGCATTCGATTCTCATGAAACTCGTAAATAAGAAAGTGACGTTTTCTTTAGCGAATCTATTTAATCTTTGTGTGAGTACAGGTATTTTTGCGAAAAACGGTATAATCAGTTCGGCTACAGAACAAAGAAACCGACGATAACAGTATTATGTGCGTTCTTTGAGACTGTGTAGGATGCCTTCGAGCATCGGGATTTTGCCATGCGAGATTCTATGACGGCATTCGACACAATCCGTCATGATATCCTGATAACAAAACTCAAAAGGTATGGAATTCGAGGAGTTGCCTTAAACCTCCTTTCGTCCTACTTGGCAAATCGTACCCAGTATGTAACATCCGAGCACCAGACGTCGACGTTCTACGACCTCTATTATTTATAATATATTTCAACAACCTGTCCTCGAATCTGGACCAGATACATCATTTTTTATGCTGATGTTGCAACCTATATAACCAATGAATCCTATGAAAACAACGCAGTACAAACTCTTAATCAAGCGGAACAATTATCAAAATACTGTTTCAGTTGTAATTATTTATTCCTCAATGAATCGCTATGAGCATCAGTTTCCCATCCAAAGATCACGTTAAGTTTTTTTTAGGGCTGATAGTGGATAACAGATTAAGTTTGCTCCTCACATTGAGGATTTATCTAAGCCCTGATAATCGAAATAGCGAAAAAAAAGTTATTCAAATAATAACATCCGGCAAATATGATGATCACTGTAGACCATTAGAAAATTAAACATCCTGTCATTACCATGTTGCTATATTTTGGACATAAGATGTCAAAGAATCCAGCACAATTCACTCTTATAATACAAACTCTTTCCTCCATTATTCAGGCTTACAAAAACACAGAATTCCTGTAAATTTCTGGTCATAAAACTGTATAATGCTCTGTCACAAAAATTCAAAATAGTTAATTTGGTTGTAAATTTACTTTTTAACGATAATAGCAAAGATCTAATCTTTGATAATAGTTTCACATCTGGGTTTAGTTTCGAAAGGAATATGTGCTTTGATGATTATTTGATCTCTGAAATATCTCAACAACTTATTAAGTGATAACTGTCCTATAAATGTTATCAAATCAAATCCAAGTAGGTGTTTAGCCACAAGTTAAGAACATAAAATATTGTATAGCGCGCTCTCTTTATTCAAACAGATGGAATTATTTGAATAATTTTTAGAATGTCAATACCTAGTATAGGTGAAGTAAAAGCAAGAAACGTCTTATAGACATAAGCCCTCTAAACTGACATCACAGACATCCTATCAGTCTTTCAATCTCGTAATGCACAGGTTTCGACGAATTCTCGTCTATGTAAGGTACATCATCTGACCTCATGTACTTCACAGTGTGTGAAGTTCCCACCAGAATGTTCGATCCAACTACTTTTATGGCCTGCAACGTGTTCGATGAATCATATTGAATAATAAATTGTATAACCGGCGCCAATATCTTTGTTACATATTGTCCCTGTGTTTCAGTGTGGTGGTAGCGCTGCTGTCGTACGGTTGGCAAGCGCATTTGCAACCAGAAACTTGTATTTTACGTGATGATGACGACGATGGGAAATAAGGTCAGATAGACCATCATGAGGTGCTTCAAACCAGCCGTGATTGAATTCGTGTAAATTTTACGGAAACAAATTTCCCTTCGAGTAATGGTCTATTTACCAGCTATATGTTTTTATAATGACAGGATCCAACACCACCCACCTAATATAGGATCCCACAAAAATATACAATCCCCACAGCTCCTTTTTAAAAATTTGTTTCAGATATAATGTATGATCTTTCCCAACTATGCAGTATTTAATTAGATTGTGCTAGAAGTAAGAATAACAGGCGAATTATTATTAAATATTTTGATTTTGTTTTCTTGACTGGTTTAATATTCAATAAAAAAGAGATTATTCTTGGGGATGCTGTCAGTTAATATAATAAAACTCTTTTAATTGAGCTCTGGTTTCGACAATACTTTTTCTCTTTCCTGTTTGTGGTTATTTTATTATAAATTCATGGATCTTGTCTCGACGAAGAGAAAAAACCTTCTCGAAAGCTTGGCTTGATTCAAATAATTTTATTTATTAAATGACTGCATCCCAAAGAATCTCTTTTATTATTTATCGAATACTGTTATATCAAGTACATACTACAGGATAGTAACAAAACGAGTACCCAAGAGGATGCTCCCTGAGAACAAGTGATCCAAATAATTATTATATCGAAATGTCAGCTGGAATGCATAATGAAAATGTATAAGAGATTATACAAAAAGCAATAAGCAATGATAGTAAGATTTGATGAAATTTTAGTGAACAACAATAGATATGTATATACGGGTGAGTTTTTAGTGTGTCCACTTCGCTATTACATGAATATAAACTTATACTGGGTTATACTGCAAGGGGTTCAAAAGATATGATCGATTTTGTCAGAAAATTGCACTGATTTCGGCTTCCTGTATATTACTTAAATGATAAAAATTTTTGCATGTGCGAATTATTTTTACTTATATTTTGTTGTAATAATGACTCATTTTTGCAGTATTGTGGAAGTTCTCTACAGGGAATGTCAAAACTCAAATACAATATTTTCTGAACGTTTTTAAATGGAACACTCTGTATTTTATATCATATACAAAAAGAACAGTCATTCAGTTTTCATTTTTATTAAATATTCCTTATATATATAATGAATAGTTTCAGAGATATTTTAATTTTTCTTCCAATTTTAGGAATACCTACCTTCAATTTTTGTAAATGAAAATAGACTATTGAAAAAACTATAAGAAAACTATTAATAATCAATAAAACATCTATCAGTAGGTAGAGATCCAGACAAGATAATTTCAACTGATAAAATAAAATAATTTTAAGGTAAATTTTGACATTGCTCTTGCAAGATTAAGCAATATCATGCAGGCTGTGAAAATGAGAGGAAAAATAATTAACTTTTCAGATAACCTAATACAGGTTACAGAGTGTGTGGGTTTCTCAGTAAATTTCATGTTTGCAGTAGGTTCTATAGAAAAAATCATTTTGCAAAAACGCAATTTACTCACACACTCACACAGAATATTATTAATATTATTCTAAAAATAATACTAATGCTAATGCGAAATTATTTGACAAATCAGTTAATATTTTATATAACTTTTGCACAACCTGCGTAATATTGCTTACTCTCGTTGGAGCATAACATTAATTTCATCTTATCAACTATTCAGTTGAAATTATATTGTCGTGGATCCTTACTGAAGATTGATATTGGTTACCTGTAATAGATTTTTTATTGATTATTAATTGTTTTTCTATAGTTTTTATAGTCTGTTATTTTCATTTACACAATTTGAAGACACCTATTCCTAATATTGCAAGAAAAATTTAAATATCTCCGAATCTACTCATTTTAGGTATAAAGAATATTTAAAAAAAAAATTGAATGACAGTTCTTTTTGTGTATGATATAAAATACAGGGTGTTCCATTTAAAAAAATATTGTATTTGAGTTTTGACGTTCCTTATAGATAACTTCTGTAATACTGTAAAAATGAGTCATTATTACAACAAAACAAAAGTAAGAATAATCGACACATGCACAAAATTTCCATGATTTTGTCATTTGAGTAATATACAGGTAGTTGAAATCATTGCAATTTTCTGACAAAATCGATCATATCTTTTGAACCCCTCAGTATAATCCAATATAAGTTTGTATTAATGTAATCGCGAAGAAGAGTAGATTCCGAATTTTATATAAAATAAAGGGTGCTTCATTAAAAACATAACATAACATAAAAATGATCTGACACCATGTTGTAGGACATCCTGTACATTTGTAATTAATTTCAAAATATGAAAATTGGGAGTGCCCACATTTTTTGTGAAAAACTTTTTTTCCTTTATTCCTATAATAACGGAGTTATCGACCGTGGACACACTAAAAACGCACCCTGTATAAGCATTGAAAATTTCAGTTTTTGAAAAATTTCAAAAACTTAGATATCTATATGTGTTCATCCTATAATGGAGACAGGGAATTATGGAAAGAGCGAAAATTA
Organism: Crioceris asparagi; assembly: GCA_958507055.1. Lineage (NCBI taxonomy): Eukaryota > Metazoa > Arthropoda > Insecta > Coleoptera > Chrysomelidae > Crioceris > Crioceris asparagi. Next base: position 74,693,519 of record OY293826.1, read on the forward strand.
TTTGTAGGTTGTCAATGTTCATAAAAATATGTCTATAAGAAACATCCGTTTACCTGTCCTTCGAGTATCCAAGAGCGGCTAGTTCATAATTCAACATGTAGATGGAATTGCCAAGAATCGAAAGACCCAGCTCAATTTCTTCCTTGTGAAAACACATCCATCATGGCTGGGGCTTTTGTCTGGAGTCACGCGTATTATTGATATTAATGACATAGAGAGGGATAAATGATGGTGTATCCTGGCAAATGTCTGTAGCAGTTGAAAGGAAGCGTCGAAACATTGTCCCCCCAGATTCACTTTTATTGTCACAGCATGCTTTATTCAAGATGGCTGGCTGGCTTCTTTGATGATATCAGTATTCCCGATGGGTCGTTGCTCCATTATGGGAAAGATGCAGCAGCTTCCGATGTGGGGAAAGATGAGGGAGGGAGTAGTAATTTGAAAGAATCGTTATTGGTTGGTTTGATGATACAATGTTGTTGTTCAGTATGTCCAATGCGTTTGGAACAGATTTAAAGAAACGTTTAAGGTTCAAGGTCATAGATCGTCTTGAGACTATCCTATTTGATTGAAAATTAATGGAATCATTCCGTTTCGAAAATTCACTTTTATTAAGTTCTTTTAAGAATACAATCCAGCAATCCATTTTGTAATATATTTTACTCATTGCAACAAGTGCTCTAGAATTTAGAAAACCAATTTTAAATGTACAAGTGACAAATTGTCCGAATGTAACCTCATTTCGCATAATAAATGTATAACCAGTGTTTATAATATTTTGCTTATTTGAGAATTAACTGTTGAGGGCTAGGTCCATATTCAAATTGATTCCGATTCCTATAAAAATGTCCTACGTGTGGTAAATGTTTTTTTTTTTTCAAAAAGAAAACTTCTTTGTTCTATCTTGTAGATTTCTTAAAACCTTTTTACTTTAATGTACTTATATCGACTAAATCTACAAATAATTCGATATAACTTTGGAATAAAGTTGTATATCAATCCAAAAGCTACAAATTGACTTAACTTTATGCAAAGGATTTCCCAACTAAATCTCTATTTCTTTTTTTCTCTTTCTTGGTTTATACTATTAACAAAATTACTTATAGAATATTCCTTCTTTCAGTTGCTAATAAAATAGTAATAATGAGGTATTTGAGTAATTTAATTTTTTGATGAAAATAATTTACTACGAATACCTTATATATTTTTCTTGATATTCATTTGTTTTTTCGTGTGTGATATAATTAATGGCGAGTTAAACTGTTTTTCACATTGTTCTAGAAGTAATATTCAAGTAGCTTTTCTTTACGCTTACCATCAAATAAGAGATCTCTTTTTGATGAGTTATTAATCACTCAAAAATGAGAAATACGACCAAACAATATCAATTATATCAACACGTATGCAAAAAAGTTCATCGACTCCAAAAAATTATTCATTACTATGATAGAAGGCGGCTATCCATTCCCAAAATGCCCAACCAACCATTATTAATTCTAGAAAACTATCCTACTCTCATCTATATAATGTGTCGCATCTAGTGTAACGTCAAAGTTGATTAATGGCGAATTTTCTAATTGCTTTTTCTCTCTTACCCTGGATAAAGGAATTAAAAGCTTCTCTTCCATTTCATTTAACACGAGTGAGAAGTCGTCGTCTGTTGCCGTCGCCATTGAGAGCTCCGGTGACTTTTCAAATGGAATCCATTAATTTCTGAGCAATCCTTATTGATTTTTTACGAATAAGAGTAATTTCCTTCCTATTTTTCTCTTTTTCACGTTCATTTGGAAGTACGGGTTGAATTGTTCAATTTCTGGAAATCTTAAATTAGAAAATTCAATAAACATTCATAAATCTATAATGAACTGAAATCACATGAATATCCAAAAGTTTGCATAACGAGTTATATAAGTACAACTCAAATAGTAGTTATAAACCAATCAGTCTAATATAAACTATCAGAACTCATAAGAATTGATGTAATAAATAAGCAGAATTGACAATTAAATCTATATTGGAAACTTTGATTTAAAAATAAGTTTATATTTTCTATATTCGTATAATGTGAATGGATTCACGTTCCAGCTCTCAATTTTATCGAAACAAAATGAATATTTTTTATCGAGCAATCGATAGAAAAGTGTTTTGTAAATAAGGTACACAAGTTATTGCATGTGTGGCCCTCGAGGTACAACACCAGGAACTTCCCAATGGATTGATAAGAGTGATATTTCTTCTATAAGGGTACCAGTACTAGTTTATTTTATATTTATACGAGTATTTATAGTTGAGCATAATCCGATGGCCAGCAGAAAGTTTTATTTAATACATTGAATTCATACATTTTGTTGTTTATTATTTTTCATATATGTACACAACTACAAAAAGCGGACACTTGGAAATTTTCCCCAACCAAACATTTTATATGAAGGAAAATTGGACCCATTACAATAATTTTCTACTGGAAAGTTAACAAGTGTAATTTTCGTGATTTCTTTTTATTGGGAATTAAAAGAAGAAAAACATACTTAAAGAATATGACAGATGTTTGACATATGAGTCGACATGATATAACGAATCAACAGATCTGTCATTATCGTGTCGATAGAGCTTGGTTGTTCACGGGGTAACTGTTCGCTGCTGACGCGCCTTTCCCACTCAACCAAAGGTTATAAAAACTATTTAAAACTATTTATATAAATATACAATGTTCGTCCCCTCATTTCCATAACTTTTACCATTTACTTGACCCATTTGCAATTTTGAACAGTCTAGCATAATCAAATTGAGACAAATTTCAGGGCAAAGTTGTTGATCTTATTGCCTTCATATGTCTGAAACACATTTGCCAAATAACATCTAAAACGTCTACATATATATCCAATTTCATAATGGAAAGTCTCTCAATTAATCATCATTCCCGAAGGAATAGATTATAATAAGAAGATAAACTCTAACACACACACCATATTCGGATGACTAAAATCCATTTTCGAGGTCTTGGAGACAATAACTTCTCGGCAATGAGTTGTGAAATGTTCTGAAACATTATATTATCACCAAGAGCTAGCAGAAACTCAAGTTCGTACACTCCTCTCAAGTTAAATTGTGCTGAAATTGTTGAGTTTTTTGTTGTATAAGAGTAGTCTGGATTAGATTTGAGGTATACAAGGGTCGAACAGCTGAATTTCTCTCCAAAACCAAGATAGATTATAAATTTAAGTTTCAGGCCTCCTAATAATCTGTCAATAAATAATATAAATCAAGTGTGAGACGGGTTCGTGTGAAAAGGGTTAACTTAGAATTTTGTAAACTTTGGGTGAAAGTCTGTTATCTGTATTTTTTTTTCTTTCAAAATCCTTCCATCAGTAATTTCGTAGATAAGGGTAAGGGAACGGTGAATTAATTTTGTCTTCTAAGCCGTTCATTGTAAGACAATGAAAAAATATATTTGGTATATTTTACTTACCAAGAGCACCGCCACCATCCCCCAGGGGTCTAGTGAATAAGTAGTTGGGACTTCTAACCAAGAGATCGTGGGTCCGAGCCTGACGAGGTCAAAGACTTTTTCCTTACAAGAAAATTTCCTGAAAATTCTGGGTGTTCAGAATCAGAAGTACATCACTTGCCTCTTACCTACACGCATTGAGGCAGCGTGGATGCCTCAAACTCCTTGAACTCCTCAGAGACATATCCGGTGGTTTGGAGTTCATCTAACACTATGGGTCCCCTTATCAGTGGCAACACTATCAAGGTAGTGAAGGGGGAGGGGATTGTTCAGTTGTGAACATATAAAAAGGCTGACAACGACAACAAGCCCTGTTATTTGATATGATGAGCTTGAAGAAACAAATTCGTATATTTTTTAAATATGGTCCTTGATCCACTAAGGGTTCTATTTTTTCATCGGATGTAAGTCAACCCAACAAGGGGCTTACTCCCGACTGTATCGAGTATAGGAGGGATTGATTCGAAACTAGGATCCAGAAATCAGAGAAAAAGGTAGTTCATTTTCATATAAGACGTCTCAATTTTGTTTTCAGTCGACTTGTTCGAGAATAAAAATTTTGTTCTAACTCAAATAGAGATCATCAACTGGCACTAGAACCCACGGTTTGGTCTACATCATGTCACGTTCATTGCTATGAAAAGTTTAAGCTTGGACTTGCTCTGTTCATATCAGCCCAGGGTCTTCTTCTGTTTCTGGTAGCATATGTCTCCGCAATAATGACCTTATTGAAAGTTTCTTCCTCCAATCTGTAATCATGGCCGAACTATCTAAGTCTTTACGATGTTTTGAATTTGACTATATTCATTTAAAACATGATTAATTTCATGGTTGGTTCTACTACGACATGCTTCTTCATGTACCTTGATTGCTTCCTCGTATATTTTCCTGAGGATTTTACGATCAATCATTCTGATCTATTCTAGTTATGTTGGTGTCATCATCCACCATTCACTACGAAAGTTGTACATCAATTCAGAATTCTGAATATTTATATGTTTCTGTGTATCGTTCTCTAGACATTTTAGTTTCCGAAATATCCGACTGATCGTATTATATATACTATTATCAACCCTGTATAATATATTGTATGGCTTTCTCTCAAGGCGGTGTTGATAAAGCTGAATGGTAGTAGGGTGAAAAAAGGCTTATCGAGTTTAACGATAAAAAAGCCTTTATAGCTAATGCCTCCTCTAGAATACCCCTCTAGTTCTTTTTTTATCTCTGATTTGTGAGTAGCAAGGCACTAATTGACCGCATTTGTGGATTTTATCTGGATAAGAGGAAACTTTTAAATTTGAATCATTAACAGTTTTACGGGGTGCGTCAAATGTTAAATCCAGTACACTGACCAGTACCAAGAATATAGATATGGAATATGATGCATTTTGTTCCTATACTTATTCGATCCAGGATACTGATCAGTATTAGGTGATATCATCAATGGAAAGCATACTGGTTATCCGTTCCAAAATCCTACCAGTACTGGATATCTGAATATAAGCTTGAAACGCGGACAGCTATGTTTGTACTTTGTTAATTGTTCACTCCATTCTTGTCAGTATGCTGAACACAGGTGATACTTGAGAACGTACTGACCAATTGTCAGTTATTAGAATTATAAAATCTCAAGTTTTTTTAAGGGTTTCCCATGTGTTAAGTTTATATATTTTCTGGAAAAGTTCTTTATAAACGATTTTCTACTAGACTGTAAAAATGTCATTTTATTCCGTTTTCTATGGCAAAGTAATACATTTTAGCTTTTAAAATTGAATGAATTGTTTGCTGGGAAGCGGAACTTTGAAATGAATTGTAACTAAAATAGCCTCAATATTTTCCAAGACAGGCAATTGAGAATAATGTATTATATGCTTCACTTGGCATTAAATTTATGTATATATCAGAATACAAATCTATAGATTTTCCATTGAAATATCTGAAGTGGAAATTATTGCTGCATGTGTAGGTACATACGAAATATGGCACAATTTATTAACTTTGTATACCTCGCTTGATGAGTCTCTAATAGATTATTGTATCCTAGCGTGGGGAGCAGCTTATAAAACATACGTGCAGCCCTTACAAACAGCACATAATTATATAGTGAAAATGATACTTAAGAAAAATAGATTTTATTCTACGAGTCTCTTATGTAAAGAAAATAACATTTTTAATATACATTCCATCTTTTTATATCACTGCTTGGAAATAATGTACCATGAACAAAAAAAATAGAGCAAACACATTCCAAAAATACTCCATCATTGCAAATATGAATGTCAAAAGATTTTTTTTCATAAAAAGTATTACCCAAAACTCCTACTTGTACCATGGATTAAAACTTATTTACTGCCTAAAAAGCTCAAAGTAATAACCTGTTTCCGAATATTTTAAAAACAGGCAAGAAAATATATACAAAACATCCAAATAAATTTCTATAAAATTTATGGGACTTAATCAACCCTTATCTACTGATAACTGTTCATCCAATTTCCCTACACATATTACTTGTTATTCTATGTCTATATTTCTAGTCTTAAGATTGAATATCATATATGTAAAAGGATGTTCCACGGGATCGCAGTCCACAAGACAGACTTCTTAGCGCAGAGTGGATGGTATTCAAGTGGATCCTTATTTAATCAGTATAATTTTATTCTTATGTTTATATTATGCTTATTTATGTTTATATTTTTAATAGATAATAATAATAATTTATCTCGTACATCATACTGAATAATATAAAAAGAGTAAAATTAAAATAATAATGTGAGGTTGAATACAGATTGATTATCGAGATACTGATGCTGTGCTGATAATGTTACTATTATTCATTAGCCGGAGGGGTATTTTATCAGGCAGTAGTTGTTTCCAGCATTATTAGCTTTTCTTATACTATTGCAGATAATTAAGCTTTACTAGTAAATGACAAACAATATAGTAGTCAATTTGATTAAATAGTTGTGATATAATTAAAAATATTAGTTGATGAATAGACCAATGACAAAAAGCGAATCTTCTATTTCGCAATTCTGACTTGTATCTGACTGTCTGTTCATGCATTCGTTATTTATCATTTTTTATGGTTGTCATGGACTGACGTCATCGGAGATGCGCGTAGACACGTCTTCTTGTCCTAGTATCATGCGTAATCCTTAGACAACACCTAAATTGGCCCGTTTGACGATCATCCGGGTACATTGTTTATATTTTCAAAATGAAAGATGTGAAGATTTTTACTGTGAAATATAATAAATATCTTAATGAAAGATGTAAACATTTCTACTTTAAAATATATTAAAATATTAATATTATATCTATAAGTTATATATCTTTTTTATCATGGATTGCTAATATTTCTCTTGAATTTGTTGAATTTTTAGCTAAATATCTACTACTAACCTCAGGATGCAAAGGAACACATTCAAGTTATTTTATATTTCATTCCGATCATCTTCTTTCACACAGAATTATTTTTATACCTTACCACATTTTTTGATCACTATTTGCAATTTTAATTGTCAAAATCTACATATGCTGAAATAATTAAGAACTAAAAGATATGATAAGGGTAAGTGCCATGTCGCCTGATATTTAAAATACACTTCATAATTTTGATACATTGTATTTATCAATCAACAATGTTATTCAGAAATAAAAGCTAATATATACACAACCTAGATTTCATATGAAAAAATGCATAATGATGCACTTATCTCTATTTTGCTATGATAAGAAACAGAATTGCCCTGGATTCCTAGTCCTCTCAGGAAGGTCATAGCACAATGTAGCAATTAAATTTCTTTGCGTAATATGTACTGGGCGTTCAAATAAACATAATTTATCTCGGAAACTACTAATCCTGGAGACTTGCGATGAAAAAATTTATGACTCAAATGATCAAGAGAAGATGGTGGAAATTATTATCAGGTTTCTAAGTTGGCGTAATCGATGTCTTAAAATAAAAGAAGATATGTTTCTGGAAAGATAGCATTAATTCAATTTGGAAATATATATTTATTTATACTTTTTGGATTTTGTATTTTTGACTGATTTAATATCAAATAAAAAGATGATTACAAAAGACATTTGTAATTGATGGCTATGAAATTTTTAATCTCCCGTAATGAAAAGAGCCTAAAACTGAATTTAATTGTTTATTCTAGATAAAACTGATTATGTAAACATACACATGTATGGAACTTTTGTGTTCTTTAGTGCCTCAATAAAATTACTGGCCTCAGTATATGTACGAAATTATAAAATTTAAATATTATTAAATCAATAAAAATTATCTAAAATCTCTGATGCTCCCACATTATTGCTAAAGAATATTCCAAATAAATCAGAGATGTCATGAACTTTATTATTTCTTTGTTTACTTGACCTACTTCTTTTTCTCACTTGAGTACTTGGAAAATTACTTAATTTGCAACTCCAGACAAATTACCTACAATTGCAAATGATATCATGGCAAAACAAGAACAATCATCCTTCTAAATTTTTACAGCAAACGCACACATGTCATCATCATTTGTGTTCCATGCTGACGTTTCTATTTCCTAGACTGCATACATAATACATAGTCTGAGCCATTAAATGTAAATTTGTTCACGTTATTCACACACGGCTCAATTATGCAACATGGAATAATAAAATGTTGGTAAAAGTTTTCGATGCAAAACGCCCTCTAATAGAAATATCCAGTAATGTTTATTCATTTAACGAATGATGAAGAAGAAGTGCACGTGTTTGCCTTTTGTTTTCTTTTGTATTAAAAGCTCGTAAGGAATATTGTAATTGCCTAATGCAAGATTACAATGTTATGACCTCTGAAAAGTCTCTTGTTTTTGACCGCCTTCATAAAATAGGACGCGGTATGGACTCCGAATAAAACCTTTCGAAAAGGGAAGGGGCTATATTTTATCAAAAATTGATATTCTCATGAGCTTATGCTTTTGATATCTCTCCAAATGACGTTACGTTACATTTATATTCTATTTTTTAGTCATAGTCTCATCAGAAAAGGGTATCTGTGAATTAACACCCCCACCCCAATATTGTGGAATAAGTCACTTAAAGAAATATCCAGTGTGTCCGTTTATAGAGTACGTAGCTGCGGGTCGAATTCCGAGGAGGTCGAAAGACTTGCACATCGAAATCCGAGGACACCGAATTCCGACCTGACCGAAACTTATCCCCACTCCAACAGGGCGACTTAACATAGCCTCTTAGACGCTAGAGCACGAAAGCACGATACACATTTTATATCATGGGCTAGAGAGGAAACCACATCCACCAACATAAAGTTGTTTCTAATCACAAAAGGGTGTTGATAGAGCTTCATAACCCAAACTGCCAAATAGAAAAATTTGGATTGGCAATAAAATATTTTGTTAAGAGCTTGTTATTATAATACATAACCACTTCATTTTCAATAACTGTGCATAATAAATTAATAAGCATGCAGTGTAATAAAATGATAAAAAAGTTCATGTGAAACTAGCTGGTATAAATTCTGTTGAAATTATATTGAATAAAATACCTACGTATGTACAAAAATATATTTTTTTATAAAAGTAGTGCTTGAAATCACACTGAGAAATCAATTAAATATATGAATAAGGTAAAGCTCAAAACCTAATAAGCATCTGTCTAAAAAGGCTTGGTATTAAATATACAAACTTGGTATGCTCACATAGATTTTCTGTGGAATAGTGAAACATATGAAGTAAGTAGGTAGTACCAGCACCTATAAAATTCATATTTTGTATTGTGACGTTCCATACACCAATTATATTCCTTGACGATTAAGAGTGATGTATTGTTAGTTGCCTGAACCGACAAATTTTGAAATTAATTTAGTTTTTTCTAAAACAATAGAGAGTTACAAAAGATTTTATTTATTATATTTGTGATTCACAAAAGATTTCTGATAAATTGAGCAGAAAATAGAGAATGTTAGGTCTATTTTCAAGACGTGTTGGCTAATGGCTAGTGTTCTCTGATATCTTACTCTCTACGCAAAGTTCGGAATTCGGTGTCCTCGGATTTCGATGCCCAAGTGTTTCGACCAACTCGGAATTCGACGCGCAGCTACATTTCGCGTTTATATAACTTAACTATTAATTATTTTCTCAATTTCGAAAACATTTTCCTATTGTCTCTGGAGGGCAGACTTCCAACTGTATCCAGTTCTAAACAGTTGACAATCGCTGCTGACATAATGCTGGTTGATCGAATATAAACTAACTAGAATCGATAAATCAGATACAAAGAAAATTGATTTAACAGAACGCGTGCCGATTTTCTTCCGATCGACTTGTTCGGTAGTTAAGATTTTGGTGGATAGATTTCTTAATGACATTTGGAAACAGAGGCGTCGGAACGTTTATTTTCAAGAGGATCTATACAGTTGAGTTTGTATGAAAATTGATAAGTGTCTCCAGCATCAGAAATCACCCTCCGTCCGCGACTATTTAATATAGAGACATAATAATAAGAATAACATAAAATATGCTTAAACAAACTCCTGCATTATTTCATGTAACTACTAGAATGATTTTAGCAGTGAACATAAAAGGATTTTAACTCTACATCGTGTAGAATCTTCTGAACGTCTTTGTTTTTCTCCGAAATTTTACGCGCTATATCGAAAAATTATCCACAATGCATGGAAAGAGCTAAATTGGGTCTCACAAAAGCATCTTTCAAGCCTCATGCATTTTGAATAGGTTAGCATTTTTGCCAAAGTATATTAGCAGCATCCATTCGGAAAATTAAATCCCTACATTTGCGATGAAGATAACTTTTCTGATGAGTTGTAAAAATCATAATATAAAATATTTTTCCAATATCGAAAGCCAGTTTTTAAGAATACGATCTTGATGTCATCGTATCAAGAAGAGTCCTTTTTGCTGATAAGATGAAATGCTTTAATGCTGTCGAAGCATAAGACGTAGGTAATCATATTCAGTTTCGTAACCAATCGAAACTTTTAAATCGTTTCTGGTAATGTTGTTAGTTTGAAATCACATATCGAGTGTCTGGTTGACTCTTTGAAACTATTGATGGGAAATCAGGAACTACCTTGTACATATTTTGAGATGTGACATTCAAATTTCCTGCATAAGTTTTCGCAACTGCAGATTCCAATTTTATATAGCCTTTCAGTCGGATGTTCTTTGAAATATTTCCAGAAATTGTTATGATAATGAATCCAGCTTGAAAATGTATTTCAATAGTCTTCCGATATGTTCACGGTCTTATGGAAAATATCACACAATATTATGCAGCAATTACATAGACATAACTGAACGGATATTATACATATTTATATATTACATTTTTCTTCCGATTTTGATGATTTTTCATTCATTTGAAAGAGGAGACTTGAGAAATGGTCCTCAAATCTGAAAACTCCTTTCCTCCAAAAAACGATTCCGAAGGTGGTGGAGGGGTAAATTTTTCCCGAAAATCTGAGACGGCAGAATTAAAGATAACCCAATATCGAGAAACGTTCAAATTGTTTTTTTTTAAATGAATTACGGTTTTCAAGTTACAGCGATGTTAAAATCTTAAATATGTGTATTTTCGAGACGATGTTTTTAGATTTCAGAATAATAACAACTACAGGCAAAGAATATACATGGATAATGGTATGAGTGAACGTTTAACGTTCGTGACTAATGTCACTAAAAAGTATAAAATAAATATTTTTACAAAAAATTGACGTTATTAGTTGATGCACAGAAAAATACAAAATAATATTAATTCTATTGGTGCTAGTTGGTTTTCATTCTAACTGCAACTGCACAACTATAAAAGTACCAACACCAATAGAATTAATATTATTTTGTATTTTTCAGAGCACCAACTAATGATGTCGGTCCCTTTTTTTATAAAAAATATTTATTATATGTTGAATTCATAGGAAGTTTAACAATCATTCAACGTAAGTGATGTGTGATTATGTGATATTATTTTTGCCGTCAACTATTGACTTATTTAACTAATCATCTGAACACACTCATTGTTTATGACATGACAACAAATTCCCATCTAAATCTAGCATCGATATAGTTATCTGTTCGATATAAGAGTTACGAAAAAACGAATTCACTCTTGCATCTTGAAATGTGTATACATTTTTATACATAACATTGTTCCAATTCAATATCTATTAAGAAAATTGACAAAATAAACCGGTTCTCGTTATTTCTGCATATATGGCGCAATAAAGTGGTATTTGGAATACCTTTTATAAATTTAATGTTTCAATTTTTGTGTTTACATACCTCAATTGGATTTTTCAAACCCACTTCAATTCAATTTCAATGTATTTTATGCAATATATGTTCGAGCCGCATGAAATTGGAATCGGTTTTTAGCCCCCAATGATTTTCGAATGCTTGTAAAAATAATTTAAGGTCTCATACATGTATGAATATATTTTTGCAGTTTAGCACATTCAAGTGGGTATATAACAATTTTGAATCAATTGGATTGTTGTTGATTCAATTGATTTAAAACATTTTCTGTTCGTTTTCGATTAAATAATTTTTGTTAATGTTTTAGATTTAAGTATTTTCCTGTTTATCAAAGAACCGATTCGAGTACCTACTTTAAATGAATTTTCAATGAATAAATTGCTCAAGAATTTATTATTTTGAAGTTTTAATTTTCACTGGTTTTGGCGAGTGATCCATCCAAATTATGAAAATAATGCATATATGATTGCAGTAATTGAACCAAATCCATTTTCACCACAGATTATATTAAAATAATTATTCTGTACTCTAGCTTCGATGTTCGAAACCCAAAATAACATTTTATAGCACCAGTTACCCATCTCGAAAAAAATGATACGCTCAGTAATCTTTCTACGCATACTCTGTTGAATGGCCATCTGCTATTAATAGCAAAGTTTGGTCATTAGTTGCGCTCTCGAATTCATATAACTTACCCAAAAAATCATCATCAGTGTATAGTCTCCTTTTCTGCATGCCTAAAGAAGATTAGTAAAACCTTCTGCAAAAAAGGGTAATAGACTAAACATTTTAATCGATAAACTTAGAGGCGAGAGTGAACAGAAAAAAGCCAATAAATGAGCTCTATTTGCAGTAAACTCAGAATTCCTAAAACAAAGAGGAATAACTAGAGATCCAAAATCTAAGTTTTTGAAACGCAAGTAAAATACGTAGAAGGCCAGTTAAGAGAATATGGAGAGCTAAAATACAAAAGAACACTTGGGATAAAGTAATCACACAACTATGGAGAAGAGTGGCAAGAAAGAAGCAACTGGACTAGCGTACGAAGGGAAAGAATGAAGAAAATTGGAACCAATTGAAAGAAATGGATCTGTTAATTAAATTTCGTGCTTTCATTGAAATGGTACAAGATTCAATCATTCTGATACGCTCTTGACTTCCTCTGTTCTGTTTATTGGGTATGCTATACGCTGCAATCTATAAGGTCTATTATGGTCACTTTTTAATGCCCAACGGTCTAGAATACCTCAAAGATTAAAGCAGTACTTTTTAATTGGTCATACAAATTATACATTTATTAACCTCGTCCTCCTCCTGAAATGCTGAAACTGAACAGAAACCCGTGTCTGGGTAGCTTTCTCATATCCGAGAAGATAATTTTCTATAAATCTATTTATATTGCCGATTTCATGAATTGACCAGTTTTTGCTGAATTCGCGAAATAAGCAACAGAGTTGCTCATTTCATGTTATAGGCAAAATAATGTCCAATACGTGTACTGGGCACATAAACTTTTGCCGATTACTTAAAATAGGCAACCAAAAAATATTTTAAAATTAAGTATAGGTTATGTTAATCATATTTGTTATTTTTACGGCGATGTATACTTACTATAAATTATCTCCTTCTATAAAAAATTGGTTGTAAAGTTAAAATATAAAAATTAATGAAGATGCTAAATCTAGCCAAATGTGGAATGAGGAATACGAAAAAAAGAACGAGGCGACCCAATCAATCTCGTTGGAGTAGTAATGACAGAAAAAGAAGGGCAATTTAGAATTGGTACAAAACATGGCATTGTAAATACCTGATTAGAAAGGAATGCTCTGCAGTAGACAAAATTTAAAAAATTAAAATTAATCGACGTGCCTAATTGCGAAACGAATATTCGAATGTACTGTTTTCTGATTCGAATACATGTTCATAAAGGTTATGTTGGCTCTGGGTAAGGGTAGGTATAAGAGATGCAATTGTAATAAAACGTGCAAATCGAAGAGGTGCAAATGTTTAAAGCATACTTATGTAATGCCGCTTGTCATGCTGGAAGAAGTTGTAATATTACCTACTTAGTTTATTATATAAAAATGTACTCAATTTAAAAAGTTGATACCTATGTAAAAAGAGTACCTACATATTTGTCATTTTTGTAATAAATTGTTTGAAATACTATATAAGTATAATATTTTTACAGTTTATTCAAGAAATAGGCATAGACAAATCTTATTATTGCCTATTACATGAAATGAGTAAGTGTGTTGCCTATTTCGAGAATTCGGCAAAAAACTGCTCAATTCATGAAATCGGCAATTACACAAATTCGGCTTAACATAAGCGAAATGTACTTACTCTACCAAACTTCTGAATAAACTCTGAAAAAAAACAGTCCTATGGCTTTTAAACAGTTCATAATAATCGATGGCTTCAGGTAACGTGTTCTCTGAGGTGTTGTACCCTCGGATTTTGCAGGGTAGGTACCTAATGCATTTTGAGGTTTTATCGTTTTCCTCGCAAAATCTGCATTTTTCTTCCTTAACTAATCCGAGCTTTAAGCTGCCCTCTCAACCCGTTATTATTTTGACTCCTACCTCTTTACTCCATTTTTGACCAAATTTATAAAAAAGGAGAGGTATACAAATCCAATGTGTGTTTGTTTTTCTATGTACGTTATTATCTCAGGAGGAGGTAAACAATTCGACTGTCTGCTTTTTTTTGGTTTGAGCGCGCGTTCTATATTTTAAAGTACTCCGAATTGGATGATTTTTGATTCACTTGAAAGGAGACTTGAGAAATGGTTCCATATTCGTAAAAACTCAAATCTGAAACCTCCTTCCCGAAGGGGGTGAAAATTCAAAAGAGTTACGGTTTTCGACTTACATTGATGTTAAAATCTCACAAATGTGTATTTTCGCTATGTAGAGGGGGCGGTTTCTTTCGAAAACTAAAAATCTGAGGATACCACATGAAAGAAATAAATATTTGTTGCAACGTTTATACTGAACATTTTTTCCCTAGAGTTACGGTTTTCGAGTTACTTCGGTGGTAAAAATATTAAATCTAAAATAATTACGCGTATTTCCGCAGCGATGTTCTGAGATCTCATAATAACAAGTACAAACAAAGAATATACTTGGGTAATAGGATAAGTACTATCTTCTTTGGTATTAGTGAACGCTTAACGATTTTACGGTCTAGAATACCTCAAAGATTAAAGCAGTACTTTTTAATTGGTCATACAAATTATACATTTATTAACCTCGTCCTCCTCCTGAAATGCTGAAACTGAACAGAAACCCGTGTCTGGGTAGCTTTCTCATATCCGAGAAGATAATTTTCTATAAATCTATTTATATTGCCGATTTCATGAATTGACCAGTTTTTGCTGAATTCGCGAAATAAGCAACAGAGTTGCTCATTTCATGTTATAGGCAAAATAATGTCCAATACGTGTACTGGGCACATAAACTTTTGCCGATTACTTAAAATAGGCAACCAAAAAATATTTTAAAATTAAGTATAGGTTATGTTAATCATATTTGTTATTTTTACGGCGATGTATACTTACTATAAATTATCTCCTTCTATAAAAAATTGGTTGTAAAGTTAAAATATAAAAATTAATGAAGATGCTAAATCTAGCCAAATGTGGAATGAGGAATACGAAAAAAAGAACGAGGCGACCCAATCAATCTCGTTGGAGTAGTAATGACAGAAAAAGAAGGGCAATTTAGAATTGGTACAAAACATGGCATTGTAAATACCTGATTAGAAAGGAATGCTCTGCAGTAGACAAAATTTAAAAAATTAAAATTAATCGACGTGCCTAATTGCGAAACGAATATTCGAATGTACTGTTTTCTGATTCGAATACATGTTCATAAAGGTTATGTTGGCTCTGGGTAAGGGTAGGTATAAGAGATGCAATTGTAATGAAACGTGCAAATCGAAGAGGTGCAAATGTTTAAAGCATACTTATGTAATGCCGCTTGTCATGCTGGAAGAAGTTGTAATATTACCTACTTAGTTTATTATATAAAAATGTACTCAATTTAAAAAGTTGATACCTATGTAAAAAGAGTACCTACATATTTGTCATTTTTGTAATAAATTGTTTGAAATACTATATAAGTATAATATTTTTACAGTTTATTCAAGAAATAGGCATAGACAAATCTTATTATTGCCTATTACATGAAATGAGTAAGTGTGTTGCCTATTTCGAGAATTCGGCAAAAAACTGCTCAATTCATGAAATCGGCAATTACACAAATTCGGCTTAACATAAGCGAAATGTACTTACTCTACCAAACTTCTGAATAAACTCTGAAAAAAAACAGTCCTATGGCTTTTAAACAGTTCATAATAATCGATGGCTTCAGGTAACGTGTTCTCTGAGGTGTTGTACCCTCGGATTTTGCAGGGTAGGTACCTAATGCATTTTGAGGTTTTATCGTTTTCCTCGCAAAATCTGCATTTTTCTTCCTTAACTAATCCGAGCTTTAAGCTGCCCTCTCAACCCGTTATTATTTTGACTCCTACCTCTTTACTCCATTTTTGACCAAATTTATAAAAAAGGAGAGGTATACAAATCCAATGTGTGTTTGTTTTTCTATGTACGTTATTATCTCAGGAGGAGGTAAACAATTCGACTGTCTGCTTTTTTTTGGTTTGAGCGCGCGTTCTATATTTTAAAGTACTCCGAATTGGATGATTTTTGATTCACTTGAAAGGAGACTTGAGAAATGGTTCCATATTCGTAAAAACTCAAATCTGAAACCTCCTTCCCGAAGGGGGTGAAAATTCAAAAGAGTTACGGTTTTCGACTTACATTGATGTTAAAATCTCACAAATGTGTATTTTCGCTATGTAGAGGGGGCGGTTTCTTTCGAAAACTAAAAATCTGAGGATACCACATGAAAGAAATAAATATTTGTTGCAACGTTTATACTGAACATTTTTTCCCTAGAGTTACGGTTTTCGAGTTACTTCGGTGGTAAAAATATTAAATCTAAAATAATTACGCGTATTTCCGCAGCGATGTTCTGAGATCTCATAATAACAAGTACAAACAAAGAATATACTTGGGTAATAGGATAAGTACTATCTTCTTTGGTATTAGTGAACGCTTAACGATTTTGGTGATTAATGCTACACTCAAATGTGTGAAATAAATATTTTTTTACAAAAAATTGGACCGATGTTATTAGTTGGCGCACTGAAAAATACGAAATAATATGCCAAAAGTTATCAGTCTAACTACAACTGCACAATTCCAAAAGTAACAGCACCAATAGAATTAATATTATTTTGTATTTTCAGTGCATCAACTAATAACGTCGGTCCAATTTTTTGTAAAAATGATTTATGTATAGTAAGCCTTTACTGATTATGATATTTTTTCTTTCACTTGAAAGATGACTGCGGAGAGATTGTCCTTCCCTTACCATTTTTCCAAATGTATCAGGGTTTCTGAATTGTACCGCAATTATTTTAAGATTTATGTCTATTTTAAAGCCACAGTATCATCTAACGTTAGAGGTTATTAATTAGAAGCACTCAAAAATTTACAGCAACTTACAAAATAACAATAGGACCGAAGTCATTAGGTACATAGAAATATCTCGTTATTACAGACTACATATAATATAAGAATTATAAAGATTTTAATGGTGGTTCCAAGAGTATTGTTTCTATCGAAATTTTTGACCGAATTCCCAAATGGAGGAGGGATAGAATTTGACTGTTGTGCTTTTTTATGTTAGTTTGCACGGTTTGCATAGTAAACGTACTCCGATTTTCATGATTTTTTCTTTAAATGTGAATAAGAAGGCTGAGAAGTAGTCCCAGAAATGGTCCCATATATATATAAAAAACGAGCATTTCCTTTCTCCGCCAAAAAAGACTGCATGGGCATATACGGTAATAATTAAAACGATTATTTTTCACCCGTTCCTGAATTAGGTACAGTTATAGTAAAGTTTGAAGAGTGTGGATACGGTTTTAAAATCTTTGTAAAAAATATACATTATTTGTCTGCACAAATATTTTTTTTATTCGTGAGTTATTTTTGTTTTTAATTCTGGTATCAACATATGTAATGGATTCTTTTATACGAAGTTCCCACAATTTTTTTATTTAAGATTAACTTATCTGAAGTTTAACGGCTATTTTCATCGTTGTAGATTTGTTGGAAACTATAAAGTAAGCTATTAAGTTTGTTTTTGATTTTAATTAAAAGAAAGTTTAAGATCTTGATATTTTAGATGCCAAACGCTAGTGATTCTATTAACGCCATACATAGTCATTATGGAAAACTTATAAATGATGCCAATTTTAGATAACACAAACTTGTCTCCTAAGAAACCTACAACGACGAGTTCATAATTGTAAAATCACTTTTTTTATTTATCAGATTATTGCCATTTCGTATCTTATGACCTTTATCCTTTTTCTACTCAAACGTCTAATAACCATAACAATACAGTTAAAGCAACTACTCGCCCGGATCATAGTAGTCACATGGACATGAAAAATGTAAACCTAACGAGCTGGATAAATACCCAGGTCGAGATTACGGTCCTGCGGTCGGTCGATCCACAACAATGAATCCCAAATAAGATGAAAAAGGAATTGTAAAAAAGGAGACAGTCGCGTGTTTAGCACCCTAATCGAGTTATGTGTAGAAATTGTTCTCAATTTATGGCAATCTCGAAACGGCAATCCTGCTTAGGCAAATATTGACGGAAGTGCATTAGAAAATCTACTAACTAATTATAACATTAGTGACACTACGACCTATTGGTTTGTGACAAAAAATAAATGATCGTGTAAAGGGCAGAGCAGGGTGTTCGAATATGCAACTCAGGACAGGTTCAAGCAAAAGGCCTGTTTGGTGTAGTCGAAATACCCCTATAAAGTTTTGCCTTGCATGAGGTATTAAATGTTCCGAGGTCCCATGTACATACTTTATATAAAAATATGTAATGCGCTTTTCAAAGTGTCAAATGAATTGTTTATTATTAAGAAGTTTGACCCACGAATTTTCATTTTATATTACCAGCCAAATTGTAAATTATTTTAAATATGTGTCGTATATCATATATATAGTTATACGCAAACCGTTCAGTGGCATGCGCTTAAATTTATAAATTATCAGATAAAATTGTCATTACTCAGATTTTATAATTCATTATTTTTTTAAAGGCTGTATTGCCGATTCCTGTTTGGACACAGTAATTCTATAAATGAAGAAGTCTCTAAATGCGCAACTCGATAGGGGTGCCAAACACGTCCCCGTCTCCTGGACTAGAAGAGATTGAAGAAATAATGGGGATAAAAGTCCCCCATTCTAAGCACGTTTTCCTCCCCCAGAGAGTCGTCTCACTTCGTCGGCTGTCGCCAGTAAATGTCACATGATATGGCTACGCGGCCCAGCAAGAAGAGTTTAATTAACTTCCGGATGTAATTTAACTGTGTGTGGACCTCCGCGCTGCTGCCGGTCAGGGCCCATTAAGTCACTCTCAAAACGGATCTCAAAAACACACACACACACGCGTAGAGTTAGAGTGAATAGGGCTTGTTTACACACTGGTTGGAAGGTTGGTCTGATGCTAATACATTTGGTAGAAAGAGGTGAGGAATGGCCAGTTAGAGCCACTGAAAATGCAGTTCTTAACAGTGTACTTATCTTGGTCAAATTGAGTCAACTCGACAATCTATAGTCCAACGATAGTGGAGGTACAGACAGGGTCATTTATGTAGACCGTTCATTGGAAGGTTTTCAGCTTTTAGACGGAATTTGAAATTTGTTGTGCTGTTGTATTCGATCAAGTCCGTTCTACCGTCAACTTTCATACTGCATATAGAAATCTATATTTTTTCCTCATATTATTTGATTGACCTTCTAATTCTGAGTTGAATCAACATCAGTTTTTATACCTTGTCTGTTACAGTTATTGAAATATGTGAGTTTTTATGAAAAAAATCAGTAATATAGTAGTTTACGAAAATGTTTTAAGCTTGCTAACTGTTCAAAATTTGAAACCCAAATTTTAGATACTGTTAGGTGAAGGATCAAGCTAGCTTTTTATGTTTTTTACCAATTTTACATTAAAAAACTGTCAGAAACTCATTTTTATCAAACTGCAACTACTATTTTTGTGAAATCATTAAAAAGAAAATTCAATTTTAAGATGAGTTTCTCAAGCATTCCCTATACCACCGAAACATATAAAACTTCTATTGGAAACCTCTGTATCTGTGCAATTTGCGCAGTAACTGCCATTACTTTATTATGTAGTATGCTTCAGGTAATAACATCTAATTACGTAATAGGAATCTCTTTACTAACCATCTCTTTTGTTCACTTACCTACCTGAGATGAAGCAGGGCTTTTCCCAAAACATGATATCCTCATTCGCTATTCCTGAGCCGCTTTTGATGTATCTTTTTTTCTTCTCACCTGAGATTTTCGGCCTTTATACCGTTCGGTATTTATTGCTAGTGCCATCATTTCTTATATCCCTAAATCTTTCGGTATTTTGGAAGAGGAAGATGGAGGACGGCGAACTCTAAGCCAACCCGACAGGGCTTCCTTGAATATTTCTTTGAACCTCGTGCTGTATATTTTACTAACTATATGTTTCACCAAAAAAAAAAAAGAATTGTTCGGCCTGTACGGGTATTTTAATTCTCATAAATCAGGATTTTACATTCTATCGATTGCTCTGCTTGCACAACATTGGAAAAGGTTCCGGGAATGATTATGAGATTTTCCTATACGATAAATGTATATGTTTTAATGGGACTTGAACACTATCATTTATCTGAAACTGACTGATGCAATGGGATATTTTCCAACGGTTTTAGTCATTGGATGGATTTTGTGCTCTTTGGAACGTCCACTGGGACTTGTCTTTGTAACGAATGCTAGTTGATTGATCCCTCAATCTTATTTTGGTCTTTAAATTGTGGGATTATCATACTCTTCTATGTAATAGGAAGATTTGTTAGTCTCTTATCACTTTTAAACAAACCTTGGTTTCAATTTCAATTTGATCTTAGCATTTGTATTAATGGACAAGTCATAATGTTTCATTTTAATGTTGCAAAACTCATTCCTAAATAATAACAACGACAAAGTAGAAATAAGTAATTTGCATAACCTTATGCATAAAGGAAATAAGATATTCTCAAAGGGACAATTCTTAAATCCGATTTTTAAATAGATCGTAATAAGGGGAAAAGCTTGCATTCAAACATACAAAGTAACCATAGAATTGGATATTTTTCCAAAAGATCAATATTGCTGCCGCTATGGTCTCCTATATTTACCAAGCCTACTGTTTGGGAATGTACACACATTCTAATTAACATCTTCTCACTCAAATCAAGCTTTTTTACATTGGTGTCAAATAGTTCTCAACGAAACATTATTAAGGAATCCTTACTTCCCACAAATAATCTAGAAATTGCTTTTAAATGTTTCTCCTTCTCAACTTTATATTCCTTTGGAAATAATAATATTTCCCAGTTGAAAGTCAAAGTAACTCTTGCTGTTACGATATTATTTACCTTTCCTTATTTGCGAGAACAAAGTCTTCCTCTTCCATAACACAAATTCATACCTATATCTCAAAGCCGAAATGATATTCGCTCGTTAATTGGTACGGTGTAGAGAACAAAGACTTTCATTTCTCTTTTCTCTATTCTATAACTTTATTCATAAAGTTTGTTGAAATGTATAAGTAGGTTGAATTTCTCTCGGTGTTTATATGCAGTACATGTTTTTAGTTTCCTTGTCTTTCCTTTTCTTACATACTTTTGCTTCCCTCGTCTTTCAACTGCGATGTCAAGCAATCTGTGTGTTTATTTGAGGTGGAAAATTGCTTTGAAATACTCTAATTTCCCGTTACGGTTGGCTTTAAAACTGCAAACAGCAACTATTTGACAAATGAAAATTAAACAATGAAATTGTTTGCTAATGAATTTCTAGTACGAGAAATAAGTAATGCAGAACAGATTGATGGGCTTAATCAATTCAAAATGGCGTCTAAAATTTTTCATTTTTTAAGGATAAAATATTGAAGAAAGCTTTTTATTACAGTAACATCTTTATTGTGAAATATATCATAACCCGCCGACGAAGGGTTCCGTACTATTGTAAAAGAAAAATTCCAATGTCGATCTATTAATGTTCATGAGATACCTACAGATGGCTGACAGACGGACGGATATAGTATTTGTTATTACACTGAAAAGAGAAGAACACATTTAGTGAAAACTTCAGCTGTTCACCTTATACGGTTCATAAGATATAGCCCACTAACAGACGAAAGGAAAGATTTGTTATTGTAGCAGCAACACAAATACACATTCTCTGAAAATTTCAGCTTTCTACCTATTACGGTTCATAAGATAGAGCCCGCTGGCAGACGGGCGAACAGCGGAGTTCCAGCAATAGGGTCCCGTTTTCATAAATTTGGTAGATACAGAACCCCAAAACGCAAAAATATTGATGAAGCTCTCAACAACAAAAAAACGTTACTGTTCTGCTCAATTCAGCATACTGTTGGATATGAATCATTGATAATATTTTCTATTCCGCATATTGAGACTGCCGTTATTAATGATATTTATTTAAATATTTCCATGGCAACATACCGTCTATGATCTAAATATATCACAGCTAAAATATTATAGATATATATTTTATAGAATGAATTTCATCTAATTAGGCCCTTCATTTAAATTATTACAAAATTTATGGAATAATTCCAAATACCCACTGTTTTATAATATTCTGTATCATATTTAAAATCATTAAAAGAGCCAAAATTTATATATGGCACAATATTTTATATACTATGCTGTTTATTCATAGATGAAAATGTTTTATTGATGAGATGTTTCATTAAATGGGCTTATGTAACGAATTATTTGCATATTTCGGATTATTTCATGGATAATCGATGTGGTAAACTAAAACAAACGGAAAGACAGGAACGATTTTCTATACAATTTTGAACAAAAAAGTATTTGACTAACTTATAGAAGTTATTTATTTTAAAGGGAAGGATTTTCAAAAAAATATGTAGATTCTGAATGTATATTAAAGTAAAGTATAGTTGTATTTATTTATATACGGGTATCAGGCATTTTTTTCTCAGAAATTCTGAGAAACAAAAATACATATATGTTGAACTGTTCGCGTCGCGTCATCTAATCATTAATTAACCTAGATCACGTAAAAAAATACAAAATTCTTGTGCCCATTATAATATTATATTATAATAAAATAATTTTGATTCACGTTAGCTTAGACTTTTATAATCCAGTATATTTTCTCATTTACAATTGAACTTCTTATTTGAAATATTTTGTAAAAACTATCTAAGTAGATCCTCGCAAGTCGATTTTCTTTTTTAGTTACTAGAGTCTTAGCAAATGCAAAGGAAATACCAATTGAGCTGTAGTGCATTTCAAAGTTTGACGTCTTATGGAGTCCATCGTTGCCAGCGCGTTTCTATGCGGAGCTTGACCAACTATCAAGTCCTGTCTCTAGCAAATTTTGCCGCTTGGTTTTAAATTTTATCTCAACATTCTTATGTTCAATAATTATTAATAATAAATAATGAATTTCAAAACTGCAGAAGAAAATATTTCAATTGAATTTCAAGAACGACAGCACCGTGTGCCGTTTTCCCATTTAAAATACAATGCCTATATCCGGCCACACTGCATTCTCAGTGTGAAATGCCGTACAGAGACATATTCAGCCAGAAAGATTTCAAAAAACCTAGTTCCGCAGCTATAGTTCTGCGATTACTTGACCAATGAATTCCAAGTACCGAGACTCAAACCAACCCAAAATAGAGCCGTCAAGTAATTACGTCATCTTGAATCATGGTTTCTAATAATTATTGCAAATATTTCAAATTTACTAATTGTCTAATATTTAAGGAGGTTATTCTTGGGTCCATTTTCAGAAAAAAACTTCATATTTATAATGTCCTAAACGTCTTAACATTTGAAATATAGACCCCTAGATATTTTATGAAACGTAGTATGCATCTTCTATGCATCAAAAGTTTTTTTCTGATGAACAACATAATCATTTATTGTAGCCAGTGGTGTCTGTGCCGGATTCGCACTGAATCATTTTAGAAAGAAAAGTGATACGTCACTGCTTTCACCTCAAATAAAAATAATTTTTGAAATTCTCTTTCTGACCAAATCGAGTCTTCTGATTTTTTTATATGACATACGGTTTTTGTATAAAATAATAAAATTAATACGTTTACATCTCGGCACTTACTACTTGGGATAAAAAAAACAATTTATGTAAATTTAAACAAAAATTAATGTGAGAGAATACTTTTCAAACGGCAAAATTATAAAATTAGAGTAATCTAAACACAATTAGGAATCCCATACCAAGACTTGAAAAAAATTAAAACTTTTTATATACTTCATAAGTCCCTTCAGGACAAATAGGTATGTTCATATAACTTCTTTTTTCTCAAAATGGACCCAAGAATAACCTTCTCTAATATTAGCATGTTATTAGAAAACACCCTGATTAGTTCTAGAAACTGAGAAAATAACAAATTTCCTCTTGCATTTAAGCCCTCCATCCATAATTTATTGTTCGCTGACAAACTGTTCAGTAAATTTGCAAACTTACTATGGATATCGACATAGTAACATGGACATTATTGCATCCTTTGAAGTTTCGAGTTTCTGCAAACGGTGGGTTGGGATCGATAATGTGGTAAAACCGCGATTCATTAACTGGTAACAAAGTGACCTGAGGAACTTTTACAAAGGGGGCGAAACATTGACCAAATTGGCTTCTGACTTAAAACACTCAGTGTGTTTGTCTGTTCTCCTCAAAAGTTTTGAAGAAAACAGACAAACACACTCCCCTCTCTTCAGTGACGATAGATACAACCCTTTGGAATGATTGGAGAAATACGTGACAAGCGTCAATGGTGTTTTTGACCGACTTTCCAATAGAAGAAGGTATACAATTCAACCTGCTCGCAAACGTGCACCGATTTTGAAGATTCTTTTATTTGTTTGAAAGTGGGCGATTGAGAGATTGTCCCATATTGAAATTTTCTGAGATTCATAAAGATCATCCCTTCGAAAAAGCCTGTCGAATACTGGAAAAAATTGCAATTTTCTTTGTTCTTGTACTTGTACTTTTGTACTTGAAAATGTATCGATAAATGTGACGGTTTCTTAATTTAGGGCTCTTTGAAAGTCAAAATTGTTTTTCACTCATTTCAGAAATATCTGCATATATTTTAAATATACTTAGGTATATCAATGTATAAGCTATAAATCTGAAGTAACTGTCTTCCCATTAATAATTGCTTTTCTAAGATATGACCCTTTTATACAATTGAGAAAAAAATCTTTATTATAATCTCTCGACTGGTATAGGTGCCCGTTTCATATATTCAGGGTCGTAGATTCGATTCCAGCTGTGTTGTTTTACATAAATAACTCTAATTTTTGTTTTTATAAAAACAATATACATAAAAATCTTTTTCTTTGTCGGTCCTAGTTTTTTGAAATTCTTCATTACACATGGTAGATGATCTTTAGGATAGATATTTTTATGAGAATCTAGACCTTAGTTGATTTAGTTTGGAAAATTACTTATTAACGATGATAACTTTATCAAGAAGATAATTTTAATAACTGTGAATCCAATTTAAAATTCGCGTTATTGCTGCTACCTGCGTTCTTCAAACTACGAACATCATATGTTAGCGAAATCGAATAAAGCTCTAAAGTTCTTAAAACTGTGAACTACTGTTTTATTGAAATATGAATTGCAGCTTTTTCAATAGTAGTCATATTTTCTCATACTGTTCCAGAATCCGTTTTTTTGTTATAAAATAGTAACGTAGGATAGATACTCCTTATCCTTAAACTCTATAAAATTTGAGAAGTATTTGAATACACTCATCTTCTTTGAGAATTGGCCTTTTCAACTTACATAAAGTTACAATCCAATTTGGTCGTTCCGTATTCAAGTCTCTTTTGAATACTTTTTAACATTATGCATTATTCAAAATATACTTTTTTCCAACAATTTAATTTTTACATTTTCGCCGTATCGACTACAACCTTAACGATGTGTACCTACAGTATAATTTACAAGCATTTCACTATATAATAAACCTTAATAACATTATGATATATTCTATGTGCCAATGATATAATGGTCGTTATTGCACAAGGATTATACATTTGTCAATATAGATTTTGTGAATTTAAATTGTTCGCAACTACATTTATTTTATTTCTCCTGCAATCTAGACATCAAACTATAAAACGCCAATTATTTTCCAAATCTTGTACTTCACTATTTATGAGATTTGTCACCTCTCAGCTACGGATCCTCAAAACAATTCTTTGCACGCGCTATATTTGTTCTTATGTCTACGAAACAAAATTGCGTTGGTTCCAACAATTGTTTCTATAATATTAACATTTTAATTCATATACGTAAAAATTGGTTGGCTCACTGAAAAATACAAAATTATTAAGTTGTGCTTTTATAGTTAGATTGAAAACTTTTGGTATCAGCATCAAAAGTACCAGAACGAATAGAATTAATCTTATTTGGTATTTTTCAGTGCACCAACTAATAACGTCGGTCCAATTTTTTATAAAAAAGATTTTTTACACACTTTTGCGTGTAACATTAGCCATTAAAATTATTAAACGTTCACCAAAGAAGATAATACATTGCTTATACTTACTCAGAGATTTAAAAACATCCCGGAAATACACATATTTCAGACTTTCCCACTGCTGTAACTCGGAAACGTTTTTCTTTAAGAACGTCCAATTTAAATGTTGCTACATATAATCTTTTTTTTAATTTGGCCATCTCTTATTTTCAATTTTAGAAAAAAATTGCCCCACCACATAGCGCAGACACACATATTTCAGACCTTACCACTGCTGTAACTCAGAAACCTATGATTTTTTTGAAAAATTTTCAATTTAAACGTAGTCAGATATGGTCTCTCCTTTTTTTCATTCAATGGGAACAATTTTCAATAATCCTCTATCAAATAAAAAAACACGAAAATTGCTGCACGTTTACTATTTACAGGGCGCAAAAATCCATAAAAAATTAAATATAAAAGATCTAGTGTGTCCACTCGCACGACTTTTCTACCGCTCGTAGGCAAATTCCAGTGAATGAAAAATTTTACACTATTACAATACTATCATTAGATAGCGACGATAATAGCGGTAGTAAAATAAAAATCTTCTGGTCAAATCGTGCTACCACTCATTTTTCTCAGCATATCAAGACAAACAACAGTGGTCATGTAACATTTTTTCGCAAGATGAAACATTTAGCCAGAATCTGAAGAAACATGTGGAAAATACGGAATTTTATTCAAGCATAACTTTTTTTGGTGCTTTTTCTCAGAGATGGTACTATGTGTGGGTGTTTAAGGGCTCTCAGAAGAATACTTTAGGCAAGTTTAATCAAAATCCTTATAGCCGTTTTCGCGCTACTGTCTTGAGCAAATCACGTTTTTTGGCTATAGCTCAACATCCAGTGTATACAGGATTGTCATTAAGTGCCACCGGCGAGTGATATTGGTAACAAACGAAATAAAAAAGAAAGCAACAAAATACACCGAATCGTTCCCGAGATAATGTTGTCACAGACAGACAGACCAATGGCTGAAAATATGTTTATTAGACTTAGAAAACTCTGAAATGTCAACATTTGTAAAAATCTCGATACCGAAAATTTCACACGATTACAATACTTTCCTTATAAAGCTACTATAGTAGCGTAGGAAAGTAAAAACATGCAGACAAACAGTCGAATCATATACTTCGGTTTGGTTCGTTGGTCAAAAGAGAGATATACAAAACAGCTGTTCTCAATTTGCGAACAGAAAATGGTGGAATGGAGTCTTCCTCTCAGAAATTATTCCTAAACTGTTCGCATGAAAACATTATATCCATAAAAGTGCTTGTCAAGTATGTTCTCCTCTTCAATTGCATCTCTAGGAATATCTCCCCATTACAAAGGGACAATGGCCTACTTTTCTCTGTGGCCCAATGTAGCCTGTCTATGGTTACTCTCTGGTGATTTGCATAATATGGAATCTCGACTGTTAAATCCCAAGGAAATAATATACATACTGCTGGTACTCTGGTTGCAAATCTAGCGCAAATTCACACAGTCACATATGTAGGTACAGAAGGAAAATTCTTTTACTCTTGTCTCTAGAGTGGCTCTAAAGCTCCGTCTGTCTGTCGTTTTCTTTTTCCTCTCTTTGGGGCTAATGTATTCCAAATGACTGTGCGCAATTTGTTTGAATTGTCTCCATGGAGTGCAGCAATGTGTCGAATTATTATCAAAGTTTCAATGGAACGCATAACGACTAAGAAGTTGATGCCGAAGGAAAACGATTGTCCGTGAGATTTCGTAAATTGTGCAATTATGTCAGTTTCTTAGTAGTGTGTATGTCAAATTTGGTTTCAATCGCAATCATTTCCAAGATAATCATTTTCCTAGATGATGCAACTTTGAGAATCCTGAAGAAAGAACTTCATTAAATGTTAAAGATCGTTTTCTGCATATGAATATTTTTTGAAATATATTCTTCCCAGTACTTATATGCGTTTGGCAGAAAATAATTTATAACCGGTGCCGCTAATTGATCTCAACAGTTCTTTATTAAGACACATTACGTAACAAAGCTCATTGCTTAGCGAATGTATTCTTTTTACAGGAAAGTAAATAAGTATTTTTCATTTGAAGATATTTGTTACTTTAAACTTACTCATTTTTCGAAATCAAAAAACGTTCCGCTAATTTATAGGGTAAATAAAATATTAAAAAATAACGTTAGTTTGGTTAATAGACATGTGTCCAAAAATACCTCGTTCAGAAGATACGACTCTGTAAAAGGGGCTCCAGAAAATCGTTTTTTTCTATTATCTCGGTTCAAGATACCTAAATGAAATTTATACCTCAAATAACTTTGATTGGGTCATCAGAGTTTCTGCTGACAAACTTTTAATATTTTGTAAGGAGCGTCACTAAAGGGGTTGTGTCAGTTATTTTGCCCCCAAACCTTTTCCATGGGGAATTTTTCAATTTTTTTAAACAATTTTCCATATAAAAGGTACTCTTGTTTAAAGTCAATAAAATTACTCGTTTTGGAGTTATTTAAGGTTTTAACAAGTTATGCTGACCGAATTATTAAATTATTTTAAATAATTTTCATCCGCGAGAACAATCAATCTTAGGGAGTAATGATTGTTTCAGAAACAACTATGAAGTAAAAAATATTGTACATTGTTTTGAACAGGTTTTATCTCTATGATATTAACACAGAACAAGTAAATCAAAGAATAAAATAAAAACAACGAATAACACAAAACAAACGAACATTTAATAAGTAGGTACGGATTTTTACATTAAACGATCAAAATGTCCACCATTTTCATGAATAATCGTAAACGTTTATAATCACCTGGCGTAGCCGTGGTTCTTGAATTAACATTCTTAAACCATTTTCAATCTTCCCTTGAAATTCATTAATGGAGTTTATATCCTCGAACAACAATGTGTCAAACAAAAAAAAATCGCGACTTTGCAGTCTAAGCCTACTTGTTAAAACATCAAATAACTCAAAATATATTTTTTTGACTTTAAACAAGAGTAACTTTTTTATGGCAAATTGTTTAGAAAATATAATTTTTGCCCAAAAAATTAAAAATATCCCCATAAAAAAGTTTGGGGCCAAACAAGAGACACCCCTTTTAGCGACGCTCCTGTTCGAAATATTAAACGTCTCTCATCAGTGACTTTTGTTACAAAGGTATTTGTGGTCTAAATTTCATCTAGGTATCTTAAACCGTTTCAGATATACCAAAAAAATCTTTTTTGCGACCCCTTTTACAGCGCTGTATCTTCTGAAGGAAGCATTTTATGACAAATCTAAACTGAAGGTATGTTTTATTATTCTATTTATCTAAAAATGACCGGAACGTTATTTGAAACACCCTGTAGATGCACTAATTAAATTTCAATGCTATGTCTATTTCACCAATATGAAAAAAAGAATCATAAAACCCGTATTGTTTTCAAAAAACCTTAACCTCAAGATTCGGTTTTATTGTCATCTTTCAGTTATGGAACCCTAAAAAACGCTCCATTTCTTATGAGAACTAAAAGTAGAAAAATAATCCTTCATACACAAGAAATCAAGTAATTGATGAAAAAAATAGCTCAAAGAAAATTCCGGGGTGCTCTGTCTTTTTTCTGTACATTATAGTGTATTTAAATCAGCCATGTGATTACGTCACCAATCGACCTTCCAAAATCATTTGACAATGAGAATTCATAGATAATATATACAAAGATTGTTTTGAAATTTATCAGTTTGAATAGTATAATTTTACAGAGTTTTCAAATCAATTTATTATTGACGTCTACAAACCGGTCAAGGGGCATTCTCATGTTGTTGTAACTCCTATTTAATTATGACATTAAACAGGTAGTCAGCTTTTTAATCAGTTTCGCTTTTACGATTTTACAAAGTATGAAATTTCAGGCATGCCAATTAAACTATGACGTCTTAATACTACTGGTTACTTAAATTGACTATACCTACCTTTACGAATAGTCGTTTATGATGGAATTGACAGTATTATTTTTCTACTTTTTAGTTCTTTTTGGAACAATCGTATTTTTCTTAGTTTTTTTAACTATATTCCATTTATTCATCTGAGCCCTAGGAGGAATTTTAGGTCCTCTACTCTTTTTGCTTTACATAAATGATATGCTAGAATATCTCAGTGACGAGGAGGACATATTTATTTATACTGATGATAACACTCTAGTTATGTCTGCAACAACTCAGGAAGTTAAGTGAAGGAAGTTACTGTTAAAGTTCAGAAACTGGTGAAATCCTTTAAATCTTGGTGCGATCGGAATAATTTAGCTTTGAATTTAGAAAAAACTGTATGTGTGCACTTCTCTTGTGGTGACAGAAAGACCGAACATTGACCAGTCTCCTATCATGATTCGGACTACCAAATTATATTAATAAACCCGGCAAAAACTCTCCCAATGGGAAAATCGAAAATTTGAGACGGCAAAATTAAAGATCATATCCGGCAACCTTTAAATTGGACATTTTTCAAAATAAATGTACCTAGGTTTCCGAATTACTGCAGTGTTAAATATGAAATATGTGTAGGTATATCTTCTTTGGTGAACGTTGAATAATTTTGATAACTAAAGTTACACTCAAAAGTGTAAAATATATATTTTTACAAAAAAATGGATCAACTTTATCAGTTGGCGCACTGAGAAATACAATGCTATTGGTTCTGGTTCTTTCGGAATTGGTGCCTAAAGTTTTCAATCTAACTATAAATGCAGAACTTCAAAATTACCAGTACCAATAGAATTTATATTATTTTGTATTTTCCAGTGCACTAACTAATAAAGTAGGTCCAATTTGTTGTGAAAAATATTTATTTATGTTTGTTTGTTATTTTAGTGTAATTTTTGTTATCTGCATTCATGATGACTTGCTTTATCTAATTTTCTATTTACAGAAAAGTTAATAAACACTTATACACTCAGTTACATACCTTAATAATATCCAAGTGTACGCTACTTATGATGGATTTACATTCATACATATATAGCTACAAAATAAATAATATGTTGATGAGAAGAAACATAGTTATCATAGCAAGTCGGAGCTTTAAAATTGAATTTGTAATGGTTCGCAAATAATATGATATTTCACATAGATGAAACTCGTTTATTTATTGTTCAAGTTTTGAACTGGTGAATATCTTACATCGTACTGAATTGAAAGCTTCTAATCTTCATATAATATCCCGTAAAACTACTCAAATTGAAATTCAACTATTCTCCCAATCCCTATATAAATCCCCTTTCAATCTACATAATATTCAGAGTACCTTCCTACCTACGTACCTCTATTCCTTCATCCTCCACCATATTATATGTTTTTCAACATACTATACAATGACATATATATCTATCACGTTATCAGAGTATATTGAGGAACTTTGAACGTCGTTACCATTTACAAATTCCAGGATATTCCCATTCTATTGAAATTGGTTCTAGAGGAGTATGTGTGTGTTAATCTCGTTATAATTACTAGAGGAATTCCCTGAGTACCAAACTCAAATTAACATGGGGAAGAAATCAATATTTTGTGAGAGATAATAAGATTAATGTGGAAAGAATAAGATGGTTTCACATTCTTTAAATATATCTTTAGAAGATTTACTTTTGCTTCTAAGCAGTATAATTTAAAAAAAGAGGTTGGGTGTGTCATCAACACGGCCGGGGGGGTGTTGGGGGTGACAACGCCTATGATCTGTGTGTGCAGCTTTCCATAATAAAATACATAGTATTTTCTTCTAACATAATCTTTTTCTGCATATTATTCATTCTGTTTATAACAGCATTTGCTACAAAATTATACACGACATATTGTATCTAGGTTCTTATATCAAACAATAATGTTGAAGTACTTTCTTTTTAAATAAATAGAGCAGGTTCAAATTTTGCTAAACCTGGACGGACAGAAAAATCTAGTATTTGTTGTTGTAGGTGAAAATAGAAATACACATTTTCATAAGATACAGCCCGCTGATAGATGGACGGACGGATAGCGGAATCTCGTAATAGGGCCTGTTTTCACCAATTTGGTAACGAAACCCTAAAAAAGCAGATAATCCTATTGAATACCTCCTCTATTTGGGAAGTTAGTCAAAAACAAGATGTGGCTGTTTTGAGGAAATGTTGTATTAGGTGTATTCGGAAATCTGACAACACCGAAATAATTTTTCTAATGCTTCTTTCTAAGTTAAGTAATATAACTCTTTATCAGAAAGTACTAGTGTTTTTCGAATAAGTGAATGGCCAATAACCAAAAAAAAGATAAATAATTTATTTGAAATTACATAAAATATGAAAATATTCATAGAGCTATTTTCAAAGGATAATTTAAATCTAAAATTTGTACCTACCATTTTCTTGAGAACCATATTTCCGAAAAACCAAACTGAATACCCACTTACTTGAAGTAATTTCGGTCTAAGAGAAAATATAATCAAAATTGAGCCCAGTCTGACTATTTTTTATCGATAAATATTTTTTCACAGTATTTAAGATATCGAGTTTTTAAATGAGCAATATGATCAATAGCTAACGACTTTACAGTGATTTTTATCGACCTTCCAACATCATTTGGCATTGAAAATGCATAGAATACAGGGAATATTTGCAATTTGACCAGCAGAGTTTTACAGAGTTGTCAAATCGATTTATTATTGACGTTTAAAATATGTCAATGGACATTCTAATAATTGTAGATTGTAATACGAATTCGCTCCAACGCTCTTCAAATTTTCATTAGATTATACCCTCAATTAAAATAAAAATTTTGATCTTAATTTATGAAATTACCACAAGTTAGGTACGTTTAAATTATAAAATATCTATTTATTGATGTGACTGATCATAAATATTTTTTTCTCAATCAAAAAAATGCTATTTAGTTGAAGAGAAACACGTTTAAGCTTGAATCGATGTTATTTCTTAATAATGATTTCATTCACCAGCTTCTCAGAGGCTATTTATTTCCTCTCACTATTGCCCCCAAGGATCGACAATCTCGTCTGTATTATCAATGAAAACCACCAACAGGCATTATCGGAGTTACGGGCCCACAAACAATCATGGCCGTGGCTATTAATTTAAACACAGACAGAGTATATCTATCTGGTAGCAGAATGTAGTTAAGTTGTAGGAGGAATAGGTACGTGGGAGAACTGTCGCAGAACACGTAAGTTTGTGTTGTGTTTCAATTATTCAGATGTTGGGATGGAGATAGAGAGGCCCACTGATATCAGTTCCAAGTCCAAGTGTGGCTGAGAGTTCTCAATGATAATGATAATAATGGTGATGATGGAAGTTTTCATATTATACCGCACCCCTGTAGAACACAGAACAAGTCTACATTAAAACGTATCAATGTTGACTCAGTAGATCTATAGAGTGTGGAACAGCCAAATGGAATAAATTCAGTAGCTTCATTATTATGCATTCTTTTAGAAAATCTCGAGACACAACAACTTCTAATTCTGAATTGGCATCTTCTGGCGTAAAAATGTCGTTCTTAAATTCAACCCCCTTCAGGTGATAGCTGCAAACCCTAAATTCTTAAATTAGATGTTAGGGACTTGTGATACTTGATACTTCATATGAAAAGACTTTTCATTCTCTATTCAAAACGGCTATGATTTTAAATTGTATTGCATAAATTAAAAAGATGAAAAGATAGGTTAGGTTATCCGTTATATTAAAATAAATACTGAATAACTAATGCCATTTCGTATTGATAATAATTTAATAAAGAAACAAGTCATTATCAATGCAGCAGATGTTCAAAATGAGCGCCATTAACATCTTTAGACATCTTTGCAGCATCATAGATGTAGATAGAAATGTCTTCTAACGTTAGTTAACATCTGCGTGGTGATCGATCTAATCGCATATGTTATTCTTCTTCTTAAGTAGGCTATATCGTTCAGGCCATTCTACAGAACCATGTCTCCCTATGAGTTTTGGATAGATTGTGTGGAGATATTGCCGGACATTAACTTTGTTATATGCTGGTACTCGATCCTATTGGAACCATAACCTGGAAGTTGTGGTTCTTCAATTATTCCTACCCAAACATTTACTTTTTCAGGTTTTTGCGTATGTAGTTTCCTCATCCAGTGAGGATTCTGTCTCGACCAGTAACGACAGTTCTATCGATTAACATGGCCGTAAAAATGTAGATTCATCCGAAAATAAAACATTTTCTGTTGTTATAGTCATCAGTCATTTGAATTATTTTTTGACCAAACAGTATTCATCTATCAAAGTCCTCTTCCGCCAGCTTATTAGTTTAAATGGATGCATCTCATTCTCTTACAATACGCGGAAAATGGATGAATGGCTAATCTATAATGATCAAGCTTCTTGACCATAAGAAAAAAATCCAACTTCTGATTGTTGGAAAACTTTCCTTTAACTCCCTACATGTCCATATTCCCGAAACTGCTTTTCTGTTTTACTTACATTAGGTACCTTGAGATATCGGCGGCAACTACGCATATTTTTCTTGAAATAGCCCAACAACTTTGGCCTTTGTTCGTCTTCTATCTCCGTAACCAATCATCTGCAGAATAACTATCGTATGCAATTCTGTCAGATAAGCCATCTCTCGTAATTGCATCACGAAAACTAAAGCGAAAAAATCAACACTATCAAATGTTAACTAGTGTTACAATGAAAAGCACGTTTCTAGGTAATTCCACTGAAGCTGATAATGGCCAACTTTATTTTATTTATTTATTTTATGTTATTATTAACATGTTCTCGTTTATCAGAGGCTCCTGAGTACAAAATACATATATTCAGCCATTGGCCTTCCTGTCTATCTGTACCAAGAATATTTTTGGAAAATGACTTTTGTTACTTTCTTTTTTGTATGGTATGGATAACGCTCGCCGGTGACACATATTGGACATCCTAGTATGGCGCGAAAATAGCTCTTAAGATTTTATGAGACTTGCTAAGAGTGTTCTCCTAGAAGTCCTTTACCATATTGCGTATCTGTGAGAAAAATCAGGAGATAAATTTTTGCTCAAATAAACTTTCAAATATGTCAATTTCTATATTTGATGGAATTCGTTTGTGAGCGGTAGGAAAGTCGTGTGAGTAGACACACAAAATTTTTCATTTTGATCTGGCTTGTGCTATCGGGTTTTCTTATCTTTCACTATTGTCGCTTTTCTTATCATATCCAAAAACATGTTTCCCTCTACACATGATTGTTTTTCAGTTTTCTTGATAGTGCTACTTGATTTTTTGGTCCATTATTTTCCGCATTTAAAGATACATCTCGTTTTCGTAAAAAAATTCTATTTACAATTTATATAGATTTTTTTAATCAACCTGCGTAATAAATGCTGTATAATGTATGCTTTTCGCAGTATATCCTGCTGAACGAGCTTTTCTTTTTATCATCTATAAATCTATATTGATAATCTCAATCTCTATGGCTTTTGTACGAATGTAATGTGCGCATTCGCCAAAATAGTGCATTTCATATATAATATATGTGTAATAGTATATGCGCATCCACCATATTTTAGATATACCTACATAGATATTCGAACAAGTTGTGTTCATGTTTTGAAAATTCGTAAAACAATTTATCAGCAGAAATTATGAATATATGATAATCCTTTGACTGAAGAATAGTAAATTTTATAAAATAAATATATATTTTTTAATGAAAGTTTTTGTGTTCGTTATCAGTTCAATTTTTTCTCGATATTTATAAAGAAAATCTAACATTATTATTATTATTCTGTAAGCGAAACGTTAATTTTTAGGGCCCATTAAGAAAATAACGTACCTTAAATTTAAATAGCTATTCTGTAACCTGTACCCGATAATTGTAAAGCTTTATTAAAATCTATAAAATTAATTACTTTTCTATATGCGTAAGCCATAACCAGGCGTTAAATTTAAAGTCAGTCGTTCAATTTAAAATTTTCTAGAAAATAGTTGTCTGTCCATTAGAATACAAATTAAGAAGAGTTTTATTTGATCTTTATTATATGAAACTTTGGTTAGGAACTTGACAAGTGGTTGAAATCAAAATTAAACATTTATCAAAAAGTTTTGATAATAGCTTTGTATCTATGTTTAGCTTGCAGATATTACTGAAGTTTCCTAAAGAATTGCTCAAAATATTCTCAAATCGAGCCACCTTATTGAATGAGTAGGCACCTAGTTATTACAAATTAAAAATATAAAGTATAGAGTAGACAGACAGTAAAAAGTAAATAGTCTTTATTTTTGTTCTCTATACTCAAGTATAGTATGAATATACTATAGCAGCAACTAATACAAAGCTGCGTATTCCGTGGCAGCTGCGCTAAATCTTGAGCTTACAGAATACCAATTTACGTGAAAAATATATAATATTAACTTTTGATAATTTCTTAAGGTTGTCTTAAAGAATAGAATATGTTATTATTCTGTAGGAATTTTGTGAAAACTTGCTCATGTTTTACAATAGGTGATTTTCTTTACACAAAACCACAAAAATAGACAATGAAAATAAATCGCAAGATTAATTTGTAAAAAAAATATTTTTATCAGTCCCTTTTTTGTGTCTACGTAAATATGACCCAGACAAATGATTTCACTCAAATATATTCAAGTGAATCCTCACTTGTGTCTGAAAACGGTACTTCAAAATGACATGAATGCGAAATGGTGATTGATTGAAGGAAGGGTCTGTGGTAATCCTGAAAAATTAGATATATGAATCTGAGATGTATCCATTCAAATAAATCAAGAGGAATTATAACTAGGATGGCTTCAATTCTACAGATCCCAAATAGGTAGTATCTGTTCAAAATTTTACCTACATTAAATTCCATTGAAACATCAACAAGGCATGTCTTTGGAAAATATGTAGGTACTTTTTACAATTTACGTCCAATACATGGATTTGATAAAAAATTGAATAAAAATATAATTTTGATACTCAATCACAGATGCACATATTTTCAAAATAAGGAGTAGGTATACTATTCTGTATAGCTGTTAAGTTTTGCATTGTAAACATACTCCGATTTAGACGATTTTTATTTCATTTGAAAGAGGAAATTTGATAAAAAATGAAATGATAAAGTCTGAAATATGTGATTTGTGTATTTTTGCTATGTGGGAGGGGTAATTTTTTCATACATCATATGAAGCAACATTTAAATGGAGCTATTTTTCAAAAGAGTTACAGCAGTAAAGTGTATGTATATCTGCGCTGCGATGTTTTCAGATGTTTGAATATTAACAAGTACAAAATAACAGGGATAGTAACAGGATAAGTACTATCTTCCTTGATATAAGTGAATGTTCAATAATTTCCATGACTAATGTTGCACTCAAAAGTTCAAAATTAATATTTTTTACAAAAAATTGGACCGACTTTATTATTTGGTGCACTGAAAAATAGAAAAATAATATTTATTATATTGGAACTGGTACTTTTGGAATTCGTGCCTACAACAACAAACTATAACGGCACAACTTCAAAATTACCAGCACCAACTAATAAAGTCGGTCCAATTTTTTGTAAAGAATATTTATCCTTATTATTTTTGTGAAACCTAACATTGTCTTTTTTAATATTTTAATTGCATACGTATCATTATCTACATTGAAATCATTGGTGATTGAACTCGGTTGATAAATTTCTAAGGAACATTTGAAAGGGTCTCGTCTCTATTATTGGATTGACCATTACCCAAAGGTATATCGTTTAGTATAATGACTGACCATTTCACAGAGGATGTGATTTTCCAGAAGCCCCTCGGGAAATTACACAGATGAGGTAGCCCCATAGTTGAAGGTCATTTTATCATACGTAATGAAAATATCTTCTAAAGATCTAGTGGTCGAAATGTTTTGAAGGGAATATAGGTACATTTTAAATTTATTGGAGAAAGTATATTTGAATTTATTTTTTTAGTAGGACACAAATTATGTAAGAAGAATAAATTTATTGTTTCTATCTATTTTTTCAAATATAAATAGCATTAAATTCTATTTAAGATTCCAAACTACTTAATTGAAATATACTAATCAGATTAGAATTCAATCCGATATTGAAACTAGAATCACATTTTACACATAGTGTTGATACCCACACACTTCTTATAATTACAATGATTATG
This sequence comes from Crioceris asparagi, assembly GCA_958507055.1. Lineage (NCBI taxonomy): Eukaryota > Metazoa > Arthropoda > Insecta > Coleoptera > Chrysomelidae > Crioceris > Crioceris asparagi. The sequence goes on from OY293826.1 coordinate 74,732,162, forward strand.
GTCAAAAAATCGGTTATTTTTTTGAGAACAATAGGCCAAAGTGGTTACCTTGTGGTATCCCTGAAAGTATCGGAATTTATAACTACTCACAGAGACAAGTTATGTGTTATCTTGCAAATCTAACTGATTTCCTAAGGTTTAGAAGAAATTTCAGAATGTTATGAGATATATTATTTAATGCTCTACTGAAGTTCACATGCAACTGTTCATAAAGTGAATGTAAGAAATGATCATATGTGATTAGGTATATTTTATTTAGAAATCAGAAGGAAAATTCAAAACGAAATCATAAACTTATCGTATGAAAATAACAAATCTTGTACCTTATAGAGCTTCGTTTTGAGTACATGCGACATAACCAAACATCATTTTCATCAATATAACCGTGTAGAATAATACTACGACATACAATGACACGTATTGGTTACAAACAAACACAGATGCGGTTTTGCTATCTATTTTTTATTATATAATATAATGATATCATTTCTGAAATGGCTCAGTGGTTTGGCTGCAGCTGTCAGTGACAGGAAACGTGAAATATAATACCTCTCTCATCATTTGCAGGCTCTCTGATACTACCATTACTTCTTTCCTTTAGTCGCGCTATAGCCCGCTATCAAGGACTGATATCCAGACCGCGTGCAAACAATGCTAATCGATGTCGCGCTAATTGTTAGCCAATCATCACACACATACACACACAGAGATGAGTTATAATTGACTCGGTGTAAGCGCCGTCCTAGTACGGGAGCTAGCTGAGTAATTTATGATGTCATCTATTTACCACGGTCTTATATAAATTTAACTGGAAACTTTGACAATTTTGAGTGATAGGCAGTTGACAGTACTATGTACTGAAAGTACTCACATGAACTGATGGTTGAATTATCAAATATTACCTGTGTTCAATCCAGTATATTGACCAGTATGGAGATACATCATCAAGCATATATATAATACCGGTGTTGCGGTGGTAGTCACATCTAAAATAAGAGAATTATGGTGATGTCAAAACTTACCATTATACTAGATCAAATTTAGGAACGCTGCGATTATTTGACCAGTATTTCTTCATGTCGAATGTCTCTCTCCTCATGCAGGCAATCTTCGTTCTGTTCTGCATGCTTCAAACCGCACATTTGATGAATCTCTCCACTGATAAGGAATTGTTGCAATCCTTCCTGAATTAAGCATCTCATTCGCGTATTTGATAGGTTTTAAATGCTCATTACTTACAATGCTCATAAACCGACTATCTCTATTCATAAACGCTCAAAAAATCTGTCATAACTGAAATAATGTTATTACCGTCATTTTGGTAAATTCGAAGACGAACCGTTAGAATCTGAGTGATCAGGCGATACAAAAAAATATATTTGACAGCAATAACCAAAAAATGACATTTCATTTCTATCCGGTTGTTCGGAAATACAAACCCTTAGCCTGGCCAGGGTTAAAAAGGCCGTAGAAAAATGACAGATATATGGACTCAATATAGGAATATGACATTGACTGATGACATAATTTAAGTCTGGCCAGGCCATATACTTAAACTTCTATACCGCTAGTATTGGGGAAAAAATTACGCAAAAATGAAGCCAAAGACCTGGGGATAGCTGGAGATATAAGCATGCGTCATGATTTTTTTTTGGTAAGAAAAGGGACATGTCCCTATTTTGTTACTATGGTTAGTACCTAGGTATGTTTTATATTGTATTAAAAAAATGGTCAGCTTCTGGCCTATGAAATGTGTTATCATTAATTGTTTATCTCCTGATGACCGCTGTCAACTTTTGCCGGTAATCGGTAAGTGTTCTAGAGGCGCCATCCAAATCCTCTTCAGTTAGCTCAGATTTTACTCTTCATCTCCTCTTCGACTCACCTCGAATCCCTCATCTGGTCAACCTCAGTAAGCATTCGGCTGCAGCTGTGGTTTCATCCCCGACGACACCTAATCCTCTCTTCTTGGAACAGGATAAATATATACTCAATGGATCAAGTTACCACATCAGCCAACAGCTTTTACCCAATTTCTGGTCCGTATGTTGGCGCTACCCTCCAAGAAGTATCTACCTACCATGGAAATGGGGGATAAAAAGTAGTAGGATGGGTGATTATTGTTAGGGGGGTAGTCACAACATAGTTGAATGAATGACACAGATCTTGTTGAAGGCGTTTCAAGGGTGTTGATAGTGATTAAAAGGGATAATTCTAAATGGTCTAAACAAACCTTTATACATATTTGATGAACTATTTTGAGCAGAAATAGCAAAGGAGCTCTATATAAAGTTATATCAAGATAAACCAATTTATTTTTTCTAAAACTTCATAATTCGATGGTTCATATCTTGAAATTTCTTCGCGCGTTTTGCACCGATTTTTATGATTCTTTTTCTATTCTGAAGAGGAGAGCTAATACATTGAAGTCAAAAAAATTGAGGTAGAATTTTTGTTTAAAAATCCCATTTTTTCATTGACAGTAGTTTGAGAAAGGGTCAGATATACTCAATTAGCTCTGATTTATTATAGTATTTCTGAGGATGATGGTATCTGAACCGTTTTTTTTACTATTTCCAGGCGGTTCAAGAAGCAACCGGAGGTGTGGTCAGCGGAAGTGGTAGCAATGGTGGGGCAGTGTCGCACTTTGAGCCGCAGGTGGCTATGTTGTGCGATGCCGGCCCCCATGGTCAGGAGGCCTACCATCCGAAGTACATGAGCGAGCAAGGTGAATGGGTGTCAGATCTGTATTCAAAAGCGACATGTTTCAAGGACAAAATGGACATACTTAATTACTGCAAAAAGGTAAGCTTTTACCGACATTGATAAATAATTTGAGATGTAATCGTGATGGCGATTTATTAATTCAAATTGATAAAGATGCGATTTTGTTAAGCTCTTTAAAAATCAAACGTCCAAACAACATAAGTTTTCTCAAATTTCTTTTTAGAACAATCTGGAGATTACACAAGAATCTGTCTTTTGAATTCTGATTATAACCACAACAACAATAATTGAGACGTTCTGTTAAACTTAATTCTTAGAAATATAGCTTACCTACTATGTAATAGAATAAATGATTAAAATTGGTTGTATCGAATCACAATAATTTTTAGTTTCATAAAATTTTTAAAGGTCTTTACAACTTATGAAAAATATACCTATCTCGTGTCCAACAATGAAATTGGCTACTTATATGGATAAAGTTCATTAAACAAATTACGAACCTATAGCCTAGAGTAGCGTTAGCTTTCAAGTTCTATCATATGAGTAAATCAAATGACAAAGAATTCTCATATAAATAGATATAGAATAAAATATTCTTAAATCTCTTTTTTCGCTAAACCTACTGAAGCTTAAGGTAGTTATCGTGAAAATTTGTTTTCGACAGATTTCCTTTAAATTTCAGTTTTATACGGTTTAGAATGCCTTCTTTCATATAGCAAAGTTTAAATATCATTCACGTTTTGTAATCAAAAATATAATATATATATACATATATATTCCGTTTTTTACATAGGTGAGATAGAGCGAATGTATTATTTCACCACATTTTATTTTTTTTCGCGTAAACTTCCCGAAAGATGTCAATGAAAAACTATTATATTATAAAATAAACCTTGATAAAAATGTGTATAAAAATTCAAACGCGATTCATCATTCCGTTTTTTTAATATAATTTTTTGAAGTGTAGTATCTCCGAAAATTTCGTATTATACCCTTATGATTTTGGTGATACTTGGCAACAGCGGTCATCTCGACTAGATAGTAACACATGGTAAATATGAACCGGAAAAAATAACACATTGATTCATGTAAATTTTGTAATATGTGAAATTTATCAATATAAAATCATAACCATTTAAATTATTCATAGTAGCACAGACCTGTTACTTCGCAAACGATTTTATTCACATTTATTGTACATCTACGAAGGCTTGAAAATAAACGTCTTATATAGATAACAACAGAAAAAAATTTGAAAACTAAATATTGCGTTTACAATTTTCCTGAACTATATTCTTCAAAGAAACGCTGAATATTACTTATACATATACAAATTTTCCAAATACTTTTGTCACTGACTATCTTGCGATAACTACCTTAAGTTGAAGAAAATGTAACAGTCATATTTACCGAAAATTAATACGATATTCAAATTTTCAAGACGAATGAAAAACAAACTCGCACTTACCTCTCTTTTGTTATGTCCTTCCCAAAAAACGCTACCCACCATATTTCGTCTTCGTATTCGTATTTTTTAGGCAAGTCTGTATAAGTAAATTCTGTTTGAGAACTGGTTTCAAAAATGCATCTATGTATTCACCTTCGAATATAAAATATCCTTACTGCACCAGGAACTATAACATAACCATAACAACAAATCGTAACAAATGAACGATGTGTATCTAAACAATGCACTCCGAGATCAAGAAAACAAAATCACTATTTTGTACACAATAATGCACAGGGTGGCCCGTTTAAGAGGGGCCTATACCTTATCTCGAAACCTACGTGGGTTAAAGTTGTTTCTACTAAAATGATCCTTATTTTTTACATTTTTTCTAATCGTCACATTGTTATATATAGGGTGGTGAAAACAAAGTTACATTTTTTTAAATGGAACACCCTATATTTTATTACATTTTTAAGTAGTCCTTTCAAAGACAAATATTCATATATATATATATATATATATATATATATATATATATATATATATATATATATATAAATAAAAAGATGTTCTTGGGGATGCAGTCATATATTCAATAAAATTCTTTGACTGAAGCAAATAGCCACAAACATATAAAGATCATTCAGTAATATTCATTTGTATCAACAAAATCTAGATACTTTTTTACTTATTGTGTTACCATGACAAATATAAATAATGACATTTGTAATTGATGAATATGAAATCTTTCCTGTTTTTGGTTAATTTATTATAAATTCACGATTGTAAGTATTTTTATAATACTATTAATTTGTTGTTGAAATAATTTTGTAACGATTTGTAGTTTGCCCTGAAGAAGAGAATAAACATTCTCGAAAGCTCGGCTTCAGTCAAAGAATTTTATTGAATATATGACTGCATCCCCAAGAACATCTTTTTATTTATTATAAATCCAGTCAAGAATACAAAATCAATATATATATATATATATATATATATATATATATATATATATATATATATATATATATATATATATATATATATATATATATATATATATAAATAAAACGATGTTCTTGGGGATGCAGTCATATATTCAATAAAATTATTTGACTGAAGCCGAGCTTTCGAGAATGTTTATTCTCTTCTTCAGGGCAAAAATCGTGAATTTAGAATAAATTAACCAAAAACAGGAAAGATGTCATAGCCATCAATTACAAATGTCATTATTTTTATTTATTATTAATCCAGTCAAGAATACAAAATCACAATATATATATATATATATATATATATATATATATATATATATATATATATATATATATATATATATATATATATATAGGGTGTATCATTAATAATGGGAAATAATTTAACTGGAGAATCTTTGGTCCAAAATAATAAGATTTAACCCAATTCACTTAGATAAAATGTGTCTCCTGTCTGAGTTACAGGGTGTTTTATTTAATTATTTCAAAATGATGTTTCACCATTACGTTTAAACCGTTTGACCAATCTTTATCATGTTTGGTAGGAAGTGTAGACACTGCAAACCATACTAAATTATGCTCAAGACACGTTTCTAGCTACTACCAGAGGCGTACGACAGGGGTAAGTGAAAGGTTAACCCTTCTCAAATTCTACACCAATGACGGAATTTCCATTTTAGTACAATTTTTTTATTCTCCAATACTTTCTGTGTAAATAACGTACTCTTCCTTCGTAGCGATAAAGTCATTATATTTCGAGATATTTAAAGTTGAACATAACGCTGCACAATTTTAATGTGTATCTATCATGGCGGTGTTTGTGGGTCATAGGTTTGCATTTATTAGGCAAATGAAACTTTACAGTTGATTTTAAGGTTAAATAAGAAGACTATCACACAATTTCACTTATATGTAATTATCAAAAAGTATTTCTCACATTTTTGCTACTATAAATAATATGAACAAAATTTAAAAATACTTAACAACTAAAATGATTTTTTATTTACAATATCACAATGAAATAAATGGCACTTGAATCATTTCTGCTTATAATTTAGATAGAATAGGTAATATCTTTCGAAGTGTGTATGACATATTCAAAATAAGTTCAGGTTTTGTGAAGTTGCATCCGATCTGAATTAATCGTTAGTAGTAGGCGGCTGTCATTGTTGTTAGTTGTTGATTTTTAATGTCAAGAAAATTTTGATTGTTATAATATTTAAAAAGCTCATCAAGTAAAAATGCCCCGCCATTACAATTTTACTAATCGTGAAATGCGTAATATAATTTGTATTTATGTGCAAGAAAATTATTCTTGTCTTGCAGCTGCTCGAAGATATAGGGTAATGTATCCAGAGTTCAACCTTAGGAGGTACTGGACAATTCAATCCCAAAAGCGATGTGGGACGACCTAAAAATTTAACTGTTGACGAGGAAGATGGCATTTTAGTGCGAATTGCTGATAATTCCGAACTAAGCACTCGGCGTATAGCAGCAATGACAGGAGTAAGTCATTCTTCAGTTTTTCGCTTATTGAAAAAAGAAAAACTGAGGCCTTACCACTTTACACCTGTACAAAACTTATTATATACAGATTATCCCATAAGATTAAATTTTGCTCAGTGGATGTTAAAAAGTAATAATGAAAATCCTGATTTTATTAAAAACGTTATTTTTACTGACGAGGCCACTTTTACACGTCGAGGAGCTTTCAACTGGAGAAATAGTCATAGTTGGAATATTCAACATCCGCATCTATTCCGACAATCACATTTCCAATATGAATTTAAGATTAATGTATGGTGCGGTATATTTGGAGATAGCTTGTTGGGTCCTTATGAATTATCAGTAAATTTGTATGGTCACTCATATTTCGAGTTTTTACAAAATAGACTTTTCGACGATCTAGAGGGATTGACACTTGACCGAAGAAGAGACATGTGGTTCATGCAGGATGGAGCACCCCCTCATTATCCTTTAATTGTACGGAACTATCTAGATCAGAAATTTCCTCATCGTTCGATTGGCAGAGGTAGTGAATTTCCGTGGCCGCTTAGAACTCCTGAAGGAAATCCCTTAGATTTCTATTTTTGGGGCATATGAAAACATTAGTATAGTCACAAGACATAAATAATCGTCAAGACCTATGGCACCAAATTGTGAATTCCGCTAATTTTATTGCTAACATATTTTTTTTAAAATTAGAAGATCGTTTAATGAAAGAATAGATAAACATATTGAGGTAAATGGGGGTCACATTGAACATTTGTTAAGTATTTCAAAATTTTGGTATTATTAATTGTAGCAAAAATGTGAAAAAGACTTTTTGATTATTACATAGATATTATTAAAATTGTCTTCTTATTTAGCCTATAAAATCAAAGGTAAAGTTTCATTTGCGTAATAAATGCAAGCCTATGCCCCAAAAACACCGTCATTATAAATACACATTAGAATTATGCATCGTTATGTTCAACTTTAAATATCTCGAAAAATAATGACTTTATCGCTACGAAGGAAGAGTACGTTATTTACACAGAAAGTATTGGAGAATAGAAAAATTGTACTAAAATGGAAATTCCGCCAGTGGCGTAGAATTTGAGAAGGATTAACCTTTCACTTACCCCTGTCGTACGCCTCTGGTAGTAGCTAGAAACATGTATTTAGCATAATTTAGTAAGGTTTGCAGTGTCTACACTTCCTACCAAACATGATAAAGATTGGTCAAACGGTTTAAAAGTAATGGTGAAAAATCATTTTGAAATAATTAAATAAAACACCCTGACAGGAGACACATTTTATATAAGTGAATTGGGTTAAATCTTATTATTTTGGACCAAAGATTCTCCAGTTAAATTATTTCCCATTATCATCACAAGAATATATATATATATATATATATATATATATATATATATATATATTGTTTATAGGAGTTCTTGGGCCTTGTGTAATTTGTTCTTGTTATGATTCTTGGGATTTGGGCTTCTTGTATTGATAATGAAGAAAATGTGTTTAAATAATAGTACATTTCTTTCATGTCATTAGTAATGATTAAAAAATAAAAGAATTTAATAAAATTTGACGTTTCGATCTACTTTGTGGTCTTTTTCAATTATGAGTTTAGAAAAAAAGATAAGAAAATATATAGTGATGAACTGAAATAGAAGATTATTGATATAATTTCATGGGTAATGAGAAATATTTAAGGATACATACCTACGACATGCATTCGAAAACCAGTATTTTTTTATTCTATTAGTCAACAATGAAATCAAAAAAAATCAAAATAACCCTTCTTTCTCATCCTTTATGTGTAATATTAATAGATACTTGTAACTAGAAATATATTCATGTATATTTTCAGTTAATTTATATTATAGATTGGGAGAAACATACCTTAAAAACAACTCAGATATTTCGTATAATAAAATAAAATATAATTCAATTAACTCCCCATATTTTCACTTAATTATTCCATGGGTTTTTTCTTTTTTTCTTGGTTGTCATGTTAACTTTTTGTATTGTTTTTTGTTGATTATTTATATAGTTTAGTTTTTTTGAAAAAAAATTTAACTCTCTTTGTGCACGTTTTGATCTGATAATGGCGTAGTAGGAAATACGAAAATAGATTGCTTCAAGGTTATTTTTGAGGACATATGGGCAGTTTTACGAGAGACAGTCGTTTTGTTTTATTTTTGCATTATATTTACAATGAAAATTGAAAAATTGATTTGTAGTTGTTATTTGGTTTTATATAATATTATTCTAGATAACACTCAGGTTTTTTGTTTCGGTTTTTTCATTGACTACGTTTGGATTTTTTCTTATATAAATCGTTTCTAGAATCTCGCGTTTATGTTTGTGTTTTTCTGTTGCTAAAAATTTTTGTTCCTTCGAAATTGAAATTATGTTTCTCAAGTTTTACGTGTTTTGTAAGAGCTGTTTCGTTTATTTTATCGTTTTTGTGACCTTTTAATCGGTTTTCAATGTATTGAGTCTTTTGCCCAATATATGATTTATTGCAATTCGAACATGGTATTTCGTAAACAGAATGGGTTGTTTTGTTTTTATTGTTGTGGCTTTTAGTTTACTGTTTGTTTTTTTCAGTAGATTTTGTGGTTTGTAACTAACAGGTATATTATATTTTTTTGAAAACGAAAAAATACCGAAAGCAGATTTCCACATACCTTTCTTCTTTAGATATGCAGACGATTGCGTAACTGCCATACCAAAAGATAAAGAAAATGACATTTTGAGTTTATTTCAAACATATAACAACAAAATTAAATTCACAATAGAAAAAGAAACTAATAAAACAATAAATTTTTTCGACTTAACCTTACTCCATAGTAATGATAAGATACACACAGAATGGTACACTAAGAAAACTTGGTCAGGTAGATACTTACATTACAAATCAGAACATCCCTTATCACAAAAAAGCAGTAATAAACAGACTTGCAGATAGAGCAATAAAACTATCGGACCCACAATATCGCGGAAATTAGTCCTAGTACAAAAGGAATATCCCACAAAGTTAATCAATTCAATTTTCAATTCCAAAATCTCCAGAATTTACAACACAAACCGGCACAGCAATAAAAACAAAGAAAAAAATAACAGCTACCTCACTCTCCCGTTTATAGACAACCTTTCTAAAATTACAGAATGTATTCAAAAAACATAATATACCTGTTAGTTACAAACCACAAAATCTACTGAAAAAAACATACAGTAAACTAAAAGCCACAACAATAAAAAACAAAACAACCTATTCTGTTTACGAAATACCATGTTCGAATTGCAATAAATCATATATTGGGCAAACGACTAAATACATTGAAAACCGATTAAAAGGTCACAAATACGATAAAATAAACGAAACAGCTCTTACAAAACACGTAAAACTTGAGAAACATAATTTCAATTTCGAAGGAACAAAAATTTTTAACAACAGAAAAACACAAACTAAAACGCGAGATTCTAGAAACGATTTATATAAGAAAAAATCAAAATGTAGTCAATGAAAAAACCGAAACAAAAAACCTGAGTGTTATCTAGAATAATATTATATAAAACCAAATAACAACTACAAATCAATTTTTTAATTTTCATTGTAAATATAATGCAAAAATAAAACAAAACTACTGTCTCTCGTAAAACTGCCCATATATATATATATATATATATATATATATATATATATATATATAACCTTGAAGCAATCTATTTTCGTATTTCCTGCCACGCCATTATCAGATCAAAACGTGCACAAAGAGAGTTATAAAAATTTTCAAAAAATCTAAACTAATCACATATAAATAATCAAGAAAAAACAATACAAAAAGTTAACATGACAACCAAGAAAAAAAGAAAAAACCCATGGAATAATTAAGTGAAAATATGGGGAGTTAATTAAATTATATTTTATTTTATTATACATCTGAGTTGTTTTTAAGGTATGTTTCTCCCAATCTATAATATAAATTAACTGAAAATCTACATGAATATATTTCTAGTTACAAGTATCTATTAATATTACACATAAAAGGATGAGAAAGAAGAGTTATTTTGATTTTTTGATTTCATTGTTGACTAATAGAATAAAAAAACTGGTTTTCGAATGCATGTCGCAAGTATGTATCCTTAAATATTTCTCATTACCCAAGAAATCTTCTATTTCAGTTCATCATTATATATTTTTTTATCTTTTTTTCTAAACGCATAATTGAAAAAGACCGCAAAGTGGATCGAAACGTCAAATTTTATTAAATTCTTTTATTTTTTAATTATTACTAATGACATGAAATAAATGTACTATTATTTAAACACATTTTCTTGAAAATTATCAATACAAGAAGCCCAAATCACAAGAATCATAACAAGAATATATATATATATATATGTAAGTTTGACGTCTTACCAAACTTAGCCACCTGGATGTCTACGTCATAGACGTGACCAACGGTGACTGAGGTACCTATTGGAGACAGAGCGCAGGTACCAGGAAGAGAGCTAGTGATTATATTCTCTGGCTAGTGGTTATGTAGCAGAGAAAGCAGAAGCTTGTGTGGACTTAATATACAAAATATAATTATATCGATGTACCAACAATTGTGTTGATTCAGGTGGTTATTTTATGTTCTATAGAATTTATAAGTTATGTTTTTATATTTCATTTATGTTTTAATTACAGTTTTTATTTCTGCAACAACACGTGTTGGCTTATTTCTATCAAGTCTCTGAAATCGAGACTTATAAATCAACACAATATGGACGATATCAAGGCAAGATTCCATTTCGCGTCAGAGGCGATGGATGCAAAAACCACGATAGTTAAAGTCAAAACCATTCAGTTGGTGGGGCAACCAGAAATTTTTCAATTTCCTGGAGAATGGCAAGGAAGTGATGCTCACCCAAGACTTTTTGAAAATGCGGTGACCAAAGGGGTCGTTAGAAGTCTGAAAACACGCAACAAATTTCGAAATGTTATGATAACTTTGATGAAAGGACAACTAAGAGAAGAGTACCTGGATAACGAAGGTAATCTATTTTTTAATGGGTATTATTTAGAGACGATTCAGGCTCATCCCCCTATTTCTTTGAATACTTCCACACCTGAAACCTTGTCCCCTACAAAACAAATTCATTCTATTTCAAAAAATATGATATTAGAAAAATTTGATGGAAAAAATTTCAATGCGGAAACCTGGTTAGAGCTTTTTGTATCAGAATGTAAACGACTCGAAATAAAAGAAAACAGATTCCCTGAAGTTTTAAGGCTATTCCTAGAAGGTTCGGCTTGGGAATGGTTTTCAATTTTTTTAAAGACAAATTCACTAACACTTGCCTGGGAATTCTGGAATAATTCGTTTGTAGACACTTTCAGTCAAAAATCGTGGTTGGAGATTTCTTATGCCTACACATTTAAATATTTAAATGGGCCTTTCCTAGATTTTGCTTTAAGAAAAAGAAATTTATTAATTGATGTAGATCCAGATCTAACAATCTCTTCTCAAATTAACTTGATAGTAATAGCTCTACCTCATTTTGTGAGATCTCAATTAAATAAAAAAAATATATCAAGCATAGACAATTTAATGTCAACACTTAGACAAATACAACCATCAATAAATAAATCTAATAATCACTCAAATGGAAAAAGCGACGACAAAAACAAAACGCAGTTGAAATATAGCCCTTGTTCATACTGTGAAAACTGAGTAGAAATGACAAAATTAAATTAGCAAATAATATAGAAATTCAAGATGCAATTTCTCTCACGGAGGAAGCAAAAAACGAATAGTAACCCCACTTATAAAATTAAAAATTTTGATCAATAATAAGATAGCCATTGGTATTTATGATTCGGGAGCCAATATATCCTTGATGAATTATAAATTTTGGAAAAAACTTAATTTGAATAGAAATATAAGTGGGGGTAAAAACATAAAAACAATTTCAGGAATTTCGAAAGCGGAAGGTATAATTACTGTACCAGTAAGAATTTTTAATATAGAGAAACAGTTTTCATTCTTCATAGTTAAGAGCGATTCATTTAGTGATGACATATTGTTGGGTCTAGATTGTATAAAAGAATTCAAACTATCTCAAGATGAGAATTTGAAAATATGGCAAAGTAATAATGTAAATATTGAACGAGGTATGGAAAATACCAAGGTTAACATGAATTTAATAAATAATATTGATTCTTATGAGATAAATATACAAAACTTACTAAAAAAATATGTTGATATTTTTGCAAAGGAAAAATTTGATATTGGTAAAATAAAAAATTATGAAGCTACTATAAAATTAACAGAAAACAAGTACATATCAAAAAAAACCGTATAAATGTTCGATTCAAGACAAAATTGAGATAGAAAGCCAAATCGATAAACTATTGAAGGCAGGATTGATTGAAGAGTCGTGTAGTCCATACGCTGCTCCGGTTACACTAGTATATAAAAAGGAAGAAGCAAAAAAATCTCGCTTGTGTATAGATTATAGAGAGCTCAACAAAATAGTGGTTCCGGAGAGCCAACCCTTTCCTAGAATTGACGATTTAACGTTACGGGCAAGGAACTGTAAGTATTTTACCAAGTTGGACGTAAATTCCGCATTTTGGTCGATTCCATTGCGTAACAAAGACAAATATAAGACAGCTTTTGTGACACACCACGGGCACTGGCAATGGTGTTGTTTACCATTCGGCTTAAAATCCTCGCCGGCTATTTTTCAAAGAATTTTATCAAGCATAATAAGAAAAAATAACTTAGAATCATTTACAGTAAATTATATTGATGATATCTTAATTTATTCAAGAAATTATAGTGATCATATAAAACATACGCAAGAAACTTTGAAAATACTTCCAAAACACGGCTTTAAATTAAATGTATTAAAATGTAAATTTGCACAAAGCAGAATAGAATATTTAGGACACGAAATTGGAAATAATGGAGTTAAACCTTTGAATGATAATGTCATCGCAATAAAAAAGTTCCCAGCACCGCGAACTAAAAAACAGATTAGGCAGTTTCTGGGGAAAATTAATTTTTATCTACAATACATCCCCATGTCAACAATAATATTGGAACCATTTTATAATTTATTGAGAAAAAATATAGAATTTAAGTGGTCTAAAATTTGTCAAGATAACTTCGAGAAAATCAAAAACTATCTATGTTCAGACCCAATTTTGGCCATTTTTGATCCTGAAATCCCAATTTATATATACACGGACGCATGTTTACAAGGGGTAGGAGCAGTATTGAAACAACCCCAAACAGATAAAACCATAAAACCAGTATTTTTCTTTTCACGTAAACTAACAGAAGTACAGAAAACAAAAAGAGCAATTTATATTGAGTGTCTTGCTATGAAAGAAGCAATTCTATATTGGCAGTATTATTTAATAGGACAAAAATTTACAGTTTTCACAGACCATAAGCCATTGGAAAATTTTAATATTAAGAAATGTAATGATCCTGAATTGAGACAAATTTTAAATTACTTATCCCAATTTGATTTTGAGATAATATATAATCCGGGAAAAAATAATTTAGAAGCGGATTGTTTATCTAGAAACCCTGTTTTAGAAAATAGTAACGACAATGAAAAATCAATGATAAGAATAGTAAATTTCCTAAAATTGGACGAGATAATTAATAATCAAAAACAATTGAAACTAGATAATGACTATATAATCGAGAAGAATATAATATATAAAACATTGAATAATAAAAAGAAAATCTGGGTGACTGAGGAATTTGGAAAGACTTTAATTAAAAATGTTCATAATAAACAAGGCCATATAGGGACAAAGCAACTAATATTGACAATAACTGATAAATTTTATTTTAAAAATATGTATAAATTAATTAGAATGTTTTGTCGGTCTTGTGATACATGTATGAAAAATAAAACTAGGGTTGGTAACTTTAAAGCTCCGTTATCACAGCTGGGCCCAGCTTCGAAGCCATTTGAAATCATAGCATTAGACACAATAGGGGGTTTTGCAGGTAATAAGAGTACAAAAAAATATCTACATTTACTAATCGATCATTTTACAAGATTTGCTTTTATTACAACTTCAAAAACACAACTCTCAAAAGATTTCATAAAATTAGTAAGATCAATAAAAGAGGAGAATGTTATAAAGACATTATTTACCGATCAATATGCTGGAATTAACTCAAGAGAATTTAAAAAATATTTAAAATCTAGGAAAATAACCCTAATTTTTACCGCAGTTGATTGTGCTTTTTCTAATGGGTTAAATGAGCGAGCCAATCAAACGCTGGTCAATAGAATCAGGTGCAAAATATTTGAAAACAAAGATTGCCCATGGTCGATCATAGCAGAAAAATGCGTTGAGGAATATAATAATACTATTCACAGCTCAACAGGTTTCACGCCTAATTATTTACTAACTGGGGTAGATAAATCAATTTTACCAAGAGAGCTCAATATTAATAATGAAGATAATTTAGAGGAAAATAGGCTAATAGCCTATCAAAATTCGAAGAAAAACAGAATAAAGTCTATTACGATAAAAATAAAGTTAACATCAAATACAAAATAGGAGACTTAGTGTATATACAAAATGGCAACAAACTAAATAGAAATAAATTGGACCCAATTAGAACGGGCCCTTACAAAATAAAAGGAAAATTATCGGAATTGATATATATTATAGACAGCGGCGTTAGAAAGAAGGAATCAAATTTTTTCCATGCAAGTAAATTAATTCCCTATCATGCATCTCCTGTTCCCGTCCTTCATTGTTGAAAATGGGGGGATGTAAGTTTGACGTCTTACCAAACTTAGCCACCTGGATGTCTACGTCATAGACGTGACCAACGGTGACTGAGGTACCTATTGGAGACAGAGCGCAGGTACCAGGAAGAGAGCTAGTGATTATATTCTCTGGCTAGTGGTTATGTAGCAGAGAAAGCAGAAGCTTGTGTGGACTTAATATACAAAATATAATTATATCGATGTACCAACAATTGTGTTGATTCAGGTGGTTATTTTATGTTCTATAGAATTTATAAGTTATGTTTTTATATTTCATTTATGTTTTAATTACAGTTTTTATTTCTGCAACAACACGTGTTGGCTTATTTCTATCAAGTCTCTGAAATCGAGACTTATATATATATATATATATATATATATATATATATATATATATATATATATATATATATAGTACCGAAAATTAAGGGTTCTATTCGATAACATTGAATAGTTAATTAAGAAAAACGAAAATTCCTCTATTTACAACAAACAACAAAAAGCAAGAGAAGGAATGAACATGGAATGCCAAGGATCTGTTCAGATGAAACCCATGTGTTAGGGAGTGTGAGGAATAGTTAAATGCATTTCAAATAAGTGGAAAAAGGATGGATCAATCTAATTTCTAATTTCCTATATAAACTGCAAATCTCATACGACGGGCAGATCATTTCTCCTAGAGACCTCGTAGAGTAAAAATCAGTGAAATTCGAAATCAAATAATTCCCAGCTGAATTATCAAGGAAGAAGAAAAGGACATCTGTAACCAGACCAGACTGTACGTGTCATCGATAAATTTGGTATCAAAGTATATTGCCAGTGGCGTACCAAAACAATTTTTTTTTGGGAAAATAAAATTCTGAAACCCGAAAGTTGTGTTCTTTTGTTATTTTGACAAAGCCGAAAGGATCCCGAACTGCAATTGAGTTCACAATATATATATATATATATATATATATATATATATATATATATATATATATATATATATTTAGATAGTCCTTTCAAAAACAAATTCAACGATATATTGACTATGGGTCTGTGATGCACCGTTTCGAACTTATTAGCGATCATCTTCAGAATTCAAGGTATGTTTAAACCATCATTGTTGGGTTGCTCATAAACTTTTTGAACTTTTATCCACGTATTATTTTTTAAGAAAATAATGCTTTTCTTCAGGCAATGATCGAATTTGAAATATTTTTTTAAAATACGCGGTGTTACCACGATTCACAAAATGATACTTTTCTCAATTTTCTTAAATGAGACACCCTGTATATTATTAGATTTTCGAGAAGCCACTTTATTGGCAATTTCAAATATATGTGTGCCCCACAAAAAAAGTCCATTGGGGTCAAATCTGGACTCCCTGCTGGCCAAGAGATGATTCCCTCATCCACCCCAGAAACGGCTTTGTATATTTACTGATAACATATTTCCAAATATCATTTGACCGATGAATCAATATTTACAACGTATACGGTGTTATTTAATAGAAAAAAAAAGCATTATTGGAGTCAAGATCTAGTATTTTAGGACCCAGATTCTACCACGAATATTTAACATCAATACGATATTCCAGCTTATTAAGGAACGAAATTTGGCCACTTCTACATAATAATATACCGCAAAGAGAGTATCCCAACTTAATTTGGAAGCAAGATCTTGCTCCTTACCATCTAAGTGCTGCAATAATTCGGTTTTTAAACGAAAATTTCAGAGAGTGGATTGGACAAAATAGAACCATCTCCTGGCTAGCGAGGAGTCTAGATTTGACCCCGGTGGACTTTTTTGTGGGGCACATTGTAAGATAAACCGTCAGTTTTGGAAGTGCAGTAACGAGTTCGCGCTACAATAAACTATCTGAATGAAACGAATTACGCCTCAAATGCCATACACCATTTAGAAATAGCAAATAACCATTTAGAAATAGCATATACTTGTATTCTTCAAACCGGCGGACATATTGAAAATCTAATTTGAATAATTTTACTTGTAAGTAATATGCATTAGTAGTTAGTGTTAGATAGTGATATTTTTTTGTTGTCATTTCACCTAGACATTTAAACGTAGCAGAGACTTGCTACACCTAGACCGCGCTTAGTATGAAGTCGTCTGCCGTCAAGATGTTAGGCAATCCAACACGCGCTGTATGGCATAAACCCGACCAGACGACAGATTCAGTATTCAGTGCACGTCATAAAAAATACTTTTGCAGATTGGGAAAAATTGATAGATACTGACGGAAACGAAATTAATTGGCGTTATTTAAAAAAAATATATGTTTTTGCAAGATAGTGAGGGCTTACATGCTACGAACAAATTATCCCGCAGGCATGTTCATTTTAAAATGGGTATGATGAGAGTCAGATTAGCTGTGCAAGTTTTCAGCAGACGTACAGCTGATGCTCTAAGGTTTTGTAGTTACGACCTTAAATTAATTCGGGAGATTGAAGGCATAGCGAAATTTAGTCAACTTATTATCGACGCATTTGATGCTTTGAATTCGCGTAATCTGAACACTGTGGATGGGATGAACATATTAGAGAATCGTAGAAAAACAGGTTTTAAGACTCTAATTTTGTTAATCTTAAATGTTCAGAGTATATTTTACGATCTTATAAAAACGAAGGTAATGAAGTACTTTTTAAAATCTAAATATATAAATCAAAGTGGTTTTAGTTACTGCCACCCAATTTCAAGTAGCATTTAAAAGATTACTGATTTACAATGAAGTAATAACCAGCTCTTCATCGGACAACTACATTGAAATCGACGAGAAATCTCTAATGAAAATAAGCACTAGCACAATAAAAAAGGGTGGATGACATACTTCTCCGCACAGAAGATAATGAAGAAGATGTCAATCGTTTACCACAGTTTGAGTCGTTAAGTGGTTTCCTTACAGATGTAGTAGAGTACATTTCTGTGTTTGTTGCAAGGAAATTTGCAAAATCGTCAGTGTGCAATTTTTGCATATACTTTATTTTTGCTAGTGGGACTTCTCTTCAGAACAGGAAAAACCGTGGAGGATTTCTTACCTTACAGCATCCGTCGACGTTGTTAAGATTTGTCGGACAGCAGAAAAAGTGTTTCCAGTGTATCCACAGAGTAAATTCAAAGCCTTCTATATCGAAAATTGCAACAATAGAGTGACTTCGAGAACTACAAGGAAAGAATTTGTTTGAAACCTTAAACTTGAATAAATTTATGAGCAAGATCTCGCAACAACCACGTAATCCAGTTACTGAAGATAATTATTAAATGTTTTCTTAATTATCAGGATCCAGGAACAACGCAAACCAGTTTCACGTACGGGTTCGTAGCTTTTATAATGAGATGATACTTTTAAAAAGTCAATAAAGTCTTAATAAAAGTCTATGTGCTTTTTTATTTCCATATGATAAAAAACACTGACAATAATTAGTAATAATGCTTTGTTAACATACACCCTCCAGAACTTCTTGCCATACAATGTACAGCAGGTTGCCTAACTATCTTGACGGCAGCATCGACTATCTCGGTTGTACGGGTACGAGCGGTCTAGGTGTAACAAGTCTCTGAAACGTAGAAATAAAATTGTGCACAGCTTGATATTCTTTTTATAATAGGACTTCTTAACAACGTCCTAAAACGATTGTGAACAAGTTGATAAGGAGCTAATTCCCAGTTTCATATCTGAATAATTTAAATGTTAGGTATCGTCAATTTTTAATTTTATTTGCCAATTAAGCCATAACGGTAAGTCAGAGAACCATACTATGTTATATACCTATTTGAAATTGCCAATAAAGTGGCTACTCGAAAATCTAATAATATACAGGGTTTCTCATTTAAGAAAATTGAGAAAAGTATCATTTTGCGAATCGTGGCAACACCGCGTATTTAAAGAAAATATTTCAAATTTGATCATTGCCTGAAGAAAAGCATTATTTTCTTTAAAATAATACGGGTGAAAAAAATTTAGAAGTTTATGAGCAACCCACCAATGATGGTTTAAACATATCCTGAATTCTGAAGATGATTGCTGACAAGTTCGAAACCGTGCATCACATACCCATATAGCCAATATATCGTTGAATTTGTCTTTGAAATGACTATCTAAAAATGTCATAAAATATAGGGTGTTCCATTTATATAACAAATTGACGATTAGAAAAAAATGAAAAAAATATAGATCTTTTTAGTAGAAACAACTTTTGTATCAAGATTTTTCCTGTAACCCCTCTAGGTTTCGAGATAAGGTATAGGCCCCTTTTAAACGGGCCACCCTGTACAGTCTGTCCAGTATAAGATTCACTACCCCCCTATCTCAGAAACTATGAGAGATACGAAAAAAAGTATAGAGGTAAAATCTTGTTGAATTTATTCGATTTTCTTATTTTTAGTGCTGTCATGTTCACAGGGTACTTAGTATATTTGGTACAGGTATAAAATTTCTTATTTGAAATAGAACACCCTATATATTTTTTTGATTTTTGGTTTCTACATAAAATTTTAGCGTAACTTTGTGTAACAAACCCTATACCTAGTATTTATAGTTTTCGAGATTTTTCATCATTAGTAATTCATAAATAAAATAGCCCTTATCATAAATCTAACAAGGAGATGTGAACATTTTTAACTAAACCAGAAATAATCTTTGGCTACATAGAGGGTGAGTACGAAAACGAAAAAGCTTTCAATTGAATATTATCAATTATCTCCGATTTTTTAAATGCAAACCCTATATTTTTTTCTGTTTCACTGCATTCTACGACTAAAAATAAGGGTACTTTTTGTTTACTTCCTTATACCTAATATCAAGAGTTTCTGAAATATAAGCCGAAATTTAAAATTCCGTAAAATATGAGGTGCTCATTTGTTACCCTAGCGATTGCTATGGAAAAAATGACATCTTGTTTGTTTAATTGAATGTCAGACTTTCACTTGTTCGTGCTTTTGTAGAACTCTAACAATTAGAGAATATCGATGAAACTTACCTGAAAGAAGAATTCCAGACAAATTTTAGCGAATCGAACGAGACTTAAGAAATCACAGTGTTATAAAATATAAAAAGAGAAACAAATTACCTAATGTTTTGACAAAAAACGCAGCAAAATTTTATCACTGCTATTGCTAATTGCTAGAAGGTATTTGGATGTCGCTATATCCACGACCCACGCATCTATGAACATAAACGGATATAAGCCATTTAAATTTGCAAAGCTACAAGAGTTGTAGATTGGTGACAAGGATCGTTGACTGGAATTTTGTTGTACTTTGACGGACCATCAGTAACAACACAGTGACTTTGCATGAACCTGTTGGACTGACGAAATAATCTTTACCACAACAGGTTGTTTTAATAGGAAGAATTGTCATTTCTGGTCGCGAGCAAAACCTAAATAGTTGGTATAAAACGATCCAGCATCAAGGTAGACAAAGTGATCATGTTTGGTATGGTATTTACAAGGGACATATTTTAGGATGCGTGGATCTAGTGATAAATGCCTTCTAGTATTATTTATATATGTTGCTGCGTTTTTTTTTGTCAAAACATTAGGTAATTTGTTTCTCTTTTTAAATTTTATAAATTTATAACACTGATTTTTTAAGTCTCGTTCGATTCACCGAAATTTGTTTGGAATTCTCTTTTCAGGGAAGTTGCGTCGATATTAGCTTATTGTCAGGGCAATACTTCTATTATTTTTCATAAAATGTGCAAACAAATCAAAAAGTGATAGTCTGACATTTAATTAAACAAACAAGATATCATTTTCTCCATAGGAATCCCTACGGTACCGAATGTGCGCCTCATATTATTATAAAGAATTTCAAATTTCGGATTGTATTTCAGAAACTCTTGTTATTAGGTATAGGGAAGTAAACAGAAAGTACCCTTATTTTTAGTCGTTGAATACAATGAAAAAGAAAAGAATAGGGTTTGCATTAAAAAATCGGAGATAATTGATAATATTCAATTAAAAGTTTTTATCGCTTGCGTACTCACCTTGTATGTTGCTAGAGATTATTTCTGGTTTGGTTACAAATGTTCACCTCTACTTGTTATATATATATATATATATATATATATATATATATATATATATATATATATATATATATATATATATATATATATATATATATATATGATAAGGGCTATTTAATTTATAGTATGAATTACTACTAATGATGAATCATTCACATATCTGCAACTATAATTTTTTTCTCAAAAAAGACAAAATTTCAAAAACCATAAACACTAGGCAAGTATAGAATTTGTTACACAAAGCTAAGCTAAAATTTTATGTAGAATTCAAAAATCAAACAAATATATAGGGTGTTCACTTTAAAATAAGAAAGTTGATACTTGTATCAAAAATACTAAACAATCTGTGAACATGACAGCAATAAAATAAAAATATCGAAGAAATGCACACAGACTTTACCTTTATACATACAATACATTCTTTGGTATTTATATAAAAAAATAACAAACTATCAACCTAAGAAACCTTTTATTGTTTGTGACTGGCAAGAATGTCCTTGCCTGAACGTACCCATTTCTAAATGCAGTGTAGTTAGAAGCTATATAGATACCTACTAATTATGTGAAGACAATAAATTAATTAAATTAATAAACATAATTCAAATAATGAAACTGAATTGTAGAGGAATATTTTTTGACAGAAAAACTGCTATTATATTCATACTTAAATATAATGAATTACGGTTGAATTTCGACCACTGGACAATCACTATTTATTGACCGACGATCCAAACGGAGGATTTTCAAATTCGACTGTTTTTCTGTATGTTGTTGTTGTTGTTGTTTCCTCATTTGAAAGAGGTGAAATAAATATTTTTTACAAAAAGTTGGACCGACGTTATGAGTTAGTGCACTAAAAATACAAAATAATATTAATTCTATTGGTGCTGGTATTTTTGAAGTTCGTGCCAAAAATCTTTTATCTAACTACAACTGCACAACTTCAAAATTACCAGTTCCAATAGAATTACATTTATTTTGTACACCAACTAATAAAGTCGTTCCAGGTTTTTGCAAAAAATATTTATTATAAAAAACATTAATTGAAACACAAATCAACGAGTACAACTCTTTCTACTCCATGTATTGTTTCGTTAGCCACAAAACATTGCAACAACAAACTTCCAACACACACGTCTACTGAATAAACTTCAGTGGCAATCATTAAAGCTCTTTTCCCTACTACTACTACTCTACACATACACAAGAACATCAAGTACCTTCCTACATTTGTGCTCTGCTATATTATTTCTTAACCTGCCAGTGTGGATAATTGCATTTTTCGCACGTGTCCACTGATGCAAAAGGTCAAATGCCTGACAATAATTCTTCTTTTGCCACCTTCGGACTCTTCGTGTTGTCAATAAATGAAGAGCTCACCACTTACAATGGAACTGAGGGTGCAGCTCAAGAGTGACTCCTTCAAAGGATCCATCGATTTAATTACCCTCTTGGTACATTTCAACTGGTTTTGCACGAGTTGGATGATGATTACTTTAATTCCTTGATGTCACTTAATACAGTAGTACTTAGAACAATATTACCAATTAATTCGGTTCAAATCAATGAAAGCAATCTTGATACTTTGAGAACAGACATCTCTATATTACCATTAGATGTCTCATTGAATAATGATCACTCCCTCCCAAATCTTTCGAATGATAATCGAAGATTTTTTTTAGACCATCCTATATCGAAAACACGAGCGGGTAGTTTCGGTATTAACTCTTAATATACAATCTATTCGCAACAAACTAGATAGTCTGTATTTACTTCTTGAAAGCCTAGAGTTTCCTCATATTTTGTTAATCACTGAACATTGGCTGAAAAGGAATGAACCAACTCACTTACCCAACTATTCTGTTGTTTCTAATTTCAGTAGAAATGAATTTACCTGTGGAGGAACTTTAATCTTTATTCAAGACACCATATCACCTCACCTTAATTTAAATGATATTCATAAATATGATGAATTGATTGTGGAAAAGCAATTTGAATTTTCACTTGCATTTTCTAGTAAGGCTAACTTATTCACCGTATGCATATACAGATCACCTAGTGCAAATATCATCATTTTCTTAGAAAAATTAGAGCTACTTTTGAGTGAATTACCACCGAAGGCAATCGTCATTATGGCTGGTGATCTCAATATTAAATTTGATGATGAACTTTCACTTTCAACACAGCAATTAAAAAATCTAATCATATCTTTCAACTTGTACATGCACACTAACGGCCCATCCAGGATTACACCAAGCTCCGAAAGTAAAATTGATTACGTGCACGAATTTGCAGGAAGAAAATGTTACATGCTCTATTATACCAGTAATTATTTCGGATCATGAAGCTGTCTATTGTAATGTGAGACTCAATTTTAACATTTATGGAAACAAATTTAAATTTGGGAGGTTGTTCAGTAAAAAACTACGAACAATTTTATAATTTATGTTTAAATGTAGACTGGAATTCTGTGTTATATTCTGATGATTCCTTTCTTTCTTATCACAATAGTCTTATTAATTGTTTTGAATTATCATTCCCTGAACAGAAAATAAAAAATATAAACAAAATCAAAATGGCCTGATTTACTTAAGGATTTCGTACTTCTGCCAAAAATCTGAGAAGCTTGCATTACATCAGAAAATTCACTGATAGTACACATTTTCATAAGTACTACAATAAGTTCAGAAGCATCTAGAGAATAGCTGTAAAAGCAGCAAAAAGTTGTTACTACCACAATAGAATCAGCAAAAGTAAGGATACCATCAGAGAAACATGGCGTATTGTAAATGAGTCTCGTGATAAAACTCCTACTCTTGCAATAGAATGTATTCTATTGCTCCATAGCAGACAGACTGTCAAATAATATTAATATAGCGACAGATCCCTTATTATTCATGAATAACATTAATTTTGCTGAGACATTTATTTTATATGAAACGAATTTAATTGAGGTTACAGATACTATAAAAAATATCAAAATAAAACTTCTTGTGGCATCGATAACATCTCGATAAGAATTTTTGAGAATATACCAGTTTTTGTTCTCGAATTACTAGTCCAATTTATTAATGACTCCTTTGCCAAGGGAACCTACACCTCAGATCCAGGAAACTTTAGACCCATTTCACTTATTCCAACCCTTGGTAAAATTATAGAGAAGTTGGTGAAAATTCGGTTGATGAATTTTATATCGGCCCACAAAATCTTAAATCCTCAACAATTTGGCTTTCAATCCAAAAAAGTACAGGGGATGCAATTTTCCATCTGCTGAGAAGACTTTACTCTGAGCTGAACTTGAAAAAGGTATGTGCAGCTGTCTTCTGTGACTTGTCGAAAACTTTCGATTGTGCGAACCACGAAATTCTGCTGCGCAAACTGCAACACTATGGTTTCAAAAATCAAAGTCTCAACTGGATGGAATCATATCTGAGTCAACGAACCCAAGTTGTGAGAACTGACACGCTGTCTGATACTGGCTTTGTCAGACACGGTGTGCCTCAAGGCTCGGTACTAGGGCCAATATTGTTTTTATTATATTTTAACGACCTAGCTTATATTGAATCTGATGGAATGTTCAAAATTTTTGCAGATGATACAACCATCCTGTGGCATGACATTGATGAAATTAATCTTCATAACAAAATAGCGCAAGATATTGTTAAAGTGAAAGAGTGGTGCAACTCCAATCTCCTATCCTTTAATATAGACAAAACCAATCTTATATCATTCAATTGCAACTTGTCTGGCATTCCGTTGGGTAATGATATTATATCAAATAAAAAACCCAATAAATTTGGAATCAATTTGGACAGCAACCTCAATTTCAATAACCATATTGATTTGCTGAGCACAAAAATTGCTTCGGGATGTTATGCTTTACGAACAGTATCAAATGAATTAGGCATTGCAACAGCAAAAATTGTGTACCACGCTGTAGTTGAATCACATCTAAGGTATGGCATAGCATTCTGGGGTACCTGCAACCAACAGCACTTTAACACAGTCTTCATTCTACATTAGATATCTGTGCAAAGTTGGGCCTAGAGTTTCCTGTAAACCCTTGTTTAAGGAACAAAAATTATTAACACTTTCGTGTTTATTCATACTAGAAACTTTGTGTCGAGTACATAAGAACAAATCATCTTATGATGTTTTTGTTGGTATCACTCGCCAAAATGACAAGCTAAGACTGCCTATTCCATCAAATTTGATTAGAAAATCGTTGATCTATTATGCAGCTAAAATGTATAACCATCTTCCTAAAAGTTTTAAACATATCCAAGCAAATGATCAGTTCATGAAGTCTGTAAAGAAAGTTCTTATTGATCATGTATTTTATAGTGTTCAAGAATAATTTGATAAAGATATGGAGGGCATTTTGATATAAATTATTTCCTGTTTTAACCATTGTTGATTTTTAATAGTTAGTTAATCGTTAATTATTTATATATTTTATTTCTATACTCCAGTATTTTCATGTTAATTTCAGACTATTCGTTCATCTAGGACGTATATATACCTAGTTATGTGTATGTATAAAACAAACATTTTTTTGATACTCCTGAATATAAGAAAATTATTTTGACTGTATTTTATCTAATATTTTATAATGTGTTGTCTGCAACTGACTTTGTTGTTTCTATATATATTTATAAAAGCTTTGTCTACGAGATGTTCATCTTTTGACAATAAAGTATATTTTGATTTGATTGAGTTTGTTGAATGCAAGGAAAATCCCAATGATTCATAATACTCAGTTCACAGTTCACAAGCTTAAAACTATATTAATTCTTGCTAACCTGAATTTCAAATACATTGCAAAATAGCTATTGATTCGTAATAACTATAGAATAATAATCGCGAATATTGTAAACAATTGAGCAATACCATCGACATCGAGATGTCTATGAGGAATACCAAAGCAAAGGATGGATTTTGTTACCGATTAAAGCATAGTAAATATGCTACGATTTTGTTTTTTTTACATCTGTAAAAAGAGCGCTGAGAAATGGTACCTACCATACTAACGAGTGTAAAGGTAGCCACGAGTTCCAGCCATGAGTACGCGGAAAATTTACGGCGAGCGCCCGGCCGCCATAGGTCGTTTCAGTGATCAAATTCGTGGCTGGCCGTGGTTGGCAGTGATAAGTCCAGCTTATTTTTGTGAATGGATTTTTTCTCATCAAATATTATATGATGCTGACGGTACTTTGAAGGAGCTATAGACCACACGATTATCTCTAACAGAAACTCACTCCCCATAATTCCTTTTATCTATTTGTGATAATAAATCTCAAGTTTCTCAAAATACACGTAAATGGTATTATTTCTAGTGAATATATTATGCTCTGCAGAATGCTCTATGACACTTATATATAGCCTGATTTTGTCGGGCGAAAATCCACCCTCCACAACCCCTACTAATTTCAAGGAAAATAGCATAAGCTCGTCAAAATGTACGTGGATGGGATTTTTTTCTGGTAAATATATGCTAGTCAAGCTGTTCGAAAAGACTGATATGGCACCTGCTTTTGTCAGGCAGGAATTTACCCTCTACAACCCCTTCAAGTTATTTCGAAGAAAAAATCATAACTTCGTCAAAATGTACGTGGATGGGATTTTTTTCTGATAAATATATGCTAATCAAGGTGCTCTATAAGACTGATACAGCACCTGATTTTTTCGGGCAGGAATTCACCCTCTACGGCCCCTTCTAGTAATTTCGAAGAAAAAATCATAACTTCGTCAAAATGTACGTGGGTGGGATTTTTTTCTCGTAAATATATGCTAGGCATGATACCCAAAAAGGCTTATATGGCGCCTGATTTTGTCGGGCAGTAATTCACCCTCCACAACCCCTTCTAGGAATTTCGAAAAAAAAACGTAACCTCGTCAAAATGTACGTGAATAGGATTTTTTTCTGTTAAATATATGCTAGGCATGATGCCCAAAGAGACTTATATGGCACCTAATTTTGTCGGGCAGGAATTCACCTACCACATCCCCTTCTAGGAATTTCGAAAGAAAAACATAACTTCTTTAAAATGTACGTGGATGGGATTTTTTCTGTTAAATATATGCTAGACGTGATGCCCAAAGAGACTTATATGGCACCTGATTTTGTCGGGCAGGAATTCACCTTCCACATCGCCTTCTAGGAATTTCGAAAAAAAAACATAACTTCTTCAAAATGTACGTGTATGGGATTTTTTTCTGTTAAATATATGCTAGGCATGATGCCCAAAAAGACATATGACGCCTGATTTTGTCGGGCAGGAATTCCCCCTCCACAACCCCTTCTAGTAATTTCGAAAAAAAAAATCATAACTTCGTCAAAATGTACGTGGATGGGATTTTTTTCTGATAAATATATGCTAGGCATGATGCCCAAAAAGACGAAGTTATGATTTTTTGTTGGTAAATAATATAAGGGGTTGTGGAGGGTGAATTCCTTCCCGACAAAATCAGGCGCCTTAGGTATATGTCTTTTTGGGCATCATGCCTAGCATATATTTAACAGAAAAAAATCCCATCCACGTACATTTTGACGAAGTTATGATTTTTTGTTATTATTAGATGGGGTTGTGGAGGATGAATCCTTGCCCGACAAA
This sequence comes from Crioceris asparagi, assembly GCA_958507055.1. Taxonomy (NCBI): domain Eukaryota; kingdom Metazoa; phylum Arthropoda; class Insecta; order Coleoptera; family Chrysomelidae; genus Crioceris; species Crioceris asparagi. Next base: position 74,760,287 of record OY293826.1, read on the forward strand.
AGCAGGTGATATATGTCTCATAGAGCATTCTGCAGACCATATATTCGCTAGAAAAAATACCGCTTGCGTGTATTTTTAGAATCTTAAGATTTATTATCACAAATAGATAAAAAGAGTTAGGCGAGTTAGGTCCTAGTCGACATAATCGTATGGTATATAACTTCTTCAGAGTACCATCATCAATCATATAATGTTTAATAAAAAAATCAATCCACAAATAAGCTGGGTTATCAAAGCCAACCTCGGCCAGCCATGAGTTTGAATTACTGTTAAACGACCTATGGCGGCCGGGAGCTCGCCTTAAAGATTCTGCATACACGTGGCTGGAAATCGTGGCTGCTTTCACTCTGATACCATACTAAATAAATAAAACCAACGTTTCCTTCCCCTAAAAAAAATTTATTAAAGGGAGGAAGGGGTCATTTTTTTTTAAATCCAAACTTTGAGACAGCCAAATTAAAGAAAAGACAATATCCAGCAACATTTGAATTGGACATCAAAAAAATACGGTTTCAGAGTTATAGCGGTGGTAAAATCTGAAATATGTGTTTCCGCGACGTTTTTAAACCTTTGAATATAAGAGAACGTTCAACGATTTCGATGACTAATAATACACTGAAAAATGGGAAATAAAACTTTTTTTAACCAGAGCTACTAATAGGACCGACTTTATTAGATGATGCACTGAAAAATCCAAAAGAATATTAATTACAATGGTGCTAGTACTTTTCAAATTAATACCAAAAGTTTTCAATTCACGTTTAATAAAGTCGCTCTTAGTTTTTGTAAAAAAGTTTTATTCAAAAACGTGTACCTAAACATAATGTTTCTCGCAGATTTTCCATGACATGAGCATATTGTTCATTAATTTACGTTTTAAGAGTTCTTGTCAGATAACTAACTAATATAACCTGGATACTCTATGAGGTTATCAATTTGCCGTTTATATAGTCTATTAATTGAAAATTATTAAAAAAATAAACATGTGAAAAATAGTACAAGAACTTACTAAATATCAAGCGATAAAAATGCATTTTTGGTACCTAGGCTATTGAAAATTTGAACATGCCTTTGCTAGAGTCAGATGGGAATTATTTTTAATTTCATAAACAGTGGTTGTGTTCCGATGACCAGTTAATTGAACGTATAGTCAACGGTAGCAGAAATAATCAAACAATCAATAATTAATCTGTATGCCCCTTATTATCAAACATTCTTTAATTCCATATAAATGTAACAAAAAAATATATTATTGCTCTATATAAATGTATATATTGATAATAATTGTTTTTTTTTCTTCATAATACTCTCAATATATGTTCATGTCATTGGTGTAAATTGTGTCTACTTGTAATGATGGTTTAGATTCAATTTCCTGCTGAAACTATTCATTTTTAAAACGGTTTTGTCAATATTTCAAAGGTTATTCGCCTAAAATGCCAAATAATTGATTACGTGTTTTAAACAACGAACTGAAAATTCACGTAATTCGCATAATATCAAAACAAGTTTTGCTTACATCTGCAGCAAGTAACCTTTGTTCGGGTGCTTTTAAAGTAAGAACTTTCCAATGATTCAAACTGAAACTGAGAATTGATGAACATTGCGGAAATCATCTGTTCACTTAAGTTATTTTCAAATGTTATTAAGGGCTGTAATTTTACGATAATCATATCTGAGGAAGTAGAAAGGGGTAACTCAATCACATTGTCGATATGGGTGTCGTTATTGAGGTTTTTGGATCGTTGATTACGAGAATGGCATTCATTTTCAAGTTCTACATGGTGGACATGACATAAAATTAAAAACACTATAATGGAAAGGTTTCAGAGCCTGTAATGGGAAACAATAATAAATAGACTATACAATTCAAATCTTCGTTGGTGTGTATAAATTAAAAATTTTAAAATCGATATAGCTGTCGTAATAGAGATTTTTTGGAACAACGTAATTTGTAGGTGATTTCCGCGTGCGAAGTTGTGAACATTTGCTAATTCTAAATATTTATCAAATTAACCGACATCGCTAGTATTTTCCGATTACAGATTATAAACTTGATATTTAGGAGGACTACAGTATAACTGGCAATTCATAAAGTTTCCGTCCTCTGTTGGTATTTCTATTTTACACAACACGCAAAAGGTCAAAGTTCAAGCCCCTTTTGCTCTTACACTCTACATTGCAACACTTTAAATGAGATTCGAATAGGGCGGCGGCATATTAAAATGCCTTTTCTCTCTTTCACCCCTTTTTCAGGACGAATAAACGACTGTTTGTACGTTTTATCATTCAGTTTTCACATACGAGTATACCTAAATGAAGTGCCTTATTGTAAAAATAGAATATCTAAACTTTGAATCGACTGTGGAAATGTTTAGAATTTGTTGTTCCGTGAATTCAAAAATTGGGAAAAAGTTTTGACACAGCTATTAGGTTATTGTGACACGTCATTAAGCGAAATAAAGCATGTAGGACATTTTTAACTTGACAACGTCCTACTCGAATACTATGGTATTTTTCACCGACAAACCCAAACGGAGGAGGTTATACAACTCGACTGGCTACTTTTTTTGTTTTTGCACGCGTTGTATATAGTAAACTTACTTTCCGGTATTGATGATTTTCATTTGAAAGAGGAGACTTGAAATGGTCCATATTCGTGAAAACTCAAATCTCCTTCCCTTCAAAAAACACCTCCAAATGGAGTGAAAGGGACAATTTTTCTCTAAAATCGAAAATATATGGGATGGCAGAATTAAAGATAGGACAATATTCGGAAACGTTAAATAACAAATTAGTCTGTGACCATTTGCTTTCCGATATCCATTTTCTCTACAACAAGGGGAATCACTATCGCAAGCACTACCTAATATTTATTTACTGAACATTGCTACCTCGTTAATTTCAAGATATGATAAATGTCACTAAATTGATACTTTACTACAAGAAATCGAATTTTCGCTTGGACCATTGTGAATTGATGGCAAAGATATTCTGATTAATTTTTAAGTCAATAGTCAGCAACTTATTTTATTTAAAACTGATACATTACAAATTTTGTCATGGCAAGAATGTATTGATGCAAAAACAAAATTTTATTACGAATTGAGGATTTGTAGTTAATATGGCTCTGTAGCTATTTTTGAAAATTTCTGAAATATATTAAAAACGTCAAAAACTATTGAATAAATCTGTCATTGTTAATTTAAATTTAAATAATTTGAAATGCGGAAATGGCTGGATTGAAAAACATTTTTTATGTTTCTTCTTCTTGTGTCGTGCGTTTATCTGCATATTTCCTCCGAATCTACATAGTCTGTTTTTGAACATTATTTTTGATGTGCAAATTAGAAGCAGTGAAATAATGTTTTTTTTATATAATTACAAAATGCTTAGTGAAAAAATATCCGAAAATCGAGCATTAACCAATTTCCGAAACTACTGAGCATTAAAAAATATGTAGTTAACCAGATATCTTCAATTTTCTACACCATTATGTTCAAGAACAGGACCTGTTAGTTACATAAGTGTTATTATTTTGAAAATAATTTTTGTTCTAGACAAATATTGAATAGTTTCGGTCGGTATCTGATGATTGCGCAAAAACTTATCTATCCATATAAATGGCTGCTCTGAGACTGTTTTCGAGTAAATAAAACAAAACGACGCCTTCTTCTTCTTTCCGCAATTCATTTTATAGTCTCAAAGCCATACCATCTCATCGTAATCTTCTTATTCTAAATTCGGGTGCCGCAAAGTTACAGAGTTGTGTCTTTTTTAGAAAACTTTATAGCTATAGGTACCGAAGTAACAAATTTAAAATGTAACTCCACCCAAAAGATGGATAAGTGTATCTTATTTTGTCATCGACTTTTATTTTGTAAGAATGGAATAAGGTATACAAATAAAGGGACAATCGGTGAAATTTTCAAACTTATTCCCACTGTATCGGATTGGAAGTGAATACTGAAATTATTTGCAGTGTGGAAAAGTTTAAACTATATTTTTCTGTTTTTATATTTATGGTTTTTTACCACCAAAGTATTCGAGTTACGATAAATTATTATTATTGTATGTATGTACATATGTACATACATTGTTCAGTATTTGAAGAATGGAAGATGATTATGAACAATTTAAGTAGCGAATTCATTATAAAACCTTCAATTTGACGATGAATCAGTAAGTAGTATGTTTACCATGTTTATTGAGAAATGGATCTCTTTTATTATTTATAAAAAAATCTAGAAGTCTTATTCATGTATTCCTCTTACCATGCCAGATATACACATTTTCGAAAAAAAATCCCCTGTTCTGTCTTGAATGTGGGAAACCCGAATGTATCGGATTTTATTTGGTTCTGAGAGCAATCCAATATCCGCATTTCCTCTTTATATCATTGCACATAAATATAGTATATTGACGTAGCTCCATTTGAAGAATTCTGCTCTTTTATAGAATTGACTTTTGTTTGAGATAAATACCTTACCTTTATAAATGTTGATGATATTTACTTATATATATATTATTTAAATGTTGATCTTATTTTTCACATTGCAATATTAGTAATGTTTATAGATTTAAATCTCTTGGAAAATAATGAACAACAAGTAAATCCACTTGTTTTCTGAATAAACATAGTTCAAGTTTTGGGGTATCCTGGCAATAAAAATTCTTGTCACAAAGTTTCTGATATGTAGGTACGGAAACAGTTGATATTTCGTTAACTAAGAAGATATCTATAAAATAATGTCAGATTAAAAAAGTTTCAGAGCTCTCAATAATCCTTAGGATAAGGTAAAAATAATTATACCTACCTACATAATCTGTTAGAAAATTATAGAAGCTGCAAACTATTTAAAATACAAATATTTAAAAAAATGGACCGCCGTTATTAGTTGGTGCAATGGAAAATACAAAATAATATTAATTCTAATGGTGCTGTTTCTTTTGAAGTTGTGCAGTTGCAGTTAGATTGATAACTTTTGGCATCACCTTCACAAGTACCAGCACCAATAGAATTAATACTATTTTTCATTTTCAGTGCAGCAACAACTGATAACGTCGGTCCAATTTTTTATGAAAAATGTTGTGTGTTACATTAGTCACGAAAATCTTTGAACGTTTACTTATACCATTACCCATGATTCTTTGCTAGTACTTGTTATCTACTACTACTTGTTACGTAAATTGTAGAATTTACCACCGCTGTAACTCGAAAACCGTAACTCTATGGAAAAAATTTAAATATAAATGTTGTTACAAATAATCTAGTCTTTAATTTGGTTACCTTATATTTTCAATTTTTGAAAGAAATTGCACACATATTTGAGATTTTAACATCGCTGTAACTTGAAAACTCTTTTTAAAAGATGTCCAATTTAAACGTTTCCGGATAATGCCCTATCTTTGATTCTGTCCTCTCAGGTTTTCGATTTTCGAAAAAATTGCCCTCTCCTCTTCTTCGGGGGCGTTTTTTTGAGGAAGGAGATTTAGAATTTTAGTTTTTAGTAGGAATATGGGACAATTTCTGAAATATCCTCGTTCAAATGAATCAAAAATCATCAAAATCGGAGTACGTTTACTATATAAAAGATCTTTCTCTGCTATTAGATATTCGAATATTTTTAATATTATAATTATTGTGAAGTTAACAAGTTACAATCAAAACGGTTTGAAATGTAATTTCTAACGTATCATAATATGTTTTGGCAGGCCCAATAAAAAACTGTTTTCTCGAGAGAATAAACAGAACCAATTTTTTTTATCACGATATAAAGTTATGTATAATCACCGTTTGAAACTTCAGTTCTATTTTTCTAGACAACCGAGAAAAAAACATCACCGCTGCCAAAACAAAAGTGCGCCATAGGAGATCCTCCCGGTTTTTTCTGCTGGTGGGGGAGGGGGCAAGCCGGCGATAAAACATAGTATTAAATTTCCTGATATTCTCTACTACAGGGTGCCATAATTTATATAACGCTTTGCCCAGACATACATACAATGAGAGTGAGAGAGAGTGTAATATTAAAAGGTCAGATACTCCAAGGGGCTTTATCTGCCAACAACATCTACTAGCAGCAGCCCTCCCCCTGGGAGACGACGAGAGACAAGACAGGGGGGTAGAGGAGAGGGCATCGCGGTTGGGATGGAATGGAAATCCCGACGGATATGCCAGACTTTGGAGAAGGAATGGAGCCAAGATTTTCCAAGGAGCATTTTCTTCTTTCTATTTCTTGTTGCCGACAACTTTGTTTTCACGTCGTAAATACACTGACAGAACGCGCGTTACTGGATACTTTTTTCGTTTTTTTGTTTGTTTTTTTGTTTGGGGGAGCAAAGGGGTGTAAACTACAGCTGCTTGGCTAGCATTCACGTCGTTCCTCACCAGCTGCTGGAAATAAATGAGCTGAAACGTCGACACGGAATGCTTATATTATTTTTACCTCCCGACAGCTGCGTAATATATAAAGTTATTATTTTGTTGAGCAATCGTGACCAAAGTTGCGCGCAATTAAAATTTGTTATTTGCCATTTTTATTATTGAAACAATTGAAGCAATTCTGTTAATTTCAAGACCAGTTTGAAAATGACGGTCCTTAATTTTAAATAGCTATTCCGTAACCTGCATCCGATAATTGTAAGTTTTGAAAAACAGTTTTAAGGTTTGTTTATTTTTTGGTCTTAAACATTATTAGGAGCATTAAGAGATAGTTTTCTGCGCAATAAAATACAAATTATAGTGCTAGATTAATATAATTGATCTTTATATATGAATTTTTGGTTAGGAACATGACAAATGATTGAAAATTTATCGAAATTACCCATTTATCAAAATGTTTTGATAACAGGTGCTTAGCATGCAGATATTGCTGAAGTTTCCTGCAAAATTGCTCAAAATATCTAGTCATTATAATTATTATAATATTAAGAAGCAATAAATACATCCATCTTTTCTATAATCGCTTCTGATTATTTTGTTATAAGCCAGCAGCAACAAAGTCTCAAAAGAAACTAATTCAGACTTCTGAAATTCTAATTTCAAGTCTTATTACAATCCAGTCTTATGTCAATACACAAATTATACTTACTTATGACTTTCTGTCATCCCCACCGATTATTCGTTTAATGAAACAGTAACTGAAAAATAATTTCATAAAGAATCTATTCAAATTTCTATGATTCTCAAGGTTCATTATCTATGTTTTTTAATGTTTATCAAATTTATGAAAGGAAAAGATTAAATCGTAACCATAAATTATTTCAACATAACCTTAAAATCAACGCAAGACTCGACACTTTCCATACAAAACATACTGTTGCGTGAAACCGCGGAGATTTATGCCTTAAAATTTAGATTTTATTGGTTGTGTCAAATGTTGAGCTTACAGAATAGCAATTTACGTTAAAAGCAGAAAATATTCACGTCCGAAAAATTTTAACGAATGTCTTACAGATTAGATCCAAATATCAACCATATAATGGAAACTCTATCAGACGTGATTTAACGTCAGTTTTATCTTAATCTACAAAAAGCTACAAATCCTTTAAAGATAATTTTGTCTATTCAATTAATTTGTTTGGCGTTCCATACCTTAAAAGTGACTTATGGTTTTGTCCATATAATCCACTCCATAATCTCTGAAGATGGCATAGGAAAATTTTGAAAAAAATATTAATATTGGGGTTATAGTTTAACGTACTTCAATTTATTTCGGAATGTTATGCCTTTCACGATGTTCCTTACATTTTTCTGCATTAGTTTAGAGAGTTTTTTAATTTGTTCCCCTCACAACATTCATCAGAATTTACATTTTCATAATTATTTTTTTAATGTAATAGAAGAAACTAAAGCACGTGTTTTTGTCTGAGAAATTATTAGAACGTTTATTACTTAAATAATTTTTCTCATGCAATGAAACGTCGTAAGAAAAATCTATTATGTGAAAAATTTGATGTAAACATCCATACTCAGCTATTCCTATACTGAACGAAGCGACCTAAGGTGAATCGTGAATGACAGAAGCGAAGGAAGGTCGACTGGTCCGACTATCCCTCTTTCTAGCTCACTCTAAAACACAATACATGCAAAAGTGTGTGTCGGATACCTTGCTCGTCGTCTAGCTCCCATCTTGCGATAGATCCATTATGATCCTCTAATAGGGTAGGTAACATGGCTGACTTCAGCTGAGTTTTAATTGACGGCTGATCAAGAGGTTATGTTTTGTCACATTTTTGACATTTTTTTATAGAAATTCTGACAAATAGACGCTCGAACGTGCCCTGAAAACGTTGCTTTAGGAATGAGATGAGTCATCTATGTCAAATATGTTCCCATATTCTATCTGTTTGTCTTGGAACTAATCAAAATTAAGGTCTTGATAACATCTCAGTTATGCTCTATTGAGCGTTTATTAATAGAGAAAGTTTAGTAGGTTTATGAGCATGGTAAGTAATGACCATTTAAAACCTATTTTTACACGTCTATGAAGCAGACAAAGCCAAATTGGAAAAATGGATTTTCGAAAACACAGGAATTAAGTGCTATTTAAATGCTAATTAAATTCCCTATTCCTGATTTTAATGCTCTTTTATTTGTCAACAAAAACTGCAAAATAATCGCGGTCGCATTGCAGTTGTTAATTACTTAATAAGCCCTTACACTACAGTCTACGACGCAGCCACAGCTTATTGTTTAAGCTGTGATGCAGCCTCATGTTCTCGGGCTTGAGAAAATATGTCGAGGACTTGAAGGACGAACTGTTGAAAAGGCTGCGAATCGAGCTCCTGGAAAAGGAACTGAAACTGCAGTCGATACAAGAGGATTTGCAGAGAATTGCTGAGAAGGCTAATCAACTGAAAATTGAAACCGATGCTTTGAAGGAGCAGGCGAACAAAGTTTTTATATATGAGCAAACTATTAAGTGGTACAAAAAGAAGCTGGAAGACATGAGCGATCTGAAGGAGTAAGTCAAACTATTTGAGGAAAAAATGGAGTACCTTGGTTCCAAGCTCTAGTTCGAGGAGGAAGCCAAGTCAACCTTGCTCAAGGCACACCTGGAGTCTTGCAAGCAGCAACTAGCCGAACTGCATCGTGCTCCGCACGAGCCAACTAATAAATCCGACTAACTGAACTTCGAGAATAAGAAGCGGAAAGTGAAGGATCTCAAGCAGAGCAATGCGTCCCCGAGGGTAATTGGTTTGCGCGGATCAAGATTCTGAAGAAATACAAGATCATCGAGGAAATGATGCGAGGAGATAATAAATGACAGGGCAGTGGATTAAAACGATTTTTAAAAAATAAGAAATCGATCCCTCGTAAGCCATTTTTATAAACACTCAAAATACGTATTTGTTAAAAAAAATATTTCTAATGATTAACAATGAGCATTAAATTAGCATTTAAATACTGAGTGATCGTGAGCACTAATAGAGTGAATTTGAGTATAAAAAAAATTGGCTTTGCTGGCTTCTAATGAAGCCAGCAGAGCCACTATTTAAAAAAAATGAAAGAGCATTAAAATCAGGAATAGGGCATTTAATTAGCATTTAAATAGCACTTACTTCCTGTGTTTTCGAAAATTCATTTTTCCAATTTGGCTTTGCCTGCTTCATAGATATTATTTTTACGAATAAGTGTGGATTCATGCAGCGTTAAGTAAGAATTGTCAAGTAAAAATTATCAAATAAGAATTATCAATTAACAACTATAAAAATGTAGCATTAATTTGAATTAAGAAGTAAAAAGTATGCGCACAAGTCTGACATCCGCGGTATTCATTTTTCAAAATAACTTCTGTCCCCTGTAAAACTGAAAACAAGTGTATCAATAAAATGGAAGATACCGAATCATTTTTGAAGGTACCCAAAGAAATACACAAATTTTTCAAAAAGTTCACCTGCGCACTTATTACGTACAAGTACAAAATCTCGTTTAATTAAAGTAAGAAAGTTAAAAGTTCGCCAACTTCTACTTCTTATTCGTTAAATGATAATTTTTAATTGGCTGCATGAACACTCTCATTGCAAAATAAGAATTTAAACTTTTAATTGCTATTTGTAATTGTTAATTGTTACTTGATACTCGATAATTTGGGCTGCGTGAATCTACACTACAAGTTAGAATACAAATAGTCGGCGGATGGCAAAATAATTCAGAAACTTCTGAATATAAATTCAACGTTGTTCAAACGATCTTCAGATATAAAGAAATCCACTGACCTATGTAGTCATACAAGTTTTACAAAACAAATAAAATTTCCAGTGGAAAAAGCATTTCCAATTCAGAAAAGGAAAAACAAAATTTCGAACTCGCTGTTGTGTACCTACCAATAAAATCATCTTTTTCAGAAATCTTTACGAATACATAATGAGCGAGATATTATTCGTTCGTTGTTCTTCTTCTTCCTACGCGAATTACTTCTTGTCCTTTTAATATTTCCATTATCACGTCCCACCTAGAGTCCTTCCTCTTTCTTCATCGTTGACGTCGTGTCGTTGAAGCTCAGACGCCTGTTTTGTATATTGATGGCCTCATTTTCATATAATCAACGTATAGCCCTCGTTGTCGTCTTGGCGCTTTTGGCACCGTCTGTACGTGTACCGGGTGGCCCTCGGTCAAATCTCAGGATTGGTTTACAATACAACAAAAAAATATATATAAGATAAATCTTATAAATAATAATATAAAAAAATATGAGAAACTTTATTAATTGGTGCCATGAAAAATAGGAGGTAATATTAATTTTAATAGTAAGTACTATTGGAAATATTGACATTAGAATTAAATTAAAATAATATTAAGAACTTGTGATTGGCTTGGTAATGAACAACAAGAACAAATACGAATTATAATCACAAAATTCAATTGTATTAATTTCACCAGTATCATAGTAAAATGGTTCGCCACTAGATAGCTTACCTATATCTATTTGAAAGATCCCAAATTGCATTTCAAACTGAGAATGCATTGTTGATTCTTATAGAGCGCATGGTTGCCAACGTGTTGTTTTCCCGGACTCGACCAACCATCAGGTCAAAATTCGGTTTAGCATAAAAGATAGAGCAAAACTTATTCGATCAAATTTATGCTGAATATGACCAAAATAACCATTTTCATAATTAGAGTGGACCTTAATATTTTCTAAATAAATGAATTTCTGAATGTTCATTATTCAGTTTCGAACTCTCGCGATCGAAGTACAAATCTCGAAATAATCTCGATCCATGTCGTCACTTTTCTAATTAAAATATTCATTTTCTCAAAAATGTATTGTGAGCCGTTTCCAAAATATGACTTATTTGGCCACGCGGTACATAACATCATACAAGGAAAACGCCGACGGCATCGACGTGCTTAAATAAATTTTATATCATCAGTTGTTTGCTGCCAAATTGGGAAGACTTTTTGTTTGTCGAATATGTTTACGACACAAGATGTCGTCATCATAATTCTTTTTTTTTCGTGCTTTAAGAAACGAATTATGTTTTGCAAGTGTAATGAGAGAGCAATTCCGGCATGAAATAAATGTTTCATAAACTCTATAATATTCATTTCATTACCTTCATGCTAAACTTGTTACCTGGGAACAAAAAGTTTTCCCGTTGTTCTTTGATTTTGGGTGCTGCAATTTAAAAATATAGTAACAATATTTAACGGGTTAAGAATTCATACCCATCCTGTATTATAAATAGTACTTATTTATTCGATCATTTTTGTGAGAAAATTATAATTAAATCTTTTATTAAAACTTTCTTATTTTGTTCGGTAGGGAGATAATTTAGAAGAAAATTATCAATGAATACGGTACAAATAGTTTTCACTGAATATTTTTTAAATGTATTCCTAAAAACAACATTTTTATTTTATTACGTTTATTTCTTTCCGTTTTCTCAATGATAATCAGGGTTTATTTGTGTAAAAAATCATGCATATTTATAACCTACATTATTTGATGTTTGATGGGGATATGTAAAAAATATATTATATAAAAATAAGACACTCTATTTGGCTGACTATAAAAGAACTGGCTCAGTCAAGCCTCCTACATTGAATAAAATAGGATGTTCTATTTAAGACCAGATGATAGTCTGATAAAATACCTCAAGGTGGAATATAGCTTTACACATTGCAGGATGTAATTTCATGAACTAAGATTGACGCAGTTCACTTTATAAATATGCACAATAACTAAAATAACGAATTCATTTCATTTAGATGTTTCGCACTGTATATAAAATATTTATTGATTTAATAGTCGAGGCCATTTTTAAAATAGCATACTTTATTAAATACAACAACATCAGTGGTGGGTTACTTGGTTGAGGTGGTTGTGTATTAAGGAAGGGAGCTGTGTAAGTTTGTTAGAGCCTAAGATAACTGGAAAACTTAATTTCGTCCGGATAACAGACTTCCGTAGTTGTATCTAGTACCTACCTAGCAGTGTGTGGTGGTTTTCACTGTTGCGGAGGCTTTGCGGTCTTCTCCATTCATCCGCTTCCAGGACTCTCCCGTTTATCCATTTGAGAGCTACATTATACCATCACGCTCAACAGCGAGGAAAAACCTCTTCTCTTATTATTCTATGAATCAAAAAATACTAGGTTTTGAATTTTTCTTAAACAAGTTAGTATGAAAACATTTCCTCACCCAGAACACAATTTATTCGAAGCATAATAAACAAGGTGAGCTTCGAGCATACTACGTCCATTTTGAAGTTAAAATATATGCAATCTAACTAACCATAGATGTGATGTTGGAAGAAGTTATTTAGTCAATATTAAAAATTAACATTTAATATATTAAAATACCCTATTATGATACTAGGAAAGGAAGATACGTCCATGGGCGTCTCCGATGACATCAGTCCTCTACAAAACGACAAGGACAACCATAAAACCCATGTTTCAAACTATATTCTCAATAGTTTGTGTTCATTTGCAATTTGGTCTGCGGCAATCTAGGTTTCTTTTTAGCTAATACATAATTGGTTTATTATATTTATGACTTCTGCAATATAATGCCATACATCATGAGGAAATAATGAACCTCGTAATGAACCAATATCTAGTAAAATAGAAATTTATTCTGACAGAGTATGTCGATATTATTTATGTTCGATTCTGCCGGACTAACGACATACGCCTAAAACGCGTCCATCAACAGAGCATATCTTATTTGTGCTAGTATAACGTCAAAATATAACTATTTTGTAGATTTAATTTATCTTCTAGGCCGTTTTGGCGCAACCATAGAGCACCTATTTTCAGAAGAATTATCATTTGTTACATGTATTATAGCAATATAGTAAATAATTTCTCGCATGCACTGAAACTATGTAAACAGATCTCTTTCCGGATAAGTTAGAAGCACACGCAATCGCTAATATACTTAGATGTGTTAACGTATGTGGCATAGGTTACTCTATCGCTCAAAAGGAAACGGAACGATTCTGCAGTTGTTTCAATCGAATACTTGGTATTCTCACTCTCTGAAAATCTGTTTAATGTACTGGTCGACTAGCCCGAATACACCATTCTTTCTAATGCAATGTTTAGAACACTATTTGAAAAAGGTTATATTTTTACAGAAAAGCTCTCTATTATTTTAAATCATATTTAGGAATAATACACTTTCAACGAGAAAGAAATACATAATTTCATGAAATCATTTCGATGTTGTTTATTGCCTCTGTTATGAGATAGAAGAAGAAACCTAGACTATTTTGCAAAACTTAGGTGGGCAATGCAATTGCTAATTTTTTTCTTCTCTGCCAAGCAACAAACTCTCTGGCCGACCGGACAAGATGAATGGTGGAAAATTCTTTTTAATTAATGTTGCGAAGGGTGGCTTCCGGGGATATTAATCTTTGTCAGGGCAGCACCACGCGATCGCGCGAATGGGTGCTTCTGCTTTTTAGCCATCGAGTTAATTAGTATCGTTTCGGCGGCCTGGACGTTGCAGGAATTTTGTGCTCGCTGTCGCCGCGCACAAGGCCCATATCTTCTGTACTGCTGTTGGTACAATGCTGCTTGTGCCCAGCAGGATTCGCAGGATGTTGTATCTACGTGTCGAGAATGTCGGTTGTCTGTTTCTTTACAAACGGAAGATGGATGTGTTTTCTTTATTAGAAATTATTTGCTTTAGCTTTAACCATTTTATACTCACCGAAACATTTGTCATGTGTGAACAATATAATAGTTGAAAATTAATTTTAATCTCCTAAAATTATACAAGACTTTGGGTTATACCTCTCACTTTATAATGAATCCATTTATTAGAGAAAATTGTCTGGAATATCATTAAGAAGAAATTATATCTGAAAAAAAATTAAAAAAAAACAGATCATGGATTAAGTTAGAGTTCATATTATAAATCGAATGGATTTTGTCAATATTTAGTTGTTTTATTATTTTTTGCAAAATTCTGTATTCAGACATACTTAATTTCATAATAACATCAGAATGTCATATTGATCGGTATGATTTTCGGTTTGTTTCTACGTTATCCCAATATTTTTTCAAAGTTTCCTTTTTCGGAATTCCAACCTTTCAATTTCAGTTATATATTACTGGTTTAAAAGATGTGACGATTTTTACTAATATATTTATCAACGATGAAAACAACTACTCGGCGAGCAGATACTCCATCCCTCATTGCAATATAACTGGAAATTAATTCAATATATTACTTTAAAAAACTTGAAAACACGCTTTAATAGCAAACCAGACTAAAAATTTGAAAATAAATAAGATATCATTTTAATGTAAAAGATCGTGAGGTGCTTGATGTCCATTGATATAAATATGTTGATAGATAGATAAATAGATAAATAGATTCATTATAAAATTAACTTAGAAACACCCCACGCTTATTGAAGCGATGCATGCATGTAGGTAGTGAGATATACACAATGATAGTCATATAGGTATATACGAGGACGGTAGGGAACCCTCCACCAAATAGTCCCACTCTTAAACTCCATTGCAAATCCTCTAACACACATTCATATCGAAAATTCCACAAAAATCTATCCATAAAGCTCCGAGACGTATAGGTATAAAACCCTTCATCAATAAGTCCTACTCGCACGTACAAAACTATAAGTATGAAACCTTTATCGAAAAATCCCACTCGCATGTACACAACATCACAAAACCTCTCAACCCACATACAGATAGAAAGTTCCACGAAAATTCATCCAGAAATCAAAAACACCCGTAGGTATGGATTCCTCCACCAAAGAGTCCCTACTCGTACTTACACCGATCACATATCCTACCAACTCACATGCATATCGAAAATTCCACGAGAATCCATCCAGAGAGATCAGAGATATAGGTATGCTACCCCCATCAAGGAGTCCCACTCGCACATACACAACATGAAATTATTGTATTGTCATCGGTCCTTTAAAAGTATATAAAGTTTCAAGTCGATCCCATGTTTTTAAGTCGGTGAAAATCGTTTCCAAAGATTCCGTTACATACATACATACATACATACATACCAAGCTAATAATAGCGTGTTAATAAATACCTCGAAAAATGCTAACCCTTATTATTTTATTTCATTCGAAACACATCACATTGACTCATGTGTATGACTATCGATTTCGTTCCTATTAGAACTTATCAGATAGACAAATGGCACGTGGATGTGTCCGATGAAGTCAAAGTACCGCTAAGAAGTCGATACTAGACCGACTAAACCCAATGGGGTGTTGCTTCTTTCAGCGCCACCTATCAGTGCTATTTATCCACTGTTGATCAAACTCATCTATATTTTATACAACAGGTTAAAATTTCTTCTCAAATTTACGGGAAATGTCAAGAACGCTTGGAATAAATATTATATAAATATCCTCAGATACACTATCATTTTACAACCTTATAGAAGTTGAAAGAGTGTATTATCTAACTAATCTCGGATAATTATAGAACCTTGTTTCATCTATAAGGTTCTCCTTATTTGAATAAATTTCTTATTATAATTTTGCGTGTTATATAAAAAATTATAACATAGATGCAAGTTTAGATTGAAATTCTAGAATATTTTCGATAACTGGGTCAATTTTCATCGCCATGTGATTCTGTTAATCAGTGCCTCTTCTCCCCGCCACCTCCTCTAACCTTCATGGCCAAAGTTTTAATTGAATTAATGTCGACGGCAAATCCTCTGCCCCTGTCGATTCGGAAGCGCATCTTAGCACTAAATCATCCCAATAAGGTAGGTATAGCTACCTACAGAAGGCAATATGGCTGCTGCATCGATTCAGTCCAGATTAAACGTGTCTTCTGTATGGAATATGTCAAAGTTTCCAAATAGCGCAAAATCTCAACCCAGCCGCCTCCCATTCTATCCTACCCTATTTTGCTGAATTAGTTTCTCAAATGTATACCTAGGCGCGTTTTGATACTGCACCACAGAAGGGAGGTGTTGATAATTATCGCTAACTTGGTGTCATTTGGATTTGGCGGTAGTGCGATCAACTCGAGTTGAAGTATTAGTTTTGGAGCGCACCAACGCCATCTATAATTGAATTATTCGCGGCACGTATGCGAAGAGCAATTACCGTTATTTCGGAGTGGAGGTTGTATTTCCCTTTTTTGTTTGATTTTAAGCGATTCTAATTTAGATTAGTGAGTTTTTTAAATCGATTTGTTTAAATCCACCATATTAAGTTGAATGAATGATTTGGATTTTGATGATTTAACTCATTTAGAAGACGAGCAATCATTCATACAGAAAAAATGGTGTGACTTTAGTATTAGGACTAGCCGGTCAAAGTGAAATTTTTTTATGAATGAAAATATGCAAATTCCATTAGTTCTCTACAAAAACAATAAAATCAATAACAAAATAGACTATAGATAAAGGTAACTGGCCATGAACCTCACTTTGGATACACATTTGGACATAACTGAAGTCTAGTCGCCAAATTATTTGACAACTCTCTCCTTTCATATGAACGGTCATCTCATGGTAGCGCGTCAGAACTTTAAGTAATATTTTATTGATTTTTATTTTAAATTGAATACTAATCAGTGACATTATTTTCTAAATATATCACTTAAGTGACCCACCCACCCTTCTGTGTTAAAATAAATGAATTCTTGTACCCCACTTTCTGATTAGGTTTTCAAACATATCAGGTTAACAATTTTGAATTATGCTCCCAATATCCTCCATAATATCAGGAATCCTTGGTGTTTTATTCTTGTACACCTGAGTTAGTTAAGATTAGCTCACAGAATAGGCTCAAAGATAAAAGTTCAATAGTGACAGATTGCAAGATCTTGGTGTGGTCAGTTTAAATTTCCATTTCTGTAGATAACCCTTCCAGGAAAACGTTCATGCAACAATTCGATGATTGTCTTGTAAGCTGTGTGAAATTTGGCACCGTCTTGTCAAAAAAAGGCAACATAAAAAAAATGTTTAACAGTTGATGCCACAAATGTTCTCTTAACATGATCCTATAGCGGTCGCCATTAACAGTAACGTGGTCATTATATTGTTTCTTGCTATTTCTGTGCTTTGTTTTATTCTTAACTCAATGTTTTGTCAGTAGATATCCAAATTCAGATAAAGAAAAGAGATGAATTTGTTTATGTTTTATAGATTTGCGTGTTGGGTTCTTTCAAGTAGGCGTACTCTTCTTAATATTTCTGTAATATGACAGGTCCCATTATTGAAATATCTCTTTATGACTAAAGTTTTTCTTCGCAACTTTATTTTCCTTATACAGATTCGGAATACAAATTTCGCGAATTGGGTTTTACATTGAGAATTATTGGCTAGTCGACCAGTACAGTAACATATTCCCAGAGAGGATATCAAGTATTCAACCGAATCAACTATAGAATGATTGAGCGTCCTTTTCTTTCGAGCAATGGAGTAGCAAAGTGCCACGCGCTTCCGCACGTTCAAAGTCAGTATGGAAACAAAACAGAATCTATTTCCTGATAAGGTAGAAGTAAACACAGCCGTTGGCATTTTCATACTGATTTTGGACGTGCGAAAGTGTATGTCGCTAGTTGACTTTATCGCCCGAATGAAAAGGAAGGTGAATGATTCTACAGTTGATCCAGCTAATTACTTTAACATCAACGCTGGGAATCTGTTTACTACACTGGTTGAATGGCCCAAACACACCTCTTTCTATCTCAATATAAAGCACATTTTGTAAAAGTTTTATTCAGAATCTGTAGGAAACTCCAGCTGGAATGACTCAAGAACAAGGCTTCTAGTTCTTACTTTTTTTGTTGCTAGGAATATTATCTCCATACACATGTCCATATATACGTACACCTACCTACATAGTCTGTAATTAAATTAATTAAATAATACTGTGCACGGAGATTCAATTATCACATATCTAGAGGATGCAATAACAGTTGTGTGTTTGTGTATGTATGTGTTTTGGTCACGCCCAAGAGCATTACAAATTTCTATTGGTCGTAAGGGATATTATATTGTAGTGGACGCGTGATGTGGTTTAACATTGTGATTATATATTTCGTACATACTACCTACACATATACACTATATATACACTACATATATGGAAAATTGCTCAGCAAATGTGGTTGGAATTACATGCAAGGAAGTAGGTACCTAAGCAATCGATTGGTAACTGGGTAGTTTCAAATTTGATGGAATGAAATTTTCACATTTAGAACAATAGGAGGTTCTTAAATCTCGTATCCATTTTTTGTCTTAATTCTGTACCGTCTTATTTGAGAAGATCGACTATCTATCATCAGAATTATGTTACAAATGTGAACAGTTCAATTGAGTTGCTTTTTTACCACTTCTATAAGTTATTCAACCAGAAAATGTATCATCTCCCTAGAATCCTGTGTTAGAGTATATTCCGCCAACAACATTACATGGCCCAGGAATTCTAGTTCCTTGATTTAAATTGTATTTATGACTTCTTCTCCCTTTCCAATCGCTTCTTTATTTGTTCCTCATTTTAACGATTCTCCTTCTTCTTATTTTCAGCATCTCGAATCTTTCCAGATGATAAATTAATAGATTTCTATCGCAATACCTATTTTTTGACCGTAATTGGTTACGATAGTACGTACATACCACAACGTTAGCGCCCGAATCCGACTCGGAGTCAAAGTATACATCCTTGTCTGAATTGATTTCCTCTGAACTTTCCTTTCCTAGATTTATCCTGGCGATCTGATTAAACTACAAGTTTGTTATTATCTTGATTTCATTACTGTTTAAGCATTTATTTATTTTTTAGTAACTTTATGAGAGGATTCTGTCGAAGTTTATCTAAATATTTATTGTAATCGAGGAACCAAACATGTATGCTTTTTCAAGTCAATATTTTAAGAGCGAACAGCGCTTCTCATGCCACCTTTGCATTTCGGAAACCAAATTAGGTTTCACTAGAAATTATGTACAACTTTTTTTAAATTTCTCTTATGTATATATTGCCTTGCTAGTCTCACTCGACTGACTAAGCGTCCAATGGTCAATGCATATTTTGGCGTTTGCATTTTTTTGATAGCAGTCTAGTTAAATTAGTTGCAATAGCTCACAAGTAAGTTGAAAACTGGCGAACACTCGTTGACAAATTGAAAAAAATATTAGAATCACCCTGTTAGATTTCAATGAACTTTATATATACATTATTTATAAGTGGTCACTAAATCGTTCCTAGATTGTGACACAGATAAGTTGTCTTTTTAATAATCCTTAGAATGAATAGGGGAGATGAGAAACCTTGTAAAAAAATGAGAAATATTCTAGATCTTTTTAGGTTTGCTTAATTTTTCTTAAATTCAATGTGATGAATTCTCGGAATCAAGAATCTTTCACTCTTTCAACATCATCAAGTTGGTTTTATGATATTCAAGTCTGCAAATTACCATAGGTAGGTATATTTCTATATATTGAAAATAATGTTCAAACTTATGATTCCAAATTATGTCACTAATCGATGCTGCCACACAATACCTTCATTCAGCCACCTTCAACTACCCAAAACCGAGCCACTAATGACTCCTTCAACAACATCAAACCCTTCCATGTTCCATGAATATTATTCCTGCGCGTTTCTTGCCTCAACCGATATTCAGTAGCTAACTATCACTTTCCTACTGCCCTTCCGATAATGTAAATTCCAAAATCGCTTCCTACATATACATAATATCCTCATCACAGTAAACATTAATCATCTAGATGTATGGAAGGATGAGAGAACAAGAGGGTACGCTCACAAATTGTCGCTGTGCCCCGAAAATGGTCCTTCGTCGTTAGGTCTGTCTGGTTTTTTTGGGGCCGAATCCAACTTTTTGTCAACGGCCCATGTTTGCGCTCAGAAAAGCAGGGTGCTACTATCTGATCGAGGAGGTGTGTTACTCGTTGGCTTAATTACTTTAGTATAATCTTAGAGTTGGTAGCCCAGCCCTGTGTTCAAGAAAATTCTATATTAAAAATGACGTACAAATCTTTCTTTAGCTTATTCCGCCATTTTCAATTTCATAAAAAATGTAGATAATTATTTTTAGAATAACTAGACCGTTTTGAATTTTGATGAAAGGTCTTGAAGACAAACCTCGATATTTTTCGAATTAAACCTGAAAAAAAATTGTGGCTCCATTCACACGACTGATGCAAATTCTACGAATTATGAAAAGTTTTCTATCAAATCGTGCCAATATTCATATTTAAAGAATTCTATTCTTGCAAAAACGATCATTATGTTATTATCAAAAAAAAACAGAATCACCAAACCATACAACATAATAATATTTATTACTAAGCTTCATGATCATGGATTATTCAATAAGTCTGTCACTGCCTACGAAAATAATGTAATTTTTTGTTTGTTTTAGAAGAAGTGAAAATAATATATTAATGATATGAGTAAATATAATGATAGTATATCATGACAAAAATCTGAAGGGCCTGAGGTTGAGTATGTGTTTCTTTTAATATAAATGTACAGAACCCGTGAGATGAGTTCATCTTGTGCATGCCACATTTTGTAATTGAGCATAACTTTTTCTCGGTGATACCCTTTGAGAGCTTGGTGAAGGGCTTTCAGAATAATATTTGAGAAAAGTTTTATGAAAATCCTTTGAGCTAGTAAGATAAAATTTGTTCTTTCGTTCCGAGATAATCTTGACAGACTGACGGATAGACTAACGACTGAAAATATTTGCTTTTTAGACTTAGGGAACCCAAAAACCATTGGACAAATAAATGCCTTTGCGAAGGACTTTTCTAAACAAATTGGATTTTTGGATCTAATCCTTGATGAGTCCTTATCCAACCTCACTCTCCCCCAGTAGTGTACTGCCTTAAATATTGATTGTAGGAAAATTAGGGTAAATACCAATTATAATTCAAAATTGTGGACATAATAATAGAGTTGCTCGCCATATGAATTTGACCACCAATGACCCAATGAGGTTAAAACAAGAAAGCGACAACCAAATTTTAAAATGATTAAAAGCGTATATTTACCGGGCTAACATAGCTTTGATGTAAATTTAAATTATAAGGGATGGAATTCTCTATTTACCTAATGTACTACTTCAACTAACTGTTCTGGTGGTTTGGCAATTGATAGTCAAGTTATAAAGTTTTCTCACACTCACACAGTTTAATGCAGTGACTTGACTTTCAAGTGTCTAATACTCTTTTTAAAAACACCGAATGCCTCACTCATGAAAGTTTCTTCGGCTCCACAACCCCAAATAACACACTGAAACTTGTTCGAGGGCGTCTAACAGTAAAGATTCCAAAACTGGTCTAAAAACTTAAATGGTGCGGCCCAATAACAAGGAAAATATCTCTCAGTTTTTGGTTTTCTTTCTTTTCTGAAACGCGTTGACGTATTACCTATATAAAACTTTTCCGCGAATTCATATAAGTATAAATTGAAATGCTTTCGAGCGTATAAAATAGCTTTTCTCCTTTGGAAACTATTTTATACATCTTTGGGAAAGTACAAAAGTTGGTTGTTTGATGGCAGATGTCATAAAATGCGAGTTCGATGTGAGAGATAGTACGTAGTTGAAGAAGATAAGAAGAAAAAACATCTTTCGAAATAATGCTTCACGAACGAGAGTAATTTCCAGCATAGCGGTTTATTGCTACTCTAACTGGCCTTCTGGAGATATTACAGCTGCAAATAATGCAGCCTGCCGAAGATATATTGTTGCGTTTATTTTCTGTTCCTGAAGAGATTAATAGAACAGCTTAGGTAGCATATTGCTGTTTGGAAGTTCCCTTTTGATTTATTTGGAGCTTTGCTCCTCATTCTCCTCATATTGTTCTTATTGTTGTTAGAATTCTCTATGAAATACTGCTAGAAGATACTCTCTCTTCGAAGATGGATGTGTTGTATGTATTGCCTCTGAGAATTTGAGCTCTAAATTTGACTGAGGAAGTTAACTCAGTATTTTATATTTGAAGACCACTTACCTCAAAGATAAACAGATAAATACTTTTCTACTTTAATCAGAACAGACTTTTTCATTAGATTTTGCACTGAAAAATACAAAATAATATTAATATGACCGATATCCCTATGAAGGATATTTGTTTCGAAGTAGCTGCGACATTCGTTTGAGTTTCAATCGTCAGCTCTAGTCAAGATCTATCGATTGCGTATATAAAACATTTCAGTGTTTTCGTGATTATATATGATCTTTGTAAAGATTATGTATTCCACTAATGCAAAAAAAATTTTTTTTCCTTGGAAAAAATATTCTTTTTCTGAAGCATAATATTTATAATCCGTTTAACTCAGATGCGTTCCAGCTTTTGGATTTTGCTATAACTATTTCTGCCGTGACCAAGATATTGTGCTAATTATTCGCATGAGTTGTTATGAACTAGATGAAATATCAAATGTGTTTTCTGCACTTGGAATTATGTCATATTATTATTTCATATATTTACAGTAAACCAGATTAAATTAAAGTAATGCTATTCATATACCTTAGATGCTGCTTATGTGTGCTTTTCTAAGCTCATTACAGTATTGAAAAGGATATTTAATTAATTAACGTGTCCATTAGTAATTCTATAAGTTTAATACACAAATCTTATCAAAGCTTAGATAGGAGAGCTTCCAGATAAGTAAACATCTTGATTTCATAATGAATATGTGGTTTCAAGATAATTAATTAAATATGTTGTTGTTCCAAATCCTACTTGACACAAGGATGTACAATCGTTTTAATAAATAGTTGTTGCGAAGGGACTGCTGAACGTCTTCTCAAGAAAAAGTATAAAAATGTTATGTTTGTAAATACCAGATGATTCAGTTTAGTATTCGCATCCACGTATTTTTAGTTGAATTTGCATTGAGTTTGCCTATTACGATCGTTCGCGCTTTAGAATTTTGTTCCTTGTTATCTGGCCGCACCATTTAAGTTTTAGACTTTAACATCTTTGGAATCTTTACTGTTCGACACTCTCGAACAAGTTTCAGTGTATTATTTAGGGTTGAGTTGGGGGCGAAAAAAGTTTCACGACATGTATGAGTGAGGCATTTGTTGCTTTTAAAAATAGTTTCAGACACTTGATAGTCCAGTCACAGCATTAAACTGTTCCCTTACAATTTACATTTACATCAAAGCTGGGTTAGCCCGATATATATGTTCTTTAAACCACACTGAAATTTGATTGTCGCTTTCTTGTTTTAACCTCTTTGGATGATGGGTGTTCCAATTCATGTCAGAAATTTTTGACTGATGGTTATGAAATCTTTCTTTCCTCTGTAGTCACGAATTTTGTCGTCACGAAGCGAATTAAAATTCTCGAAAGGTCGGCTTAATCCAAAGAATTTTATTTGTTGAATGATGATTCAAAAAATCAAAAAATGTCCGTTGATTAAATTTCCTCAAACTTATTTTTTTAGTTATGGATATGATCTGTCTCTACAACTTTACTGCATCCCAACAAAAATCCTTTTTATATTGAACCAGAAAATAATTCAAAATCTAATATATATAGGGGAAGAGTCAGGACTAACGGGACGGTCTATAATATGTGAACGACATCAGTTAATGAAATTTCAATATAGTTAGTGGCGTCGTGAAGTACTATGAGGACTACCTCATAAAAATATTCCTAAATAAAATTAAAGAATATCTTACAGGGTGTTTGAAATATGACGTTCACCACTTATCATATTTAAATAGATTAAACGTGTTTATTTTAAATAGAACACCCTGTATTGTGCTAGACCATATTTCCTTTCGAACTATATTAGGTTTCCCTATACCTAGATATAATATTGCACGAGTTACCTTAAAAAAAATAAAACCAACAACATTCGATAAATTTGATAACAATCAGTAAACACAGAGTTTATAAAACTATAAATATTTTTCACAAAAAATTGGACCGACTTTATTAGTTGATGCACTGAAAAATACGAAATAATATTAATTCTATATACATATTTTCTATCAAGAAATTATTCAATATGATTGCCATTTATTCAATACAGCACCTAGATTCAAAAGTTTTCTGAACAGACCGCATCATGATCGATGTGATCGTTGCAAACGCATCAGAAATTCGTAACTGTCTTATGCAGTTGTGGGAGGAGAAATGTAAACAATATTTTTAATATAACCTCATTTAAAAAATCTATGGGAGTAAAATCTGGGGATCTAGAAGCCCAATCATAAGGCCCCCTCTTCCCATCCATCAAATTTTGAATCCAAATAATGTCTCACAACCTAACCTAACTGAAAAACATTATTTCTTACTATCTAGCGGGACATCCCCTAAGAGTACCAAAAAAAATGCTCTGAAAAGTTTAGGAATTTTCTTCCATTTAAGTGTCCATCGAAAAAGTAGGGCTAGTGGTATAATTATAGAGGCCGCATAATTAAAGATTTAAAATTCAAATTTGCTGTAAAAATCGATCTTTCAAATAACCCGATCGAGTTCATGAGCGGGTATGATCCAACTAGTAGATTCAAAATGGCGGCTGACCAAACTTTTAAAAAAGATCTCAAAAAGTAGCCATTGACTAAATGTTATCAAAAATATTTTCAAGTTATAGATATGATGTGTTCTTACATCTTTTGTTTGAAAATTTCCTAAAAGTGATACGAACTAATAAAAATCAAAAACCGTTCAATTTACCTCTCAGCTTTGTACAAACTGTCCGACTTTTTTTAATTCAACAGATAAGTTCAATAAACCGATACTACGCCGCAAACTCTATTAAATGCATTCATAAAATTAATAATAATAATAATAATAATAATAACGTTTATTAACAACAATATAAGAATAACAAATAATAGTTTGTCAATAAACAACAAATAACCTACGAGACTCTTAAGTCTGTATGTAGGTGGTAAAACATATTACATTAATTATTATTTTATCATCATCATATCATTATTACAAATTTAAGTATCAGATTATAAAAAAATAATAATAATAAATACACACCTATATAATTATATACATACATACATACATACAATGGGTTAGTTGTATCTAAAAATTACAAATAAAAAAAAAATGAAAATGAAAATGTGAAAGAAAAAGCGCAATCATTTTTCAATAATTCTCATTATAGATTTCCTTGAATTTGTTTTTAAGAAAACATGAATCTCAGCTTTGAATTTTTTAATTGAATTTATATCTTTAATATTTTTAGGTAAATAGTTATAGGCTTTTGGTCCTAAATATATAAAGTTTTTTTGACCTATAGTTTTTTTCATGTATGGTACTGAAATATTTTATTTTTGTCTAGTGTCATAATCATGAGTAACTGTATTTTGTATTTTTTTGTTTTCAAACTGATCTATTACAAGAATTTTGAAATACATTTGTCTTGGATCAATGGTGTTTGTTTCTTTATATAATACATCACTTGGAAATCTATAATCCCTCTTTGATATTATTTTCAAACATCGCTTTTGTAAAATTTCAATAGGTTTTAAATGTGTCTTTGAAATTCCTCCCCATCCTATTAAACCATATTCTAGATGTGGTCTAAAAAGGCTATTGTACAATATTTTCATATGTTTAAAATCCAAAATATTTGAAAGCAATTTAAATTTGTATACTATTCGCCTTAGTTTTTTACTAAGGAAAGAAATATGTCTATCCCATCTAAGATGGCTATCTATAATAATACCTAGATATTTGATTTTAGATTTTGAATAAATAACTGTTTCTAAACTTAAGGACATTTCTTTGAATTCTGGAATACCTTTGCCATAACTACAAAAGGGAACGAAAAATGTCTTTTTTAAATTTATGGAAAGAAGATTTGTACTAAGCCAGAGTATAATTTTCTTGAAATCATTTTCAATCTTAAGTTTCAATTGTTTCCAACTGCTATTTTCATAATATACAACAGTGTCATCAGCAAAACAAATAATTTTACCTTCTGTTTTAATTGAGAAAAAGTCATTAATATATATAATGAAAAGTAACGGGCCCAAAACAGTTCCTTGTGGTACACCACATGATATGATTTTTGTTCCACTTATTGATTTATTTATTTTGATTTGTTGTTTCCGATTTGATAAATAGGAACAGATAAGATTATGAGCCAATCCCCTTACTCCAATTTGATCCAATTTTTCAAGTAATAATTTATGATTGACAGTATCAAAGGCTTTTGTCAAATCCAAAAATATCCCAATTGATGGTTCTTTATTATCGATTGAACTATAAATGAGGCCAGTCAGATCCTTTATTGTATCTTTAGTTGATTTTTTATTTCTAAAACCATATTGCATATCAGATAATAATTTGTGTCTTTCTAAGAAATTGTAGATTCTATTTTTTAATATTTTTTCGAATATTTTGGATACATTTGAAGTTAAGGAAATTGGTCTATAATTTGACATATCTGTTTTGTCTCCATTTTTATAAACTGGTATAACAGTGGATTTCTTGAATTCTTCAGGAAATATTACCACTACAATGACTTGTAGCCTTTGATAGTAAACTTCTTTTCAAATGACATGCTACATATCATATTGTTTTAGATTCTTGTAGGCTTCTTTATTCTATGTTCATCTGTTTAATAAATATTTCTTACCAAAAATTGGACCGACTTTATTAGTTGGGCCACTGTAAAATACAAAATAATTTTAATTCTATTGGTACCGGTAATTCTTAATTTAACGTTTGGCACGAACTTCAAAAGTACCAGAACCAATAGAATTAATATTATTTTGTATTTTTCAGTGCCCAAAGCAAAATATTATTTCACACTTTTCAATGTAACATTAGTTATGATAATTGTTGAACATTCACTAATACCAAAGAAGATAGTACTTATCCTATTATCCATGTATATATTCTTTGCTTGTACTGTTACTATTCAGAGATCTCAAAACATCGCGGCGAAAATCCAAATATTTCGGACTTTACCACTGCTGTAACTCTAAAACCGTAACTCTTCTGAAAAAAATGTACAATTTAAACGTTTCCGGATATTGTCTCGTCTTTAATTCTGCCATCTCAGATTTTCGATTTTCTAGAAAAATTTACTAGAATTTTTGTATGTAACACGTCAAATTCAGTAAGGTTTGAAAAAATAATAATAATAATCACACTAATAGGTAACAATACGCGAATAATTTTTGTTAATGTTCTAAATGTTCTAATTTCTTACTGATCAAGTGTATCTATACTGTTAATACATAGTTGGAGGTATAAAAGAGGGGCCTACAGGAATATATAGAATGAAATATGTAGAATGTCATTTGAAAAAGAAAAATTGACCAACACTATTTTGACATACATATGTCATCGCAGAGATAATTCAATGACTGGGTTCAATAGAGTTTGGCTTCCTACACACTTTTTGTTGAAATAAATATCCTGGTGTATCGGGTTAAAATAAAATTTCGATTAATATAACTTGGAATATAATATAAACTAAAGAATGATATTTAAATAGATCCAAACTCAATCCGTGTAAATACTCCTTGACATTCTGTAACCTCAATTTTCGTTAATTTTTCCTTGGATTCGCACGATTGCCTTCAAAAGATCCCTACCGCCAAATGGACCGTAACTTCCGGCACAGTATTTTTCTTGACACATGAGCCACGTGCACTTCGTATTTCTCCTTTTATTTGGCACCACTGCTCTCAATCCATGCCAAAAAAATCCTGTTCATATATCGTGTCCCTATAAGAAAATGCATAGATTCCAATGTCAGATTAAAGGGCTACCAAGGAATCGGTATAATTTGAATAATATAATGGCAATCTCATCCATTCTAGTCTCTTTTTCTACCAAAATGTAGTTAGTATTGGAATCGTTGCCATTTATCGAACAAGGTATTACCATTCTTTGGTAACGGATGTCGGGCAGTTTGTCTTCCGTTAACGGCATTCAAGTCCCTCGAGAAGACGGAAATGGAGGCGTAGAATAAGAGAGACTGGATTCAAGAGACAGTGTTGCCATTGCAAATATCAGACGGTGAGCGGTGGTGTGAGTGGTCCATATTTTATGATGAATGACGGCATAGAAGTGGGTATTGCAGCATTTTTGACCGACTTCCCATACGGAGAGGGTATATAATTTAACCGTTTGTCCGCATTTTTTATATGGTAGCTTAGTTAGACAAGTTTCAGTTTCCCAAAATTTCGTATACTTATCAGTTGAAACTGGGTCTTCATCTAGTAGTTTCCTTAGTATAAATTCGATGTTCAATAAAAAGTTACATGTCAATGCGGGCAATAGCTTTTGCCGGCGCTAAATAGCCGCTAGGAAAGAAACAATCTAAGTAGTCTAGCGGCTAATTTTAGGCTTGGGGGTTGCCATTCAAAAAATATAAACATCGAAAACAAAAACAAAATTTGACGGCTCCGAGCGTTTTTCGTATAAAATCTCATTTCAGATTTTATTGAATTTATCAGTTACTTTTTGAACACAACACCTAAAATCAAATTTATCATTTATATTTTTATATCCTATATTGTCTGATTTTTCAGGGATCTTGGAGGAATTGCCACTCGATGTTGAAAGGGCTCATTCGAATAACAAAAGATACATCAAAGTCTGTCAACCTTTTCCATGCAAAATCCATAAAAACATATATTACAATTGAATTTTATAACCTGGATCCCTTATTTGAATTTGGTCTAAAGTGTTTTTTGAAATGCACCAACCTTTTCCATAATATTTTCTTTTCCTCTTACTTTTGGAACATATCTGCTAGTGCTTTTATTACTTTCATCAATGAGGATACACACGATTCGATTGTCAGTTTTTTTGATCCCATTGATCCATTGAAAATCCGATAAGAATATAAATTTTCAATAATTTGACTAATAAATAGTTCCAAAGTTTGTATAAATATTTTTTTACAAAAACTGATATTAAAAAAATAATATTCATTCTATTGGTAGGTACGTACTAGTTCTTGTGAAGTTGATTATTGATTATATCTACTTATACCTAAGTGATACTTGTTGATTGGAGGCCGACATTTTTTTTAATGTTGTCCTTTATTTTCGCAAAAATATGAATATAGGAAAAACATAGCACACGTTGAGACATTTTAGAGGCTTTTATGCAAGTAATGTTTAGTCCAGTAGCTGAGAAAATTAGAAAGTACTCGAAAGCCACAGAATTGATAATTTCCAATTTTATTACAAAAGTGAGTAAATTAATTTATCCCCTAGTACCATGACTTACTTAAAGCACTAGTGTGAAAAGAAACTGACTTTACGCACGCACTGACTAATGTATCAATTAGACATAGAACCAATATCTTTCCGAAAATGTGCGACATGTATAAGAAAAACTTAATGATTACGAAGTTATTGAATAAAAACCGAAGCCGACCAAAATCCCCTTCCTGTTACAAACATTCAAACAACGAAAGGCAATGCATTAAAAACGAGAGTGAATAAATTACAAACTATTAAAAAACCAAATGCCTTATAACAGATGTTTTCAAAATTGTAACCATTTCCTTGCCGAAAAATATTCAATCTATCATCAATGAAAAAGCGTCTGACACCATTCCGAATATTGGACTTTACAGACTGAAACGCTTCTCTTATTTGGTGTTACATATCTGGTTGTACGTTTGTTGCGATTGACATTTAACGCCCAACAAATAACCTCATCTCTTCCAATCCATTTTCTGGGCAATCAGATATTCTTCTATAACCATGAGTTTTCAACTCAAGCACCCTGCAGATCTGCTTGAGCATTTCAATTCAGCTCTATTAAAGTGCAGGACATGAAATATGATTTAGTAAAAAAATTGCTCCATTATCATACATAAACATCACCACGACCTTCCGAATATATTCCTTTTTCTCTATAGAAGTGCCCATAACTCCTGAACGACTCATAAAAAACCCATACCTACTATATTATATTATATATTTGAATTGAATTTGAAAGGCTTTCAATCTGTAGTGTCAAAAATGGAGTACCTATTCTATAAATACGTTTTATCATATCCCAGAAGATGCATGTTTTCTCGTTTCGGAGTAATCTTACTTCTGGAGCACCCTATATATGGTGTGACGGAAATACCTACCTCTCGGGTACCCAGTGGTCATATTATTATTGAAAAATATTAAATGTGATGGTTAAATATCACATAAATCATATTAAATCATAATTTTAAAGTAGAAGAATATTCTTTTGTCAAGTTGTTAATATGTACACAAAAAGAATAAGCTTCTAATAGGATAATTGTCTAATAGGATAAGCCCTTTCAGGATCGTAATCTTCCACAAGTCGTTGAATGCGTTCAGCACAATCCCGATATTTTCTTTGAGGCGGAGGGTCCTTCCATACCACCTATAAATTGCTCAATATGCAGTTCATGCAAACTTTGTTGTTCTCTCTGTAAGACCTCAATGAATTTCCATATATTTGGATGGTTCGAATCCTCGATGCCATCCTTCGATCGAGTTATTGGTTTTGGGTAGACCATCTTCAACACCATTGTAGCAATTCCATAGTTCATGCTTAAATCGAGGCGACTGGCGACCCTGGCGTCTTTGAGGACAAAGTAGTCAATAACTGTTTGAGCTTCTGGAGGCAATACATTTTCATCACAAAGAGCCTCAAAAGTTTCGACACCATTGCTGGAGGCACAAATGCTACTGCAAGGAGTAATCGTAATTTTAAACCAAAATCTGCATTGATTTCGTATTGTGCCTTTAAACCAATAGTCTGGATATTTCGGAAAATTCATTGGTTGAAATGATGAAAGCATCCACGGTGCTTTGACCGAGATTATTCATTTGATAAGGCGGCTATCATTGCAGGTTCGAAATCTGTCATAATCGATTGCGAAGAAGTTATTTCATTTGTTGTAGCAACTTAACGTAGGTGTTTTCGGTTTTGTTCGGTAGTAACGCATAAACTAATGGAATATTGATATTGTTTTTAACCCGTGGAATGTGTACAATTGGTAGAAGAGGTGCGGTACGGTTTTAAAAGTTTCATCGGCGTACCAGTTTTGAGCTGCGCGCAAAAGCGATATATTTCGTTGGGTACTGAAAATTAGCATTCTCTTGTCGTTTGGACCCGAATCGTTCCTTATAAATTATTATATTTGGGGAACTTCTATTCAGGCTATTGTCTTTTCGGGGAATGGTATTCAGGGAATTTTCCTTCGGTAAATTATTTTCGGGCAATTTTCCTAGACTCCTACCTCTTGTATCATGAACAGTTGAAAGTATAAGTAACTTTTAGTAGAAACTGGTCAAATACTAATTCAAAAACTATTTTTTTCTCTAGTAAATAGAATTGTGTCTTAAGGAAATAATAATGTATTATCTGAATTACTGTGATTATTTATAAAAGTAAAACATGAACAACAGGAATACTCACAACGATGTGTACTCATAATTTTTCCTTTGTATTATTTTTTCACCATAATCAATTGTCGATTATCATCTCTTTAAAATCTTGGTAATTATTACATTGTGTGTATTGTTATCTTATTCTTTTTAAGGAATCATCCCATAAAGTCTGTTATTGAGAGCGTACAGTGTTCATCTACTGACTCTCCAATTGAATTTCCATTTTTGAATCAATTTATAAACTAGCGCAAATCAGTCGCGCATAATTTTTTCTCATCTAATAGATTTTTCCAAAGGATTCGCCTCCACAAATCTTTTCTTACTGCAAATAAAATTTATTCAATCAGTTCTCCTGTCACTTCCTATAACCGTACTCACCTACCCTTACTACTTACATTCTTATACTCACATATATGGAAAGAAGAAACCCTGCCTATTACATGTGCACAGGAAGAGAGCACACATTGTACACCTTAATCAGATTTAACCAGCTGTGATTACTGTCCTTTCATTGCCTTCTAACTCCTAGCTGCTATTGCAAAGCAGTAGAACTTCGTCATTTCTGCAAATTGAAGTTGATCTCATTCCGACTGCTATAATAGGCGAAGAGAAGCCTCGTGATCATGGTATTGAAATTACTGTGATATATATATATATATATATATATATATATATATATATATATATATATATATATATATATATAAATATTGGTGTTCCGTGCTTACAAAGCTTTTCTTGTCACTGGCTCTCGGACTAATACGGACACCTCTGTCTTTCTTCAAGGGACTCCAGTTGTTTTGCCCTAGGTTATTGGGTGGAGGGGAAGTGTTAGGAAGTTGTGTAGTGTACTGCAGGGAGCATAACTCAATTTTCGAATTACATCAACTTCGTTTACGACTGTATTTGCCTCGAAACTGGGCTGTTAACGATACGATATATAATTAGGTGATGTGAGAGCAGAGTGACACTTGTAAGCTTACGTCATTTCATTCAAAGGCTCGTCCTTCAGTAACCAAATTCTAGAACTAGAGTTCTTTGAACCAAAATAAACTAAGACAGAACAAAAAAATCCACTAGACTTTTTCTTTCATAAATGCGTATTTGCAAATTTTAACCAGAATTTTAACATAGAATTGTTTTTTTTATTTTCTAGTCATGCTAGTATTGAGTTTTGAATATATAAGATACCTATTCTTTATGACAATGTAATTTTAAACTCTTGTAGTGATATATGAAACTGGAGAAACTGAATCCAAAAGCATAAGGTGGAACGAAGCTTGAAATAAGTAATGACCTGGTTATACCAGCCTGGTAAAGAATACGGAAATCTCTATAAACTAAAATATTTCAAAAGAGAACAGAAAAATGTTGAATAACAATGATAGACAAAAATCTCAATTTCAAGATAAGTTTGCCATATAGTTCTTCTACTTCAGAATTGCATCGTAAAGTAATCAAAGTTGGTATACAATCTTTTGAATTTAGGAGAGTTTGTTAAGTAGCTGGGGTACCCGGCTTCGCTCAGGGAATTGATATGAAATTTTGTGATGGAATAAAAGGATATTATCACAGATAGAAGTATCTTCTGTAACAAACCGGATACAGTGATTAGAGACAGGAGGCGTACATCATAGATATAAAGATACCTAACACGCACAACTTAATGACCACCATCACAGAAAAGAAAAGGACGTACATCGACCTTGCAGACGAGATCAAGAACCTGTGGAACATCAACAAAGTGACCATCGTACCCATTGTCTTGTCCGCCACGGGGGTTATTCCACAAGAATTGCACAGAAGCCTGTATACCTTGGCATTGAATAACAACCTCTACAAAGAAAGTAGTTGCACTGAATAAAACGCGAATGGTTAGAAAATTCTTGAATCAGAATAGACGAGAATGCCTGGTGATTAACCCGTACATCGCTATAATAAATATCAGGAAAAAACATGTGAAGAAGGAAAAAAAAATAATAATAAATAAAATAATGGCTAAACATAAAAGAAACCTGCTTACAAAATGTGAATTTTCGCATTTTTCGAACATGTCAATTTATGTATATTTACATCATGTATTGTGGGATAAAAGTATGCCTGTATTTTTTTATAGACGAACCAAACGAAGGTGGTATACAATTCAACTGTTTGTCTGCATTTATTTTTTTGCTATAGATTTTCGTGCCTTATAAATAGTTAACAGGCTCCGATTTTCATGTTTTTTTTATCTGATTCGACAATCAACATATCTTTCTCCTCACAATACATCCACACACGACTTATTTAATTAATTCATTGATTTTTTTGTTATAGGTAAGACCAATAATTCCTGAATGCCATATAGATCTGTAAGTTTTTGATATCTCTTATATCCTTTATTTTGATATATGATATATGATGAAAACATCGAAACTTTTACACGATTACAATACTTTCCTTACATAACTGCGTTGAGGCAGCAGTAGGAAAGTAATAAGTCATTGATACTATCAGCTAATAGCAATTATACGGGATCATCAGATGAAAAAATCTGGTGTGTCCACTCATACGATATTCCTATAGCTTTGAAATTCCATAGAATATGATTGGCTTTATTTATAACTAAATATTACGTATTTACTTATTCTTAGAGATGCGCCTAAAAAAGATGCTCAAGGTATTCTTCAAGAATCATTATAGTACTTTCCTTAAATATCTTTAATGGTTGAAAAGTAAACACGCAATTATTATATGATCTATTCTATTACAGAAAATATTCGTGAATCTGGTATTCTTTTAATTCATGGATTTTCCATGCCAGTCTAACTCGCACTTTACCAGATTGTTTTATTTTCAAGTACAATTTCCGTATATATCCCACAACATTTAACGTATAAATATATACATACCTAAATTACACTCAAAATGGACTGTTTAGCAGACCACCCCAAATCCGTTTTGCCCTCTCGCTTGTTCATTGTCAGAATATTGACATTTTTGGATTATAACAAATACAAAGTGCCCCCATGCACCACACACCGACTATTAATGGCTACTGTGGGACATGCCAATAAAACGTTATACTGACGTTTATCTATCACTTTTATGGGTAGTGGGTATCGCCCTCCCATTCGATCTTCATTTATTTCCACGTGCTAAATTTCTCATCCCCAATACCTTCTCCCGGTGATACCATTGCCATATAGTTATCGACCGCCATTTTTAATGAATAATAAACACAGCATTTATTGAGATTCATTGAAAGTTCAGTCGTGGAGGAGGTGGTTGAATTGTTCGCATTGGTCATAAAATAGTTGTAGGTATTTTGAATGGGTGCTTTATATTTATCCGGTATGTATATATAATAGGCGTCAGCGTGAAATTTCTGTGCGAAGGACCATTCGGCTCTAATGATAGATTAATGTCGTTGGTAGATATATCTCTCGGTATACGAGTATATTGATGATGATTTTCTGACGATGGACTGATCTTGGGGCAGCAGAATTTCGATTAAATTGAGTCCATCAAGAAAGAGATATGGAATGCGGAAGTGGAAAGGGCATAAGGTATGGGAAGTAGAAATGATGTGGTGGGTTTGTAATGGTAATCATTTATCCTGAATTGTTTCTCAATTTAATTCGACAAGAAAAAATGGAAAGATGAAAAAAAGATTTGAAAGCAAAAAATATTTAAAAATAATCTACAATAGTAAATGTTTCATATTCTTGCTATATTTGGCAAAATATCCAAGTCTATTATATCTGGCCGATCTGGCATTACGCCATTGCTCAATCGTAATTCAATTGATTGTTAGTTTTCTTGTTCTTAGATCATCCAGATTATCAAGTTTTGTTTTGAAAATGATATTATTGAGAAATCCTTGTAGAATCGAGAAATCTTACTGGTCATTCCGGTCCTGTTTATCTTCTTACTGATAAACTTCATATAAATAGTAACTGACATGCCGTTTTAAATAGGGTTTCACGAAATTCGAGATTTCTCGTCTCGTCTAGATTTCAAGAGGAGATCGAGACAAGGCGAGTTTTTTCGAGATCGAAAATAAAAGACTATGTTAGGAAATAAATTAAATTTATTTAAAATATTAGAAAAGGAACAAAGCATAAAAAATACCAAATATATCAAAGCAAATATCAAAGTTAAAAACAAACATCAAAGTTAAAAACAAATATTTTCATATTCTTAAAAAAAAATCCAACACAAAAATTAACTTTAGACACTTAAAAATGAACAAAACATGAGAAAAATAATGATAGACATAAGAAAAATATAGAAAACATAATTTTTTGATATAAAAAAGTATCTTAACAGATAAGAAAATTATTGTTTAGACACTCGTAAATATATCTTTGTTACACAGCACACAGCCAAGAATTCAAACAGTAAAATTGTGCAGATTCTTCAGTTAACCAGCTTTGTTCTTTTCTAATGGTCTGCGTTGCTCTTGAAAACAGTCTTTCTGCTGGCCCTGAAGTAGCTTGAAAAAATATTGTCATCACATAATTTCAAAGATAAACAAGCTGTCCTTTGCACCGCGCTACCTCCGGACTCAGTGGTTCTCGGTGTGGTGGTCCTTATTTCAGTAAATTTCAGTTTTCGTTTATGTGCTGACTCGTTCACAAATTATATTTTTATTAGATTTGAACAATATTTTAATGTATTGTACAATGCCGTTTTAAGATTCTTTATATTAAATAATTAAAAGATAATTATTAATACTTACTTTAGAAATTATTTGACACGACACTGTTCGGTCAGTCAGTGCCATAAATTTAACCTTAAATTCCTATTGTATTCTTCAGAAATGTTAGTTCAAGTTTTATATATTAGTTCCAAGGATATTCTTATGACTCCATTTTTGCATGGATAAAAGATTAAATTAAAAGATAAAGAATTCCTGTAATTTTCACTCTTTTTTCCGATACAATAGTCGGTTTTTTTTGTTATGCGTGGCATTTAGATCATAGCATATGTATTTGAACGTATTTTTTTAATAAAAAAAATTACCCTATCTTTTGGTACAGACTTGTGTTATATATAGGTACACATGTATTATATTTTATAACATTTAGTTTTTGTTTTCGAGATTCTCTAAATTTCGAGAATCTTGAATCGAGATCGAGAAATTTACTTCATGAAAAATATCATTTCGAGAGTTTATTAATTTCTCGTCTCGATGCTCGAGACGAGCCGAGAAATTCCTTCGAGACAAGATTTCTCGTCTTGATGAAACCCTAGTTTTAACAGATATATTTTAATCCAACGCATTATTATGTCGTGCCCGACCAACCACCTACCATCAGATTCTCTCTCAGACATATTTCCCCACTGGTTGGTTTCAATTTTATCTCAAAAATGTTATGTTCAATGATTAAAAATAATAAACAATGAATTTCAAATTATAACAAATAATTTAAAGACCGCCAGCTCTGTGTGCCGTTTGTTTTTATTAAAACTACATTACCTGTACCAGGCCACACTGTATTCTCTGGGTGAAACGCAGTATTGTTATAAATCCTATCTTCTGTGTGCCAGTGTTGGCAACTTCTTTGCCTTGAAAGTGTTTCCTCAAAGAAAGTATCCTACAGTTTAACGTGGATTCCGAACAACCATAATGTCAGAAGATAATTTTTAAGACATATTTTTCCAGAGAAGCTGTACTAGGGAAATATACTCTCGCTGGCTCTCCGTTGCCAGAAGTATACAAAGTGACAGCCTGGGATTTGAACGCTTGGCCAGTCCTCGCTTAGCGCTGCTTAACTTAGATCAAGTCGGCCGCCACGCGCTCCCGTTGTAAGAATAATGATATCTTTATTTCTTTTTACACATTCACAAAACATGTATTAGTTTTTAGAACAAGGCTTACATTTTGACTGTGTTGGCTTCAATTACTCACGCACTTTAAAATGGAAACTTTTTAATGAAGAGAAATTTAAAAAACAAGCTTTTAGATTTTTTTCAAAAATCGTGATTTCTTTTTTAAACATACTGCAAATGAAAGACCAAAACTCCTGCTATGTACTTCTAAAAAAAATTTAATAACCCCTCGGGTTTTTTACAATACTTTTTCTTTGGCAAAAAACAAGTTTTGAATAAAAATTACTCTAAACCAGAGAGGAATCGGACTCTATGTTATATGACCTTTCTTAACACAAATGACCACCTTCTTTCGTTTGGATCATGACTTATGAGAAAACCCTGTATAGATAGACTATATTACGAGTCTCAATAATATTAATAACCATGACCGTAAAACATCTGTATATATTTCAAACGAAATATTCCAAGATTTTAATCATCATGCCCTTTAAACATTATTACCTTCTCCTTTTAGAGGTTTAAATAAAGACCCCCATATTATTTAAACCTTGTTAGCAATTTTATCGTTTGTCACATTCAGCCGCCGCTGAGCTATTTAAAATGACCACAATGATAACGACAAACCGATTAATATGAATATACATACCTATATATCTAGTAATATGTAGATAATATATATAGGTATATTGGAGGTTGTGAAATGGGTCGGGATGCCTTAAATAAATGGCTGTGTCTCACTGCTATAAATAATGTTTTAAGGATTCGAAATTGATGATTGTACATGTGGTATAGAGCAGAGTCATAAAATAACCTCAAAGGCAAAAATAATGGAGACATTATTCATAATGGCGTTTATATATGTTTAGAGAAGTTTAATTGATTGTTTAGTTGAATATTAATTATTACTATTAGATGTTAATTAGTGCGTTTTATTTGGCGGAAATCTCTGTGGGATATGATAAGGATGTTCGAGCAGAAGTTCAAACCAAACTCAAACCGTCAAAAGCATGGGCATTTCAGTTTTAAGAAGACGGAAATTAAAATGCGCATGCTTCACAATCACGGAGCTGCAGATATACTCCACATTTGTGCTGACGTCATAGCATGACAACTTTTTCTTTACGACATCCATTAATGAACTTGATAAAAATGGCATTCTATGACGTAATAGCACAATGAATGGACTGTAAACTCTCTGCTAACATGTTGAAAAGTAATTTGACAAAGAGCATACACGTTTTTGACCGACCAACCAAACGGAGGAGATTTAAAATTCGACTGTATGTCTTCATATTTTTTTTTATATTTGTTCGCGCGTTTTTCATAGAAAACGTACTTCGATTTTGATGTTTTTTATATTTGAGAAAGGAGTATTGGGAATTGATCCCATTAAAAAAATCAATATTAGACATGTCTTTCCTCTCAAAAACTCCTCCTAAAGGGGTTGGTGGGGGCAATTTTTCCAGAAATTGAAGAAAATTCCATATCCGGAAACGTTTCCAAAACAGTTACGGTTTTAGAGTTACAGTAATGGTAAACTCTGAAATATGTTATATGTGTAATGCTTCTATATGGAAGGGGCAATTTTCGTCGTAAATTTAAAATATGAGACAGCCAAATTGAAGGAGATTACATGTAGCAACATTAAAATATTGGACATTTTTTGAAAAGAGTTACGGTGTTCGAGTTACACCAGTAAAGTCTGAATTATGTATATCAGCGCTGCGCAATGTTTTGAGATATCTCTGAATAATAACAAGTACAAGCTAAGCCTTATATAGTTTGAATACCCATCGAATGGGGTTTCGTCA
Source organism: Crioceris asparagi (assembly GCA_958507055.1). Lineage (NCBI taxonomy): Eukaryota > Metazoa > Arthropoda > Insecta > Coleoptera > Chrysomelidae > Crioceris > Crioceris asparagi. The sequence continues at coordinate 74,799,739 of OY293826.1, forward strand.
TAACTTGTCTATCTCTTTTTTTTGTTTGTAAATTAGGTGAAGTAAAATTTTAACGTCATAAACATGTCTTCGATCAGATCGGCTGATTGTTATTTTGACGTTTGTTATTGTTCTCTTTGACGTTTAAAGTCAAACATTTATTTTCGAAAGTGATTGAGCCCCTTAACTAATGTGTCAGTGTCAGTGTTTTGGGGTTAGGTATTAATATTTAATACAAACTATTTCCGACATGCGTATAATGGCAGATAACGTCAGGAATCGTGACGTAACCCCATTCGATGGGTATTCAAACTATACATGGTAATAGGATAAGTCCTATCTTATTTGGTATTAGTGAACGTTCAACAATTTTCATGACTAATGTTACACTGAAAAGTGTGAAATAAATATTTTTTACAAAAATTTGGACCGACTCTATTAGTTGGTGCACTGAAAAATACAAAATAATATTAATTCCATTGGTGCTGGTACTTTTGGAGTTGGTGCCTACAACAACAAACTACAACGGCACAACTTCAAAAGTACCAGCACCAATAAAATTAATATTATTTTGTATTTTTCAGTGTACCAACTAATAAGGTCAGACCAATTTTTTGTAAAAAATATTTATTGTTTCACAAGTGCATGATAATGTCATCTGCCGGATAAACCTCTTGGTAGGATCTTACATGTTATTATCCATCAGATAAATACCTTTTTACCTTTTCTTTGAAATGGATTTATTTGAACTTTGAATTTTGTAAAATGTATAACAAGCATCTAAAGGTATGTTTTGCCTTGGAGACTTCTATTTTTGAATTAATTATGTTTCATATATATTACTGTGACTCGAATCGAGAAACACAAACATAACCAACAGATTTATCTCACTAATCCATCATCTTGCTATCGGCTTTCTTTAGAACCTATGAAACATACCTTTAGAAATTATGATTTTTCTGTCATGATAATATTATGTAAAATTAAGTTATAAATTTAGATAGGTAATCGTTATCTTAAAATTAAATCAGCCGAACCTAGTCACGTTACAATATCTTATACAGCTTAAAGCACAATTTTATCAAGGGGGTAGAACGTGCTTCGATTTATAGAAACTTTTCAAAGAAAATCTATATCTTCCCGAAAATATCTAATGGAGGAAGTGGAGGATTGATTTTCCAGAATCAAAAAAGCTAGAGGCTCAAATAAAATGAAAAAAATAATCGTAAATCATTGTTTTGGTGCCTTAGTGTGCCTCAAACTAAGCCCATCGTTGCCAGCGCCTTGTTTTGCCAGGCACGACCAACCATCAGGTACTGCTCAGACACCTTTCGCCGCTTTAAATTTTACCTCAAGATTTTTATGCTCAATTATTAGTAATAATAAATAACGAATATCAGAATTACAAAAGATAATATAACAGGTAAAGTTTAAGTACGGCAACACTGTGTGCCGTTTTCCCCTTTAAAATACATTGTGTATACCCGACCACACTGCATTCTCAGATTGAAACGCTGTTTAGTACTTTTGACTGAACTCTTACACAACTTCAGAATAACCAATAGCAACAAAATAAATATTATATAGTATTTTTCAGTGCATTATTTTGTAACCTGGATAGGTAGTCATGTACTTACTGTTATTATTCGTTTAGTCTCTATTTCTACTAGCTTGTTTACAATAGTTGTTGCTTGTATATTTTATTATGTAGTTCTAGAATTATAGTAGATTTATTCTCGATCCTTCCAGAAACTATATGTGAGGTACAATTAGTCATACTATTGTCAGTTTTACAAGGCTCTAGAACATTATTATGTGCGTCTAGATAATTATAGAACCTTCTCGATGAATGTCATGTCAAAATTAGGATATATAAAGCCGTGTCGATCACGAGTCACGAGACACAGTCAGTCATTAAGTTTTATGAGTTAGTTGATAACAGTCAGTCTGTGGAATCAGATGTTAATAGTAGTTCAGTCGGTAAAGACTGTGACAGTTTAGATTGTCAAAGTGACAAGTTGTGACATTTGTACCATAACAGAAGCTCGTGTACAGAGTGTTTGAAAATAAACCATTGGAAGCAATCTGCGAACTTTTGAGTGTTACGCAAGTGAACTCACCCCACATCGTTTAGCACAGGATTAAACGTTACAATAAAATAAAATCGAACCTGTCCTTTCTAAAAAGTTATTTGTTGGCATTTTTTTAAATTATGTCTTAGATGGATACCAAAAAACAAGTTTATTATTGTAAAACCTGTACTATTAAATTATGTAAATTAAAAAAAAAACTACAGACAGCAATAATTTGAAGTAGGTATCAGGGACTCGCTGTGTAATATAAACCCTACACTCAATAGACATATCATTGAATAGATGAAGTATTTATTATATAAGTGCATGATGAAACATTGTTATAGGTACTCGTAAAACTCGTAAATTATGTGACGCGTAGTTCATAATAGCTGGTGTTATGGTTGGCACAGTAATAAATAAAATTATTTTCCACATACACCACAAAATTATAGGAATTGTTGCAGTTTCATATGCGCACAATACACATAAATGGAGCAACGATGTTGTATCCACTTTTTCTAGGGGTAAAACTGTCTGGGGTATGCAGTCTTATTAGTATGCATCTGACATTTGGGGTAAACAATAGGAAATGGATGCACCTTGTTCAATTACCGAATAAGATTAATTTAATGTTGTAGGTACTGGCTCGAAGATATAAGTCGTTTTTAACCGACTTCCTAAAAGGTGTGGTATGGTTATTGTGATGATAAATTACATAACAATTATCGTACTACTTCTAGATACTATTTTGTAGTAATTGCTGGTCTATACAAACAGAAGGAATGATATGAAGACATTGACTTAATTCGAAGAAAATAATAAATTTAATAATGGAAAGATGTACACACAGATCGGAGATGTGGTCACGCCCGATTCTACCCGGCCGTGCAAGATTTAATAGAAAATAGTTAGGTATGTCCTTTATCCCAAAGAGACATCGACATTTATAAATTGTGATGGTGTTTCCTAAAGCCATCAAATAATATAATTACGAAAAATAAAATAGAGTTCCAGAGCGATATTGAAGTGAGAAAAGAACTATACGAATACAATACTGCTAAATGCTTGAAAAATATCTTTTATTTTTTGATTGACATAAAACATCAGGCTGTCTGAAATATAAAAAAGTTATTTCGTTGACTTGATGCATATTTCTAGTAGAAGTTTACGTAAAATAATCTTTTTTCTTTCTATACCATCCCAATTTCTTATCTCACAATCTTGATAATTTTCGAGAACAACTGTCGACGACAGACTTTTTCCTTTAAATTTCGGTAACCATTATATTAAGCCTCGGAAAACTTGAGGCAGCTCTAGAGCAGCACTTGAGCTTCCCCTTCCCCACTCATTCAATTCACCAATATCTCGAACGCTTATCAAAACTTTTACATGTTAAAGAGGATCTTCCACTCCACTTTTATCGGGACTTTTGTCAAGAGAAGAAAAATGTGACTGACGGGGGATGATCGTCGGTTTTTCATTAGAATCTTTCCCAATCGAACTCAAGAGGGATTATTTTATTTAGAGAGATGAACTGGAGCAATGGGCTACCACTAATAATTTATAGCTCGCTTTGACTGCATAGAGTTTGATAAAACTAGTGCAGACATTGTCACTGTAAATCAGTTGAATGTTATTGTAGTGAATTACCAACTGGACCATAAATCAGTGTGAATGGAATTGGAAACTGGGCAACCCCAACCACAGTCATATGTGTGATTTATAGATTTCCAGGTATTCAATTAGCACTTTGATATTAATCTATTCATTGTGTTATATGGGTAGGTATCTATGGAAAGTTGAGCAATTAACGAACGTATCCAGACAGAAGGTGACACGGATACATAATAGGCGATGTTGGTAAATTGATCATTTTTCCTTATTTTGGATACTTGATTTAGATAGAAAGGTAAAATTAATAACCGCTGCCAGTTTGTAAATAGTTTTTATTACTTTCGGTTCTTGTATCGATGGACTCCGCAGCAATTTCAGGCCCCATACTGTCTAGAGACTTGAAATTTCCAATTCGTACTTAGATCGTAGACATCTCGCCGCCTGTTAAGCTCCAAGTGTGATCCAATATTGATTAATTATATTATCTCATTCAAGCAAGATCGAACTATTTCTTCGACATGAAACGACAATGGTATCCGTCACTGGAATTACGGACGATCATGGAGCGGGTATATACTTCTCTGCTCTCTGGTATACAGGTACTCTTTGGCAGATCGTCGTATATTTTACTCTAAGGTTATGTCGCGCTGTTCACTTTCATCTGTCGCACTTGTCAGACGTCAAACGGTATAATTCTAATTTAAAATTTAATTTTGTGTTGTGGTAGACAAAAAGTAATTTGTTATGGAATTTCTGTTGCTGGCAGGCAGATATACATAAGTGTAGTTCAAATCAAGAAAACCAGAGATAGCAATAGTACTCATCGGTACGGTTCAAATCTTAAATGCCAAATAAAAACTATTTTTTTTTTCAAAATTACACTTGTTGGCTGTCCCTTTCAAAAGAATGAGGTATTTACATCGACTTACCAAACGAAGCCAAAAGTCATCTAACTGCACAACTTCAAAATTACCAGTACCAATAGAATTAATATTATTTTGTATTTTTCAGTGTACCAACTAATCGTCCATCCATTTATTTTGTAATATTTCGCCTCTTTTAAATGAAAAAAGGAACAAGTTTACTTTTTTAAAGGCGCGAATATACATAAAAAAAACATGCAGACAAACAGTCGAATTCGAAAATCCTCCGTTTGGTTCATCGGTCAATAAATAGTGATTATTTTGCCTTCCTCTGTAAGCCCTATCATTTCCGGTGCGAACTTTCCAGACACAGACAAAAGAAATACACCATCTGGCTCTCGAAAGTTTTTTTAACCCATTTGTTCTCATTTATTGAAATATTCAAGAATATTTCTCTCGCACGCAAAAAATATATTTTCCAGTGTCAGATATATGCCCCGGAGATCCTAAGCAGAGCGGAATAAAATCAAATTCTAAAAGCAAAAAAGGCAACTTCTAATAAGAACTTTTATCATTTCTTTATGGCTCAAGGAAAATTAAATTCAATAATCATGTCCCCGGGAATATGAAGACGGCGCGGCAGAGTCGACTCGATCTTTGCAAGATGTGACGTCGTCGTTGTCAAAGCATCGACAAAGATTATTGACCCTATTAACAATTTAAATTTAATAAGCCGTCGAGGATCTGTCTTCTACAAAACCACCCCTATAATACTAGACCACCCACCCACAATCCCCGGACAGAGAATTCATTTCGATATTATTTTCCGACGACAAAGGAAAAAGGACGTGGAATATTCATGCTTTTCCTTGGCATGGCAGATTATCTTTGCGGCTTATTCTGTGAATGAAAGAACAGTGATGAGATAGTAACGGAGATGGGCGAGTACTTACTACCCTTATTGAGTTTTTGTTGAGACTATTCTTAATTTATAGCATTGATACGTCCGCGATATTATCTGGATCCAATATTCAGCAATTAAAATCCAATAATTTCAAATGAACTGGTGTTGCCATTTAATGAAATAGTATCCTGTTACGAATTCTCGATCACTTCCTAACCAAGTAACAGCTCACATGCAAAATATGTACACAAAGTGTGCCTAAAGGAGAGTTCTCAGTTCAAAAATTAACTCAATAATGTTAATTTTACTTGACAATTTACTGATCTAAGTGCACGCCACTGAACAATTTATATAATTGTCCAGTAAAATAAATAAAAATCCATAAGACAGGAACTTCAATTTGATACCTTATTCTAGGCAAAACTATAAGCGGTAGTTCGTCTAAAACAAATATCAACTTTGCAGGGTTACAACTTGCACGTTCATTTATTACACAACAACATGGAGATAGTGTTTATATTTTTTATTTGTTAATATATTTTAAAATACACTTGTGGCAGTATTTCCTCTGGCAAGATTGTCGTTTCATGGTTGGACAAGTTAATGCTATAAATTAAGAATACTCTATATTGGGTAGGTAATTAATACGCGCCTCAGTTCCCCGGACTATGATGACTGCTGCCGATACAAAGCTTCTGCTGGACATTAAAATTTAATCGTGAACGTTCGGCGCAGCAATAAGAAACTCTGAAACGGCTTCATTCTTTGCTTTTTATTAGTGTGAACTTTTGGGTTATGAGTTGGGGTGCGTCTGGCTTTTGAAGTACATATATAAGTATAGTACTGCTCCAAAATTTTGCTGGCTTCTTTCTCAAATTATCGTTAACCTCAAAATGAAATTAGCACAACAATTTCTCTTTTGAAAAGAATTGAGAAAGTATTCTCCATTGTTTTCTTAAGTATAACAAACGTTTCGGGTTATTATTTATATCAGCTTCTTATGTTTTGGGTTTTGTTTCCAGCTGCTATTGCCGAAATTAATTCTTAGAAGATTTGGATAGTTGAAACAAACTGAGAATACATAGAATTTTTTTCTAAAATAATCAATTTATTCATATTATTCATTCTATCTAGGTGTGTTCTTATATCAAACAATAACGTTGGATAGTATGGATTCAAATTCAACAAAAAAATTAAATCTAATTAGATAGTTGACAATGGTATCCAACAAATCTAATAATAACTAAAAAAAAATGAATATTCATTGTCTGAATGGAGACTGCTAAAATATTATATACTGTTATTACAAAAAAATGGACCGACGTTATTAGTTGGTGCACTGAAAGATACAAAATAATTTTAATTCTATTGGTTCTGGTACTTTTGAAGTTGTGCAGTTGCAGTTTGAAAACTTTTCGCACCAACTTCACAAGTACCAGCACCAATAGAATTAATATTTTTCAGTGCACCAACTAATAGATAACGTTGGTCTATTTTTTTGTAAAAAACATATCTATTTCACACTTTTGAGAGTAACATTAGTTACGAAAATCGTTGAACGTTCACCGTTTCACCACGTTTACCCATGTATATCCTTTGCTTTACATATTTGTTACGAGTATTATTTGGAGATCTCTAAACATCGCAGCGGAAATACTTATGTACACATATTTCAGATTTCACCACTGCTTTTACTAGAAAACCGAGATTCTATGGAAAAAAATGTTCAATGTAAATGTTGTTAGAAATAATATGGCCTTTAATTTGGCTTTCTCAGATTTTCAATTTTTTAAAGAAATAGCTCCTTCCACATAGCGAAAATACATATATTTAAAATTTTAACATTACCGAAACTCGAAAACCGTAGCTCTTTTGAAAAAATTTTCAGTTTAAACTTTTCCGAATATTTTCTTCTCTCTAATTCTACCGTCTCAGATTTTTGATTTTCGAAAAGAAATGCCCCCTCTACCCCCTTCGTGGGCGGTTTTAGAGGGAAGGAGACTTAGGATTTGAGTTTTTATGAATATGGGGCCAGTTCTCAAGTCTCCTCTTTCCAATGAATCAAAAATCATCCAAACCGGAGTTCGTTTACTATATACAGCGCGCGCACAAACCAAAAAAAATTACACAGTCGAATTGTAAACCCCCTCTGTTTGTGTTTTTCATGCTTGGCAGGAAGTTTAGGTGTGCAGTTCACTATGCATTCATTTAAATAAAGCAAAGAAAATACAATCCCTTTATATATTCTTTACCTACTTTATTTTATATTTATACAACTGTATCTATGATGCTGAACTTTCCTAAACTACGCGCCTTTGGCACAATTGTCATTTCTAAAAATATCTTTTGGCAGACTTTATGAACATGGTACCCTTAGAGTATGACGTTGCCACGTCAAAGACTATTATTGTAATTGCGCCTATTTTAGAAATATCGTATTAAGGTTCCTAGACGTCGAGGGTCGTACTCATACCACTGGTTTCTTTATGTAATTATTATTTTAATAATAGAATTGATTCATAACTATTCAGACTACTACTAAGTTAGACCGGGTGAGATTTTTGATGTAAAAAATTTTTTATAGTCAAGTACCTATTCGATTGCGTGGAACAATAATTATTTTAAATAGTTATAAAATATTTCTAATGGTTTTTTTATTACTAGGTACACAAGAATTTATGATATATTCGTCAGTTTTTGTTTATTTATATAAATCTGGCATTGTAGATAGCTATCATATACTATCTATTACCAGTAATTTAAACCAAAATATATACACATTCCACATGTCATTCTATTCTGTACTAAATTGAAATCTCCATATTGGATGTTCGGATTAAATAAACTTGAAATACAGTTGAATAATCTCGTTTTTTGTGATACAGCTTTCTGAATTAACATAATTTCCCCTGTATTCATCATAAATAGAGGGAGCATTACCAAGCGTTCTAAAATTCGGAATTTAAATTCACATTGCGTTATTGTATTGTAGATTGTATTATTTGTTTTACATTTCAATTTTGGATGGAATAGTAATCTTGATAATGATTCAATCATTTCGTGTAGCTACTCTTGAAATGAAATATAAATTCAAAGCTGAATTTCATAAAACATCAAAGTATCTATTGCCAATGAGAAGACATGTCATAAAGAATGAATGTGTTCGGATGAACTGTTAAATCAGCGAACTTACGACGGCAGCAATAATAATCGCACATAATAAATAAGTATGCCTGTTATGTAGGGATATTTTTTAATTTCATAAAAAATAATCATAAAAAAATGATACTTGCACACTATATGTGAATGGATAATAATTGTGATTTTTTCCTAATAATTTCCATGTCATATTTCATTGCCGCATATTGATCTGTAGTAGTCGGACGATGTTTTAGAAAGCATATTTATAAATTCAAGCTAAAAATGAACTGTCTATCATCTTTTTTTTGGAAACTGTAACTGATGTATTCAATACCTTTATATCATTATGTAGACTAACACCTTCATTCAATTAGTGGAAATGTTGGTAAGACTTGAAATATGTTCTACTTAGATATTCAAACATCTCGAAAAATAAAGAATGGGTAGGTTATTTATTATATAGGAAGTTTTAGAGGATTTATAATTCATAATAAAATGACAATTATTGTGCCAGAGGCGTAGAGTTTAGGAAGGGTCAGCCTCTCAGATGCAACTATAACATATACCTACCTACTTAACATTTTAATGAAACAATCTTTATATGTTATGATATCGTTATTGTGATGGCTAATTTCATGATATTTATCGTAATATTAACAAGCTGCCAAACTGATGGAGGTTATTCAGTTAGAAGTAAAAAATTACTGTTTTAATTAAAAATATATGGGTGACCTCATGTATAAGCATATTTTTCCGATCAGTGGATTCGTAGAAAATAGACTGTGACCAATGCAATTTACAGATCTCTATCAAGTTCAAAATTAAATATTTCCATCAAAACATTGTGCTATTGTGTCTTCTGTATCTGGAATATTCGCAACAATTTTCATTTACCTCTGTTCATAGTAATTCAATAATCAACTGATGATTAACATGGATTTATTTGCGATATACGTACACGTACAATAGGTCCATACTACAAACACAAATACATTACATGAAATTATGAATTTTGTGTACACAATAGGTGGTTTGAGGGAGGATTCCCTGAACACGTGTATGGCCGTAATTCACCTATTCATATATGAAACCATTCGCCCAATGCTAGATGCTATAGCAGTTACCAGTCAGTATTCTAAAAATATATAATATCGGCTCTCAATATCAATAAATCTTCTCTGATCGATAATATCGTTCGGATTTTGCTATTTAGTAGGACATATTTATACGATCGGCCATTTGGGGCATGGTAGATACATGGATAATGTACTACGGAAAGCAATTTGGTATATTTATACATACTACGACTAAGTATTAAAGGTTATTGGATCAAACAAAATGAGCTTCATGTATATGTATTGATTTGTAATTTGAATAGCAATGCCGAGATATTTTGGGGATGTTGCAAATTTGTTTTTATACTCTCGGTTATGTATGTCAACCTTTTTATAAATTTAATGGTAAAAATTATACATTTGCTTATCGAGATAGTCATTTTTAGGGTTCCATACCAAATTGGTGAAAAGTTTCAGAGAATGTTTATTTATATGCTGCCGCTACAACAAATAATAAGTCCGTCCGTCTGTCAGCGGGCTGTATCTTAAGAACCCTAATAGGGAGACAGTTGAAATTTTCCACAAACTGGGTATTTCTATTTTCGCTATAACATCGAAAAGTCTGTCCGTCCGGGCTCTCATGAACCGTAAAGGTGGGTACAGACATATAACAAAACTTCGTATCGTAACACCGTCGCGTAACAGGTCACTACGTAACAGAGTAACACCGTAACATAGTAACTTCGAGGTGTCCCATCGCTTATCGGTTTTTTGATTCCGCATCAAACAAATGAGACGTACTGATGTTGCACCATTTGTTAGCATGTTTGGACTAGACATCGTATTCTGAAGTGCACGGAAGAATCTACCATTGATTTTATAAACAGTTACCGTAATAAAGAAATTTGATTGGATATAAAACGTTCCAAATATTACAATAAAATAGAGAAGAACTTGCTGTAGAGTTTCGGACAACAGTAGATGAATGCAAAATGAATGTTCTTCTGTCAGCACAAAGGCGAGAGGAAGCCCAAATTAAAAAGAGCCACGGTACGGGCAGTTTGTATAAAAACGAAATGGCAGCATGTTCCGTCAATAAGATACGCGACGATATATTTATACAGAATATTGGTTGACACGCACGCTGTAGGTATCTTCGATGCGTAACCAACAATTGTTGCGCGACGGTGTTGCGAAACAAAGTTTTGTTATATATCTGAACCCACTTTTATAGGTAGAGAGTTAACATTCTCTTACCGCTATAACTGCATCCATCCATGCTTCCGTCAGTCAGCCGTCTGTATCTCATGAATATCGTAATAGGTAGATAGTGGAATTTTGCTTTTCAAATGGTACGGACCCTTCGTGTGAAGATTCGAATCACGACAATTTGAAATGCCTATATGGAACCCCTTTTAAGAGACAGTGGAGGTTAGGTGATACATCTGCTAAAAAGTTTATTCATTCTCTATACAAAAATCTTATTATTTCGAAATTTATTGCAAAAATAAACATGAAAATAATTAAACAAGGTGATAATAAATTTTCACTTATATATTTAAACACATGACTATTGTTTTGGCACAGTGTACCTTTTTCAAATGTGAGTCTAAACTAATTCTAAGAGAAAAGGTGTCTAATTTATATATATTAAAGATGGATACGGTAAGTAATTAAGAAACTATATATACCTAGGGGGCTGGAATTTTCTTCGATTTGGTCATTCCATCTTTAATATATAAATTAGACTTTTCTCTTAATTTAGTTAAGACTCACATTTGAAAAAAGTACTGACTGCCGAAACAATTGTCATGTGTTTTAGTATATAAGTAGAAATTTATTATCATTTTGTTTCAATTTATAATGGATCTCCATCAAGGATCAGCCAATACAGTTTTATTAAATCATCTGATTATCAAAATTCGCATAAAACACTAAAAAACTCAATAAATTTGTTGTATGCTTATTTCATTATAATCAAAAAGTAAGATAAAATCATTTCAGTTTTGCTTTTGGATGGTTTCAGCCAGACGGACTTGTTTTGGAGGGTAGGGGCGAGGATCAATCGAATGACCAGCACTATCACCTGATCTTACTCTATAAGTTTTCTTATGGGGATATAAATATGTACAATTTGGTATAAGTAACTAAACTACGATTTTTTTTTTGATCTTACTAAAGAATAAGAATTATAACTGGGATCTTTATATTTTTGTATAGAAAAGGGATTCTTTAGTGACTTTTTTATTGATCTTCCATCATCATTTTTGACTTCAAAAATGCATAGATAATGTATGCAGAGATTGTTTCGAACTTTATCAGTTTGAATAGTAATTACAGATTAACAGATTTGTCAAATCGATTCTTTATTTACGTTTACAAACATTACATGATAAGGGCAATATCACTTGTCAATAATTAACCAATCACACCACAAGTTCGTTTATTTATTACCGGCGAAGCAAACGGAGGAGGTATACAATTCGACTGTATGTCTGCATGTTTTTATGCGCGTTTTGCATAGTAAACGTGCTCCGATTTTGATGATTTGATCTCATTGAAAAAAAAATCAAAAACTTCTTTTAAAGGGGGTGGTGGGGGCAATTTTTCCCGAAAATTGAAAATTCTAGATGACTAAATTAAAGAAGAAATCATATCCAGCAACATTTGATCTGGACATTTTTTTAAAAAATCATAGGTTTCCGAGTTACAGCAGCAGTAAACTCTGAAATATATGTATTTCAGTGATGTTTTGAAATCTCTGAATAGGTATGAGTAATGCTTGTTACGACTTATGTTACACTCAAAAATGTGAAATAAATATTTTTTTCCAAAAAATTGGACCGACTTTAATAGTTGGTGCACTGAAAATAATATTAATATGTACTATTGGTTCTGGTACATTTGAATTTGGTACCAAAAGTTTTCAATCTAATTGCAAATGCACAATTTCAAAATTACCAGTATCAATAGAATTAATATTATTTTGTATTTTTCAGGGTACCAACTAATCGTCCATCCATTTATTTTGTAGTCGGGTCAATTTTTTGTACAATATATATATGGAAATTTTTTGAACATCGAATTTGACAACTGATTATCATAATATATTAAACATGTGATCAGCTGATTCTAATCAGTGCCAATTTAACAATATGACAACGCTGTAAACTTGTGACAAGATCCAACTACAATATTGGCTAAGATTCAAATTGCAACAATTCTGAAACATTATAAAGTTTACAGAAATCTTTTTTTTTGTTTTTAAACAAATCTCCTTCCCCTCATAACAAATAGATCGATCTGGCGTGTGGCGGTATCAGACCATGACGCAGTTTGTTGTAAACGCGTCAGTGATTCTTGGGCTTGTTCCCACGTGCCAAATCAATTCACCCCAACCACCCCCCACTCCCCCCTCCCCCCTTTCCATTGTATTTCAAAATCGTTAATCCTCTAAAGCGTAGTTACAAAATTTCCCTATGGATGTGTTGGTATATTGGGTGGGTAAAATGTTTTGAGTTTGATAAAAGACCAAAATAAGACACCATCTTGTTTATTAAGAAAATTTCCAAGATGTAATTTGTCACTCGAATAGTGATTCAATCAGATCCATATGTGTTGTGGCACCTTCATGTATAAACCTTCTTACAATATTATAGAAAACTTTGCAAATGTTTGCCTTACAATCTCAATTGAGTTTCTTTATTACGGAATACTGAAATTATTCATTGCATTTCTGCAGTAGAAAGTTTTTATACTGTACATAATGTTGATGAATTTTCTTCGTTAGTTCATTTTTTTCGCGCTCAAAGTCTTCTAGTTTTAAAATATTATTAATTTTGCAAATTTGTATCTACCGCTAAATCATCAATTTTAAACTTAGATACCTACGTGTAAAGCACAAATACCTATGTGATGAAAAGATTTGCTTCCGTATTAATTTCTCAATAATTTTGTGTTAACTTTACACTTGCAAATACACACTTATCTTTGTTTACTAGCATAAAATTATTAAGTTGGTTTTAGCTTTACAGTGTTTTTTCGCTGAGAATATCAGTTACCTCCATCCCCCGTACATTTGCTACATCCGCTACATCGAGTATCAACCTGAGACGAAACACCAAGTATACCTACCTATCTACCCGAGAAATAAAGCACGAAGGCGAATCTCGCTCTTATTGAGCTGTGGGGTTAAATTAAACAATGTAACGTTATATGACCATTTATATACCTAGTTCAATATTTGCCATGCCATTGGCAACAAATGTTTGCTATATATGGGAAATTCGATACTCGATTGTTTAAGGCAAACCAGGTCGTCGACATACATACAGTCCGGATATTAGTTTCAAATACACTTTTCCACCATCGCCGCTTACGATTACATTACACTGGGTGTCCGGAAAACAGGTCTACAACATGTAAACTTTCAGACTCCTAGGCGAAAAGTTGATGGATTTATCCAAACTTATTTGTATCGGAAAGTGCATCGCTTAGCCATCAGAGGGCTCTTCCCAATTAATTCATCTACCCGATTAAATATTTGGTTTTGTTATTACCCTGATGGTGTAGAACTTATGAACGATTATTTTCATATGACGTCATTATTTTACATTTATTATTTTTGAACTGAACTCAATATAGCACTCAAAAACGTAGTTTTGTACAAAATACTAAAATGGCGGCAATCCTTCAGCACGTTTTCAGGTATTAAAACATTTTTTCCCCATAAATCTTCAAAATCCTCTGATGGCTAAACGAAACACTTTCGAATATAAGTAAGTTAGGCTAAATCGAACAATTTTTAAACCAGGAGTCTGCCACATATTTCCCGGACACCCTGGACAAGAAGAGCTCGTTATTATCATTCTCATCGATCCGAAACACATAGAGGCGAGAAAGAAGAGTTGTTTTCGTGTTTTCCGCCACGTTCCGGTTCTTTACTATCTTCAAATTGATTCTGAACACTCTTGTTAGTTAAATGGATGAGCGAGCTTGTTTTTGAAGCATTTCGAAACTATATGACTAAGTGCTTCAACTTCAAGTATTTCTAGATTCGACAATTAATCTGGTGAATTGGCTAATGCCTCATGCTATTAGTTTCTTCTCTCACCAGAAGTGATGACATCAGGAGAGAAATCGAAACGTATTTTCGTTAAGAAATTAAAATTTTAAAGCTGTTGTCCCTGGAAAAATTCTCAAAGAAACCTTAATTACGGATACTACATTACAAATATCCCAATGTGAGATGTTGTCATCTTGAGTGAAAATAAGTATCTTCATTGTTTTCACAATTGAAAACAAGGGATCAATCTTGATCACTGCATTATTCAATAATACTTAGTATCTAATTTTTTACTCACTGTTTGCTAATTAGTAGGTATATATTCAAAATATACCTCCATATTTTATTTTAAAATAACGAAATTAACGTGACCTTGAAGTTGACAGTGACATTTCAAGTCATAAAATTTATCTCTGACTTGATGTCTCGTGGCGGAGGTTATCTCTACTATTTATATTTTTCTCTTTTCAATGTTCAGCATCATACTTACCTGGTTTTGAAACAATATTTTGCCTTTCCATTATCCATAATAACATAAAAATATATATGTATAACTTTGAGTTTTCAAGAAACAGGCAATAATAAACAAGTCATTCTGGGTCAGTTCTTTGAACATGCTACTCTTTTGCAAAACACTCGACAGTCACATCTATGGAGAAGCGAAGCTTGTGTAAGGTGTCAAAATATACTCTACATATGGGTTCTGAATAGATCGAGAATATATCTATCTTACCTAATTGCCTACCCATTTCTTTCAAGTTACCGACTCACTACCGAAAGATAACACTCCACTCCGCAACACCCATCTCTCGATCTTATATTATTTACAACCTGCTTTGAGGATAGCTGGTTGAATTCTCTTGCATTAAAATTCCCATACCTACTGGTGGCACAATGTGCACTCAGAGTTGCCTAATCGATAAAAACTATTGCCACATGTTTTATTGAGATAAAGGTTATGTTTCGAGTTTAATTTTGATTATAACTGTCAATATCAAAAAAAATTCTGTCAAATGTTAATATTTTGTGACGTAGAACATTCTAACCTATTAAAAGGCTGATCAGCTGATTACAATCAATTTAGATTTGAAGATTTGACGTTGGAAATATCATATCAATTTACCTACCATATCCAATACAACTGGTTACCTAAATAGGGCTTATTTAAGTATCTATTTCATAGCTAAAATGACATGAATTTCCCCAATTTTAACACTCTAAAACTAGATAATGGCTTAAATTGCAGGTAAAGCTTTGAAATAATAGAACACACCTTCTTCTTCAAAACTAAGTGAATAAGAAGTTATTCCGCTCCTGGAAGATTTTCATGAAGAGATAAATAAGAAAGGAGAACGGGCGGTATGTGTTTGTGTGTGTTAGTTCATTGAAGCGCGTCTATGCGCAGAATTGATTACAGCTCACTGAACCGAGTTCATCACAAATCGCGTCGTTCAATAGAACCACATGTGTGGAAATTATGTGTGAAATATGAGACGAAAAGCCCCCATGATGAACACATCACCACTTTGTGTTGTATTGTGATAAATGTCTATTTACAAACATACAAACACTATTGTCTATTTTTTGTAATACAGTATGTCCAATTAAGTCGGTACCCTATGGAAAACTTTTTTATCAATTACAGTGAGCTAGAAATAGAGGTAGTCGAGTCAGTCGATCTTCCTTCGGTTCTGGTATTCACCACTCACCTCACGGCCGGTCCGTTCAATACAGGAATAGCGGAGTAAGGATGTGTACATTAAGCTTTTCAAAAAATAGATTCTGCTTACGATGTTTCATTGCGTGCAGGAAATTATTTGCTTGATAAACGTTCTAATAATTATTGCTCTGATAAAAACATATGCTTCAGTTTCCTTTGTAATAAATAATTATGAAAATGTAAATATTAAATAAATGTTTTGAAGGGGTGCAATTAAAAAAAAATCTGGTGTGTCCACTCACACGACTTTCCTACAGGCAAATTCCAGTGAATGATAATAGCGGTAGTTAAGAAAAAATCCTCTGCAAATCGTGCTACCACTAATTTTTTTCAGGATATCAAGACAAACAACAATGGCCATATAACATTTTCTCTTAAGATGAAACTTTTAACCAGAATCTGAAGAAACTTATGGAAAATATGAAGTTTTATTCAAGCATAACTTTTTTTATGCCTTTTCTCAGAGATGGCATACACCCACATACAGATGTGGGTGGTAAAGGGCTCTCAGAAGAATACTTTAGACAAGTTTAATCAAAATCCTTAGAGCCGTTTTTGCGCCGCCCTCTTGAGAAAATCACGTTTTTTTGGCTATAGCTCAGTATCCAGTGTATACAGGATTCTCATTCACTGCCACCGGCGAGTGTTATTGGTACCAAACAAAATAAAAAAAGAAAGCAACAAAATACACCGATCCGATCCCGAGATAACGCTGTCACATACAGATAGACAGACAGACGGACTAATGGCTGAAAATATGTATATTAGACTTAAAAAACTCTGAAACATCAACATTTCACACGATTACAATAATTTCCTTATAAGTACAGCAACTATAGTAGCGTAGGAAAGTAAAAAATCTGGTGTGTGCATAACTTTTTTTATGCCTTTTCTCAGAGATGGCACACACCCACATACAGATGTGGGTGGTAAAGGGCTCTCAGAAGAATACTTTAGACAAGTTTAATCAAAATCCTTAGAGCCGTTTTTGCGCTGCCGTCTTGAGAAAATCACGTTTTTTGGCTATAGCTCAGTATCCAGTGTATACAGGATTCTCATTCACTGCCACCGGCGAGTGTTGTTGGTACCAAACAAAATAAAAAAAGAAAGCAACAAAATACACCGATCCGATCCCGAGATAACGCTGTCACAGACAGATAGACAGACAGACGGACTAATGGCTGAAAATATGTATATTAGACTTAAAAAACTCTGAAACATCAACATTTCACACGATTACAATAATTTCCTTATAAGTACAGCAACTATAGTAGCGTAGGAAAGTAAAAAATCTGGTGTGTGCATAACTTTTTTTATGCCTTTTCTCAGAGATGGCACACACCCACATACAGATGTGGGTGGTAAAGGGCTCTCAGAAGAATACTTTAGACAAGTTTAATCAAAATCCTTAGAGCCGTTTTTGCGCTACCGTCTTGAGTAAATCACGTTTTTTGGCTATAGCTCAGTATCCAGTGTATACAGGATTCTCATTCACTGCCACCGGCGAGTGTTATTGGTACCAAACAAAATAAAAAAGAAAGCAACAAAATACACCGATCCGTTCCCGAGATAACGCTGTCACAGACAGATAGACAGACAGACGGACTAATGGCTGAAAATATGTATATTAGACTTAAAAAACTCTGAAACATCAACATTTCACACGATTACAATAATTTCCTTATACAGCAACTATAGCAGCGTACGAAAGTAAAAAATCTGGTGTGTCCACTCACACGACTTTCCTACCGCTCGCAGGCAAATTCCAGTGAATGAAAAACTTTACACTATTACAATACTCTCCTTACATAGCGACGATAATAGCGGTAGTAAAGTAAAAATCCTTTGGTCAAATTATGCTACCACTCATTTTTTCAGCATGTCAAGACAATCAACAATGTTGATGTAACATTTTTTCCCAAGATGAAACGTTTAGCCAGAATCTGAACAAACATGTGGAAAATACGGAATTTAATTCAAGCATAACTTTTTTTTGTGCTTTTTCTCAGAGATGGCGCTATATGTGAGCTCTGTTAAGCTAGCAGTGACAAGTTATCAGAAACAATCGAAACCGGCATGGGAATTTCTTGCTAATTAGATGCTAATTAGTTGCTAAAATCCCGATTTTGTTGCTCGAACCAGTTTTGAAAAAATTGAGTTACTGCTATCTTAATGTGTAAGATAGCAGTGAAACCACTAAAAAATATTTTTTTTCAATTCTAACACCACCTGAATTTGTTGCTAATTTGTTGCTGGAAGATAGTATAAGGAAAATTGAAAAAATATTAAAAATAAAAAAAATATGAAAAATATAAAAAATTAAAAAATATATTGAAAAAATGTACTTTACAGTACTTCTTCCTAATGCTACACTAATCCAAAACTCAAAAAAATAGTAAGTAGTTAGGATATCCACTGATTAACCTGAAATCAAGTATTGTTGTTGAAGCTATTAGAATTCCTATATTTTCTCTCTTAATTTCTATCAGAAATTTTGTTGCTCATTGGATAAGTCTTTATTAGTGCTTGAATAACCAGCAAGAAAATCTAAACAAAGAATATTACCAATAATAAACTTGTGACTGATTTTGGTTGGTGTCGCTATCAGAATACCTCCATTTTCGGTTTTAATTTCTAGCAGAAATTTTGTTGCTCATTGGATAAGTATTTATTAGTGCTTGAATTACCAGCAACAAAATACAAAAAAAGAATATTACCAATAATAAACTTGTAACTGATTTTTTTTGGTGTCGCTATGAGAATACCTCCATTTTCGGTTTTAATTTCTGGCAGAAAATTTGTTGCTCATTAGATAAGTCTTTATTAGTGCTTGAATTACCAGCAACAAAATACAAACAAAGAATAATACCAATAATAAACTTGAGACTGATTTTTATTGATGTCGCTATCAGAATACCTACATTATCTCTCTTAATTTCTAGCAGAAATTTTGTTGCTCATTGGATAAGTCTTTATCAATACTTGAATAACCAGGAACAAAATACAAATAAAGAATAATACCAATAATAAACTTGTGACTGATTTTTGTTGGTGTCGCTATCAGAATACCTCCATTTTCGAGATAATTTCTGCCAGAAATTAAAACCGAAAACGGAGGTATTCTCATAGCGACACCAAAAGAAATCAGTCACAAGTTTATTATTGGTATTATTCTTTTTTTGTATTTTGTTTCTGGTAATTCAAACACTAATAAATACTTATCCAATGGGCAACAAAATTTCTGCTAGAAATTAAAACCGAAAATGGAGGTATTCTGATAGCGACACCAACAAAAATCAGTCACAAGTTTATTATTGGTTATATTCTTTGTTTGGATTTTGTTGCTGGTTATTCAAGCACTAATAAAGACTTATCCAAAGAGCAACAAAATTTCTGCTAGAAATTAAGAGACAAAATATAGGAATTCTAATAGCTTCGACAACAATACTTAATTTCAGGTTAATCAGTGGATATCCTAACTACTTACTATTTTTTTGAGTTTTGGATTAGCATAGCATTAGGAAGAAGTACTATAAAGTACGTTTTTTCAATATATTTTTTAAATTTTTGTTATATTTTTTCATAATTTTTTATTTTTAATATTTTTTCAATTTTCTTTATACTATCTTCCAGCAACAAATTAGCAACAAATTCAGGTGGTGTTAGAATTGAAAAAAAATATTTTTAGTGGTTTCAATGCTATTTTACACGTTAAGACAGCAGTAACTAAATTTTTTCAAAACTGGTTCGGGCAACAAAATCGGGATTTTAGCAACTAATTAGCACCTAATTAGCAACAAATTCCCATGCCGGTTTCGATTGTTTCTACTAACTTGTCACTGCTAGCTTAACAGAGCTCTATATGTGGGTGGTAGAAGACTCTCAGAAGAATACTTTAGGCAAGTTTAATCAAAATCGTTAGAGCCGTTTTCGCGCTATTGTCTTGAGCAAATCACGTTTGTTAGCTATAGCTCAACACCCACTGTATATAGGATTCTCATTCAGTGCCACCGGCGAGTGATATTGGTACCAAACAAAATAAAAAAGAAAGCAACAAAATACACCGATCCGTTCCCGAGAGAATGCTGTCACAGACAGACAGACAGACGGACAGACAAAGCATTGGCTGACAATATCTTTATTAGACTTAGAAAACTCTGAAACGTCAACATTTGTAAAAATCTCGATACCGAAAATTTCACACGATTACAATACTTTCCTTATACAGCTACCATAGTAGCGTAGGAAAGTAAAAATCATCGTACTAAAAATGCCTTGCTAGCTAATTTATCATTTTATATAAATAACTTATTATTTACGAAAAACTTTAAATAACTAAATTGATAGTAGCTAGTTAATTTGGTAATAAACTACATAATAATTATCTTCAATAATAGAATATTGGCTAGTTATACAGTGCTTTTCTTCAATGCCCCCCCCCAGTTTATTTTTAGAACAAGGCAACTCAAAAAATTGAAACTTGGGATAATGAAATTGATGCATGAATACTATATTTTGGAGTAAAATTGAAAGATGAAACTTTTAAGATGGCTATTGGGCGCCATCTGGGAAAAAAAAATAAATTGAAAGGGGGGTCTTGTGACACATCTTTTTGAAGCTCCTGACGAATACTTCACAACCCTAAAATATAAAGTCAATATCTTCACCTACTACAAAATGGCGGAACATTTAATAATTACCTGAATCCTAACACATTAATATCGATACATCCAGAAATATTTGTTTTTCTCTGCCATATGGCAAGAAATGTCAGTACTACAACGAACATCATTGTTCAGTTAAAATATTCTCATTTAGTTTTTGGTTTCACAAGTAAATGGGTACCACGTGAACTATCTCTATCTATTTAGGTAATTATGGCCAAAAGATTATATGTCGAAACATTTCAATTACACATTTTTCAAAAAAATGTACGGTTTCCGAATCGCACCAGTGGTAAAGTCTGAAATATGTATATTTCCGCGATGTTCTGAAATCTCTGAATAAGTATAAACGACGTATTATCTTCTTTGGTGAACTTTGAATGACTTTGATGACTAATGTTGCACTCAAAAATGTGGAATACATATTTATTACAAAAATTTAACCGACTTTATTGGTTGATGCACTGAAAATACAAAATAATATTAATTCTATTGGTTCTGGTACTTTTGAAGTTGGTGACGTTTTTAATCTAACTACAACAGCACAACTTCAAAATTACCAGTACCAATAGAATTAATATTATTTTGTATTTTCTAGTGCACCAACTAATGAAGTCGGTTCAGTTTTCTGTAAAACATATTTATGTTGTAACATTATAAAACTTGTAAATTATTGAACACAATATTATTAAAATGTCTTCATTGGGCCTTTTATTTAATATGGGCAAAGATTAAATACACCAAGATAGGACAGACAAGGCAGATAAAATGTGAGAGAGATAAAATTTGCTCACCAGCTCACCAATTTAAAGAGCCAGGTAGGCGATTCCAATGGCGTCGGCGCATAATTTTTTCCAAGGGGTCATTAGCAACGATTAAATACTATATTATCGTTGATATTACTCTATTTGTGTCATTGACTGAATGCATTCCGCAGAGTGAAATTCAATAATTTTGTTTTATTCTTTGTTTTTGAAATATGGAAGATGAATAAAATCGGAAGAAGAGAGGTGCATACTGTATTTACAAAAACTGTACGTCTTATTTGTGTTCTGATGAGAAAAAAGTGAGTGTTTTTTGAGTTTCCTTGGATGAAATCAGGTTAGAATTTTGAAATAATCTCAATTTTCCAATGATACTGAGATAATTTGTACATTTAATTTATGAAAAACCATCGTGTTGATTTTGTCAATTATTGCTCAGTATTATCCAAAACTATAATATAAAAAACATTACTAATAGAAGATTACTATTCTATTGTAGATGTTAGAAAATCTATATCTACAAAATTTTATATTAAGAAATCCTGTGAACTCATTGTTTCAAATATTTATTAATGTTGAATATCATTATCCCTGCCCAAATTTTCCCCTTATTTATTTAATAAAGCTGTAGGTATATTAAATTAAGAATATATTATCTCTTGAAAAATAATAATAATAATAGATCATCAATTCGTATACGAGGTTTGTCAAAAAATGTAAATTTAACTTAAGAGTTAAGTACCCTGATTTTTAAGAATATCGAACATATTTATTGAGAAATGTTGATCCTAATTTAAAACTACGGTTAAACATCCATTATTATCAATCTACCATGAAAAACGCTATTTTGTTATTTTTACCAAGTTTTACCTAATATTATTAATGTCTACAGATCTATTTAATCTAGGATGCACTGATGAATAAATTCAGTGCACTCAATATTGAGTATCAACATTTACTTACACTCATTGATGCTACAAAGAATTTGTCAATATTTGAAATTTAAAATACATTCATAGTAGCAGTGACTTGCTTCTGAGTAATCACTAAATTGATATTTCTTTATTGTTTCCTCTATGTTATTTTTCTGCACTATCCTCGTACAAATGCAGGCGAATGAAAATTTAATAATACTCTGTACCTATATATATCTATATTTTATGTTGGTAACAATATACTTAATGAGTTGTATTGATGTTTCCACAATTTACACAACTATTTAAAACAATAATAATTACTGATTTATGTTCCGCCAATTAATCCAAACCTCGCTCTCTAATGAATAAAATATGAATCAATTATTTGAAATTGCAATCGGCATAAATATTATTACACAATGAGGGTGCAGTAGTTGGTTTCAGAGAGAAAAAACATTCAATTTGAGATTATTTACAGGGTAGATATAGAGCGAAAAATATATTTTATGAATCATGATGGAAATTGAAATGCACGTTGCTGGAATAATTGATTGGTTATCTATCTCTGCGTGTATATTATTTATACTGTTTTGTTGATCAATTTTGACCTATAATAATGAATATTTAGTTTGCAATTATTCTGAAATGCTTGGTTGGTGAATCTGAAATATCTAAAACCTTGACCACTAAGACTTTAAATATCCAATTCCTCTACACAGGTATATAAGTATTCATATTCATATTAAGTAGTATTATTTTATGTTGATAACAAAAACTATCCGTCACTTATTGAACTACCTCTGCCCCCGTATAATCTAAAATTTAGCAACTAGTTGCAATCGCGTTGTTGTCTCAGTGTTGCCATAGTCTAGTATACGCTTTCTATAAAATATTGGATATAAAAGAGAAAATTGCAATTTCATTGAAAACATGTTAAAAGTAATTTATTATTCACAAATACATGCAATCAACCTCACTTTGATAACTTTTACTCGAGTATCAGTTTAGGCTCAAGACTGGCAGAGCGACAACACTGTACCAAATCGACGTTTTTATGGCGACGATTGTGCGATAGTCGCGGTCACGTTGCAGTTGCTATTTACGTGATAACACCGCCGGTATGTGTCACTATAACCATGAAACACAAATTGGGAATATTTTGACTAAACGATACGCTGGGATCAATATGTTCTTGCCATCTGAATTTGACAGGTAATTTTTGCGATAACACAAGAAAAGAATGAATACAATTTCGCCAGTTCGGTTAGGACAATAATTCAGTGACGTGGCAATTTCGGAAAAAACTTTTATATCCTATAAAAAATTCTGCTTTGAGAAAATTATATATCTAAAAAACAGTGTATTTCAAAGTCAATTATATAACCGATTTATCATGATGGACAACATGAGCTTGAAATACTGTCGTAGCTTATCAACAAATTTACTAGACATTCTCATGACAATAAGATGCGATGCGATTTGTTCGTATGTCATTTCAGACAGACGCCAACATTCATCAAACAAACTTATAGCTAAGTCTATCTAAGGAGTGGATAGACTTTGCTTATAAGTAATAGGTCTCGTAATAGGTACTAATGTTGTCGATAATGATCCAAGACATCATCTGACTATTCGAACTGCCTAATTCACGTATAACATTATAATATCATACTTATCGCATGCGCTATCGAATCGTCGCTTTCCACTTCAAAAGGTCCCATATTCAGACTGAATGTATATATATATATATATGTATCCATATCTAATATTGATTCCAACTGGGATTTCATCAGGATTAACTGGTTATATACTATGAGAAATATTATCACCTTCGCAAATGTCCTACAAATCTAATTAGGATTTACGTTGCCATTTCGCATTAGATAGTATATAAATTATATAATATTCATCTGACAGGCTGACTTAACATGTGAATACATTAATCTCATTCGTTAAAATATAATTACAAAGATCAGTGTGGCCGAATTGCATCCAAAACTTCTTAGTATACAGAGATCAAAAAAATCATACCCAATGTTGATTTAATTTGAGATCATCTCTTTACTTTCATCATTTGAAATTGCCACTTTAGCAGAGAATTTTAAAACAATCACACGCGGAAATCTGCGAAACTGGGAAACTTAAATAAACAAACGCAATAACAACTTTCCGAATTAATCCAAATTATTTTTGTTTACAAACCTAACGAAAGTTAAAATTAAATAATTTTCGCTACGACAGTAATATCAGAAATTTTGTGACCAGCGTTAGTGATATTACATACAACTGGAAAAAATCTTACACAACTTTACAGTATCGACGCCAAATAATGTCATTTATATATTAAATTCACATTCAATTTATCTTCAGCAGTTACTATATAGGTACACTATTTAAATAAAAAGAAAAATGCAAGATAGACTTTTTTTCCATCTAAGAGATAGATCCTATAACGCGCTCTGACATTTGCTGCTTCGAGCTGAATTGAAATTCAAAAGGAATATCATCTACCTCTATACATTTTAAGAGCACCATTCAAGTACCGCTGCGGAAACACAAGCAGCCTTTGAATTTGTATTATATTTTGTTCAAAGTATATTCAGTAACAGTCCAATTAAGTCGCTTGTATCATATTACGTTGGTAGTTTTCCAAGTCCTCTACAATGACATTTAAGTTTTTTTTCTGTTGCTTTAAATAGAAGCTACTCTTTTTCTCCTTTTTCACATTTCCAAGAACTTTGCTTATTGCACGCGTAATTATACAATTACGTCATTGCCTTGTAGAAATGTCACGATACACCAAATCAACAGACCGTATAGTATATTATTCAATTTTTCATTATAACATGTCATTTGTTAAAAATTCTTGAATGCTTTTAAATTATCTTGCAACACCTACTGAGTGTCCCATTAAAAGTTGTCAATTTTATCAGTCCTAACGATGAGTTATCATTCTATCACACTAGTGTGTAAAGTAACAAAGTAGTGTCTAAGAAATGCCTACACGCAAGAATCAGAAGCATTCCATTATAGGTAGGTTTGTTTTTTTAAAGGTTATAAAGTTGCAAAATTGGAATTGATTAGAATAAAACGATTACCTGTCATAGTTGGTTGTTATATTTATCTTTCAATATATTTTACTTGAATGAAAATAATATTTGAACTTGTACAATGTATATTTAATTTATATTTACTATTTACATTATTTACAACCCAGTGATATTTATTTAATGGTCCCCTACTAAGGACCCACCGAAGTGCCAGACAGCACTGGGCGTCTGCCCCAGACTGACTGAATCCACAGCAAATCCTCTCCAATATATTATAGGCAAGCTCCTCCTTCTCGAATCTTCAACAGACATCTTCCAACGCCACTCGAACTTTCCACCACTAGCGCGAACTTACTAGATGCTTCCCTGGCATACATCGCTGACCAATAGCAGCATGCCCCACACTCACACCACCCAGGCCCACCAACTTCCGTACTCGTCAAGGTGCTCCGCCCTCTGAGGAATCGCACACGCCTACGATAATGGGCGCCGAAGCCAAGTTTGTTACAATATACATCAAACGGAAAGTTGATTCGTATGTAGGCATTGTACATATTGATAATTATTGTAGGACAGCCATCGTGTGCTTAAATTGTCCTTGTCTGGTTATAAAAAGCATAAGCCACCAGAAGGGAATAAGGGAATAATACCTGGCCGTCTATAAATTCATAATGCTCGAGTTGATTCCTTAATCCGACAATGAATCCAATTACCGAGGGTATAATCGTCGCGACCGCAATACCCTCTCATTCCCCTGTCAAGCTATATAGTAAGGTATAAACGCGCTCAACTAAGGGAAGATAGATATAGTAGGATGAATCTTCTCCTTTGAAATAATGTTTATGTATAACCTTATCTCTCTTAAATGCAAACTCGTATTAGCTGGGACACTGAAATGATATTAAATTCAACATTCATTAATCAAACAAGCAGAATTTATCCTTCCTGAGGAATGAACATGTTTTCGCAATGATTTAGGTTATTGAATTTAGGACGAGGAAGACGGCAACAGGAAGCCGAGTATCCTTATTTGTCCTCCCCCCACCCCCATGGCAAGGCATTGTTACTTGTCATCTGATTATAATTTGGTTTCTGGGTTATTTCAAGAGAGTACTTGAGGTAACATGGTTTATGCAACTGAAAGCTATTTATTCATTATTCATAACAATACTCATTCTCCTGGGAGTATTCACAAGGATAATAATGTTATGAGAAAATGTATTCATGCGATAGACATATTCATTTGAATTCACATTCTATCATGAGCAAAATTAATAGAACCCTATAAAAACATCATGTTATACGTTGGTCATATTTGCTACTAAAGAGAGTCGGTTCAAATACTATTCTTTTAGAGTTCTTTAAAACCAATGAAAAAACAGAAGCCTTATTGGATATCTTTCATATTTCTCAGACTATTTTTACTAGATAGAAATAAATATTTTTTTTACAAAAAATTGGAGCGACTTTATTAGTTTTTGCACTGAAAAATACCAAATAATATTAATTTATTAGTACTGGTACTTTTGGAGTTGGTGTCTACAACAACAAACTACAACGGCACAACTTCAAAATTACCAGCACCAATAGAATTAATATTATTTTGTATTTTTCAGTGCAACACCTAATAATGCCGGGGTCCAATTTTTTGTAAAAAAAATTATTTCACATTTTTGAGCTTAACATTAGTGAAAAAAAAAATGCTCTTCCAATTAGCGGAAATACGCATATCACATATTTCAGAATTTACCATTGCGAAACTCGAAAACCGTAACTCTTTTGAAAAAAATGTTCAATTTAAACTTTTCCGGATATGGTCCCATCTCTAAGTCTGCCTTCACAGATTTTCGATTTTAGAGAAAAATTGCCCCCTCCACCCCCTTTGGGGGTTTTTGGAGGGAAGAAGATTTCGGATTTGAGTTTTTGTAAATATGGGACCAAAAAAATCTAAATACAAAAGTTGTTTCTACTAAAATGATCTTTATTTTTTCTATTTTTTCTAATCGTCACTTTGTTATATACAGGGTGGTGAAACAAAGTTACATTTTTTATGTATTTATATTTTATTACATTTTTAGATAGTCCTTTCAAAGACAAATTTAACGATATATATGACTATGGGTATTCGATGCACGGTTTCGAATTTATTAGCGATCATCTTCAGAATTCAAGGTATGTTTAAACCATCATTGTTGGGTTGCTCATAAACTTTTTGAACTTTTATCCACGTATTATTTTTAAGAAAATAATGCTTTTCTTCAGGCAATGATCAAATTTAAAATATTTTCTTTAAATGCGCGGTGTTGCCACGATTCGCAAAATGATACTTTTCTCAATATTATTAAATGCGACACCCTGTATATTACTGGATTTTAGAATAGCCACTTTAATAGCAATTTCAAATATATAACATAGTACGGGTCTCTGACTTACCGTTTTGGCTTGATTGACAAATAAAATTAAAAATTGAGAATAGGTACCTAAGATTTAAATTATTAAGACATGAAACTGGGAATTAGCTCCTTATGAACTTGTTCAAAACCGTGTTAGGGCGTTGTTAAGAAGTCATAATTATAAACAGAATATCAAGCTTTGCACAATTTTATTTCTACGTTTATATGTCTACGTGAAATGACAAAAAATTATATATTATATACTTACAAGTAAAATTATACCCATATTCATATATGTCATTGAATTTGTCTTTGAAAGGACTGTTTAAAAATGTCATAAAATATAAGGTGTTCTATTTAAAAAATGTAACTTTGTTTTACCACCCTGTATATAACAAAGTGACGATTAGAAAAATTAGAAAAAAGTAAAGATCATTTTAGTAGAAACAACTTTTGTATTCAGATTTTTTTGTAGCCCCGTAGGTTTCGAGATAATGTATAGGCCCCTCTTGAACGAGCCACCCTGTACCTTCTCTGAAAAACTAACATTGAAGCTCAATATGAAGTGGCCGACCATATATGTATATTAAAATACTCACATTTCATAAAATGACCAAGTATATAGGTAATACTCCATATATAATTTATTCATTAACGTTTGTCGATTTGTCTATCAACTAGCCATATCAGTGTACGAGATGTAGGTACACTAATATCCAAAGAAAGTAGGAACTTATTAATAGTTCTTGTATCTACGTAAACAACGAAGAAATGTAGGGAATTAGGCATTTCTTGAGTGCGTAAGTAGATAAAAATCTATACTAATTTGAAATATATGTACTCACTAATAAATCTAATATTTGAAATATGCTCGGCCGCATCAAGGTATCTTGAATTTTACAATCGGGCCACGACATATATATTGTGTAAGTTCACCGCTTACCAAGACAAATGACTCAATTTTACTTCTATATACATATATATGTAGGCGAAGATCTTCGCCCTGTACACTCCTACCCACTCTCACAGTATACTTACATAATTACTCTCAATGCTCTACCCTATTCTTCAACTTAATTGAATCGTAGTGGCGAGAATACTCCGCGTATTATACTGCAAGAAGCATACATACTCTGTGCAATCCATCTAGCGGCTTGAAGAAGAACTTCCATTGACGAAGACGCCGCCATCATGAAAACTCAGTATATTATGAGGTTCTCGGAGAATGTGGAAATTCCTAGATGAAAATTTGTTGCCGGATTGAGCACCGTCAGGTTGTGTTTATACAACAAGTTTGGAGAGGATGTGGATATTGTGTTTTTAATTCAACTCCGATTTCACCATTTTGTGAACTGAGGAATTTACTTCAAATATTGCAGAGAGTTTAGACAATAACTTGAATTCGATTTCGATTGATTTATAATAATTTCAGTTTTTGTCCAACTTCAATAAAGACAGCAAGTATACTTTCAATTTAATTGTATGTTTGCTTGCATACTAAACGTGCTTCGATTTTGATTATTCTTGTTTTATTCGAAAAAGAACTAGGTACATCAGTATCGCTGGCGATACCCATCGAGCGCCTACTTCCCGAAGAAATTGACATGATTGACGTCTTCTTCCAAAACTTTCTTTAAATATCCTAAAACTGCATGAAATGAGCCATGACAGAAATAAGAGAAACGTGAAGAATATAGCTTTCATAAATTGCAATGCGGAAAAGGGGTTTGATACTGTGAAAATTAAATTGTGCAACTCGACACCCTGGATTACTTCAAGCAACGGATGCCACTTTCGTGTTAACAAGATAATGTGTTTAAATATATTAAATAATGTTTAGAGCTTTTCACTTGTATTGCCCATTTAATTTTGTAGGAGAGCTTGACGAAATAGTAAGTATGAAGTATGAAGCTACGCCATGCTGTATGGAAAGTACCCTTTTTGGAGGAATTGAAATGCAATCAATTTTGAAGGAATTGAAAAAGAATAAGGACCAGAGTGAATAGGAATGTGCGAAATTTCATTTCAACTACAGATTCCTCGTTGGATGAATCCAGCAATAGTATTTGATGCAAAAATAAAAAAAATAAACTTTTAATGTTTTGAAGGACTTGAATCAATTGGAACATGTGTAGAAAAATTAGATGTTACGGACTCTCAAAAAGATCAAAATCGTCTTTTATAGAATCAATATCGTTGATAGAATTACATTCACTTTCACAATTATGAAAATGGATCTCAATTATCGATCATTGTGTCGTTTAATACTTGAATACATTTTTAGTTGCAAAGATTTTGTTTCTTATAAAGAACAGCGCTCTTAATATTGTTTTGATTACACATAATTCAATACCTGATTTTATTATTTGGATTACATTATCTAAGGCTTTTTAAATTTATAACTGAAACATTACCTATACTTCTGTAATCTTTTTTTATTGTATGTGGAACTTTTTCACATTTTTTATGCTTGTTTGAATATTGGCTTTGATTTCAAAATGTATGTAACTATATAAATTGCCAAAATTTTCTGATCTTTGTTTCTACGTTGTCCTGAGATAAAATTATTCATAATTATTTCATGAAGCTTTTGCGATATATTCGACCTTTCAGGGCTCAACGAATTACTAATTGAGCAATTTTCTCTGCATTTTGCAATTTTTTATATTCAATTTAAATGTTACTTTTAGTTACCTATGTCAAATTATTTGAAGGATGTTATTATACTCTATGGTTATTATAACTTATTAAACAGCTGATTCCAATCAAATCCGATTTTAAGGTTTGACAACGTTTGACATTTATTGCATAACATAGAGTATACGGTTACGTTCTCTATATAGCCACAATAACTAGTTGAACTTTTGAATTTGCTCAGAATTTATGCGAATAGATTTGAAATAAAGGAACTACTATTCAAGGCGAATTTTCATGCGAGAATATCGCTGCAGGTTTTATAACTCCTATAATAAAATATCATATTCCCTAAAGAACAGATAGCTCTAGTTATATAGCTACCTAGTGAAAGAGTCAGGAGAAGTTTTGGCGCAGTTTCAAGTTTCATGAAAGGAATTATTATAGTTGGTTCGCTATTGAAATATTCTATGGATAATCTAACAGTTCTCGATTGTCAACTAACTTTATGAAGATGATGTGATTTGACTTAACACAACAAGTTACTCATGAAATTTATAAATAAAAATGTCTGGACACTGAGTTTCAATCGGGTAAACCAAGTCACTTTTCCTAAAAATAATTATGTTATCCTTGATATAGTTTTTTTGCTATTAATCAATATTTTGCGCATCCCTGGGAAAAACCTGGAAGAAAAGTTATGCTGAAATGAAATTTCATATTTTCTACCTGAAAACTGAATGGTCGCGATAGTTAATCGGACTACTATTTCCATAACCGGTGGAATTTGTTTTTAAGCTATAGTGATTTCAATGTGGAATTTATTATTCAGACTAGTGATTTGTGCTGGAATACTCCTAACTACTTCCATGTGGACTCGTAATAACTCAGGCAAGCTGATTGAATATTTTATACGAAATTGTGTTTTTTTTTGTTATTCTTTAGCATAATAGTCATGGTACCAAAAAATAACCATTATTTTAGTTGCGGTCAATTACGATAGCCGGAAATATGAATTTTACTGCCTTAATCCTAAAATATAGAAAATGTATATAATACAACTCTAAAAACTTAATGGTATGTAGTAATTATTTCCAGAACAACCACATTGTTTTCTAAAACAACAAGTCCCGAGGGTGTTGTGGAATCTACTTTTTTAATTGTAATATTAAAAAAGGGTTGATAGCTGCGGGACAAGAAATAAAAAGAAAAAAAAATGCAACACGTTTACTAACAAAAAGATACATTTTTTTGTGATTCCATCAAAAAGAGATACAAAGTTGAAATAATGTGTTGTTCTGTCTTTTCTACTCTGTGTACAAAAATGGAATGAAATAAAAAAACAAGCAAAAAAGTTCCCTCGGCTGCTAGTAGCTTGCCCAGCTATACGGGGTCTTGCATCTCAACTCTCTTTTTCTATAGCTCAGTTATCAGTTGCATTATGAGTTTTATGTTTTTGATTGACTTTTCAAAATAAGGAAGTATACAATTCGAATGTATTTGTTTTTTTTATTTATGTTACCTTGTAAACATAGCATAAAGGTTCACCGATTTTGATTATTCATTTAATAATTGACACCTGTGTGACCTTTAGTTTTAGAATGATCGGCGAAATAACGATCTGGCTTGTAAAATAACTAGAAAGCATGATCCACGGTTGCCTACTTTTTTTCATCGAACTCAATTTTTTATTTTTTTATGATCTAGATTATCTTAATGACAACATAATTGAGAGAAATAAAGCTTTAGAAGAAGAAAATAAACTAAAATTGATTTAAATGTATGGACTACCTATATTTGAAATTTTATATTTTAGTTACAAGTTCAAGACTCAATCAGTGCCACTCCACTTTGAGAAATTAACGTTTTTCTACAACATCAACAACATAATTTATAAAAAAATCTTTCTTGCATTATAAAAATAATAAATTGGTTTTGAGCACTTGAGAGTTATGAACCAGAATCACTAAACATTGTGAAACAAATAAGTTAGAAGAAATGTCTATCTATTACGGTTTTTGAGATACAGCCCGCTCCAGACGAACGGACGGACGGATTTAGTATTTGTTGTTGTAGCAGCAACAGAAAATTTCAGCTCCCTACCTATTATGGTTCATGAAATAGAATTACTGACAGACAGACGGATAGCGGAGTCTCAGTAATTAGGGTCCTGTTTGGAACGGAACCCTAAGAAAACTAGGATCGACTTCATTAGATGTTGCTCAAAGTCGTAAGAAATATCAATACATAATGGAACCAAAAAGATTTTGAAGTCTTCAATAGCTTATACATCATATCTTGGCACCAACTTCAAAAACTTTAGGATTATTTATATTTAAATAATTTCTGAAGTGCAGATATAATCTTAACTGTTTTATAAACGTTATTGTAAATAATAATCAATATTTTTTATGTCGGTTCAATTGCAATGTATTTATATAAATATCCGTTTTCTTTTCGTTTCTTGAAGCTTGAAAAATATGAAGATTAACAAATTTTATCATTCGGCGGCTACAAGAAAATGGTGAATGACGATAAATCCGGAAGAACAAGCCGAAAGTTTCGACAGAAGCAAATGAGTATGCGAAACCCTATTTTATAATGTTATTCTTCCCCCTTTCTGAACAGTTCAGGAAGTGGGAACTCGGTTGTAGGACCCTGTATTTTATACACGATTTGCAGGACCCAAAAAATACACTCTTAATTCTCGTCCTCTGGGGGGAGCGAGGGATGGGGTAGACAGTAGTAGAGAGAGATAAAATGAGTTATACTGCGGATTTAATTTAGAGCACACATAAAACGTTTTACTGCGGTCAGCTGGGTTTTTCTTGTGTGGATGGATCTCTCTCTTTTGTGTGTGATGAGCTTGCTGGTGGTAGTAACAGAGGCGCGTTGCATTCGGGGCTTTTGCTGATTGCCTCATTGTTTGCAAGTGCGCGAGCGATATTTCCCGAGCTTGCAACAGCACCCACAGACACTTAATTGAAAATATAGATTACCCACTCACTAACCATTCTCTTCTTCGCCCTGCCTCTTTGAGGGAGGCGCTGGCTGGATGGCATAC
Source organism: Crioceris asparagi (assembly GCA_958507055.1). Lineage (NCBI taxonomy): Eukaryota > Metazoa > Arthropoda > Insecta > Coleoptera > Chrysomelidae > Crioceris > Crioceris asparagi. The sequence goes on from OY293826.1 coordinate 74,833,641, forward strand.
TCGAAAGTCGATTACTGTGAGAGAAAATATATGAATTGAGGCTACACAGCTGGCCGCCATCGAACTAGATGTCATAAGCTGGAAGTTGTTTTTTTCTTATTGAACAAACTATTCTTTCAAGCAAAATGTTGTAAAAGATGCTTTTTTTACCAATTTCCCAAGAGCAGGATACATACAGTTCGATTATGTGTTGGTGCCCCTATTTTGATGAGTCTTCTTTCATTTTCATTTAAAAGAGGATGGCTGAGAGATGGTCCCATTTACGGGGTTTTATAAAGCTTATCTTTTGAAGAAGCCCATCGAAAGTTGGAAAAAAATAAAAAATATTTTTCAAAAATTACAATTTGTTATGTAAATATCTTATAGATACTGATATATATATATATATATATATATATATATATATATATATATATATATTTATATATATATATATATATATCATTCATGAAATTAAATCGTGTAAAACTTCAATGTTGTTGCAAAAATGGCGGAGGCGTCTGATGACATTCACACTGTTCATCATCATATGCATTCTATGTATTTTCTCTTGCTTTCTGACTCACTTGCTCTAGTTTATGTTAAAACTTTTCCGAAACATTCTTAAAAAAATCATATGATCTCGAAGCAGAGATATGGTTTTGTTAATTAGGTACTTTGAATCAAAATCAAACAAAAGCAATGCGCAGTAAACTGCTCAAAATTAAATTTAATTATTATCCGCTGGCTGCGAACTCTTCTTTAAAAACTTTTTTTAATTCTCTTCAAACAGAGTTCTTGCCAATAATCCAGTATTTTTGCAACTACTAATATACTTGGACATACATTAATAACGCAGCTTGACTCAGGTCACAACTGGAAAGCAAAAAGTCAGTGAATACAACTTATTTAACCAATTCAATAAATACAACAAACTGACTTGTGCGAAATAAATATCTATACTGCAACAATTGACTCCTTGAATCGATACGTTGCTGAGTTTCGTCTTCTGCTCACTCTGTCTAGCTACCAATGAATGAATCCTGACTAAATCCTCCTTGGCCGCTCGCTATATATATCCCAGTCAGCTGTTCGTGTCGTTTCTTCCCCAGACCAATCGGGAAATAATGTTCGTCTGCAAAATTCCAGAGAATGGTTCCTTTATTAATAGATGCAGAGGGTGTTTTGAGAAAATTCGAGGTACGCCTATTGGATTCGTTGCAGTTCTTAGAGAAAACATTATGGCCGTGGAACAGTAACATTGGCGTTCGAATGGGTTTCCTCCGGGTTTGCCACAATACATTCACTTCCTTGTCCTGTAGGAAAAAGTACATTAAATGAGTTAACGTCGCAAGCCACAAAGGTGAAAAACATGAACTCATCGAACTCCAGTACGCCATACCTAGGTATTTAATTTCCCTGTTGTTGGTTGACAAACACTGTTTGAGGCTCTACTCTCTCTCATCTTTCAGTAGGGGTGGAAACGTCAGCTGGGCCAATCGGCACCTCTCCAAAATAAGTACATACACAGGAAAACCAAGTCGAGATATATGCATCACCATATTTCTTTTACAAACTCTACACGACACAGACATTCACGCGATAAAAGCTGCGTCTATACATCGCGGCGCGGCTGTTTTGAAATAAATGGTATACTCTGCCGAAACAAAAGAGACTAATTTTCATAGGACTCGAAGCGCTCTCGCCCTATTGGCTAATTTATTTCCGGAAGTTTGTGGGGGTGAGGTGTAAAAAATAGATGGTAAGAAACTTGAAGTGGCTTGAAGGAGTTTTGTATATTGTTGAATACGGCAGACGGAATATTATCTAGAATCTAGAAGAAACAAATCTCGTTACTCACAACAGGATGGAGTTTTTTCTGTCTACTAGATGATTTGTTGGCTTGCTGTTTTTAAATCAGCTGATTTATTATCATAAGTTGAGATGAGTAATTTTTGAAACAGTGGTGGTAGGGTTATATTTGTATAAGCAGATTTTTTTGGAGAATGAGGAGCTGGCTGCAGCGGTAGTTTCTGTTGTTTTTGACCGATGAACCAAACGGAGGAGGTATACAATTCGACTGTTTGTCTGCATGTTTTTTTATGAATGTTCGCGCCTTATAAATAGTAAATGTCCTCCGATTTTCATTGTTCTTTTTTCATTTGATAGAGGACTATTGAGAGATGGTCCCAAAAACTTCTCCCAAAAGGGATGGAGGGGGCATTTTTTTCGAAAATCGAAAATTTGAGACGGTAAAATTAAAGAAAACATTATATAAAACAATATTTGAATTTGACCTTTTTTTTAATTTTAGGTTTTCGATTTACACCAGTGGTAAAGTCTGAAATATGTGTGGCCGTTATATGATGGCGGCAGTTTTTTTGAAAATTGAGAATATGGGACAGCCAAATTAAATGTAGCAACATTTAAATAGGAAATGTTTCAAGAAAATTACGGTTTCCGAGTTACAGCATTGGTAAAGTCTGAAATATGCCTATTTTCGCGATGTTTTGAAATCTCTGAATAAGTATAAGCAACGTTTTATCTTCATTGGAGAAAGCTGAATGATTTTGATGACTAATGTTAGACTCAAAAGTGTGAAATAAATATATTTCGTAGTAGATATACTAAGAGACTTCTGGATCGGAATTCATAGTAAGCATGCTTTATTTTTCAAAGGGGTCCCGAATAATGTAATAATGGTGTGTGGGCGTGCTGGATATTTTTCCAACGGGGTTTCAAATGTTAGATTCCTACTTTTCATGAGCGCCATCTAGCGGAGAGGAGATAAGTTATTGCATTTAGATTCCTACTTTTCATGACCGCCATTTAGCGGAGAGGGATTATTAATTTAATTATTTTAAAGCTGAGGAAAAAAAGTTAACAATTGCGCGGGATCGAACCCACAACCACACACACCAACATGTTAACAAGCTAGGCGTTTTCCAAGCCTGCCATCTCGGTTACCCATGTGAATGCGAGAAATCAAGCAATATATTTTGCATTGCGGCGCGTGCGCACTTACATCAGATAAGACGCCAGCTCATAAATTGAAATGTTGTCGATGTGTTAACATCGATGTCGGCACCGCTTCGACCTAAGAAAGGACGATAAGCCGTTTGGGTCTGTGCGCTCGGACAGCCCTCATCGTTTCAAGCAAACGACTCCCAAAATCGTCTTCTGCCGAAAATTTGATGGCGATTCAGTTTTTGATTCGTTTAAATCGGCCAAGATTTGATTTTCGTAAAGAATATATACGAGTTGAATTGCAAATTATGCTTATTCGATACAATGTCAACAGCATCATCACAACAAGATTCCTCAGAAGAAGAACAATATTGTTGCATTAAGAAATGTTTTCAAATACCAGAAAGCCAAGTTGACGGTCGAGCATGTAAACGATGTAAATCTTTCGGATACTGCATGTGTGATTGCCAATCGAGAGATAAATATAAGATGATGCGATGTCTAATGGCTTTCATTTTGTGTCTACGTATTAGACAAGAAACACAGTAGAAGATGGCTAAATTGAAGGCATCGTTTGTACTTTTATACAATATAATTGGAAACATGTTGTACGTAGATATACCACCAAATGTAATCGAAGCAGGCATTTGTTTCAACGATCAACAATGTATAGCAATGAGAAAAATAACCGTGAACGATGGACAGATGCACCGAAATTCCAGGGCGAGAAAACAAGTTTAAAATTCGACTCGTGTTCTACCCAAATAGAACATGGGGAGACACTGGAATATTTCATCTACCATCAGAAGAAACCACCAAAAGAAATATGTCCTACGACGATGGTGACGAAGAGGAATCCTTAACTTCGCTTGAGAGCAGAAGGAGCGAAGAGAATTCCGAAATTAAATCGCCAAAATTAGATACTACCAATTCATCTATGATATCATATATAAATTTTTCCATATTTTTAATGATGCTTATTATGTATATATTTTAAATCGAAAATAAAAATGAATTGATATGGATTTGTTTATTCAGTTTTCCCAAACCGCAAAAAACCGCCGTTGTATGATAAGTCTAATTAAAAAAATCGCTATCAGAAAAAACAAGTTGGTTTTCAGTAGAAGTGAGATTAATCAACAGGAAACAATATCCGCTTGAAATGAGGTTTGTTACAACAAAAGAATGCATGTGCAGCTCCATGTTATCATTTTCCTATGGATTCGTAGGCGAAAAAAAAATATAAATAGCAAAGATAACCTTTAGGAGCTCATTGCTCATTCTAGTGCCACAGCAGCAGAAGCAGCAGCCTTCATCAGTTAACTTGTACTTTCTCTTCCCTCAACAAACCTGCAATAGTAAGTATTACAAACATATACTTTTTTCTCTATCTCTCTACATATACTTTTCCTCTTTACATATCAAAAAATGATGCTTTTATTTATATTGTTACAGATGGCCTTTTTAGAAACACTCAATAAAGCTACCATCATCGAACAAAAACCTTGTACCAAAATCAGCGATCTCCAAATTGAAACGAAGTATCGAATCATAGGTGCAAAGGCAGTCGGCAGCAAGTTTGGCGAAACTATCTTGCTAGAGCTGGAGGAAACTGTAGTGTTCCTTCCAAAGCGGGTAGTTGAAAGCTATCTACCACACCTAGACGAAATCGGGAGTGGAAAATACTCCCTAGTTTTCCTGGGACAGGTGCCGACTGGGAAGGCAAACCTTGCTGCATCATTCGAAATATTGGAAAATTAAGTCAATTTGAAATCACATGCATCTGTACATTTATCATATCATATAGATTCATGCCGACATTGAACTTGGAAATATACAAGAGGTTCGTATAGGTACCATACTGATATTGAGTCACTTTCACAAAGTCTCCACATTTTGTTTCTATAGGATCAGCAGCATAATCTTCGTTGTCTTCGACATTTTGTTGTATTTCTTGTAGCAAGGTGATGATTGAATCCCACTCGTAGGTGGAGAATGAAATTTCCCAAGGTGTAGACCTTCGCTTCAGAATAACGCATGCACTTAAGTCTCTTGTAGGACTCAGACCACATCGCACCTCGTAGTTACATGTTTGAGGTAGAGGAAATGACATTAAAAGTAATGGTTTTTCGGTTTGAGCTTTAGTTTCGAACATGATTAAAGCTTTGTCATCAGCCTCATCATCATAGAGTTTGAGGAGCCTTTTAGATCGAACAAAGTTACTCAGCTGATTCAACGTAAAGACCATCTTTTATGATTGTAGATTGTTTATCACACATGTTATAATAATGAATTAATTTTATAATATCAGTATACAAGATGTGTCGGCATTGATTTAAATTAATATGTATATTTCTCATAACTGTGAAAAAGGTACAACTATCAAGAAAAATGAGGCGAGTAACTCAACAAATGACTTAAAATGACAGAAAAATGGTACAAATGTCAAGAAAAATGAGACAAGTAACTACAAAATAGCTATGTGAGATCAGAAAAATGACAGAAAGAAATGCAAAATACATGAAATGAGAAAGAAAAATGGTACAAATATCAAGAAAAAAATATACAAGTAACTACAAAATAGCTATGTGAGATGTGAAAAATGACAGAAAAATGCAAAATACATGAAATGAGAGAGAAAAATGGTACAAATATCAAGCTGAGAAAAATACAAGACCTTGTATAATCAATGCTCTGAGGAAAGATGAAGCCATCAAGGTCAACGCAGTATTCGGAGGCGAGTTTGTAATCGTGAAAGGTGACCAAGTTCAAACGGAATATAAATATTTCACTACAGCCAATTCACCCATCTTCACCCAGCTGGGGTGTAAATTTGTTAATGTTCACTCCTAAATTCATTTTCAAAGACTTAGAAGAATTTCAAGAGAGAGATAGTGGATGGGCACTGAAGCGAGTAATGAATTTAGGAGTGAACATTAACAAATTTACACCCCAGCTGGGTGAAGATGGGTGAATTGGCTGTAGTGAAATATTTATATTCCGTTTGAACTTGGTCACCTTTCACGATTACAAACTCGCCTCCGAATACTGCGTTGACCTTGATGGCTTCATCTTTCCTCAGAGCATTGATTATACAAGGTCTTGTATTTTTCTCAGCTTGATATTTGTACCATTTTTCTCTCTCATTTCATGTATTTTGCATTTTTCTGTCATTTTTCACATCTCACATAGCTATTTTGTAGTTACTTGTTTGCCTTCCCAGTCGGCACCTGTCCCAGGAAAACTAGGGAGTATTTTCCACTCCCGATTTCGTCTAGGTGTGGTAGATAGCTTTCAACTACCCGCTTTGGAAGGAACACTACAGTTTCCTCCAGCTCTAGCAAGATAGTTTCGCCAAACTTGCTGCCGACTGCCTTTGCACCTATGATTCGATACTTCGTTTCAATTTGGAGATCGCTGATTTTGGTACAAGGTTTTTGTTCGATGATGGTAGCTTTATTGAGTGTTTCTAAAAAGGCCATCTGTAACAATATAAATAAAAGCATCATTTTTTGATATGTAAAGAGGAAAAGTATATGTAGAGAGATAGAGAAAAAAGTATATGTTTGTAATACTTACTATTGCAGGTTTGTTGAGGGAAGAGAAAGTACAAGTTAACTGATGAAGGCTGCTGCTTCTGCTGCTGTGGCACTAGAATGAGCAATGAGCTCCTAAAGGTTATCTTTGCTATTTATATTTTTTTTTCGCCTACGAATCCATAGGAAAATGATAACATGGAGCTGCACATGCATTCTTTTGTTGTAACAAACCTCATTTCAAGCGGATATTGTTTCCTGTTGATTAATCTCACTTCTACTGAAAACCAACTTGTTTTTTCTGATAGCGATTTTTTTAATTAGACTTATCATACAACGGCGGTTTTTTGCGGTTTGGGAAAACTGAATAAACAAATCCATATCAATTCATTTTTATTTTCGATTTAAAATATATACATAATAAGCATCATTAATATGGAAAAATTTATATATGATATCATAGATGAATTGGTAGTATCTAATTTTGGCGATTTAATTTCGGAATTCTCTTCGCTCCTGCTGCTCTCAAGCGAAGTTGAGGATTCCTCTTCGTCACCATCGTCGTAGGACATATTTCTTTTGGTGGTTTCTTCTGATGGTAGATGAAATATTCCAGTATCTCCCCATGTTCTATTTGGGTAGAACACGAGTCGAATTTTAAACTTGTTTTCTCGCTCTGGAATTTCGGTAGAGAATACATGCATCTGTCCATCGTTCACGGTTATTTTTCTCATTGCTATACATCGTTGATCGTTGAAACAAATGCCTGCTTCGATTACATTTGGTGGTATATCTACGTACAACATGTTTCCAATTATATTGTATAAAAGTACAAACGATGCCTTCAATTTAGCCATCTTCTACTGTGTTTCTAGTCTAATACAGACACAAAATGAAAGCCATTAGACATCGCATCATCTTATATTTATCTCTCGATTGGCCGATTTAAACGAATCAAAAACTGAATCGCCATCAAATTTTCGGCAGAAGACGATTTTGGGAGTCGTTTGCTTGAAACGATGAGGGCTGTCCGAGCGCACAGACCCAAACGGCTTATTGTCCTTTCTTAGGTCGAAGCGGTGCCGACATCGATGTTAACACATCGACAACATTTCAATTTATGAGCTGGCGTCTTATCTGATGTAAGTGCGCACGCGCCGCCATCCAACATACATTCTTTGATTTCTCACATTCACACAGGTATAAAGCAAATTATAAGTATAATGTTTTATTCAGAAAATCTTTTTTGATACAATATTAAACATAACACATTTTCTTTCATTCCTGATTTCTTGTTTAAGCACTTTTAATGATGCTGTTGTGTCGAATAAGCATCATTTGCAATTTAACTCGTATATTCTATACGAAAATCAAATCTTGGCCGATTTAAACGAATCAAAAACTGAATCGCCATCAAATTTTCGGCAGAAGACGATTTTGGGAATCGTTTGCTTGAAACGATGAGGGTTGTCCGAGCGCACAGACCCAAACGGCTTATCGCCCATGCTTACGTCGAAGCGGTGCCGACATCGATGTTAACACATCGACAACATTTCAATTTATGAGCTGGCGTCTTATCTGATGTAAGTGCGCACGCGCCGCAATGCAAAATATATTGCTTGATTTCTCGCATTCACATGGGTAACCGAGATGGCAGGCTTGGAAAACGCCTAGTTTGTTAACGTGTTGGTGTGTGTGGTTGTGGGTTCGATCCCGCGCAATTGTTAACTTTTTTTCCTCAGCTTTAAAATAATTAAATTAATAATCCCCCTCCGCTAAATGGCGGTCATGAAAAGTAGGAATCTAAATGCAGTAACTTATCCCCTCTCCGCTAGATGGCGCTCATGAAAAGTAGGAATCTAACATTTGAAACCCCGTTGGAAAAATATCCAGCACGCCCACACACCATTATTACATTATTCGGGACCCCTTTGAAAAATAAAGCATGCTTACTATGACTTCCGATCCAGAACTCTCTTAGTATATCTACTTTTCGCTGCCAAGTTTTCAATCTAACTACAACTGCACTACTTCAAAATTACCAGTACCAATAAAATTAATATTATTTTGTATTTCTCAGTGCACCAACTAGTAAAGTCGTTCCAATTTTTTCAAAAAAAATATATTTTATATCTTATTGTAACTGAATCGGTGCAAACCAGGCAACCATGCAATGTCGATTTGAAACATTTCAGTAATTCTCCTTAAGAATTTTCGGAATCAGACCATTTGTTTCAGAGAACACTCCCTATATATAACATATTTTAGCTCTTTATTAACCGACTCTCCCCGTAGAAAAGGCAATTAATTTCTTTTAAATTCAATAGCTCGAAAGTGCGAACGATCGCAATAGGTACATTTCTATATGAAATTTGACTAATAAGTTGTTATTATAGGAAATACCTATATAACCAACTAGTTCATCACGGACATTTGTTTTACCAACTATACTGCGACATTATTAATCAATCAACTACATTTTTAAATTTAAAGTTAATGGGAAAATATCAGTCAGGTTCGTAAACAGGAATATATACACTGTTGTGTATTTTAAAATTTAGGAAACCTCAAACTTTTCTAAATTGGGGCTCATATTCATTCAAAGGGTTTGTACTAACTTTTAAACAACAAAACAAGGCACAACATCAATTTCACCTGCCAATGGCCACCAAGTATAGATAGAGAAACTTTTCAAATTATTCAACTGTGCAAAAGTATGCTTGTGTAGTTCCAGCTCTAGCCACACACGTCGTTACAAAAGACAAACAATTTTTGTTGTTTTGGATTGATGTTTTTCAACAAAAAAAATATATCGTACGAGATTCAACACTGACTCTCGTTCGTCTTGTTCTTCGTAATACGTGATAACAATTCAATTCAAATATATTTGGAATGAACCTAAGTGTTATAATATTAAAGCATGATAGTATTTTATTTATATTTGATGTTCTTCCCGCCTGTTAGGGGGCTGTCCCCCTTATCAGGCATGTCCTAAAAAAATTACAGTAATAGGAGGTGGTAATCCACTGCAGAAATTACCGGGGGTATTAAGACAACTCGCCCGGTGAGGCCGGGGACGGGGGAAAACTGCAGAAAACCCCGTCGGTTGAATTTACAATATTTACGCGGGCCTATTTTGACGTCTTCGTAATATAATGGGTGCTTCGTCTATGTGGTTTGTGACTTCAGGAGGGGCTGCTCTCATAGTCTCGAGCAGGCAGATGGACGGGAGGCGGTATTTGGCCTTAGGCCTCCTTGGTAGGTAGGGCCGGAGGGACCCGTGGGATGTGAGGATGTCCCTGGTGTGAGTCCGCTCTGGTTGGTCGAGGGTACGTTCGCTGTACCTTGAATCTGTAATTAATATTTATAATATTAAAATCAGTTGAGATTGTGTATAGATCCTCAGAGGGGTGGAATCGCTCGAGGTAGAGGCATTTCCTAAGAATCCTCCTCTCGAACGATGCCAATCTCTGGAAATCATGGGTGGCTAAGGTTGAAAATGGAACGATCTTATAGTCCATCACTGGTCTTACAAAAGTTTTGTAAGTATGAACTAAAGTTTTAGGGTGACATCTTCCAAACTTCCCACATAGAGCGGTAATGAGAGAGGCCCTTTGCTTTACTCTATCAAGAGTATTTTGGACATCAATGTGCCAGCTGAGTGTGCGCGTGATGCACACCCCCAGGTAGCTCACTTCGTCCAACAGCCGAAGCCGCTCACCCCACAGCTCTAGTTGGATGTCTCTGGGGTCTTGAATTCTTTTAAGTGAATGGTTATGATGGAGTATAAGGATCGTTTGTGTTTTATTGGGATTTGGTGTGATACGCCATTTCTGGCAGTATGTTGTGAATGTATTTAATAGACGTTGTCCTAGTCTGTTAAGCTGCTCTGTATTCCTTGAAGAGGTGAACAGAGCAGTGTCATCAGCATATAGGATGACGTTGTTAATTCTGGGGAAGTCTGCTGTATATATAATATATACATATATAATAGGAGCTAACACTGAGCCCTGAGGTAATCCTGCAAATGGGGTAAAAGATTCAGAGATGTGATTGCCAATTTTGACTCTCACCTCTCTGTTTGAAAGAAATGAATCGATAATTTTTATAAAAATGGTTGGAAGCCCTAAATCCAGAAGCTTTATTATAAGTCCAGCGTGCCAGACTTTATCAAAACCATTCTGAATATCTAAAAAGATAGCTAGGGAAGCCAACCCGTCATTGAGAGCTTTGGTAGTGTTGTTGACGAATTCAAAGATTGCATCTTGTGTAGAATGTTTTTGTCTGAAGCCGTGTTGAAAAGGCGGTAAAATACCACGCTCCTCAACTACTAGCCTCAGTCTCGAAGTGAGAATTTTGTCGTAAATTTTACCGATGCAATCTAAAAGAGAAATGGGGCGATAAGAGTCTACCTGATCGGGTGGCTTTCGTGGTTTAGGGATCATTACAACATTGGCAACCTTCCACCTAAGTGGATAGTAGCCAAGCTGTAGGCATTTATTAAAAATTTTTGTGATTTGCAGGATCATCACAAAGGGTAGCTTTTTTAGGACACGTCTATTAATTGTGTTTGGCCCGGGGGCCGTATTGTGTGTGGATAGAAGAGTATTTTCAACCTCATCCGCCGTAATGTACCTAATAAGAGGATGGTTTATGTGACGAGCCGGTATAGGTCGGGGACTGGCTGCCAAAAATCTGTCATATCGATGTTGCGTACGTTGATAGTGACGCTCATCGAAATGAGGATTATTTGGAATTTGGTATATGGATTGCAGATGTTGTTTGAAAGCATCTGCCTTAACGACAGGGTCTGCGATAATTTGGTTATTAATAGTGAGATGTGAAGGTGCATTTCTCTTGAGTCCAGATATCAATCGGAATGTATGCCAAAATTTAGCGCCATCACGATAGTCAAGATTTGCAGTGGTATTACGCCACTGCCTCTCTTTGAAACGTGTTAATAGCGCTTTAACCTTGGCATTTAAACGGTTCCAATATGTCTTGACATCTGGATCTCGATATTTTTGAAATTCGCGTAAGACCCTGCGTTTTTCTTTTATAAGTTTAAGTATGAACCGCGGGATAGGGCGCCTGGTAGTGTCTATCGTCCGCGTTGCAATGCAGTCTGAAATCGCGTTTTTAATTGTCGACTCATGCGCGTCAATTGCAGCTTCAATGTCGATTTGGTTGTTCAGTTTAGAATCTGTGTTATTGCTTGCTATGTGACCCTGGAAGGCATCCCAATCGGTGCCCTCGTAATCACACATCACGCGATATCTAGGTGGATTTGCTATGGGTTGTTGTAAATTAGTTTTTATCAATAATGGAATGTGATCTGATCCAATAGGATCCCCAACGAAGCACTCCCAATCGATTATGCCTAGTAAATTAGGTGTAAACATTATGTAATCAATAATTGAAGATCCGACGTTAGATATGAAGGTTATGTTAATATTTTCAGAGCGATAAAGCTGCAATTGGGTCAAGTAATTCGACAATCTTCTACCGTTTTTATTAATCACCAAATCTCCGAATTCCGTGTGCCTGGCGTTGAAATCGCCAAGAATCACGGCCCGATTGAGATTTGAGGTATATTCTTAAAGCTCCCGTGAAATAGCCTCCTTAGGGGGGCAATAATATGATATAATTGTCGTGATGTTATTGTTGGTGTGGAGGTCGATTGCAGTGCATTGCAACGCCTCTATGTGAGGAGGTAATATGTGGCTGGTAGCAGCGATACCGTATTTAACCAGCACCGCCGTACCTCTACCTGCGTTATTTTGGAACGCGTTGTATCCCGCGATTATTACCGGCTTCTTATGAAGGATCTCTTGAAAGAGCGATGATTTGAATATTATGTTTAATTAAAAGATTATTCAAGAGATCCTTTTTTTTTTGCCAATCCCCGACAATTAGCGGTCCCGATTACAAATTCCCCCATTACAGTGCAGCATACCTGATGGTGATGCTATTTCCCACTGAGCTGACTATTGTTCTACATCCAATAATGGATCGAACAGCGTCAGCGTACGTGGTATGAATGCGGTTCCTTAGATCAGGAAAGGCATTCAATAAAGTAAATAGTACCACCTCGGCAGGAGCCATGGCGTCAAGTTTGACACCATTGTTTCTAGCCATATCGGTGCTGGGTGCAACTGGGGCAATTTGTGTTATGGTTGTGGATTGGTTGGGATGTCTACCCTCGCATTTCAGCTTATAGCTTGGATGGTCTTTGCCGCAATTGTTACACGTAGGGTCGTCAGCCTTTTGACAGGCCTCTCCTTTGTGTACCAATTTGCAGTTGGGGCATACGATATCTTTTTCTTTGCACTCATTGGTGGCGTGACCAGTCGTGGCGCACTTATTACAGTACTTGACTAGTGTCGGGATTCTCTCATTTGAGGGCTCAGTTCTGATCCTGAGCCCCATAATGACAGGTGGATTTTTTAAGAGATATGCCACCGAGTCGAACTCTTGTGACAGGAATCGTACAAGGCGTGTTTCGCCATGTATTTGTGAAACAATTCTTTGTACTTTGTAAAAAGAGACGCCAAGGCTAGTCAGTGCCTCTGTGATGTCTTCCATTGTGAAGTCGACAGGGACTCCACGGAAGACACATGAGTATGTGGTGGGTCTAGGTTTATTGGTATTGATAGTCTTAGGACGTTTCCCAGCCAATTGGATAATCTCAATGTCTGGGAACCCTGAGATACGTCTTAAGTTCTTTTGTAGTTTTGCTGCCGACATGCCGTTGATTTCGGCAATCTCAAGGCGAGCAGTTTTGTTCTGGTTGACAATCAACGATTTAAGATTGTTGATGCCACCGAAAACTTCAACGCGTTTGAAGACGTTGAAGAGGTTTTTGTGAGATGATAGTGAATCAGGCAATTTTCTAATGTTGAAAACCAGAGTATTGTGAGTTTGTTTTGTTGTGGTGGTGTTGTTTTGTGGTTGTGTTTTTTTGTTTTGTGTTTGAGTTTGGGTTTGTGTTTGGGTTTGTGTTTGTGTTTGAGTTTTTGTTTGTGTTTTTGTTGTATTTTGTTTTTTGGTGTTAACGCCTGAAGGGCCAGGTATAGGTTGTGTGTGTTGAATTTGTGTGGTTGTGTTCTTTTGTTGTGTGTTAGTTTGTTGTGTGGTTGCGTTTTTGTAGCTGATATTTATGCGAGTTTGATTGGGTGCGATTGGAGATGTGAGTGCCCTATCGTTTGAGTAAACGAAAGGGTTTGTGGATGAGAGCCTCTCGGTCAAGTTGCTAAAAGTGTTAGCGTTGTCCGAGAGGAGCTCCTGTGTGTGGGTGTGCTGTGTGCTTTTCTTAGATAATTGCCGTTGTTTTGATCTAGTGACGATACTGTCCGATTCATTGTCTGATGAATCGGACGAAGCCGTAATGTAGGGGGTAGACTCCGCTTGTTTCATTTTGTTTTTGCGTTTTTTCGTCATGATTAGTACGCATGCAAAGCAATGTGTTTTGTTAGGTGTATTTGTGTAGTGAGTTTTTTATTGTAACGATACCGGGGGCCTCTGTGGGAGGCCCGATATCCTTGAACGTAGATCCTGGCTCTCGGCTGCTACGGATCTGCGTGGCTGCAACCAGGATGGTCCAACGCTGCTTTTACGTTGGCCCAGGATGATCCGAGAAAGGCCTAGTGGTGTTGAAATAGATGGAAAGGTCCAATGATGGCTCAATGGACGATGAATGTTGTCTCGATGGTAGAAGGATCGCTATAGATGGTCTACCATAAAAGTATTCTTGAAAATTTTGAACATCGGCGGTCAAGAGTTCAAGGAATACTGACGTGATAACTATATACATATATATATATATATATATATATATATATATATACAGGGTTATTAACGTTGTCTATTAGACATTTGGATAAAACTATTCATATTTTAGTTCTGGAAATTTGTAGTAGTCCGATAATACCGGAAGTAGAATCCAACTTTCTTACTTTAATCCGAATACAATATTTCATATTTGAAAGTAAGATTCTACTTCTGTTTTTAACAGAACTCCTATCCTATCTCAAAAATCTATACTTTTTGATAGCAAAAACGGGCTAATAAGTTAATATAATTATTTTTCCAAGCTATAATGAAATATGAGTGATATGTTTAGGTTAGGTTAGGTTAGGTTAGGTTAGGTTAGGTTGGGATAATGAAATTGATGCATGAATACTATATTTTGGAGTAAAATTGACAGATGAAACTTTCAAGATGGCGACTGGGCGCCATCTGGAAAGGGGGGTCTTGTGATACATCTTTTTGAAGCTCCTGACGAATACTTCACAACCCTAAAATATAAAGTCAATATCTTCACCTACTACAAAATGGCGGAACATTTAATAATTGCCTAAATACATCGACGTTTAACGTCATTCACCTATTTACTTGAAACCAAAAACTAAATGAGAGTATTTTAACTGAACAATGATGTTCGTTTTCGTACTGACAGTTCTTGCCATGTGGCAGAGAAAAACAAATATTTCTAAATGTATCGATATTAATGTGTTTGTTGTGAAAGTTTCATCTGTCAATTTTACTCCAAAATACAGTATTCATGCATCAATTTCATTCATTCAATTTTTTGATGAACGTTCAAAAATTAAACTGGGGGGGGACTTTAAAGAAAAGCATTGTATATATATTTATCTCGGATTTGGATCTCTTGGAGTCGATAAATCGATTGGAGATACTTTCATACTTAATGGATGCGACCTTTGAGGTTCGAGAATGGCTCCGTAAACTGCGATGTAAATTTCAATATGGAGGTTAGGGGTCCAGAAGTCGATTTGGAAATAGTCAAGTTCTGGTACATTTCACATTCACACTTTCATATTAACTTCGAGCTCTGTAAATTATAAGCTATGTGAACGATAAAAGCGATATTCTGACTAAAAACCTACCTACCCTAAATCCTGCGACACCCGAGCGAAGCTTGGTCCCCCTGATGTTATTTTAGAATATACGATACGTAGAGAAAAAATATAAATACATGCACAAGGTTTATAGTTTCTTGTATTCTGCTATAATAAATAAAATTGGTCAAATGCAAGATAGGGTCTCGTACTTGGATATCCTCAGAAAGAGAAACACTCTGGCGGAATCTGCCTGAGTTGGATCATTCCAAAAAGTTTCTTGGAAGCATTAATACCGCAAGATCTAAGAAGTATCTGGATCTTAACAAGAATATGCTACACCTCCTCACTGGATTTCTTACTGGGCACTGTCGCCTCAGGAAGCACCTAACGGGAATGGGCCTAGCAGAGAACAACGAGTGCAGATTCTGTGGGGAGAAGAAGGAAACTCCGGATCACCGGGTGACAGAAGTGAAGTAGTAACCTCCTTGAAGCCATCCCAGATTCTGGATTTCATTAGAACCTTGGAACTGGAGGGTGAGCTGTAGACTACGTAATGGCGAGAACATCTCTGGTGGGGGGCACAATAGACCTCAAGATGCAATGAAAATCACTTAAATCACCAATCTAAAATCTAGGATATTCTCATAGGTTAGGTTAGTTTATGTTATGTTAGGTTACTTTCGGAGATATGAGTGGAGGAAAACGGTCAATATTCGTCTATTTCCGTTAATATCTTCTAAATCATTCATCTCATAATTTGGAAGAAAATACATATATTCTGTTTACTCATAACGAGCCCTTTCTTTGATATGATATGACAAGATGCGCTTGAAAAAAAATGTGTCCTTCAACTTTCTAATTTGCTTTACAGAATTAAGCTCAGAATCAGAATATAAAGTATACGTCCGTGTTCCGGTGGTTCAATTTAAATATACACTACTAATTATTCATATACATATGCATCACAATCTATTTAATAAAATATTGAAATTTTTGCAACTTATGAATTTCCTTGCAGGCCCTCATCGTCCAATTTGCCAATCATGCATTTTCCACAAACACAGATCCTTGTCGATTGCACCCAATCAGCCAAATTATATTCCACATCAGATAAAACAAACAAATAAATTCTTCTCCGAATAACCAAACATTACCTACCTACTGAACTCTGTCACACACTCAACCTATTTGTAAAATCTATTTATCTTATTCCCGCAGGGCGTTTTCTCAAATATATAGTAAATATGGCACAATCGTTCCTGGGCCAATATTTAGAGATTGTTATCCTATTTCAAAAAAACGGATACTGCCAAGTATAATTCCCTTCTTCACCTTGTGTTCCAAGTGTATCTATCCCCTGAGAGAGAAAGAGCTATAATATGATATTGTGGAATGTACGGGAAATGATCATATTGCCTGAGAATTGGATCGAAGTGCGGAAGGTATAATAGGTAATATGGCAGCTAAGCTAATCGAATTGGAATATGTAAACAAGATGATCCTGATAATCATAACTTGAGAAAATGATGAAATGTCAACACGTGTAGGTAAATTTCTCACTCATTCAGACTAATGCATAAAGCAGTTAATTCTGATTGACACAACTGATTATCAAAGAGGGAACCGATAAAGGTAGCATAAGTCATTCGATATTTCTTTTAATTTAAAACATTGACTTCATTATACTCGTAAAGATACGTAAACAAGTGCTCTACCTATACACCTATACCATTTACGTGACAGTCAGGACACACAATGACGGGCGGCGATAATACGCATCTATATTGCGCTCTATATACTCTATATATACAATACACTGGGGTTTCTGAATAACAAACTAATACTTAAAGATGTTATTCTTGGATCCATTTTGAGTAAAAAAATTTCAAATGAACATATGTCCTAGAGGTCTTTTGAACTACAGGGTGCAAAATTTGGAATTTGGAAGAATGGTGATAAAAATGTATTTAACATTTTTTTGCAAGTTTTTTTCTATAACACATAAAGCATGACGATTTCATGATGTAATAATTTCACTAGTATATATATATATATATATATATATATATATATATATATATATATATATATATATATATATATATATATATATATATATATATAGATATATAGGTTGGATACATCAAATCTTTGAGTGTAAGGCAAACTGTTGCATATCATTTTGCCATTATCTAATACTCAACTGACGATGAATCGAGCAAAACAGTGGTTCCTTCATAATAAGTTGTGGTGGTGCTATTTATTTCAATTATCTATACAAAATCATTTAGAACATAGTAGTCACAAGGGTTCGAGTCTCGCTACATGCGTTTTTTGACCGACTTCGCCAGCACTAAGAAAATATATAATTCATTCTGTATGTTTGCTTTTTTATCTAAAAAAGCATTTCAACTTGTTTGTTTCCTATTCTAAAAAAATTTTCTAGTAGGCATTAGCAATACTTATAAAATAATAATTTGGTATTTGAGTAAGTGATTTTAATGATGAAAATAATTCTTAACAGGTAATGACGACATTGTGTGTAATTTTTCTTAATATTTCTTTATCTTTTCGTGCATGATATAGTTAGTTGTTCCCATACCACCCAAACAAACTCTTTGTAAGTTATTAACAAGGACCGGTCAATATTTTTAAATAAATAACTTTTAAATATATATAGGACCAATTTCATTAGATGATGAAAAATCTGGTGTGTCCACTCGCACGACTTCCAGTGAATGAAAAATTTTACACTAATACAATATCTTACTTTCCTTACATAGCGACGATAATAACGGTAGTAAAGTAAAAATCCTCTGGTCAAATCGTGCTACCACTCATTTTTTTCAGCATATCAAGACAAACAACAATGGTCATGTAACATTTTTTCGCAAGATGAAACGTTTAGCCAGAATCTGAAGAAACATGTGCAAAATATGGAATTTTATTCAAGCATAACTTTTTTCTGCTTTTTCTCAGAGATGGCGCTATGTGTGTGTGTTTAAGGGCTCTCAGAAGAATAGTTTAGCCAAATTTAATCAAAATCCTTAGAGCCGTTTTCGAGCTACTGTCTTGAGCAAATCATGTTTTTGGCTATAGCTCAACACCCAGTGTACAGAGGATTCTCATTCAGTGCCACCGGCGAGTGATATTGGTACCAAACAAAATAAAAAAGAAAGCAACAAAATACACCGATCCGTTCCCGAGATAATGCTGTCACAGACAGACAGACGGACAGATAGATAGACCAATGGCTGAAAATATGTTTATTAGACTAAGAAAGCTCTGAAACGTCAACATTTGTAAAAATCTTGATACCGAAAATTTCACACGATTACAATAATTTCCTTATACAGCTACTATAGTAGCGTAGAAAGTGAAAATCATCGTACATGATTTTGAAGCTGAGGCCGAAAAGCCTTCTATTTATAGGCCATTTAAGTAACCAGTATTACTGTTTTTCTTTATTTAAGTTGGCGCATCAACCATGACAGTTTATTAGCGCGTTACAATAGGTATTACAAAACATGGTAACATTGTTCAAATTTCATTGTGAAGATCGGTGTTTTTCAGGTATCTGAGAACGTTTTGGATCGACGTGGGACTGTCTTTCAAAATGTCTTTGAGGTTCAGAGGGAGGTTACACAATTGTCTGTATCCAAGGAACTCCACTCCAAGTGCACTCAACTAGAATGTGTTCCACCGTGATAGTTGTCCCGCATTCTTCGCAGATGGGAGGGTCAGTCCCAGCAAGTAGATGACTGTGAGTGATTCTAGTGTGACCGATTCGGAGCCGTGATATAATAACCTGCGATCTTCTATCACTCGGGGAGTTTGTCCAAGGTTTCACAGATGGTTTTACTTCTGCAAGTTTTGAATTTGATTCGCTCCACTCGTTTTCCCATGTTCTGGTGATGACATATTGTATATGGGATTTGAGGTCAGATACTACAGTTTGGTTGACCTTTCTTGCTTCCATATCAGATATTGCCTTGAGAGCAGCCTGGTCTGCGGCTTCGTTACCAGCTATGCCGATGTGTGATGGTACCCAAATGAAAGTGACATGATTTCCCTTTGCAGCCAGTATGGATATCTGTAGTTTGATTGCAGTAACTATTGGGTGACTGGTAGATTCTTTGGATTGCACAGGTGGCACTGAGAGAATCCGTTATAATCAGTGACTGCTGGATATTTTCTTGCTCTGCATAGATGAGAGCCTGGTAAATTGCATATAGCTCACCAGTGTAGCTACTGGAGTATTTACTGAGGCGGAACATTTTAGTGATATTGTTGCACATAAAAGCAGCCCCGGTGCCGTCGTTCGTCCTTGAAGCGTCTGTATAGATGTGTTTGGCTGTCGGAAAATTATTGAGGATGCCTTTGAGATTGGCTCGGATGATAACAGGATTGGTGTCACCTTTTCTAAAGCGGGATAAAGTGGTATCAAAGTCTGGATTGTTTATGGTCCATGGGGGTGGGATTGAAATGGATGGTGGAAAGAAGCGTGGGAATATTATTTGATGTTCAGCTTTATATCTGTTTATTCTTTCATAGAAGGCTGGTGGAGAGCGTTTTCGTCTCTGGTAAAGTGCAAAATATCTTGTGGAGATTGTGTTATGGAAAGTTGGGTGTTCTGGATTTGAAGCTATTTTGGCTGCATATGCTAGGCTTAGGTACTGCCTACGGTGGTGAAGACTAGTTTCTCCAGCCTCGCAGAGCAGGCTTTCTACTGGGCTAGTGCAGAAGGCTCCCAGAGCTATTCTTATACCAGAGTTGTGTACCGAATTCAAAGATTTGAGAACTGATTTGTTTGCAGAGTTGTAAGCAGGGCGTCCATAGTCTATCTTCGTTCTAATCAAAGATCTGTAGAGACTGAGCAGTATTTTGGTGTCAGCCCCCCAATCTTTGTTAGTGAGAGTTCTCAACAAATTCAGTCCATTTTGGGAGCACATAACGAGTCTATTGATGTGATCCTTCCAATTAAGTTGCCTGTCGAAGATCCTTCCTAAGAATTCTACACTTTCTACGAATTTAAGCTTCTGGCCGCCTATTTTGAGATTAGGGAGTTTAGCTTCGTTTTTGGTCGAGAACATTATACATTTGGCTTTCTGTGCTGAAAAGAAGAAACCGGAGTTGGATAACCAAGTTTCTAGTTTCGACATCTGGGTTTGGAGGATAGATGTCATGGATTGGATGTTTTTCCCTTTACTAAAAAGTACTAGGTCATCGGCGTATAATCGTCCTTTCACTGGAAGTGAAACATTATCGAGGATGCGGTTCATCGCTGTGAGAAACAATGTTACACTTATGACCGATCCTTGAGGCGTTCCATTTTGTTGGATCACTTTTTTAGATAAATGCCCGTTTACTCGTACTTGGAAGTATCTATTTCTCAGGAAGTTTTGAGTGAAAGCAAGCATGTTTCCTTGAATTCCCCAGTCGACTAATTGTTGGAGAATGTGGTGTCTCCATGCAGTATCATAGGCCCTCTTGATATCAAAGAATACTGCTATGCATTTTTGTTTATTAATGAAGGCCTCGTGGATTTCAGATTCCAGATCGATAATGTTATCCAAGGTTGATCTTTGTTTACGAAAACCGCTTTGTTCAGGTGCTAAGAGTTGTTTTGTTTCCAAATACCATATTAACCTTAAGTTGACTATTTTTTCCAAAAGTTTACACATTGAGCATGTTGAAGCAATTGGTCTGTACGACGTAGGATCGGATCTGGCCTTATGTGGTTTCAAAATCGGGATAACAGTGGCCTCCGTCCAGAGACTGGGAAATTTCTCTTGAATCCATATAATGTTGTAAATATGTAGCAAAAACTGTTTTCCAACCTCTGGAAGGTTTTGCAAAAAGATCACCGGAATGTTATCTGGCCCTGGGCAAGAATTCCTCAGGTCGTTTAGTGCTTCTTGAAATTCTGAGTTACTTATTGGTAGATTGATAGGAGAGTCGTCGTCGTCTGTCTGTTGCTTAAGTTGCATAAATGCTGCATCAAAATTACTATCACTTGAATGATTTTCGTAGGTTGTGACGCGAGTACTTCTGCTATATCTTCACTACTTGTAATGAGATTGCCATTGAAAGTCAAGGTTTTGATTTGCATATCTGCGTTTTTTCCCGAGATTCTTTTTACTTTTTACCAAATTTCTGTTATAGGGATGGATGGTTTTATACTAGAGACATATTCATTCCATGATTTTTTCTTGCTGTTTTTTATCACGAAGCGGGCCTTGGCTCTAAGTTTCTTAAAAGTTAATAAATTTTGCTCTGTTCGGTTCCTTTTCAGTTTATTAAACGCTCTCTTGCTCAGCTGAATGGCCTCTTGGCATTCTTGGTTCCACCAAGGAACTGGAGTATGCTTATTGATGTGTTTTGTTTTGCCTAGGCCAGCAGCACTTTAAATTATTTGAATCAAACGTTCAAGTGTTTCGTTGATGTCGTCTGCTGTATGTATTGAATGTAGATCGTTCTCAATTATATTACTGTACAATGGCCAGTTCGCTTCTTTTTGCTTCCATTTTTCAAGGGGTTTCGAGTCATTTTGAGCATTATCGGTAATTGTTATTTTAATTGGAAAGTGGTCACTCCCGTAAAGGAAAGACAGGACTTCCCATGATAGTTTTGTGGCCAGATTTGGTGAGCTTATGCTCAGATCGAGTGCCGAGGTTTCCCCGTTGAATGCATTAAATCTTGTGTGAGCTCCATCATTCAGCAGTACAAGGTTGTTTTCTTCAAAAATATTGGTAACTTTCCGGCCTCTAGCGTTCGTGAATTTTCCTCCCCATGTTATGCTGTGACTATTGAAATCACCAATCAATATACATGGTGCAGGAATTTGAACTAACAGGTATCTGATATCTTGTTCGGAAAAATCTTTATTTGGCGGGATGTATAGATTACAGAAATGAATATTTGTTGAGGATTTTATTGATAATGCCACAGCTTCCAGATTAGTGTTTACGTGTATTTCTTGAGGTTCTAAATCGTTTTTTGCTACACCTCTACTAGCTCTGTCGGGGTTGTCTCGATTTCTAAAAAAAACTTTATAGTTCCTAAGGTTGGCAACTTTGGTGGTTCGGAAATTAGTTTCTTGTAAGCCTATTAAGGATGGGTTGTGTTCCTTCATGAGTAGTTGGAGCAATTCATGAATGAAGAATGAATGAAGTCCGGGAATACTTGGAGGAGTGGGAGATTGAATAGGATTAGAGCATTTCCGGAGAAGAATCACTCTCATGTTCTGATGTTAAAATTTCTAGATGCTTTAGTATTTTTCTATGGAATTTTGTGCATCTCGCTTTTATACTGCGTTCCTTGAATAGAGGGTATATTTTCCGGAGCATCACGCATAGTGCGTTAAGATCCTTGGTGTAGTTTAAGGTTACGCTGATGGGGTCCGGAGATCCATAGATATTATTGAAAAGGTCTATCATTTGTTCATAGCCGAGGGGGAGTTCTGAGGTATGGTTATCTATGTATTCTTTTGCTGGTTGAAACATTATTGTGCAGTTTGTATTATTTTTTTCAGAGGGGCTCACCGAATGTTTGGTCTTCTTAGCTTTCCTATCTTCGGGTACTCGCAATCTTCTTGGTTCCTGGAGAGAGGAGTCTTTTGTTGCATCAATGGGAGGTGAAAGAACATCACCAATGCTCCTTTTCATCGAAGATTGATTCAGTGGTTCTTCAGATGGAGATATAGCCGAATGGCTTGTTGCCTCTATTTCCGTTTGCAGGTTATTGGTGACTTCAGTTGAGTTTTCGTTAGTTGGAAAAGAGATGACGTTCTCTGTAGTAGCTGCCGGGGTTAACTCGTTGGTAGTAGTCGTAGGGGTAGTACACTGTGAGGCAATATGGCCTGGTTGCTTACAATTGAAACATGATAAGCTGTCTTGTGAAAGGAATATTCGATAGGTTGAGTTATCATTATTTATCAGGATTGTTTTGTCTTTGTGACAATCTTCCAGGTATTTTTGGAACTGCACTCACTTAAAAACTGTTTTCACTTGTCCAATTTGCACTATATATCCTCAACTCACTCACTCCAGTCGATTCATATTTGTTTTTAATACCATTAAATGAAGTCAAAAAATTTCCTTTGCTGCAATATAGAACACGTCGACACTTAAAACCAGAAAGACGTATGAAAATCCAGTATTACTGTTGGTACGACTCAAGAAACCCAAAAGGATGGCCCAATCGCTAGGCTGCAATGTTCGACGCTTGCTCGCAGTGGCGTAAAGTCACCACGATACCTCTGTCACGGCATATAGTAGAACCGTTTGGATGTTAGATACGTATTACTACGTATCCTGTATCCTTTCAGTGTGTTTCGGTCCCTCATTGCGATTGTTAGTTAGATTAGCAGCCCAGCTTCTGTCAAACACTGTATCTACGTGTCTGTTACGATATAAAAGGTCCTGACGAAAAGATGCCAAAAAATTTGGGAAGTTTTATAAGCGACATAAATTACTGGTTCGATATATTTAATAGCTATAGTCCAAAAGAAAAAGTACTAACTAAATATGCTTATGGAATCGACTGAGAATCAGGAGAAACATTTAAACAAAATTATTGACCTTGTGATACATATGAGGCCAATAGGAAAAAATACATTAAAATTTTTTCAAAAAGGAATGTTCATCTCTCTGCACTCTCTCAAAAATGTATTCACTGACTTGAAAGATCAATTTAACATATGGTATATTTGTACGCATACCTAGACTTAATCAAGACAGCTTAAAAAAATCTTCTTTCAAATTAGAAGTAGAGGTGGTCCTGATGAACATCCCAGCCCTCTGGCAGCTATGAATATAATCAGGATGATACCTAATGCTTGGAAAAAATCCTGGTATATTTGATTCTAATGTTAATACCAAATCTACTTCACATGAAAACATAATAGTATTAAAGGTTTTACAAACTGCAAAAATACAAATCAATGATAAAACCGCCAAATCCAATGATGAAGTGTTGGAGAGCAGCTCTTCATTTTCATCTACGTCTACAACATCAAACCAATCATAAACTATAGTTATCTTGCAAAAAACCTAAAGACTCATTTCCTAATTCGGGTCAAACAACATACAAATTACATGAATATAATTACACTTTACCATCATGGGTCCAACAATTGTCGTATGGAGGACTTATAAAACCAACAGATTACTGGCTGCATAAAATAAAAAAATGAAATTTATATTTTGAAACTCACTATGGTGAATCTTATCGAAAAGGTTCTGGAATTGTAAAAAATTATCAAACAAAATAATCAAGAAAGAAAATAAAAGTATGTCCAAAGTTGTAAAAAAAAATTTGCAAATTGAGAACAATTATTCGTATGAATTTTAGAAATTTAAAAGCAATGTGTATCATTAGTACAAGAAAGAAAGAAAAATAGTACAGGTGAAGATATCAGCAGAAAAACTATAAAAAAAAATGAAAGAGAATTGTAAATTAAAACTTATTTATGTGTTTTGTATTAATTTGTGTATAAAAACACCCAATAAATATTTATTTTTTAAACTTTGATTTAAGAAAGGATGAGGCCGTACGTACAATACAAAAAACATTATTAACATTGAAATTGGAATTAATATGTTAATTTTTATTAGAGATAGAACCCTTTGTTTTCATTCTGGTATTTGCTCTCCTCGATTCGAGTATTCATGTATTAATAAATATATTTCGTTAATAGTTAAAGCAAATTAACGCACAGTTTTCATTTCTAACTTGACTTCATAATACAGATTATTCTAATTTAACCAACTTATTTTATCTCTATATTTTATTTTCATAATAATAATAGTCATAGGTATATATCCTCCCGTCTCATTTATACAATGACATATTTGACATTTAAAATATTTTACATATGCCACATTGTTCATATCAATGCAGTATATGTACAGGTGATTCATCATCTTTTGAAAAAACTACAGAATCTACGATTCTTACGTTACGTGTGGTTAGGTATTTATTACCCTTCACTACATTGATTAACGTAGTCCCACCAGTTATTTGATTACTTATTTTCTTGAGCTTCTTTAACTTTTTCACCAAAAAATATTTCTTTGACGCTAAAAGTTTGACAGCCGTAGGCATAATCAATCTTAGTTTAGTACCAGCTTAGTTTGATTTTATAACTGTCGCGTTTGATATACATGTTACCATTGTAACTAACAAATAAACTGAACTAGATAGTAGGGTAAAGGCGTATAAGAATACGAACTTAGGAATTTTCAAGAGTTTAGCGAAAAATAAACACACGAAGACAAAATAAAATATTAATTCTTCCAAAAAACTCTGAAAAATATAATAAATTGTAACTCAAAAAGTAAAAAAGATACATTCTGTAAAGAACTGCACATGCGTACTCTTGTGCTCCGCTACTTACAAGAGTACGCAAACCTGTTCATAAGAGTGCGCACATTATTTTGAGGATTTTTGGCAACTGTCGCACCCAAATTCTCCACCCTCGTCTTTTTTTTTTGGTTTCTTTGGATTTTTATGTTTTCTTAATTTTTTGTTTTTTTCTTAATTCTTTGCCTCAAGTTCCATTTTGGAACGAGTGCTTGTTAACACTTCTAATTTCTGGCTGCGGTGCCATTTTTGTTTGTCTGGATTATAGGATATGGTGGAATCGGGACAGTTGACATTCCCGTTTCATCCATGTCATAAATGCATCCTGTACCGAAGAGAAATTTTTTATAAAGATTCCTTAAGTTTGAAAAAAAAAATCTACCTTCGGTTTGTTAAAATCTATTATCCTTTCCAAAGAACATGGTTCTGGTTGTCGGAAAGCAATTTCTTGCCTTTGGCAACAGCCTTTAACCAACGTCTTTCCAGTTTTCCTTTTTTCAATATTAAATTTAAGGGCTATCTCATTACCCTCCGTAAATTCTAAGGCTATGGAAGTCTTCCTTCATTGTTAAACCATATTATTATTATATCCATTTCCCTCACATAATTAGCCCCTTCTCTTTCAAGTTGAAGAAAAAACGCACTTATAACGTCCCAGTGATTCAGGTACAGTTCCATCTTTTAAGACGTGCGTACTCTTGTAGGTTATGTCATTGTTGCAAATTTTAGGTTATTTTTCATAGAAATCGTCACACTACATGAAAAACTGATGTTGCAATACATACCTCACATATCCAGGAAAAAAAAAGACAAATATTCAAACTATTGTCGTAGAATTGTGATCTCGCCCCTTTTTTCCCAACGTTCAGAACTTACAGTTGACAGTCCATCAAACAGTTTTCGCGCCTGACAGAAGAACTAACGCTTGTAATGCAGATTCCTTTTTAGTCAACATAGAAACGTATTAAGAGATTTTAATATCACACAACCAGATGGCGTGGTAATTCTGGTACCGCGAAATTTTCAATGAGTAAACTTGTAGAAAGCGTACTCTTAGTGGAGTGGGGTAATTGTAATAATGGGGCTATTGTAATACTGGTTGATTGATGAAATACCAATTTACTTACAACGCTGCCATCTTGTCGCAAAAGATTTCAAACATCCATAAAGGCAACCTTCATTACAGGAATCTGTAAAATTGAATGGTGACAGTTGTCTCATTAAATTTAAGTTTGTACTGATTTTTGCCTTGACAGACGAGGACGAGTATCAAATAAATATTTACATCGGTTGCTGTGGTTGTACAAAACGAGGTAGGTGAATATTATTTACATGTTTCTGCTAGTAGAGGTTCAATACGTTGCTGAAAATTGTTGTTATTCGACTAATTGAACAATTTTCAATATTATGAACTATATTACAATTACCCCGTCCAAAATGCAAACTGGGGTTAATGTAATGTATACCAATGAGGTTATTGTAATATGTGTATTACAATTACCCCATTTTCAGAAAACGTCATGGTGAGGAATTATATTCGAAAGAAACACGAAACCACGCAGAAGTATATCCAGGAAAACCTGAAAAAAGCCATTGAAGAAGTGAAAAGAGAGTCAACAACTGTGTATAGAGCCAGTAAATCCTACAGTATCCCATATCCAACACTTTATACGCGTGTTAAAGGAACGAGGGGAAAAATACATGAAAAAAGTGGACGACCAACATGCCTGTTCTGCAGAGGAAGATCAATTAGCCACAGGTTTGAGGGTAATGGAAAAATGGGGATTTGGGTTGACTCGTCGAGAAGTTTTGGAAATGGTAGGAAAGTATATTCGAGAAAACAACATAGAATCGTGGTTTAAAGATAGCATTCCTGGAGAAGATTGGTTCCTTGGATTCAAGAAAAGAAATCGATTAAGCTTGAAAGTACCTCAAAATGTAGAGTATGCAAGAAAGAAAGCAGTTGACCCTTTTACCATTTTCGAATATTTCAACCTTTTGGAAGAAACTATTAACAAACTTAATTTACATGACAAACCTGAAAGAATCTGGAATCTGGATGAAAGTAGTTTGAGTATTCATCCACGAAGAACTAAAGTGGTTGGAGCTAAAAACAAACCGGCTTCACGGACCATTAGTACTCCAGAAAAGGAAAATACCACGGTTTTAGTAATGTGCAACGCAGGAGGAGACAAAGCCCCACCTTTAATAATTTTTAAAGGATTGCATGTGTGGGATCAGTGGATGTGCGACAAAGATAAAGGATATCCAGGGACGGTGTATGCTGCAAGTAAGAAAGGTTGGATGGAAACTGAGATTTTCGCCAATTATTTCATAAAAACCATTTTACCTGCCATTGGAGAAGCCAAACCTGCACTAATAGTTTATGACGGTCATTCTACGCACGTTAGTTTACCTGTTATTGAGAGAGCCATGCAGGAAAACATTACAATCATCAAGTTGCCTCCACATACGAGTCATTTACTTCAACTGCTCGACATTGCAGTGTTTAAATCTTTTAAAGTAAATTGGGACGAGAAACTTATTTCATGGCAACGTCAACACGTTGGTCTCAAATTGACAAAAAAAATGTTTGCGAAATTTCTTGGCGATACCTGGCTTAAAATTCCTCCCCAAGTTATTCAGAATGGATTTCGAAAAGCAGGAATAGTTCCAGTTAACAAAAATGTTATTTCAAAGGATCAATTTCCACCTGAAACATTGCAAAGATTTAACGATGTTCTTGCCAATAATGTGAGCACACCACAACCTTTTGCAAATACACCTGAATTCATAGATCATCCGGAAGAAAACGCTGAATCCAGTGCTGTATTACCTCTCGGTATTGGTGATCTATCATTCACAGATGTCAAATGATACTTTCGTTCCTGATGTTTCATTGCTTGAACCTATTGTACCCCCAGAAGATGCCATCATCGCTGGTCCATCATCGGCTGGAACTGCACTGCCTCTACAAAATCCTGTTATTTTTGGTCCATCAACATTTGGAACAGTATTGCACCTCACAGGTACTGCAAGCAATGATCTATCTTCCTCTAAGCCATCACAAATTTCATTCGAGAACTTACTGCTTGCCAAGATTCAACAAAAACCTATGCCAGTTAGGCAGAAACGAAGAAGAATATGTCCTGGGTCGGAAATACTAACAACAGAGCAAGCCATTGATCGAATGAAAAACCATGAAAATGACAAAAAAGGTAAAAAGGGTAAAGATATCATAAAGAAACAACAGCAGAGTAGGAATTCCAAAAAGCAAAAAAAAGAAAAATGGTCATCTGATAGTAGTTCTGATTCGGAACAACAATTAATATAAATTACATAGACACGGATGATGATATGGATTTAGAAGATATCATAAATTTACCTGAACGTAAAGATCATGATGCTTCGTTTGCAGTTAATGTGAACACATGGGTATTAGCGAAATATACTACGAAAAAAATTGTAAAGCATTTTGTTGGACAAGTTGTGGACAAACATAACGATGGCTGGGTTATTAAATTTACAAAAATATACAACCAGCATTTTGTATGGCCAAAAATAGAAGACGCAGACACAGTAGAAAATTCTAATATTGTGAGGATTTTACCAGAACCGGAAGTCACACAAAGGGGCAGTTTTCAATTTAATGTGTTGTTTCATGGGTACAATTTGCAGTGATACACTTTATAAGATTCTTAAATAATAATTTTCGAGCTATATTATGTTATTTAGAAGTTAGATAATGTGTTTCTTTAATTTAACTTATAGACGAGTTTATAAGTTTCTTACATTATCATATTTTTCCATGAAAATAAAACCAATTGGTGTATCTTTTGTGTACTTTTACAATAGCCCCACCCTAATGTTCTATCATCGGTATATACAACGTTGCAAACGATTATTACAAAAACCCCAAATTACGGGGTTATTGTAATATAGCGACATGATTTAGAAAAAAGAATCGTAACATTAATGAAAATTGAAGTATCTCATTCAAACTTGCACAATCAATATGCAGTTCCCTAACGCATACATATAAATTTTTTCGATTTTTTTAAAAGAGAAACTTAGGGACCAATGGCCTTTAAAGTTGATATATTGGAAAACTATATTACTTTTACCCCACTTCAAATACGAAAATCCGAGATTGCAGAGTTAATGATAACAAAATTTCCGAAAACGTTTAAATTAAACATTTTTTCAAAAGAGCTAGGTAGGGTTTTCGAGTTTCTGCGATGTTAAAAATTGAAATATGTGTAGGTATTTAGGTATTTTCGCTATGTGGAAGAGGCAATTTCTTTCGAAAATTGAAAATCTGAGAATGGAAATTTAATGACCAGATTATTTGTTGCAACATTTATATTGAACATTTTTTCCATAGTGTTACGGTTTTCGAGTTACAGCAGTGATAAAGTTTATAATAATCCGCGACAAAGTTCTGAGATTTCAGAATAATAGCAACTACAAGCAAAGCATACATGGATAATGGTGAACGTTGAACGATTCTCGTGACAAATGTAACACTCAAAAGTGTGGAATAAATATTTTTCTCAAAAAATTGGACCGACGTTATATTTTGGTGCACTAAAAAGTACAAAATAATATTAATCCTATTTATTGATGCTGGTACTTGTGAAGTTGTCGCAAAAAGTTTTCAGTCTAACTGCAACTGCACAACTTCAAAAGTACCAGCACCAATAGAATCAAGGATGTTCGATGACGCCAAAGCGAAGTGTGCGGGCAAAGGAAGGTGCTATAGAAAGCATAAGAAATCATCAGATTAGCCAATATTGCAAATAGAAAATATTAATCTCTAAATGAGTATAAAATGAATAAAATAACCAAAAATATTGCTCCAAACACCTATCATAATCCTAGTTAAGTTTCAATTTATCATATTATTGCGTTTTCTGCGTTTTGAAATAAAATAATTCATTATAATTATATTCGTAACTAGGTAGCGCTGAAAAAAGGCATCAGTGCATAATATTTATTTATGTTTATCAACCTGTGTGACAATTTCCCATAAACTTTTACAACTTCATATTTGAAAACTGTGATTAAAATGTCTTCGTGTAGGTAGAAAGGAAGATTTGTGAAGAAAAATGTACGTGATCTTTATTTTAAACGATCGGACATGGCAAAACAGATGCTTGAGCTTGAGCAACAGAGAATCCCAAAAAATATAAATAATCCTAGTAATACTGATTCTACTTATATAGTGAAATGGTGTCGAATAATTGACTTGAGTTTATGTCAAAGATACCTGTTGTTTTCAACATAATCACAAAATCAGGTTCTTGAATGACTTTGCCACTTATTCTCGGGTAAATAGTGGATTTAAAATGTCAGCTGCTCATTGCACAGATTTGTAGCATTTAGTTTTCTTCTCATGAAAAGATTTCTATAGCCACATAATTAGATGAACCCACAGACAAATAAAGTTTAATCTTTATATCAATCCCTAGAGAGTACTTTATTTACAATTAGAGACAAGCATGTTCTTTTTCTTTTTACAATTATTTCCACTATTATATTTTTTTAAAACACAATTGTTTCAGCACACAGTACCTTTATCACATTTGAGATATTTAGTATACACCAATTTATCTAACTAATTGTTTTTATGGATTTCTATAAATAGTCCTGTAATCATCGAACATCCTTTTAATATTACTTGTACTTTTCAGTGCACCAACAGATAACGTCGGTCCATTTTTTTTTTTGTAAAAAATATTTATTTTAATTACATCTCGAAAAAAAAAACATAAAATTATTCCAGCTCTAGAGAGATTATAAGATCTTTTTAGACTTGTCCACTAAACAATTTCTATAAAATTCAATAAATAATATCTTAATCTTGATCCTCTTTGTTTCAGGTGTATCCCAAGCGAGATATAACCAATATTGTGGAGAGCAGTCATTATCTGAAAATTGGATCGTGGTGCAAAGCTGGTTCATCGCCTGGCGCCCAAGCCAGAGGGAAGTGCAAGACTGCCAGATGGGTGAAACCTTTCAGATGTCTCGGTAAGTTTATATAAGCTCTAGCGGTTTCGGAAATATTTGGAATAAAAATGCATGGAATATTTAATATTTGATTCTTATCGCAAATGATATAGAGCATCAAAGATTGGTTGATGTCTTGCTGCTGTTTATCTTATGAATTGCATTCGGGGGTTTCCTCATCCTCTCTTTTGTTCAACTAATACGCAAAAAATGTACTCATGAAAGAATGGAAAAGGATTTAATTTGAGATGAGTTTTGTGGAAAAATACTATGATGTAGGATTTTGACTGATTATGACATGGAAGAAAATACAGTTTCACGAATGTTGGCGTCTGCCTTCAAAATACGAGAAACGGATCAGTTTAACCGAGGGGAGTAAATTAGTTGCATGACGATTTTGTTATAAGATCTGTTGTTTCAATCTTTACGTTTTAAGGAAATTCATATAATTAGGGAGAAAAAAGCATCATTGGATCAAATAAGCAATTGTGTGAAAGATTTATTGTTATTATTTACAATAATGCAAAAACATAAAACACAAATCTTTAGCTTGAGTTATAAAATATAAATTTATTCATCTGAATTCTCTGAAATGTCACTTTGCCTTTGTGACGCCTTTGAAATAAAGATTGCGTTGCCTTCGGATATACGAGCAGCGCCCTATCATGGTATCATGAGGTATAAAGCTTGAAATACTGATGTCGTAGCTTAGATCGACAAACATAGTAGAAAATTCCATGATAATGGGATTCGTGATGTACCTAGTTTGTGAATGATTACAGACAATAGCCATATTACTTGATGCATTAAAATATATAAAATATTTTCTCAAAATTCAAACTCCATTGTGAATTACGATCTAAATGTCAAAGAGGTGATAGCTACTGTTACTGTAGTCATGGCGTTTGAAATATTTTGTTTTCTTATCATTATGAAACTACCACGTTCGCAAATATTTTTGGAACGAGGTGCGGTGGGAGTTATCTGTGAAAAATCGTCACGTAGGGAAAAGCGTCTTGCTGAATATTTCTTTCCTTCTATTATATACGAATTTGTATTCACTGTGTCATTGTCATAAACAAATGTGAATTTTAATTAAATTAAACAATAAGTGCATCCTTAAATAATACGGTTAGTTAACATGAATCTTGATGACTAATATTGTAAAGTGATTGGGTAACAATTATATAGAATGTGTTCAAGATAAGGATCGGATAGCATCGAGACGGGCAATAGATACGGAAATTTGATGGCTTCTTTTATCGTTTTCACAAAAAAATTATAGCTATTTGGGTTTTCGAGATTTTAGAGAAAACTTATTACAGTTTTTAATGTTATTATTTTTTAGCAGAAGAGCCAGCAGAAAACGGAAAAGGCCCTAACTTTTCTAGCTTTACAAACCATAATCAACTTTGTTTTTAAATAGTTTTTATTACTTTCGGTTCTTGTATCAATGGACTCCGCAGAGATTTCTCAGGCCCCATATGGTCTAGAGACTTGAAATTTCGAATTCGTACTTAGATCGCAGACATCTCGCCGCCTGTTAAGCTCCAAGTGTGATCCAATATTGGTAATTATAATTATCTCATTCAATCTCATTCAACCAAGATTTTTATTTTGTCGACATGGAACGACAATGGGATCCGTCACTGGAATTACGCACGAGCATGGAGCGTATGTATACGTCTCGCTCTCTGGTATATAGGTACTTTCTGGAAGATCGTCTATGGTTATGTCGCAACTGTCAGACGTCAGACGTTATTGTTAATTTAAAGTTTAATTTTGTGTTGTGGTAGACAAACAGTAATTTGTTATGGAATTGCTGTTGCTGGCAAACACATATACATAGGTATAGTTAAAATTAAGAAAAGGATAGCAATAGTAGGTACTCATCGGTACGGTTTAAATCTTAAATGCCCAATAAAAACTGTTTTTAATTTTTTTTTTAATTTCACTTGTTTGTATGTACCGAAATAAAAGCGCACTCTAGGTACCTATCTTAAATAGCATTTTTCATTACTAAATCAAAAATGTATCACATGATATGCCAATTTTAAGTGTTTTCAATAAAAAGACCGATTGTGTTTTTCGTCATTTTGTATATCTTGTTGAATATTTTGATATTGTTTAAGTTGCAAGCTTTTGAGTATTGTTGAAGATTTTTCTTGATTCCTGGACTGCCAAATCGGACATCTTTTGTTATTTAACTTTGCGAGTATATCAAAAAATTAATACGTAAACGTAATAATTTTGACATATTCTTTTATTTCTGATACTACATTTTAACAGCTCATTATTCATTGGTCGTGTCCACAGCAGTGCCTCATTACCAATCGATTAGTTATCAGCACGGTCATACAGAAAGGTCTTGAAACGAGCGGTTCGGTTAGCGTCCGTCTAGTCTTTTCAGCTTCCAATTTCTGCCGCGTGGTTCGCATTTGAAGGGGGATGCTGCTTAAAACATAAAAATACCAATTCAAAGGATAATGCAGTGTTGCAGTATGATTTAAACTGTATACGATAACATATTTCCATCTTGATAGGTGTTGATATTGTATCCGGCGCTCATAAACTCATAACTTTTCAATAAGATTAAGGTATTTTATATTCTAA
Organism: Crioceris asparagi; assembly: GCA_958507055.1. Lineage (NCBI taxonomy): Eukaryota > Metazoa > Arthropoda > Insecta > Coleoptera > Chrysomelidae > Crioceris > Crioceris asparagi. The sequence goes on from OY293826.1 coordinate 74,867,974, forward strand.
GTAACATCCCCATTTCTCAATTTCGCAGTGCTGTCGTTAACTTTGACATTTGAACAAGACGCTAAGCGACCCACTTGCTACCTATGTAATTCGACCTTTGTTTCCAGACCTGTGATTGTACGACCGTGGTTATTAGTAATCAAAAAGTCGACGTCTTTAATATGACAGCTATCAATAAACAATAGTGTAACATAACCTATCTTTTGTTCCAGGTATTTCCCAATTCTATTATGAACATCTATCGTTCCGTTTACCACATTATCTTTTTCATGATAAACATATTGAACAGAAAATACTGTTTCTTATATTTGTAATTGTCGAATTGAATTATTTAAAATCTTTTGACAGACGTCAGTTTGACAAATGAGCTAAGCGATGCATCAGAAATCAGTCGTGTCCACAAGATACTGATTTTTGATTACTGATTAGTAAGCGATTGGTAATCAGGCACTGCTGTGGGCACGACCATTGAGTTTTTTGATATTGTGGCGAACCCACAGAAATCCCACTTCTGACATCACTTGTAACAGGACTCCAATAATTGGAAAACAAACAATGGGTAACTTTAATGCTTGGGCTCACCACAATATCATGATTGTCCAAAGTATTCACTTGTATTTCCAATTCACGTATTATAATCAATAATTGTTTATTTCTAAGCAAACTACACAGGTCAACAAGTTTAAAGTGGGCCAGAACCAATATGGCGAAGGGCGTTCAAGGGCATAAAATCAATATTTTCATAATCAAAACGTGGATTCTTGATTTTCTTCTCTCATTTTCATGATGATTTATATGAGTATAGCGTTCATCATTCTAAATGTCAATTAATCACTGCGAAAATATAAGCTGAAGCGAGCCACACCCCGCAATTTCGAAATGACAGAAACCAAATATGGTAAAATTATGTACTTTTTATGTTCTATTTACATCCCAACATGATTTTAAGCTCGCAAATTTATACCTTAAAAAAAACAAAATTCGGGGTGTAGCCGATTTTTTTTAATTATACGCATAGCAGTGTGACACGTGACCACGACTCACTCCTCGGATCCAGTATAAGTAATTCCAATAATAATGGGCAATCTGCATATTCCTAAATTATGTGCTATTTACGTTCCGACATGATAAATTTTGTGGTCGAGAATTTACCCATTAAAAGAATTTTTTCAACAATTTCCTACTTTCCCGGCCGGATTTTTTTTCCTGGTCCGAGGTTTCGTATTTCCAGGTCTGGATATTTGGCCAGGCAAGGTGCAATAATATACCCATGATTTTTCCTCCTGCTTTCCCAGCCTCAACATTTTTTCTTAGACAGGACTTTTGGGATTGGGAGATGCTATTTCACCCTTTTTATAATACATTTAATGAGATTTTTTTTAAATTAGTGTATCTTATTTATACATGTCAGTGTTTTTTTGTGGAGATCAAAAATATACAGCTGAATAACTTCTATTGGACTTGTAATCTTGTAGTGGTAACATTCAGTAGGTCATTAACTTATTTTCTTGTGAGATATCGACTGGGTCTGAAGAAGAAAACCTAATGATATTTTGAAAATCGAGTCTTAATAAATTTGTATCATGTATAACTTCTACCAAAACACATTTGAATATCTAATAGGAAATTCATATGAGAACCGAATTTGATGAAACGAAAACCCATTTCGAAATTCATCCGGAAATCCGATTGGTCATCTAATTGAAATCCAATTGGGAACCAGACCCGAAACACAATAGAATTCCAACTAGAATTTCTACTACAAATGGAAATACATTTAACCACAAAATCTCGGCCGGGAAAAACATTTATGGCAAATAAGCGGAATGGAAAATTGGTGCTGTAATATTGCAGCATGCTTGATCAAAAAATACAAGCCAGGATGTACTAAGTTGGAAAATCCTGACCGGGAAAAAAAATCTGACCGGGAAAGTAGGAAATTGTTGAACAACTATGCGGGGTGCAGATCAAATTTGAGCTGCACCTCGCATTTTGTTTTTTTTAATGGGGTAAATTTTCGAGTGCAAAATTTACCATGTTGGGGGTAAATAGCACATAAAAAGCTTGGAATGACTTATACTGGATCCGGGGAGTGAGTCGTGGTCGCGCGTCACTTCGCGGAACAAAAAATTTAAAAAAAAAAACGGAGCACTAAATTCCTGCATCATTCTATATTCGAGCACATAAAGAGCACTTAATTCCTGATCCATAGGGAAGCAGTTTGTCCTACAGGAAATTGTTAATTAACAATGTGGGGTGCAGATCGATATCGAGCTGCACCCCGCCTTTTGTAATTTTTTAAAAATGTGTAAATTTTCGAGCACAAAATTAATCATGTTGGAACGTAAATAGCACACAATTTTACCATATTTGATTTCTGTAATTTCGAAGAGTGCAGGGGGTGGCTCGCTTCACCTGAAAATAGAAATATTACAATTTTTGATTTCCATTGTTACAGAAGGTCCATTCCAATCAGATGCATTGCTGGTGCCCGAGAACTGCATGTTTGATCACATCCACAATCAAAGCAACTGCTGGACATTTGGTCGATGGAATTCAACAGCTGCTGTCGCTTGCAGGGACAAGGGCCTGCAGCTAAGATCGTTTGCCATGTTGTTGCCATGTGGCATATCACTTTTCAGTGGTGTGGAATTTGTGTGCTGTCCCAAGCATTTCAAAGGTAAGAAGCAGCAGCAGCAGTCAGCAGTGTTGCTAAACCTCAAAGTAATCTTTCTATATCTATAGTCTTCAGTAGTTTCGATAGTAGACTGTAGCTTTGAGGTTACTTTCTATTTATAAAAGCAAGCAAAAAGTATACAATTGCAAAGGGTGAAATTTGCGTAAGACCGATGTCGAGCCCGGTATAACAACGCGCTGGCAAAAATACGCTCCATAAGAATCCACACTAAACTCCCAGTTTGATATATAAATATAGGACCTAATTATTGTTGAACTGAAATCAATGATCTAGTAATATTTAGTCGCTCAAAAGGCTTTAAATAGTTATCAATACCTACCACTGGCGGATAGATGCTTTCACATCAAAATGGAAAAGGTATAATACCAATGAAAGCTTTGAAAGAGGCAGTCAGACGCAAACATCAAACGCAGTCTACGCTCTATAATACATACTATATATACTATATACCACCTACTCACAAGTCAATACTTTTCATACATCGCAATTCCGTATCTATTGGCCCTATTCGTCGCCATTCGCTATAATCTAGAGAGCGATAAAAGCCCATCGAAGCGTAAACATCAATATAGTATAATATATATATATATATATATATATATATATATATATATATATATATATGTATATATATATATATATATATATATATATATATATATATATATATATATATATATATAGAGAGATTCTAGAGATATTCAGTGTGTACCATGTGTGTACCGTTTCTCGAAAATCACTCAAGTTATGCGGGAGTTTCTCCAATCTATCAAATAGGTATACCAGAGACAACAATATACTGACGTTATGAGTTCTGGTTCTATATGTTATTATGTCAGAGTGATATATAATCGATGTTTGATGACACACACAGCCACCACAACATTAGCATATTAACACGCCCGAACATGTCATATTACCCCATTGATCTATCTAAATATTGAACATTGTAAAATTGATATTTCAAATGGTAATAATTATTCTGGTCGCTGTGAATCCTGTTGTGTAAACATCATATTATATTGTAATGATAACCCAACCATGACCCAGACCTACGCCACGATGTGACGTTCTCTGAATCACTGTTGTGGAACAGAGAACAAGAACACTAGCTCATTGTGGAAACATCTAGATGGCACCCGAAATATCTTTCACCCGCATCGATTGCAGTCGATATACGTCGCGAGCTTTCGAAAATCATCTCGGCGTCTTATTCGATTTCGATTTGAAAACGGAAACGAGAGCGTGGCAAGTGGCAAGTCAGTCAGTTTTGAACGTGCCAGCCAAGTGAAATAAATATTGTGATATAAATTGTAAATAGTTAGTTAGTAGTAAACAGTAGCGTATATAAATTGTAGTACGTGTGTGTGAATTGTGAATTTTTGTTATATTAAATAAATAGACTTTATTATTCATTGTGTATGTGAATTTCTATCCACATAAGAACAAAGAACATTACAATAATTGTGTCAGGTGTGAGGTGGATAGAAAATATTGGACATTAAAAAAAAATAAAGACATTTTGAGAAAATGCCGAAATTATTGGAGCTGAAGGTCTCAGATTTTAAAAGAGAATAGGAAGAGCTTGGCGAGGAGACTACTGGAAGGAAACAGTATTTAGAAGATCGACTTCGGAAAAGACTTGTTGAAGAAGGTGAAGATCCAGAAACTTCTCAATTTGAACTGTCGGACTTCGAAAAAATTACGCAGAAATTAGAACAAGAACTGAGTTTGGCACAGAAATTGGAACAGAATATAAAACAAGGACAAGAAATAAGAAAAGTTTAGAGGAGAAATTAGAACAGCATGAAATAAGCTTTAAGCAAATCCAAATAAGCTTAGAGCAGGAATTTCAAGAACGATTTGAAGAAAATTCTAGAAGTTTAGAAGAGAAGTTCGGAGTTCTAAAATGACAGCTAGAAGCCGAAGAATTTGACTTTGACATCGAACATCGCGCTGGTAAATCCCATGGCAATGCCGATGCACTTTCGAGGAGACTCTGTTATGGTGACTGTATCCGAGCGGAGGTGAAAGACGCCGCTTCTAGGAGAACCACCGTTATAGATGACCGTTGGCTACCGGATGAACTTCAAAAACCTCTGGAAGAAGATCCCATCCTAAAGATATTGACTGAATGGCAAGAGGTTTCACGCTATTCACATGCTGCGTATGGGCCCAGTGGAATTCTCTTGAACCCGGATAGTACTGAGGACCGAAAGCTATTGGTAGTACCAAAGTGCAGGAGGGCTGTAATTTTCGAAGATATTCAAGGTGGGACCAGTTGAGGTCGTTTAGACGTAGCTAAGACTTTGGAGAAACTCCGTGAGTGATTTTATTGGGTGAAGTGCAAGAAAGACGTGCACAACTGGTGCTGAAACTGTATGGTCTGCGCAGCTAGCAATGGAGCACAAAGACGTTCAAATGCGCCTATGCGCCAATACAATGTTGGAAGTCCGTTCAAGAGAATCGCGATAGATGTCGCAGAACCCTTTCCTGAGAATGAAGCTGGGAACAAATACATCGTTGTGGTAATGGACTACTTCAGCTAGTGGGTAGAAGCAAACGCATTGCCAAACCAGGAAGCCACGACTGTAGCTGATGCTTTGGTCAAGGATTGGATGCTGATTCGGGATACCGCTTGATCTACACTCTGACCAAGGGAGAATCTGCCCTATTCCAGAACCTTTACAACACCCTGGGGATACGAAAGACAAGGACAACGGCGTTGCATTCTCAGTCAAACGGCATGGTTGAGTGAATGAATAGAACTGTAAACCGATACCTCTCCAAAGTTGTCTCTGAACACCAAAGGGATTGGGATAGCTGGTTTCATCTATTCCTTTGTTCTTTATTGCTATGCAGTCCACGACACTACCGAACGAGAATCGCTACTTCCCTGCGATCTCAAGTTTGGCTGTAAACCTGGGGATGATGTCGCTGGTAAAGATTACGTTTCTAAACTACGCAAGAAAATGGATGAATCCCATGAGAAGGTCCGAAACAACATTCAGACCGCAAGTGATCGCACGAAGATGACGTATGACATCGGCCCTTTTGATTGGAGATACGAAGCTGGCAATCTTCTCAGGCTATATAATCCTCATAAACGTCGAGGATTGTCACTGAAATGGCAGACCTCTTGGGACCCTATGAAGTAATCAAGAAAATAAATGATGTAGTATACAGGATTAGGAAGGCTACCGGGGGGAAACCCAGAGTTGTGCATTTTAACAGACTGGCTCCATTTGCCTGTCACAATGATGAGGCATAGGAGAATTTACTCTGCTAACAGCTGAGATGGACTTCAATGCATTCATGGCTGCCTACTCTGACACAGCTAAAGCTAAAATTGGCGTAACTCAAGAGGAACAGCGCGACATCTTCAAGGTGCCATAGGAGTACTCGTTGGCATACTGTGTTGTAAGAGATCTGCAAATGTGCCGAGGAATCGCCAAAGCTTTTAAGGCTTTGTTCGGTCCTAGAAGAACTTCAAAAAATGGTCAGGTCGGACAAGTATTAGAGTTGAATAAGGGCCAGAGGCGAATCTTCTACCTGGTATCCAAGGAGGACTGTCTGGGAAACATTTTGAAATTGGTCATTCCAAAGCTAGCCTGTGGACTAGATAGGTTGGACTGGAGAATCATCAGGAACATGTTGGAAGTTCTTATTAGGTTCATGGGGATAGAGATTTTAGTATGTTGCTGGAATCCAGTGAGTGCTACGCGACGCAAGACCATAGACTGTTTTTTTATCGCACCTCCCAGTGCAGGAAGAGTATCAGAGTATCCGTTGCCGCTTTAGACATGGTCCGGAAGAGAACATTTCGAAGGCGAAACGATGTTATAGTGGTGGCAATGCAATGGTACCTACTGCGCCATGTGACGTTGTCTGACTCACTGTTGTGGAATAGATAACGAGAACACTAGCTCATTGTGGAAAAACCTTTTTCCACCCGAAGTATCTCCCACATGCATCGAGTGTAGTCGATATATGTCGGGAGTTTTCGAGAATCATCTTCGATAGAGTCAATTTTGAACGTGCCAACAAAGTGAAATAAATATTGTTATATAAATTTTAAATAGTTAGTTAGTTAGTAGTGAACGGTAAGTATTGTATATAAATTTGTAGTATAAGTGTGGGAATTGTAAATTTTCGTTATATTAAATAAATAGACTTTATCAGTGTGTATGTGAATTTCTATCCACATAAGAACAAAGAACATTACAATATGATATGGAACGCTAAGTAGTAGCTGACAGTTCAAACCAGTTGGAACACGCTTGGGTGTGATGTTGCGGATACTAGACACACTCTATCTGTCATATTGTTTCATTCACTAGTCCTACTTTTCAACTTTTTATTACATTGTACTATCAACTTGCTGCCCGATAACAACGTAATGACGAAATTCGTTCTCGAATCTGGTACGTAATGATGTGGATAGAAGTTTCACTATTATTTCAGAGAAAATAATTTGTACGTAACTGCAACTCCTCAAACTAAATTTTCTTCAAATATTTCACAACAATACTACTCCAAACATTTGAAGAACATCTACTTAGAGATGAGTTACTTTTACATTACAGACGGTTTCTTTTTTTGAAGAGGTAATAATGGAATTTGCAAGAATTCAAACAACCCTTTTATGTATATGCAATCAACGAAAAAATACATGAATAAAAAAATTCTTTGATTTTGATATTTTATTTGTGTCCAATTATAATCACACGAGAGTATAATAGAAAAAAGTTATGGTTGCTTTCCAAAAAAAATTATAGTTAGGTTTACTATAATATAATATATTCTAACAGCTGTTTTACCAACCTAGATCCACCCTGAGACCTCCTAAGTATGTCTTAGGGATTTTCCGGTATGGAACCATCCACCTTCAAGTCCCAGTCGCACTGACAGACTCTCACAAAACAGTCGAGTGACATACTACACACAAATATAGCGGAAAATCCACGGAAATTCAGCCATAGAGCTCAGAGATACTCCTTTGGGTATCACTGTATGAAACTCTCCACCTAAGAGGCCTAGTCACACTACACTCACTACCAGATTCTTCTAATTACATTCTTCATACATACGACATCTTCCAATGCCCCGAACATTCCACCAATAGCGTGAACTCACTACATGTTTCGGGACATAATCTTGACCTTGGCGTGTATCAGTGGCCAATAGCAGAATGCTTTACATTCATGCCACCCGGGCCCCACTAACGTCCGTACTCGTCAAGATGCTCCTCCCTTTGACAAATCGCAAACGTCTCCTGTAGTGCCAACATACCTACATACCAAATAACAATCATAACGGGAAAGATAGATTTTCAGGTATGGAACCCAGCACATAGAGTCCCATGGGCACTGAAAGTATGACAATATTTTTACTTAAAGTATGATAAACACGTGTGCAATTTGGTAAGGTTATAATAGTGTTAAGAGTCAATAAGGCTTATACAAACAGACGTTCAGTTTTATATATTGTAGATTATTTAGAGTGTATATAACCAATAATAGTTATTTATTATATAAGGGGAAAATAATGTTCTTTCCGTGTATAAAACGCTATTTTTTCTGTGACGGGAATAGCGATGATTTAATATTGAAAGAATATTATAATAAAGTTAATAAAATTATCGAAGTGAAATTTGAAGTTTTAAACTGGTAGGTAGGCTGTTGTACTTATAGCGACAATTAGACCTGCGTTACTAAGGAAACTTTTAATTTAAAGTAATCAAATATCTGTCAGTTTAACTCTGCGATTTGAATTGTGAACTCGGTGGTTGTTTGTTTGTCACCAGAGTTAGTATAAGCAGCGAAAGTAGCGTCATTTTTAAGTGAATATATACCCGCCCCCGTATCATGTAAAATTTCGCAACCAGTTGCAATCGCGTTGTTGTCTTAGTGTTGCCACTGTCTACATGCAGTCGATTAGACCTTCTCTATTAAATATTGGATAAATAAGTGAAAATAGCTATTTTATAAAGAACATGTTAAAAAATCCTTAATTATTCACAAATACATGAAATCAACTTTGCTTTGATGATTTTATTCGCGCATCAATTTAGGCTCTACATTGAATGAGCGGCAACACTGTACAAAATCGACGGTTTGACAGTGACAATTGTGCAATAGTAGCGGTCGCATTGCAGTTGCTAGTTACATGATAACTTTATAAAAATTTCACCTGTCAATAGAGATAAAATGTCAAACTTTTTTCCCGTCAAAGAAAAAAAATATTTTCTTTATACATCTCGCAATTTCTTTTCTTATATTGAAAAATGCCCTCTGTGGCAACATACCAATTAACAATCATAACGGGAGATTTGTTCACCAATAAAAAGCTTATTTCAACAACACCTAGTTTGCTAGTTTGCTAAAATCCGTTCAGCAGCTTTGAAGTTACAGATGTCCATTTAGAAAATAATAATTTATCCATTTCTTTATTTACACACTGTATACGTATTCACATTATCCATAAATGCATAATTATACATCCCTTTGTTTTGTTCTTTCTAGAAAGCGCAAAACCAAAAAAACCCTTTGACATGAACCTTCTCAAAAAGGAACAAGAAGTCTTCGACACCATCGCCGATGAAGACGACGATGACGATTCAGAGGAAGATGAGGACAAAGATGACCTCGATGATTTGGGTGATGATACTGAACTGTCAGACGATCCCAACATTGATGATGATGACGATGAGGATGACGATGACATATATGACGATGACATCGACTGGGACACGACACCATCCAGTACCACAGCCATCTACAAGACAACTTCGCCAACAACTATTCCATCCACAACAACCAGCACCACTACTACTACAGCCAGGACGACAACTGTCGCAACTCCGGATCCTTACTTCACGCACTTTGATCCAAGGAATGAGCACGAAAGCTACAAGGAGGCACAGGTAAGTAATTTAGAACATTGAACATGATTGCATCATACTTGTTATGGAATAGATCCACGAAATACTTTTTGGTGTCAGTGTCAGCAAAGATTCTAGGGTGTAAACACTACTTATGCCATCAGCTAAATGTTCTTTAGCTCTACAGACTACCATCTAGCCTGACTTGGCACCGTACGTACCCAAAAGTGTCATTACAACTTTTTGTATCCTTAGTATAATCACTCATCAAGAAACCACAACTGTTCGACTATAGATTTGATTGTTTCAGGAGCGTTTGGAGGAAACTCACAGAGAAAAGGTTACCAGAGTAATGAAAGATTGGTCCGATTTGGAGGAGAGATACCAAGACATGAGGCAGACAGATCCACGAGGTGCTGATGAATTCAAGCAGCGCATGACGCAACGATTCCAACAGACCGTTCAAGCTTTGGAAGAAGAAGGTGATGCCGAAAAACACCAGTTGGCCGCCATGCATCAGCAGCGAGTACTGGCACATATCAATCAAAGGAAGAAGGAGGCAATGGCATGTTACACTCAGGCATTGAATGATGATCCACCAAATGTGAGTATTATAGGTGTGGACTTGGGTTCGAAGCCCACTTCTGACACCACTTGTTGCGTGACTCGGCTCGCCACAGTACTATGTAGCCTCCTTTCTGGTAGCTGAAAAGGAAATAAAAATTGTTCCGTTTTCACAAACGTGAGATTTAGCGCATTTATTTTTTTTTCTCATTGATTTCTTTGTAGTTTATACTTCTCTGTAGATATCAATAAAGAAAAACCAAAATTTACACATTTTTAAAATTGACTATCTCTCGAACCGCTTGTTTGATTTTGATGTTTTTTTTATCAATTCTCATCAATCAATTCTTCTGTAAAAATCAGCGTTAGAAATTTTGATTTTAGAGATTAATTGGAGATAGTACGGGATACATGAATGAGGAATTTTTTGCCAGAAATTTGTAATGCCCAGAAACTGCAACAGGGGGACGTGAAAGTTTCAACTGGTCTCAAACTGTAGTCCCTTGATTTATGAACATTTTGATGTTTTAAATGAAACACTTCAGGCACTTTTGTTTTCTAATTATTGGAGCAATTATATTCCTTTAACTTTTTCTACTAGCTTGATTTCCTAAATATAAGGCTGTGAAGTAAAAACCCTTTACTTATGATAAACGTTTATATCAGAAACTTTTATATATTTTATTTTTTCAACAGACTCACCGAGTACAAAAATGTCTGCAAAAACTCCTACGCTCATTGCACAAAGACCGAGCCCACGCCATCAGCCACTATCGCCATCTGCTGGCCAACAGCATAGAAGCCGCTGCTCGCGAGCAACAACGCACACTGGAACGCCTCACAGACATCGACAGAACCGTCAATCAGAGCATGCAGATGCTGAAGAGGTTTCCACCATTGGCAGCCAAGATTGGGCAATTGATGGACGATTACATTCAAGCGCTAAGATCGAAAGATGAAACTCCCGGCTCCCTGCTGGCCATGACTACGGATGCTGAGCAGGCCATCTTGGATAAGTACAAGACAGAGGTGGCCAGCAAACAGGCTGAACGCGAACGTCAAAGGATTCAGGAGAAGGAACGAAAGGAGCAAAGGAAGAAGGAACGATCCGAGCTGAGAGAGGAGAAGAAACGTGTTGAGGAGGCTCTTGGTAAGCAGATTAGCAATTTCGATGATGAAGATATGGAAGATGAGTCATTGCCAGAGGAGAAATATTCTGTAAGTATTTATTGCACTTATTCGTTGTATGTAAATTGGCCTATTTGACGATTTAAGAAAACAACTTGTAGGCTAGTTGAAGTTGCTGTTGCTTTTTCGGAATGCTGTATCTAAATAAAATAATGGTTACAAGCGGTTAACAAATGAATTCACGGGTTTCATCATATGGAGAGGGCGTCGTCATTGCTGAACGCACCGAATATTTCCGATCGTAACCTATAAAATCGCAACTCTATGCAATATAGAAATAAAACTAATTATTACGGTTTTGAGCATGATTAGTTAAAATTTAAGAAAAAATGTCAGTTTAATTTGGTCTATTATATTTGTGGGTTTTCTTATGATAAAAGGTCTTGAATAGTGAGCTCATTTTAAGGCTTAGCATTTTAATAATATAAAATAGGTGTTCGGTTATACCGGAAAAAATATCGGTAATATTTTAGATCCGTTTATGTTTGATTTTTTACTATATTTACCGACAGTAGTATATAAGCATTGTAAAAACACGTTCCAACAAAATATTTAGTTCGCTCTACTGAACTAGGTACCGAAGTTTCAGGATCTGGAGGGAATAATAGTGCTAGGTGGGTAAAATGTCTATAGAGGCGTACGGATCGACGACCAATTTTGAATTAAAGACATGTTTCAGGGCTAGGATAACCATAAAGTAAACAAAATAGTTATATTACATAGACTTAATACACTATGGACAAGCCCTATCCTATATCGAACGAAAGAGACGAAATACGGAAAATGACGATTATTTTGAAACTTTGAATTTGCATTGAAGAATAGATTGGGGCCATAAACCTAATATAACAGGTAGCTAGGGGCATAGACAGACAATTTTTGGGTGAATTTTAAGCTTATTAAAGGATTATCTTATTTACACCCTTTGATCAGTAATTGTTTAACTCGCTTCACTATTAATATGTTTTTCTACAAATGTTTAATATGCTCTATAATGATTAACTGTAAGTTGTCATGCTGACGATGAGTAAATTTTATGGTATATTTTGATGAACAACTAAACATCTGACTGAGAATATATAATGGCATTATGTCGAATAAAGATATCTCATGTACTCTGTGTTAACGTTTAATAATATCAAATTCATAGTTTAATATACGTTCTCCTCTCTAAAGTATGAGAATTTTTCAATTCGCTCCGATAAATTTTCACTATATCTTCAAAACACATTGTTTCGATAAAGCATTTGAAAACATATTCAAATATTGTGTCGAAAGGAACCTGACAAGTGAAGTAACGGTACTTTCTCGTATTTAGCTATATCTCTCTTCGATGGAATCAGTACAGAGAAATCTACCTCAATCAGTAGACTGCTTCAAAGTCAAAGGTCGGTCCATGAACAAATATAGGGAGGATGAGTAACACGAGTAGCGGGAGTAGCACAAAAAACATTGGGTTATCTTATGTCATTTCGGTGTGTTGCACAAAATCACGATGCGCATCCTTATGTAGTATGGGCGAAGTAAGCTTGAATACAACAATAGACACTCAGTGAAATACTGCGCAACATACCAAATTGACAACTTATCACGGGACGTTATTTCAACCACTTCTGCCTATAGAACAGGATGCAGAGTTAGTCATCCTTCCTTTATATATTCTTGGGTCGGTTTCCGGTCCCGGTCCATTGGCGAAAGGAAACCGCCAATAGATGGCGTTAAATAGAGGTGAACAACAAATAAATTGGCGATGATGAAACGAGCCAACAGCTATAAATTTAAAAATCTTTTATGGGCTAGATGCTAGTTTTGTCTCTGATGTAAGAATCTTGTGAGAATACAAACACTGAAAGGTAAACTCAAAGGATTTCTTTATATACGAAATAAACCTGTCTAACAAAATAATAAAAATAAACCACTTACTGAGAGAAATACTAGTAGAAAATGGTGAAACATATATGCGGAAAAATATTATTTAACAAGGGATTTGTTGTACTTCTTGGACACTTGGGATACCAATAGGAAGAGCGGTGTGAGTGAATATGTAATGTAATTAGATTAACGGCTAAAATAGATATGATGTTTTCATAGAGGAAATAGGTTAGGTTGACAAACTTGGTCAGTGGCGGCTCATGACATTTATTTCAGAGAGGGTCAATTCTACAAAATTACTAAAAGAATATACAACATACACTTCTCCAAACGACCCCTGAAGGTAATGCTACGGCACCTTACATTTTTTGTAGTCGGTCGTTTATAATTAGTGAGAGAACCAACTTCTTAGATTTGATTCCTAAGAAGCCATCACTGGAAGTTATCATATATGTTCATAACTCAAACGTAGGCAATGCACGCTCAAGTCCCACCTCGTATATGCAAGGCCATCTTTTTTGATAATATATATTACCTTTCATAGACCACCTCTGTGCCCACGTCGGGAAGTACTGCTGCTGAAATCACAAGCAATTCCATAACTGTCACATCAGAAGATCATAGAGAAGTGGATGATGCCGCTGTACAAGAAGCTGTGGAACAAGTGGCGAAGGCTGCATCTCACCGACAGGATATTATCAGAGTTGCACATGTCATGAATCACGATATCAGCCATGGAGAACCTGTGAGTATAAATCGGATTTTATTTTATCACTGAGTCAGAGTGTCAGAGTCATATGCACATCTGAAAGAGAGCTTCAAAAACCACGATTTTTCTATAGTAAAACTATTATGTAAGTCATCATTTGTAGGAGCAAGAAGATTACGGCCGTAGTACTTATTCATTTTAATAGAATAAAACTTTTTACAAAAACTAGGACTGACTAATTCTACTGGTTTTGGTAGGTACTTTAGAAGTTGTGCAACTCCAGGTAGATAGAATAAGAATTCTGACACCATCTTCAAAAGTACCTTACCAGCACCAGCGGAATTAATATTATTTTGTACTTTTCAGTGCACCAACTAATTAAGTCGATCTTAGTTTTTGTTTATACATGAATAAGGAATCTAAAAATGTAATAATATATAGGACGTTCCATTTGATATATAAAAATATTTTATCCGAGTTGGCCATAATAACATCACTTTTTTATACTCGGTCCATTCATAGTTTTCTATATATTAATCGATCCGGAGAGACACCGTTCTACTAAATAGAACATTTTCAGATTTCTTTCTGATATAGTTTGTCTATTCTGAGTATTGGAAATAATGCCGCAAAAAATTTAAGGGGAATAAAGTTTATTTTGATTATGTAAGTGCGGGAGTATTAAAAAATAAATATTCTGAAGTTGATTCACTTGCTTTAAATTTATGTTTCCGGTTTGTTTTTTCTAACTTAAGAAATTATGATATATTTATCATTCGGCGGCTACTACAAGGAAGTGGCGATAAACTGATAAATCCGGCAACAAGGCTAGAGTTTTGTGTTACTGCGTGTATTTACCTATTTTTATATTGTTAGATAATTTATCCTACGTTACTTTTTTCACAGAATAAGTTTAGGAAAAACTTACCTTTGCCATCTGGTCACAATATTAATGTAGATTTTATTGAAATTTCCCCTTTTCCGAACTATAGAAAGTAGAAAGACTAAAAATGTGCAAGTACAATCTTCAATCTAGCTCTTTGAATTGGACTATCCCTTTGAGAATCTGCCTCAATTGCATTATATTGATTTGATCTGACCGCCTTACCTCACTTATCTTTATATCATCTTCAAAAGTATAACAATGATGCATAATTTTCCGTTACAGTTCCTTCACGTCCCGTACCTTAAGACTTTATTGTTTTGTTCGCAGTCTTTATTTGTCAATTTTGGCGAAAATTTTAATATATTTTTGTATTCTTTCAGACCTATTCTGTGAGACGTGAAGTGTACGGCCGCAAAGATGGAAAGAGCGTATACTTTACACTTGCCTTTGCCGGCATGGCCCTAATGGCAGCCATCGTGGTCGGAGTGGCAGTGGCTAGACGTCGATCTGCCCGATCCCCACAAGGTCAAGGTTTCATTGAAGTCGATCAGGCCGCAACACCAGAAGAAAGACACGTCGCCAATATGCAAATCAATGGCTATGAAAATCCAACCTATAAATATTTCGAGGTGAAAGAATAAGAAGTTATGTGTAGCGGAGACTTTTATTTAATTCTTCTATAAAACAAAACAACAAAAAGTAAAGCAGAACTACTTCTATACGCAGCTGGCAGCTATTTTAATTTATGATATTTGTTTAAGCAATACTTAAAAAATAATTTTGTGAATATTAATTTTATTTCATTTAATAATATGGTAAGTTTATTATATATCTGTGTAAGATTTGGTGGCTAACTCTATAGCGTTTCAATCATTCCATTTTTGTTTTATTTTTATATATTATCTTATGTGTTGTGTTCTATTTAACACCCTGTACTTAATAAGCAACTTGATAATAATTCTACATATGCAAAATGTGAAAAATAATATATAAATAATATTTTGGGAATTATGAAAACTTGAATAGGAAGTAATAATTTTTGCATATGACAGTCCAATATTTAATGTATAATCATTTATAGGTACGATTTGTAGTGGTACACACAAAATTCGTGAATAAAATAATAAATTATTAAAAATACAGCGTAATTCGATAAAAATAGATAGAAAGAACAAAAAAACATCTGTGTATCTCTACAAGATCAAAGTTTAGTCGCTAGATGTATATGGTACCCTCCATATTATTACTTAATAAAAATTAGATTATAAAATGCATGTTAATCAACAACAAGCTTTTGTACAAAGTCTTTTTATTTTTGTTACGATCCAATCAGCTTTATTATTATATATATACACATATATATGTATATCACACGCCCTTCGTCGACCTTTTTCTATTTGTAGCCCAGGAAATGTTCCAGATAGATTTTTATATATTTACTAAAACAACAACAAAAAAGGAAGCCTCTTTGTGCGCGTCATGTATCAAAATTCCGGTAATCTTGACATCGCAAAAAATGTCATTGCAAATTGAGAATTATCTCAACGAGGTGTGTAAAACTTTTATTTTAATTTCTAAACCAGATGATGTATAATGTAATATTGTAATTGTGTAACTATATAGAGAAAAATTAACTGCCGTATTCATGATAAAATAAAAATTGAATGTTAAATTTCACTATGAATACGGCTATACTAAGTGTTTAATAATATATTATATAGTTTGAAAATTAAATGTAATAATTAACTATTTTTCCTTGATCCTTTTTCCTAGCTTCATAACCGTTGCGTTTTTCCTGGGTGATTCAGAAATAAGAAGATTCAAAAACTTGAAGTACGGAAACCATTTTGTGGTGACGTAATTTTGCCATTTTAGCACAATAAAGTAAATATGATTGAATACATGTATAGCTATCTTGTTTTTTAATTGAAATCGTGTGCAGTCAGTCATCAGTTTTTGGGGTGTATTCATTGCTTTTTCTTTTAGTCTCTTATAATCTTGTGAGTGAAATTACGTTAAATTTGAAAAAACCGTGGATTACAAAGCATACAGTGACAAAGATGGACAGCTGAGCAAGTGTACTGATTCAAATATATGTTATGTTACATGCAAGGATTTTGGATGTATTTATATAAAATAAATGTAACGGTACCGTTTTTCAGCTAAGATAGAAATACTATGTATTCATTATTCGAATTTTTACCTAGATGTAAACATAATTTCACAATTTTATTAAAAAAAATGAAATAATTATTGATAAAGCAGAGAATTGAACAAATATTTAAAGAACATATACTAACTAGAATACCTAATCGGCAAAATGTGAAGTAATAACATTGATGTGCATAATATTCGTATGTTTTCCTAAGAATTTTCATTCATCAAGAAAACTATAATTATCATTAATATATACTTAACAAAATTAACACTTTTCTCTTAATCTTGAGCCATTGTTATTATTGAATATATATTTCGTTTCTATCAGTACCTTTTACCTTTATCTAATCTAATGATAGATATTAGTTTGTTTAGCATAGGTTATTATATGTTTTGTGGCCATGTAATTTTAAATTTAATGTAATAAATACTAACTTATTATTTTATTGGACATTTTTATTTTCACCTAAACCCTTTTCATTGGGCAGGAATTGACACACCTGTTATCATAAAGGAGCTCACATGAACTGCATTCTTAAAATGTGTGAACGGATATTCAAACATGCACCATAAAATATATTCATGCAATTCTCAATGACTTTAAACCCTCAGCCCTTGTATAACCAAACACAAGAAACATTGTGCGTCAAAACTACAACGATACAAACTATTAATTTTTATTTACACAAGAAAAGCTGTTCCTTTATTAAAACGGACTTTCCTTCATATTCGATGAAAAACATGTCTTATAGATTGCCGTAATGACAATTCAATAAACATAATCTTCAGAACACTTCCGTGTCAACCTCGGTAGAGTCCACTTCGGGTCTGAAGGAAATCAAAAATTTCCGTACGGGAAGTACACGCTGGTAGAGGACGTGAGTGCTGGGCCCCCGAGGTGGACAGGGAAGTCTCGGCCGTGACAATCGAGCGTAGTTCGGGGTGTGCACGCGAAAAGAGGTCGATTCCTATTTAACTTTTGAGGTTAGAAGCACGTGGCGGCGTGGTCTGGAGGAGACAAGAGGGAAAACCTCGCGGATAACCTCAGGAGCGTGACAGAGAAGGTTATACTCGGATCGAAGCACATTCCTGGACTCACCTTGACACGTGCATTGAAGAATAATTATATTTAGTATAAGTAATTAGAAAAGCACAAGTTCGTGGTTTCCGGTATGGTCTAGAGCCAGTCAACACCGAGACCACATCCCAAATTGAGCTGGCAATTGCCTAGTAGCAGAGCCATAAACAATCAAGCAAGCAAGCATAATCTTCAGAAACATCTTCATGTTGTCAAGATGTTGGATATTTTTGAGCCTCTTTCCTAAATTCGGTACACCTGCAAACATTTGCTGCATTTTCTATAAACAAACATGCATAAATTGGGGAAAGTGGTCGGCGAAACAGACAAAAAAGGATTTTGACATATGAGATATGATAGGTAAGTTTCTGTTCTCCTGATAGCCGTATGGTGATTTGCGCGTGCCCAGATTATCTCCGGAACGGGTGGAACTATCGAGATCACTCGCCAATTGCACAAAAAAGGCACTATGTTTGCAAAAGCCGTTTTTGGTGAAAGACTGTAGCTTGAAAACGGAACCATGGATGTGATTAAATCATGACTTAACTATTATTCTAAAAGCCCTTGACCGTTATCTCAAACAGTTTGGCCAAAGTTTATATACAATTGTTTTTTCTAGTTTTTATAATAATAATTTCGTGCAGATATTTTAAATAATCGACTACTGGATTGCAACTTATCTAACAAGAAGATATTTTCACCAAATAAACCTGAAAATCAAAGATAAGAAAAATAGGAAATAAAGGAGACAGATTTGTTATGAAATTTTAATGTCCTCCATAAAATTAATCAATAAATTTTATAAATTGAAATGGAACTTATAAATTATAATAAAATATTCTACAAAATACAATCGCCAGGCCTACTTCTCATCCTTTTCACTGGTGTTATTATCTGAAAATTGAAAAATCGTCATCAAGGGCCAAGTGGGGAAAGGTTAAATTGATTATTGATTCATAAGTAGTTACAAATTATAGAGGCGGAATTTCTAAAAAGTGAAATGAATGTTTTCAAATACCAAAGATAAAAGTTAGGTGTTAATAAATTAACAGATAAATGTGACATGGGGTAGTGTTGTGCTATCTTCACGTGACGCTAAACAAAACGTAATTATATAATATGGACTCTTTTCATCATTTACTTACCCTAATTAAGAGCTAATTAAAGCGATATGTTGATGTATAGCCTACAGATTAATCATTAAAATTATCGGCCAATTCAAACATACATCGCTAGATTAAACCTTACATTTCACTTATAATAACTATGTAATTAATAGAATTGCAAAACCTCTAATTTACCTATGGTTTTTCGATAGTTTTACTTTCACAAATTAGTATGTAACTACTTTTGAATCATCAATCTATACCCATAAATATAATTAAAATATAACAAAGCTACTATTTATACGATGACCAAATCTGATGCCTCATCATTCCTTGATGAATGATCTTATGCGCTACCATCATATGATCTGCATAACACTCAGAAGATTTATTAGCACCTAAATTGCCTCCAACTCTGGGATATTCGGAAAAGAAATTCCGCACTTGTATACTAACCGTGTTTGCCTTCATCCGATCCATGTCCGTCATTCGGGTGGTGGTGGTGATGATGTGGCGGCTTTTCGATTGATTCCGGCTGTGTTGGCGGTTGATGCTGTTGTTGATGACCAGGATTATTGTATGAATGTGGAGGCGGTGCAGCTCCATCACCGCCGCTGGGAGGCATTTGGTGACCACCGTCCCCAGGCATAGGACCAGGATAAGGTACTGAGCGGTTACCAGCATGTGGCGGATATTGCGGATAGCCCTATGTATAGAAACGCAAATTAATTATCTATTGACCCTGAGATATTTTTCAACATTTTTCGGTTTAAAATTGAAATAACTATGGAACTAATAAAGAATACATATCGTATCTTGATATAAATGTCTTAAGCAGTTATAGATTTATTATGTTTTTGTTCCTACCTGATGATAATAACCATGTGGGGGATATTGTCCTGCTGGTGGTGGGGCTGTTCCGGGATATCCTTGAGGATGTGGTGGAGGATAGGGCTGCTGTTGAGGTGGGTAGCCGGCATAGGCTGGATGCGGTGGTCTCACTATAATATGATAAAAAATATACATTATAACATAAATAAATAAAACGACTATTGAAAAAAGCCAAGACAGTTGTATTTTTAAGATAGACAAATAATAAGGTTTTTAATTCATCCCTCTACCCACGACAATTTGAACGAAATCGCATTGTTCAATATCATATGTGAATGGCTGAAATACGCTCTTCAGCATAATTTATTTGAGAAAAGTTTAACCAAACCGTTCATAAGCACCTTTCACTCGCCCCCAACCAGTATTAAAAAAATAGAAGAAAAGGATTTGATCAAACTTGTTTAGAATTCAAACCTTGTTCTAGTTTACTTATTTAAGTCCTACTCAAATTGGGCAATTTAAGAGAAAAATGGTCATTTAATGTTTACAAACTCTATTAACAGTTATTAGTATCATAATGGCCGTGTAAATAGAAGTAACTGATCAGTAATTGCTTAGTAATCAGAAAGTTGACAGGTAAAAAATAAACTAAAGTATATCTATCTTTTGTTTCTGCTATAACCACAGACAAAGAGGATGGACCGCAGATTTATTCACAAAACTGAGAAAAGGCGAGTGCTCGACCAATATTTTTGTCTCTTTTCGATGGTCTCTGAAACAACATAACCTATCCGTGGAAAAATGACACATTTTGAGCTAATCAGAATTCTTCTAAATAACAACCAATAAAGTGTCTTAAGATGATTTGACGTTGAAGACAAAAAAAATCCTCCAGAATTACATTCCACAATTTAAACAAACTTCAGAGTCGCATTTAGAAAATGTATATGCTTCAAAGGGTACACAAAAATTATATTGTGGATTATTTGCTGAAATGATGGAAATTTACTTTCATACGAAATGAAGAGTAAAACTAAAGGCGGACAAATACAATAAAATGATTGAATATTATTATAAGCATTATATTTATATTAACATAAATCCGATACTGTGCAAATCGCCAGACATACGATCTTTGTTTTACTGAATTGATGACATTTTGGCAAAGGAGTCCCAATGCACATGTCATCTCCCCTACTATTACGTTTCAAACGAATTCTCTTGGCAGTTTTTGCTAAGGATTTTTTCCCAATGTATTTTTCTTATTATACTAAATAATTTTCAAGAAGCTCTACGTAATTTCTAAATCAAGGAGGCCTAGACCCAGGAAACCCCAAAAAAGCAAGCTTATGAAACAATAACAAGGATAAACAAATAAATTTACCTTGAGGAGGATATTGTTGCGGATATTGCGATGGTGGCATCAAGGGAGGTCCTCCTGGTGCTGGATGCGGAGCTGACGGTGGCTGTTGTTGTTGTTGCATCGGTGGTCCTTGACCTGGCGGTGGCACTGGATGACCGACAACCGGTGGTGGGGGTTGTTGTTGCATGTGCGGCGGGTGTGGTAGCGGCGGGCCGCCTCCTGCTGTCGTCGAGCCACCAGGCCCTATACCCGAGGAGGACGGCGGCAGAAAATGCCCTCCACCCTGCACCTGAGGTGGTGGATGAGGCTGATTAGGGGCTGACGGTGGAAGTTGATGATGCTGCTGCTGACTTGATGGCTGATGGTGAGGAGCTGTGGGAACAGAAGAAAGCGTGTGTCTATTCCCTCCATTGTTCAGTGCCGAGACATTGACGTGACAACGTCCGAGTTAGCGAGTCAATTACAGCAGTTATACATAAACAAATGTTACGAGTTACAAGGGATCAGCCGCATTCTTAGCTTAAAGGTACTCACGAGACGACTAGCGAAGGCTCCCAGCGGGCAGTTCGTAATCGAGGACCAAAAATGGGAAAACAAATCTAATGCACATCAATGTGGCAAATAAAAGTAGACTCATTCTCCCAGGGTTCCGTATGTTTATATTATATTGAAGCACATAGTATATACAAGGATTTTAAGTTAATAACAAATAAATAACTATATCATTATATTTAATCTATCATTCCATATTCTCATATTATCATTATTTTTCCTACAACTAGACGTCAAACTATACTACCCCAATTTTTTTCAAAGGTTTTACTTTCCTATCTTAAGAGATTAGTTGGTGCAAAAACTTTTCTATTTACCTACTACTGCACCACTTCAAAAGTACTAGCAGTAATAGAATTAACCTTATTTTGATTTTTTCAGTGCATCAGGGGTCACGATGGCTTAGTGGGTTAAGGCACTGGAAATGCGTTCGTAGCCTGCGAGAGCACATCGTGAGCGCGGCTTAGAGTCCCGCCAGAGCCATGGTTGTTCTTTGTACTGCACCCGTGCACCAGTCTTGCTAGAGCTGGTACAATTGTACAGATCTGGTACATTTTAAGACCGTTTGTACAAAAGTATATACATTTTATCATTCTGTACAATTCTAATCAAAGAACGGCTATTCTAACCAGTCAGAACCACATAACACCTAGTATGTGGTTCTGACTGAATGCTGAAATCCATCGAGAAAATTTGATGAGAAAAAAGCGGCAAAAACGCAAAACGCACGCAGTCAGAGAAGAGAACTGTACTACGTACTACTCTGCTTATTTAGTTAGTTTGGCATTTACTAGAGAACGCTACGTATTTACTTCGTACTTCGAGGAACTTTCTAGGTCCATGCTTTGTTTTTACAAGTGAAAATCAAAGGGTTTGTTGTTCCATTGCTAAAACGCTATTTTTACTGTGAAAAATGGATAGGTACGTAACTGTTTTTATTATTTTTAATTGTTAGTTAGGTGTTTTGCAAAATAAATGTGTCCTACGTTAATAAACAAATTAAACTAAAGCTACTTTAATCAACAGGTTTATTTTAAGATAATCAAAAGATTCCGAAGTGGTGAAAGCCATAATTGTGCAAGAACAAAGACTACCCAAATAATTAAAATGTTGGCGAACAAGGCTGAGATTGAAATTGTCCAACACCTGAAATCTAAAAAAAATCACTTATAGTAGATGAGACAACAGATCTCTCCACAAAAAAATGCTTGGCTATTTTGTGCCGCTTTGTGGATACAAACCAAAGTTCTCACTAAAGCTATTTTGGATTTACTGGAAAAATTTTAAATTAACCATGATAATGTTATTGGTTTTGGTGCAGACAACGCCTCTGTTATGATGGGGCAGATAGGGGGTGTGTAGGCAAAACTTAAGGAAAAAGTTAATGCAAATATTTTTATCATGGGTTGCATATGTCTTTCCCTGCATTTGTGGGCATCAGAAAAAGCAAAAAAATTACCTTCTACAGTAGAGGAATTTGTCCAAGATATATACAATTGTATATCAAGAAGTGCCAAAAGGCTCACTGTTTATAAAGAATTTCAAGAGTTTATTGACACGAAACCCCACAAACTGTTAAGACTGAGTCAAACCAGATGGCTGTCATTAGAGGTAATATGCAAAGTTATTTTATGTTAACTTGAATAACATCATTTTTTAGGTGGTAGTCAGACGAGTATTGGAGCAGTGGCAAGCCCTGAAGTTATATTTTATTAGCGAAGTAGCAGAAGAAAAAGAATTTGTAAGACCAGGACACATTTTGGATAAATTTAACAATCCAGAAATTGAACTATACCTTACGTTTTTATCCTATATCTTACCCTTGGTAAACAGACTTAAGTGGAAGTGGTACTTCACAAACTGTAACACCTGAGGGGCAACGGGTGTAGCGGAGGTATAAAATTTACTACTGGTAGGTGGAGCCTAAATACTACGCAAACATTATTTCTCATTTGTAATTCCCGTCCTAGAGCTGAGCTTCATCGATATCGAATACTTACGAGGGGAAAACTAAATTCGGTACAGCTGCGGCGGTACCGACTGGAGACATATAGGTAGTGAATAAAAAGCGTGGGATGCTTTCTATGGTATTTTTATAATGACAATAATTTTACCAATATTTGTCGATAAATTATAAGAACAATTAACGTTAAGCACTTCGCACGCTTTTCTAAAATAAAATCAAATATTTTGTTAATCAATCTATTTCTATTTTAAACTTATTTAAGATTATTTTTTACATTTTAGTTATGGTTTTGTATTAAAGCGTGTTTTCTATTTTTTGACCGACTTCAAAAAAAGAAGGTATTTTTTATGGCTGTTTGCGCGTTTTGCATAGTAAACGTACTCCGATTTAGAAGATTTTTGTTTCATTTGAAAGAGAAGAGTTGAGAAAAATCAAATCCAAAATATCCTCTCCAAAACCGCCCCGAAGGGGGTGGAGGAGCAATTTATCTCGAAAATTGAAAATCCGAGACGACAGGTGTTTGAATTGGACATTTAAAAAAATAATCATACGTTTTCGCGCTACAGTCTGAAATATGTGTTTCAGCTATGTAGAAGGGGCAAATTTTTCCGAAAATAGAAAATTCGAGATTTGAAAATTAGAGAGGGGAGCATATCCGGAAACGTTCAAATTGAACATTTTTTCATAAGAGTTACGGTTTCCCAGTTTCGCAATGGTAAAGTCTGAAATATGTGATATGCGTATTTCCGCTATGTGGAAGAGCATTTTTTTTTGAAAATTGATATGACACGGCCAAATTAAAGAAAATATGTAGCAACATTTAGATTGAGTTACGGTTTTCGAGCTACAGCAGTAAAGTCTGAAATATGTATATTTGCGCCGCGATGTTTTGATATCTCTGAATAATAAATAACAAGTACAAGGCTAAGCCTATAACTTTTTGGGTATTACCAAAGAAAATAGATACTAGTAGGTAGTAACTATCTTCTTTGGTATTACTAAACGTTCAAAATTTTCATGACTAATGTTGCACTCAAAAATGTGAAATAAATATTTCTTAGAAAAAATTGGACCGACTTCATTAGTTGTTGCACTGAAAAATACAAAATAATATTAATTCCATTGGTGCTGGTAATTTTGAAGTTGTACCGTTGTAGTTTGTTGTTGTAGACACCAACTCCAAAAGAACCAGCACCAATAGAATTAATATTGTTTTTTTATTTTTCAGTGCAACAACTAATAAAGTTGGACCAATTTTTTCAAAATAATATTTCTTAAATTATTATTTATTTTTGACTTATTATTTATGAAGCACCTCTTGTGTTGTTGTTTGTTCATGTAGGTGGCACAGCGATAATTCAACGATCAAGAAACATTTTTTAAGAAATTTGGCTTAAAAAATATATATTCATGAATTTATTGTATTGTCATCGGATTCTAATACATGTTAAAAAAAACATTTTAGACATCTGAAAATAGTGTTCAAAAATTTCTTTGAAGGATTTGGATACTGAATTCAAAATCAAAGAATAGATAAAATAAATAGTACCTATCTTCAACCAGAATCAATAAATTGCGCACGGATTTTATCAATACTTAATTGACTATATTGGTCCGCTTATGAAAAAAAGATTTAATTTGTAGGAAGTTGTTGTTTATTCAGATAATCCCATCGAACACTGCGCTACTCATGAGTTCCTTCAATGGACTTCTCTAAGACAAACTACGTGAGCGATGTAGGGAATAAACTCACAAATCGGTCAGGCAAAAGGCAATAGCTCTTCATATATTATATCTACAAACCACTAATTTCAGTTAAAGCAATTTTATTAAATTTTCAATATTTTTCTTGATCTTTTCACTTACCTACGTACGATATAAAATACAAATTATTCAATTTTCAACGGAAAATGTACTTCTTCACACATCCGTCTATCCCTCGTAAACATTTATAATAGTGAATGTATTTTATCTCCATTCATAAATGATAATTACTTTAGAACTCAGAGAGCGGCGCCACTCTGCAGGTGCAAAATGTTGCTATGCAAGGGTTTCGTAGTCCCTTACTTTTAAGATTTATTTTTCATTACTAGTGGATGAAAAAAAATTTCCTTGTTTTTAAAGATCGAATCTATGTTTCTGTCGTCTTACTTTTTTGATATTTTCCTTCATTCTTCTCTAAAAAAAATGGAAACTGGTCAAAAAATATGAAATTTTATGCTTTTTTTTAGAAAGAACTAAATAAAATTTTGAAAAAGTGATTCCACAGAAACATAGGTAAGAGCTTTACCAATACGTAGTTATTTTTTCATTCTCTTAAAATAAAAAATGAACCTAAAAGTTTAGGGACTACGAAACCCTTGCATACACTGTTTTAAACAGAAGTACAACTTCCTCTTAACAAAGAATTTCAATCTGATAGTCCAAAAATTCACTTGGTGTATGAAAGGGTTTCTTTACTATTTAAAACTATTCTCAAAAATTATCTGCAAAATGAATATGTCAATTCGGTTGATATTTTTAAGATAAATCCCCAAAATATTTATCTATACCTGCCAAATAATGAACTTTATTTAGGTCAAAAAACTCAGTTACTAATCTTAAAGTGTAACATCCCAAATGAAAGTTTAACTCAGTTTTATAATAATTGTTTGTTCTTTTACGTAGAGTTGTCTCTACAAATTCGAAATAGGTTCAAAAATATCTCACAGTTTGAAAATTTTCGAATATTGGATCCAAACTTGCTGCTGGAAAAGCCCATTTCTCTTTCTTCGTTTGATCAGTTTCCTCATTTAATACCAAATGACATATTAGAGGAAACTGCGAGTGGGGCAAGAGAATTATGTAATTTACCAGAAATGGTTAAGAGCAAATTAAAAGAATTGGAATTTACCAAATGTTGGTTCGAATTAAATACTTTTAAAAACGCTGCCAATGAAAAAACATTTGGTAATCTATGTCAATTTGTGTTTAATATTTTCTCTTGGCCTCATAGCAGCGCATGCGCTGAAATAATTTTTTCGCAATTAAATTTAATTAAAACGTAAACTAGGAACCGTTTATTGCCTGAAACATGTAATACACTTTCAATGGCAAAATCTTTACTAGACAAAACTCCTTGTTTTAAGTGAAAGCCATATCCATCCTTGTTGAAGAAGGATATCATTTACAATTAAGTAAAAAATAGATGTCTGCTTAGAAATATAATATCATTTTATTGAGAAATAATATGTTCTTTTTGTGATTTAATAATAAACAGTTAGTTAACCATTATATTTTGTTTCTGTACGTTCGATTAGATTCTGGTACAATTTTAACATGGGATTTGTACAATTTTTTGAAGACCTCTGGCCTGCCGTGCACATATATCTGCATACCTCTTTGAGAATATGTATGCCAGTTATTAAAATAATCTACACATAAAAGTACAAATAATAAAGTCGGTCCCATTTTTTTAAAGAATATTTATAATAATGGAAAGCTGTACAAATATATCGTAGACGTTGTCACACACAAAACTTTCTGGTCGTATTAATAACAGATACAAAACCTCTTCTATTTAAACGTACCATTGTGAGGTGGTTCTGGAGGTTGATGAACAGGCGGCTGTTGTGGTGGTGGTGCTTGTTGGACATGGTCCACATGCGGTTGAAATGGTGGCGGCGCATGAGCAGCAGCAGCAGGGCCAGCATTAGGAGTAACAGCACTACTAGCAGCTGTGGGTGGATGTGGTACTTGTGGTTGTTTTTCTATTGGTGGTGGTTTGAGCTTCATAGGTGTCGGTGGGGCGGCGTATGGCGTCTCCGGCTTTTCTAGATGTTCTTGTTCCATTGGCTATTTGGGAAATCAAAGATAAATATCCCTCATTTTTAAACTATTTTTACAGTAGACCAACAATAATGTGAACACTGCATAAAGGAAAACCCGCATAATTTCAGCGACATAACAATTATACTAGAACAACGTCTACGTTAAACAAATTTGATATTTCCACATTGCTCCAATGCGTATATAGTAATAGGTAGAGACCTGAAATCACCGGAGAATGAGTATTTCTATTACCGCTATAACAACAAATACACCATCCATCCATTTATCCGTCATGAAAAGTTATAAGTAGATAGATTTTTAGGTAAATTTCTTATAGAAATGTACCTATTGCGATCGTTCACACTTTTGAATTTCGAAAAAATTTTAACGGCATGTTGTTATATGTCTATAAGTTGGTCCAAAAAAACATTTGGTTCAAAAGTTTATATATATATATATATATATATATATATATATATATATATATATATATATATATATATATATATATATATATATGGGATCTAACGAAATTTGTTAACACAATAGAGGTCGCAGTTTTGAAGGTATCAAGTTCAAATTTGCTACAAAAATCAATCTCTCAAATATCTCGGTCGAGTTCGTTCGTTATTGGGCAATATGGGTAAGTAGTTTCAAAATGGCGACCATTCAAACATTTAAAAAAATTATCAAAAAAGAGCCGTAGTGTAAATATCATCGAAAATAATTTTAGATTATAGATATAATCAGTACCTACAACTTTTGTTCAAAGCAATTTTTCATAAAATACACAGGTAAAAAAATAAAAAATTAATAAAGAAAAATAACAAATATTGATAAAACATGAACACTCAATATAAATTTGATGTAATTGTACATTTTCTGGAGATCTTAATATACACCCTGATTAAAAAAATATATAGTATATTTATTGAAAAGAAATAGGCGAAAAAAAAAATTCTGCCTTGAAGTGGAACTCGAACCCTGTCTGCTTTATATTCAACAGCTACAAAAATCAATCTCTCAAATATCTCGGTCGAGTTCGTTCGTTATTGGGCAATATGGGTAAGTGGTTTCAAAATGGCGACCATTCAAACATTTAAAAAAATTATCAAAAAAGAGCCGTAGTGTAAATATCATCGAAAATAATTTTAGATTATAGATATAATCAGTACCTACAACTTTTGTTCAAAGCAATTTTTCATAAAATACACAGGTAAAAAAATAAAAAATTAATAAAGAAAAATAACAAATATTGATAAAACATGAACACTCAATATAAATTTGATGTAATTGTACATTTTCTGGAGATCTTAATATACACCCTGATTAAAAAAATATATAGTATATTTATTGAAAAGAAATAGGCGAAAAAAAAAATTCTGCCTTGAAGTGGAACTCGAACCCTGTCTGCTTTATATTCAACAGCCAAAACAAAAACCTCTCACCGCAAGGCTATGACACATCCGACAATTTTTGTAATAACATGTAGGTATACCAATAAAAAGGTTGTAAAAATTTCAATTCAATGAATTTTGAAAAATTTACCTTTCCGCTGACTACAGGCCATCAGGATTTTTTTATTATAGATTAGATCCTATAATGGTATTAATACATACTGAGCTTTGAATTGAACCGATAATATTCAGCATTTCCTGAAATATCTTGAGAAAATTGAAAATTATATTTTTATCTATTTTCTCAGTAATTGATACTCGGAGAGAAGAGCTGAAATTTTGCTTATGCTTATGAAGATGATGGAATTGTTTGTTTTTTCTTTTTTATTTTGCAACATTCTCTTACCGTTTACGAAATAGCAATACTGTCCCTACGAAATCGTCGGGACCCTGTATATATGTATACCTATAATGATATATGGTATCATTTTTCTTGTTAGTAAAATTCCATGTCCATTTTTTAAATAATCTTTATTTCAACGAAAAATCATTAGTTAAATGCGTCACAACAAAAAAGGCTTGTTAGCGTTAATGATTACGTGTATATTTGTTTATATTATTTGAATATCATGTATCATTATTTATTATTATTATAATTATAATTACGGTAGGAGCTGAGACTAAGTCTATAAGTAGCTCGAGACAGGGTTCGCGTTCCATTTCAAGGCAGATTTTTTTTTCGCCTATTTCTTATGAAAAAATATACTATATATTTTTTTAATCAGGGTCTTTATTAAGATCTCCAGAAAATGTACAATTACATCAAATTTATATTGAGTGTTCATATTTTCTCAATATTTCTTATTGTTCTTTATTAATTTTTATTATTTTTTCTCTGTGCATTTTATGGAGAATTGCTTCGAACAAAAGTTGTAGGCGATGATTATATCTATAACCCAAAATTATTTTTGATGATATTTACACTACGGCTCTTTTTTAGTAATTTTTTTAAATGTTTGAACGGTCGCCATTTTGAAACTACTTACCCGATATTGCTCAATAACGAACTCGTCCGAGATATTTAAGAGATAGATTTTTGTAGCAAATTTGAACTTGATACCTCGAAAACTGCGACCACTATCGTGTTAACAAATTTCGTAATATCTCATATATATATATATATATATATATATATATATATATATATATATATATATATATATATATATATATATATATATATTTAAACTTTTGAACCAAATGTTTTTATGGACTAATTTATAGACATATAACATGCCGTTGAAATTTTTTCGAAATTCCAAAGTGTGAACGATCGCAATAGGTACATTTCTATAAGAAACACAGGTTCACTTGGTAAAGTCGTCGTACTTATTTTTGAAGGCATTCACAGTGGCGGCATCAACTACCTCCTAGGGCAAACGGTTCCAAGCTTCAAAAATTCGGTTGGATAGGAAGATCTGGCGGGGAGTGATTTTGAAGTTCTCCTTTTGTAGTTTGTAGCAATGACCCCTCAGTTTGTTGGTATCGAGTGGGAACAAAGACGACAAGTCTGTCCCCAATTTATTATGCAGGGCTCTGTAAGTAATAATCAAGTCTCCCCTTTTGCGTCTGTCTTTAAAAGTGGTTAAGCCGCATATACTGGCTCGAAAAACTCGGAAATAGGCCACATATGATTTATAAATGTTGCAGCAGATATCGGGGTCACATTTATAGAAGACCTTGGAGATCATATAAATCATCATCTTTGCCCTATCTGTTATCTTTTGGACTTATCTAGACCAGGTGAGGTCGTCCGAAATTGCTAGGCCCAGGCCAATATGTTTTATTTGAAGGTGACACTATTTGCCCGCCCAGTGTATATAGATTTCTCGGGTTCTTTTTCCCTATGCAACACAGTACATTTATCTAGATTCAATGGGAGCAGTAGGTCCTCACACCACTGTGAGACAGCATCGATGGTCCTCCTCCAGTCATTTAAACATCGCAGAAGATTCGTGATCAAAGGTCTACCGGGCAGAAATCCATGCTGCCCCCGTGGAATGATATTATTCTCGAGAAGGAACTCTAAGATCTGGTTTATTATCACCTTTTCACAGATCTCGGAAGCGATAGCAGTTAGACTTATTGGACGATTATTGGTTGGAGATAGTTTGTCGTCTTTATTGAAAATGGGAGCCACTGATCATGATGCATAGGTTGTCATCGATTCAAGGTTTAGTAGAGTTGGTGAAAACCACTTTTGCTGATCTATTGACATGTATATCGGAACTCAGGATATCAGAAAACACACTCTACATATCGTCCACGCCAGAGCGCGGAAGGCGCTCTCTTCAGTTAATACCGGCCAGGTCTCTATGTAAATTGCCGAAGTTGACAATTTCGACCGTTCTCGCAATCATTTTGGGTGAAGAAACGCTGAACTGGATTTTAGTTTTGAGGGTAAGATGGTCCGAAAGGAGGAAGTTAAGTTGTCAACATTCACTAGGACAGGATCCAGCAATGATGGGATCTGGTTTTGACGATATCTTGTTGGCCTCAAAATGAGTTGTTCAAAGTTAGAATCATGCACCAGTTTAGGAAAGGGATGAGGGTGACAAAGGTGAAGGCATAGTGATGAGAGGCCAAACAACGTCGGGGAGGTTGAAGTCTCCTGCTATCACAAATTTATTGCCTTCGGAAAATTGTGTCAAATGATCAACCAAAATAGAATCATTGCTACAGGGACGGGGCCGGTAAATACAACCAATAGAAAAATCGTTGAATATCCATGAAGAGATTGTCTCTGCCTGGAGTATGAACTCGAGAGGTATTTATACCTCTTTATAATGAAAGTGCAAACGATCTCCTGCCACATAAATACAGACTCCACCGTAACCAACAGTTGTTACGCTGTCACTTCTGAAAAGTTGGTAGCCTGGTATGTGTACCACTGAATCGAGTATGCAGGGTTGAAGACAAGTTTCTGGGTCCAAAATGAAAGAAGAATTGTAAAAGTGAACAAATGTTTGGAGTTCGCGGACCTTGGACCCCAATTCGTCATGAAGCTCGTTGAATTCGGCGATTTGTTTAGATGTTTTGTCACCAGATAGAACAATGTGTTTATATTTGGGAATACTGAGTAGGTTCTTCTTTCTACGCAACAGGGTGGCGACGATATCAGTATTAGGGAACGTGACTTTCACTATGTGGACCAACCAGTTGATCGAGTTTTTCCTTGTCTAGTTGCCCCAACAGCAAAAGTCTGAGAGTTGGTATCAATGTAGTTCAACACATCAGTGGCTACATTTATGTTGTCATCTGAGCTTTCCGGTTCTGGAACTTTTTTTAAAATAACATTGAAAGATCGCCTGACGTGATGGAGGATTTCTTCCGATTCGACTTGAACATTAGGAGTTTTTGAGGGAACTGAAGATGTAGAAACCTCAGAATTTTTCTCGATATCTCGATTAAATGGAAGATTGGTCCTTTTTGATAGACTTCAGGTCGTCAGCTATTGATGAGATCTTATTCATGAGAAGTGAAAATTGTTCCGAGCACACTGGAGAATTATCTGGCCTTATTCGATTTTTTTTCAAAGGTAAATTTGTGAGAGGATGAAAGGCGTACTCTTATATACCGATAGCAATGGACTTAATGAAAGTTTGGCAGGACAGCTTGAACAGATAGGATATCAACTCGAGTAGTAGGCGCGATTCGAATGTATGGAAATGCGATTTTCACCTCTAAGAAATTAAACAATGAAGAAGCGATTAAAACAAATATTGTTCAGAATTTGAGATAATTTTCGAAAATGAGAATTTGCTTACGTGTCGAGCACAGAACAGTACTTCAAAGGTGCTAGTTCTTAACTTTCACAAAGAACTTCACTTAATACCTTGCAAAATTTGAAATGTATTAACCAAACGAGAGCTCACGTGCACCGTTAACCAGTTCAAGTTTAATTATTAGCAGAGTGTATTTTAATTTCGATCAAATTACAAAGTGAGTATCATACCTCTGGTTTTGCATGACCATTCTCTTGTACTCGTGGTGTATTACTATTAGGTGCTTCTGGTGGGAGGCCATTCTCTTCCACTTTTGGTCTGGGTTCATCAACTATTTTACTACGTTCACGTTTCAAAACATCGTACTGTCTTTCAACCATCTTCTGGAATGTATCATCATCTACTGCAGGCTTGCAATGCTAAAAACAAAAATTTATTTGAAAATAATTTCAACAGGAAACGTTTTCAATTGAAAAAACGTGACAAAACCTTTTTTAATTCCTCCTGGAACTGTTCACTGCTTTCAACGAACTTCCTCTTTTTTGCCTCAAACTTTTCTTCAATTTGTTGCAATTCAGCCTCCAGCTTCTTCTGATGCATCGTTAACGATTGTACTTGTCTTTTGAGCACTTGCATCCTTGTGGTGGTAACGACAGATCTAACATCCGGTACGACAGACTCCGAGAAGATTTCGTTGATGAGACGATGATTACGTAGATAACGAGCATAAGCCACATGTTTGACAGAGTAGCCGTCATCTTGATCTGAAAATTCAAAATCAATGCATTAAATGATCACCATATGCTCAAAATAATGAGTTGAACATACCATCTTCATCTTCAGCAGGTTGTATTTCAATTCTGCGATCGGCTGCCTGTTGTTTGGAAGAACTGCTCGACCTTTCATGCGTTTCTCCATCAGTACCTTGTACAACTAATCAAGAATTTATTTAAAACATTCGAATAAACATGAACAGACCAAGGCTTAAAAAGATGCTGGCTAGTTCCTCTGAACCAGAGCCATGAATCAAAATACCTACTACCTAAGGCTTAAAATAGCTCACCTGATTTCCCTTTATTCTTAGCAGCCATAAATGCCAAATAGGCAGGTGAGTTGTGATAGTTTTTCAACGTCTTTTCATATTCGATCTGCAAAAATGCCGTGGTTAATAAATCTACTTTTTTTCTCAAAATTTGAATACCTTTTCAACTTCATATTCATCCATAAATTCTTGCTTCTCTTCATCGGGCAAATCTCTCCACATAGAACCAATAATCTTTCCAATCTCCCATAGTTTCAAATCAGAATTCTTCGCCTTAACTTCATCCCACACCTTTCTGCTATACCTCATGTAGGGCATAAGAGGCTTTTCAGGCGCTTTCGGAGGTTTCGGGGTCTTCGCCTCATTTTTCTACAATAAAATTTGAATGCTTTATAATTATATAGCAGTCAATAATATTAATGTTGAATTATACAAAATTTTATACGTACACTGGTGCTTTTGCCGATTTTCTGTGGTACAAATCCTGGATGTCCATTTGGAGTGGATACAAAAGGATTTGTCTCTTTCTGTAATGAAAACTCATTGATTTAACTATCAAAAAAAGAATATAAAATATACTTACATTTGAATTGGAACTAGAGCCTCCAGAAGCTCTCAAACGTTCTATAAAAGAATGGTGATTAGTTGGCATTCAGTCGCATTATTTAATAGGGAAACTTTAACTAGGCAGATATCAAAACCATTATTACTCAAAAAAGCGAATAGAACAAAAACTGCATCTTTATTCATTCTGCATTCAATAATCAAAATTATCTAGATCAATAGCATGCATTCGATGTCTTTCTGGATAACTTACCACTCCATTTATGTATAAAAAAAACTTTATATTTATTGATTATTCTTCGCAATTTAAGTTACATCGTATCTAATTAGAATTATTTATCATTAATAATATCTCTGTTTATCAGCTTCATAGAGAAGAATATTAGTAGCTTATATTCTATTGACACCATTTAACCGTAATTACAAAAGCATTGCCAATTGGTATATTTAAACATAAAAGAGTACATATTCTATGATGGAAATCCCACCTTAATTATAACACTAGGTATACAGCTTTAAAAACTATAGATTTAGGGTTAATTATATGTATATATAGAAGGAAAATCGCAGTTACCTTTCAAAATGTTGAAAGTCATTGGTGCGCCTGCGGACAGCAAATCTGAACAACAAACACAAACGAAGCAATCAGCACTAATCTACAATAACCTCTATGTTTTTTAAAGAAAAACTCATAAGAAAATAAAAATGGTCGTTTCTTTTTTAAAAAACATAGCATTTTGCCAGGCTTACTTTATTACAAGATGAACTTTAAATAAGTATATTATCTACATGCTTTCATATTACCTAAACTCCAGATGCTTATAATACATTCTTTATTCTCTTTAGCATCTTCAGGAGGTAAAATACGCATGCGATCATAAGCTGATATAATAATATAAGTAAATATTATTTAATATGAATGCTTATCTACTTGACCAGAATAAAATATTGTAAATAAAGGTCTACTGTTACTCTTACGATTTGAAGTTTGAGGACTAGGCATTTGTTGAATTGCTGCTTGCTTATAATTTGCCGGTAGGGCCATTTTTGAGCAGTATCTGAAATTTAATATTGTCCACTAGTAAACTCTCACATAACCTGAAGGAAGATTATGTATCAAATGAAATCCAGAGCTTAAATATTGAAATGCATTCTGCACAAGACAACTTGTTTTTGGATGCTGTGCAATTCTAAATTTTATATTGTAAAACAAAATAAAATTAACATCAACACCCTCAATCACACAGCGTCGTTGTGAGTTCTTGTATTTTTTATTAGAGGACAGGGACAGGGTGACAGACTGACAGAGGACGTCACGTCAATTGTCATTGTCACGTCGTTAGCGTCAGTCACGGTTCACGGTTCATAAACTCTGGCTGCGGTCGAGAATACACTTCGTTCACTGACAGCAAAAAATTGGTGGTCTAAAATTCACTAATGCAAATTTTGTTTGCTATTAGATGCGATTCTGCGCATGCGTTAACTTTACTGCAAATACTAAATTTGCTTTTCCCGTGGAGGTGGTGTAAACAAGTGCATTGTGAGTAGAAGCAGAGAACACTACCTCCAAAGTAGGTTTATGTATAGATGATCCAATAAAAATATTTTTTTCATTCAAAATAATAGATATAATGGAATTAATCTTGTTGGATGAAAGTACCGGGACAAATTATAAAATCAAAGTGATTGAGGAGGAATTTGATGGAGCTAATAATGTTAAAATTATACCTAGTGATTTTTGACGGTTGTTTATGGCGTTGAAAATTCAATGCCAAAAGTATCTCAATATAAATCAACAGTTCAATTTCCCTGTAACTAACAGTTTCATTGTTATCTATATCTTAAATAATTTTAGCCGTCGTTCCTTCATTCACGGATTGCGATTGACAGCTTGTCGGTCGGAAACAAATTTGGATGCGCAGCGTGGTTTTGAACAACCCACCGAAATGACATACGATAACCCAATGTTTTTTGTGCTAATCCCGCTACTCGTGTTACTCGTCCTCCTTATATTTATTCATGGGTGGTTATCTCTGATAAAGGGAGGATTCCTAACTCTGTATCCTGTTCTATAAGCAGAAGTAGCTGAAATAACGTCCCCTGATGAGTTGTCAATTTGGGATGTTGCGCAAAATTTCACTGAGTATCTATTGTTGTATTTAAGCTTCCTTTGCCCATACCCACGGTCGTACAATCACAGGTCTGGAATCTGGAATCGAAGGTGAAAGTACATAGGTAGCAAGTGGGTCGCTTAGCGTCTGGTTCAAATGTCAAAGTCTACGATAGCACTGCGAAATTGAGAAAAGGGGATGTTACTTAGAACATAAAATACCTTAATCTTTATGAAAAGTTATGGGTTTATGAGCGCAGAATACAATATCAATCAAGACCTATCGAGATGGGAATATGTTAACGCATACAGTTTGAATCATCATGCAACTTTGCATTATTCTTTGAACTGGTATTTTTATGTTTTAAGCAACATCCCCTTCAAATGCGAACCAAGCGTCAGAAATTGGAAGCTGAAAAGATTGGACGCTAAGTGAACCACATTTTTTACGTTCGTTTCAAGACCTTTCTGTATGACCGTGCCCATACCACAGTATAAAGAATATAGTTCTTTATACTGTGCTCATACTACATAAGGATGCGCAGCGTGATTTTGCGCAACACACCGAAATGACCTACGATAACCCAATGTTTTTTGTAAATAAAGTGCCAAGTGATTTTAATCAATATTATCTGGTCACATAATTCTATATACTTATAATTTGATCCTTGATTTTTTTTGTGAATTTCACTATGGGAATGCGAGTTTAGTACGCATGCACGAAAGGGGAAGTTGGGGGAGGTAGATTGGAGTCACATATGTATGCCACATATGGTATCCATGGTAACAAAATGGGGACATGTCACTTCTCTTACCAAAAAAAGTTCATGACGCATGCGCATATCGCCAGAAATCCCCAGGTCTTTGGCTTCATTTTTGCTTATATTTTTCCACAATGCTAGCGGTATAGAAGTTTAAGTATATGTATCTGGTGGACACGACCATAGAATTGAGTACTAATTCTATGGACACGACTCATCACTGATACATCGCTTAGCTCATTTGTCAAACTGACGTTTGTCAAAAGATTTGAAATAATTCAATTCGACAATTACACATATTAGAGAATTTGAAAATGGAAAAAAGAACAGTATTTTCTGTTTAATATATTCATAATGAATAAGATTATGTGGTAAACATAACGATAGATTTTCATAATAGAATAGGGAAAGGAGGTAGGTGTTCTCTGTAGGGATATAGCTTAAACAAAAGATTGGTTATGTGTTATAATACACTCGTTACAATATTTTTTACTGACAGCTGTCATATGAAGACGTCAACTTTTGTATTACTGATTACCATAGAAAGTATTGTTTTTATACTGATTACTAAGCGGTTATCAGACACAGCTGTGACAGGTGGCAGCAGAGAGAACATACAATAAATCTTCTCTCTGTGTGGCAGGCTGTGGTATGAACAGGACCAATGACGATATCGTTGACGCGTTGTATTTATCGAAAGGAACGCACCAATCATGTATCAGAAATTTGAGAATTACGATGATTTCGAGATACAAAACCACAACAAGCGCTTTGTTTATCGAAACCAATAGAA
The DNA here is from genome assembly GCA_958507055.1 of Crioceris asparagi. Classification (NCBI taxonomy): domain Eukaryota; kingdom Metazoa; phylum Arthropoda; class Insecta; order Coleoptera; family Chrysomelidae; genus Crioceris; species Crioceris asparagi. The sequence goes on from OY293826.1 coordinate 74,906,089, forward strand.
AATAGCTGAACCATGAACAAATATAGGAAGGACAAGTAACACGAGTAGTGGGAGTAGCACAAAAAACATTGGGTTATCGTATGTGATTTCGGTGTGTCGCGCAAAATCACGCTGCGCATCCTTGTGTAGTGTATGGACGAAGGAAGCTTAAATACAACAATAGCCACTCAGTGAAATACTGTGCAACATACCAAATTGACAACTTATCACGGGACGTTATTATTACTTCTGCTTATAGAACAGGATACAGAGTTAGTCATCCTCCCTTTATATATTCTTTCAATTATTTATTGGTATTCTGTGCTTTCAATCGCACCAACCATGTATCAGAAATTTGAAATTTAGTCTACACAACGCTTGTTGTTTTCTATTTTGAAATCATTATTAGTCAAACACAACGCTTGACATGTTTCCATCTCGAAATCATCAAAAGGCAGCACAGTACACAACGTGAAACGCAGAGAAAATATACAATAAATGTTCTCTCTGGTGAAACGTGACGACGATGACGAGAAAGCAGAGAACACTACCTCCAACGAGAAAATGTGGTTAACATTAACATAGGTTAAATAGGTTTTGTTTATTTTAGTCAGATGGAAGTTCCGACTGAAAAGTTCAATAACAAAGCAAAAAAGCAAAGAAAGAGGATATTTTTCGATGAGGAAATTGTAACAAAAGAGGAGGCTCCCAAATTATTGAAGACACATGGAAAGCCAAAAGTTGGTACACATGTTGAAGAGGAACATGAGGTTCAGTATGATGATAAACCAAAAATTAAGAAGAAAGGTCAAAAACGACCTGCCAAAGAAATTCAAAATGAAAAATATATCGATAATAGTGTGAAACGAAAAAAGAAGAAAAGAAAAGATATAATCGATAACGAAGAAAATATTGAATCAAATAAGAGAACATTAGCAGAAGAATCAGTTGACCCAGATGTAACTGTTATTGACAAAGTAGACCCTGGAAAACCTGGTAGTAAACCTGACTCTATTAGGGCACAAAAGCGTAAGAAATACGCTAAACTTCTTGAAGAGAGAAAGCTGAAATCCGAATTGGATGCACAACGCCATGGCTTAAACTATCTATCGAAATGGAAACATAGTAAAGATCACTGGAAATTCGAAAAGTTGAGACAGGTTTGGTTGCAAAATAATCTGTTTGATCCTAGCAGAATTCCTAATGAATTCTGGGATACAACTGTCGAATATTTCAATGGATCGAAAGGAATCATCAGAGATAAATTATTGAAAGATGCTCTTGCTATAATAGAATGCGAAGATAAATCTGAGGAGGAAAATCAGGACGAAGATTATCAGTTAAAATTGAAAAGAGCACGTGATATTGTACAAAATTTACAAGAATAAAGTTGATCAGAAATACCTACTCGTACTTACTTTGAAATCAGTTGAGAAGTGTAAATAATAAATTTCATCAAGTCCACCCCTCCGCAAAAATGGTAGGCAGTGGTTTATTCAAAATCGGTAATTCATATTTTTTTGCAATTATTCAATCGAACTTCCAGAAAATTCATTATTTGTGAGAGACCTTAGAAAATAAGATCTCTTATTACGTTATATCTACATATTTTACCCATAAAATACTCGAAGATATGTACCTATATGTACGCTTTTAAGTAGACATAATTTTGTATTTCCATGTGTGTACTATAATGAGAAAAGTCGGCACTGGTTTTTAAAAATTTATTTTATTGTTGATTCCTCGTAGGTAGGTATTGAAACTCATGAAAATTTGATTTTCATCAGGGGGGCAGGCTAGAGAAAATTAATAATATACATGCTAGAAAATCCATTGTTAATTGAAACTTATACCTATTTATTTTATTACACAACAGTAATCTTCGAGGTTCTTCAAAAGAACCGCTTCAAGACTTCACCTGCAATTTTTTCCCTATTTTCTTGCACCATGTTTCTATGTACTGGGTGGCTCATTAATAAATGACGCCGGCTATATCTCAGGATCCGTTAATCGGACGACACGAAGAAAAAAAATTTAAGATGTAAAGGGCGGGGAGAGGAGCAGATGTTGTTTTGAAAAAAAACTGGATAACTTTTTTTGTTACGACCTATTTTAAATAACTTTGTTTCATTTTAAAACTCTTTTTTGGGCTCTTCTACTGGAATCATAACATTTTGAGTTTAATTATTTTTATGACAAAGTCGCAGATTTTTATGAATAACTCCAAAATTTTCAAATACAATGGTATTTTTATTTTTCAATAGGACGAAAGAACGTGAAAAATTACAGTTACTGGTGAAAACCGATATGATTATTCCTTATAGACTTATTTAAAAATATATTTAAACTTTCATTTTTACGTTACAAAATTAGAGAACACTCTGAGTATCAGTAATTTTTATTAAAGTGACCTATATTTTATACAACCTACTTTAACAATAAAAAAAATCTATTACCCATGAAGCTCTAGATGGGGTAATTTAAGTATAGTGTAATTAGATGATACTTAATAAAAATTACGGATACTCAAAGTGTTCTTCAATTTTGTTACGTAAAAATAAAGGTTTAAATATATTTTTAAGTAAGTCTTTAAGCACTAATCATATCGAGTTGCGGTTTTCACCAGTAACTGTAATTTTTCACCCTCTTTCTTCCTATTGAAAAATGGAAATACCATTGCATTTGAAATTTTCGAGATATTCATACAAATCTGCGACTTTGTCATAAAGCGCCGTCTACCGACTTGGAAAATAATTAAACTCAAAATTTTATCATTTCAGGAGAAGCGCCCAAAAAAACGTTTTAAAATGAAACAATGTTAGTCAAAATAGGTCGTACCAAAAATAAGTTATCCAGTTTTATTCAAAACAACCTTTGCCGCTCCCCCCGCCCCTTATTTGTTAAGATAGAGAAAAAACATTTACACAAAAAGTTATATTATATTCAGTTGATTACAAAAAAATATTTTCAATATAGGTTCACTAGGGATAATTTTGAAAAAACAGTGATTTTTAATTCGCCATGTGAGTTACGCCCTCTAGCGGTAGACGCAACTTATAAATATTTTCCAGCTTTTTCTTTTAGCCGATTTACCCCTAATTTTTTTTTCTCCGGGTCGTCCGACTAACGGATCCTGAGATATAGCCGGCGTCCTTTATTAATAGGCCACCCAGTACATTAAAAATACACAGACCATTTAAAAGGTTCTCCTGCATCATTGACTTCTAAACGACGGCTTACCAAAGCTGTGTCAGAACCATGAATCGATTAGCCAAAACGTCTTGAAAATAGACCTTAAATTCTCTATTTTTTTCACTCAATTTATCAGAAATCGTTTGTGAAAGACAAAATATAATAATGAAATCTTTTGGGACTCTATTGTTTTAGAATATTTATTTATTATACAAGGGAAAAAAGTATTAGATTTTAGCTTGAGGTTGTGCTAAAATCTAATACCTATTCTTCCAGTTTATAATACACTTTTTTTTCTGTTTGGGAAAAACGATGATTTTAGTATTGAAAAAATATTACAATATTGTAACGTGTAAGGGGAACAGCCGCCGGTATTGGCTAAAAAGCGGCGGCATTCTTTTGACGAAAACGCGAGATCTATGCTGTGGTTGGAAATATCGAAAGCGGCGTTGACAAAGAGAGCGACGGCAGCATGTCGGCATCGACTCCTAAAATGCCGACAAAGGAATTTCGAGAAACGTCCGGTGGCGGCTTTCGAATCAAAGACCAGAAGCCGCTCGAATGATCTGGAGCCTTTGTCGAATATATATATATATATATATATATATATATATATATATATATATATATATAAGGGAGAATTGTCGGCATGAGAGACAGAATGTAAAAAGATAGTGTGAATAATAGAATAGTCCGAGAAAGCTAGAGCGAATATAGTAAAGTTAAGTTGTAATTTATATCATTTCGAGTGTAAATAAAGTTAATTTAATAACTCTAAATTAGTCTCACTTATCTGTGAACCCACATACGCAACAATATATTAAAGTCAGAAAATTATCGAAGTGAAATTTTAAGTTTTAAAGTGATAGGCGATAATTAGACATGCGTTGCTAAGGAAACCTTTAAAATAATCAAATATCTGTCAATTTAATTCAGTGATTTGATTTATATTTATATCATGGATATAATATATGTCTCCCCGGGTAAAAAGTGAAACTTTGTCACCTGTCAACAGAGATAAAATGTCAAACTTTTTCCCGTCACAGAAATACCATCTAAATTGATTTCAAAATTTGTAGGTTCAGGCAAACTAACTGTTAAATCATCAATAAATATAATTTGTTTATGGAACTCTATCTTATTTACCTAAAAAATCCGATTCAAATGTTGTCGGTTGCCGGAAATGATCTTTCTATTAATCGAAAACTCATCAAACTTTAGTGTACGATATGTACTATACAAAATGCACAAACATAAAATCGAATTGTAATCGTCCTACTTTTCTTAGAAATCGGCGAAGAATCAAATATACTGTTTTTTTTTAAAGTATATCATTCCACCACTTATTTGATATATTTTTTCTGTTCTGATTTATTTCAATAAACAAACGTAATGTTTCTAGAGTAATATGCGATAGTAAATCCTAGTTAACATATTTTTTCTATGATAAAACAGAAGGTCAATATTCATGTTGTATTGTTGCTTCTTTGTTTATTACAAAGTTTACAGTTTACTAATCTCTAATTTTTTTCCTTATCCTAGCCAAAGATAATGGAGTTCCATTATCTTTGTCCTAGCGTTAGAAATTATTTTTATAACAGTCTATGCAATACATGATATAAATATAAGCCAGATAAAATATATTAGTTTTATTTATTCATCATCGCTTATTACTTATTTTAGATCAGCCAATACTAAAATTCATTTGATTTTTACATATTTAAATATATAAAATATAGCCTTTTTCGAAATCAGAATTTCCAAATGTCAAACCAGTTTTTTATGTGGTGCGTATACAAACATACAGACAGACGCGGTAAAATGGCGCCTGTATTTGACCGACGAACCCCGAACGGAGGAGGTATATACAATTCGACAGTCTGCTTTATTTATTTATTTTTTGGTTCGTGCGCGCCTTTTATTTAAGTTACACCTCTAGTAATATATCGGTGAGATCTGCATTTAATTTTATGCGTTATTACAGAGACAGGCAAAAATTCTAAAAACTGTTGTTTTGGCTTCTGTTGCTCTACTTAAGACCCCCATATCAGTTTTTCTTAAATACATATCTATAATGTACAGACATCGGCCTGTTACAATTTTATCTATACTAATATACACTGACCGGCAAAAAAACCGGCCACGGAAATTTACGAAAAATGCAATTGAACATATATTTAAAAGTAGAGGTCCAATTTACATGATTATTTTTTTATTTAAAAGATGACTTATGAGGCATGAATATCTCTATTTATACAGAAGCTATAGGGAATTAAATAATTAACGTGTTATTTCAATCCTAAGTCTTCTTTAAATGCAGAATAAAATGCTAGTTGGCTTACTACTACTACATTCAAGATGCCTGGAATCGATATTTGGAAAATGAATGGAATATACCGCGGGCAACAAACGCAAGAGACGATCATTTTTTGGTAGTAATTCTCAACAAACTAGGGATCGTTGAACAACAGCGGTTCAACTTCAACACCGCTTTCAAATAACAAGAGGCGTCCATACTAGTGTAAGAACGGTCAGGGGAAAACTTGCAGAAGGAGATTTTGTTGAAGATATAGATACCTAATTGTGTCAACCACAAGACAAGTTGGTGGCTTCAACATGTTTATAAAAACTGTGACGTTAACGTTTACTTTCACTTTGACGTTTTGTTTATCTTTCATGATGATGTGCTTTTACGCTTTTCACTTATAAATACAAGTTTTTTCGTAATTGGTTACTTGGAGTTATGCAATTGGGTTCCCCAAAAGGTACGCAAACTGCAGTCTGTATCAATCATGTCAAGTCTCCCCACGCCCTTTCCTGAATGGGAAGGTGTGCCCATTAGTGAGAGAAATCTGAATAGCCTCACTGAGCGGCTCAGATTGATTGAGATGCGCTTGTCGTCCAAGGAGTTAAATGAACTTTGCTAAAATTTAATTGAGGCAAAAAGCAAATGACTGGGTTGATGGTGTTGCTGATAAATCATCCTCATGAAAGAGCGCTGGCAATGGTGATGGTAAACCCAGGAAGCAACAGCGTGGTGGAAGCCGCTGTTATAAATGCAAACAGATTGGTTATTGGGCTCGAGAATGTCCCAGTAGTGGAAAAAGGAAAGATGAAGGAGAGAAAGTGGATGATAACCAGGGACAGGTTTACATTTGTGACAGCTCTACTTGCGGTGCTGACAGCAGCATATGGGTGGTTGACACCGGCGCTACCCAGCATATGACAAATGTGAAAAACTACTTTTATGGTTCACTCTGTTCCAATCACCTAAGTACATACAGGTTGGCAACAGTGATGTGATTAAGGCATGTGGTTAGGGAAACATACTAGTCGATATGAAAATTGCTGGGTAGTGGGAGACCAACCACATGAAGGACGTTTGGGATGTGCCAGATGTGAGTCGAAATTTGTTCTCAGTAAGCCATTCCTGGACCTTGGTTATCAATTCTTTGCCAACAGTTTTGGTTGTAAACTTATGAGGAGGGGCAGACATGTTTGACAGGCAGAAGGATGTCTCATGGTCTGTATTTTTTGCACATGAGATTGTCATTGAGCAACTCATTGCAGCTATGGCATGAACGTCTGTGCCATCAAGGTAGGCGTCATGTAAAGTCAGTTGTTGGGCGACCTGAACTATCTTTGACTGAAGGGTGTGCTTATGGAAAACAACATCGCGATCCATTTCGTGATCGTCAAGATATACCTAAGAAATGTGGTGAATGGATTCACGCAGATATTTGTGGACCCTTTCAGGAGGCATCAGTTGAAGGTTCAAGATTCTATCTCTCTTTGAGGGATGATTTCTCTTAGTTTCGCCGAGTTTTCATTCTGAAACAAAAATCTGAAGTTGCTCCTTGCTTGGGGACATTCCTACATGAGGCCAAGGCTGCTGGTCACACTGTGAGATAACTCTTTTGTGTAGGGGGTGGTGAGTTCATCAATGCTACTGTACAGAAGCTGCTGATTGGAAACGGAATAAGCATGCACAAAGCAACTCCCTACACCCCACAATAAAATGGAGCTGCGAAAAGGGAAAACCGTACACTCGTAGAAGCTGTTAGGTCAATGATACCTGCAAAAAACTTGCCTATGAAACTGTGGGCTGTGAACGCATTAGCTTTTGTTTTGAATTGAACAGGGCCTACTGTTTGTGAATTTTTCACTGATGAGAAGCAATCCTTTGAAAACACCCAGGCTGCTGCAGTTTTACAAATTGAGCCTCCAGCTGAAGATTCGTCTATGGGACCTGGAGTAGCTGTTTCTGAGGGTGTGGTTGAACTAGAGCTTCAGAATGAATCATCATAATCATCAAGTGAGGAGCTCAATGAACCTGTACCCCGTAGGAGCCAGCGTGAACGACGATTGCCGCCATTCCTTGCTAATAACTACGTTCTTATTACTGAAAGAAATATTACTTCGAAAGAGGCACTTGGATCAGCTGAGAGAGAAATATGGAAACGAGCCATGCAAGAAGAGCTTGACTCATTGGCCGAAAATTGCACTTGGGATCTAGTTGATCAGCCTTCAGATAAGAAAACTGTTGGTAATCGATTGGTGCTGAAAGTCAAACGGAAACCAAATGGTGATGTTGACCATTACAAGGCCAGATTAGTGGCTAAGGGGTACACCCAAGAAAAGGGTGTTGATTTTCATCAAACCTTTTGTCCTGTTGCCCGCTTTGAGACAGTTCGAGCACTTTTGAACCTTGCTGCTTCCAAGAAATATCAGTCGGGACAATTTGATGTCCATACTGCGTTTTTGTATGGATGAAGAAGTGTACATGAATCCAGCCAGCTGGTTTTGATGATGGAAGTGGTCGAGTGTGCAAATCCAAGCGCAGCCTTTATGGCCTAAAGCAATCACCTCGCTGCTGGATCCAGAGGTTTGTGACGTTCATGGAATCCCAGAATATGAAAGTTATCACTTCGGACCCATGCCTATAATATTCATCTGGAAGTGTAGTAATAGTCAAAATCTGATGGTTGCCATTTATGTTGATGATGGTATTCTGGTTGGTGATAAACTTGATATTGACCAGTTCTTGTTGAAGCTCAGTGCTGATTTCAAGATTACCATTAGGCGCTTGGACACTTTTCTTGGAATGCAGGTTGAAAGTAGGAGGGATGGTTCCATTTTTCTACATCAAGAAGCATACACCAAGCTTATTCAAAGAAGATTCAACATGATGGATGCAAATCCTGTGAAGATACCAAGCCAGAGATGGTCGCGTGAACCATATGAACCTGCACTGTAGAAGAGTGTTTCCTATAGACAAGCTGTAGGTAGCCATCTCTACCTGGCTATGACAACTCGGCCAGACCTGTCATATGCTGTGAGTACGGTGTCTGAAGTATTGGATTGTCCTGAAGAGTCGGACTGGGCTGCTGTGAAGAGGATCTTCAGGTATTTAAATGGGACAACCCAATATTGACTATTGTGCAAAGGTGGTATACCACTTGAGTTGAAGTGCTACACTGACTCAGATTACGCCAATGATCCAAAGACTCGTCGGTCAAGATCAGGATTTGTCCCCATTTTTGGCATAGCTGCTATGACTTGGATGAGCCACAAGCAATCAGTTGTTGCCTTAAGTACAATTGAAGCTTAATACGTTGCAGCAAGTGAGGGAGCTAGGGAGGCAGTGTGGCGGCTTACCAGGTTGTTGAAGGAAGTAACAAGCATTTCCAAAATTCCTACAATGCTTGTTGACAACCTTAACTAATAAGGAACCCGGAATTTCATCTCAGAACAAAGCACATAGAAGTACGCTTCCACTTTGTATGAGAAAAGGTGATGAATGGTGAACTACATTGGAGCACGTACTAAGTCGGAGTCAGATGGCAAACATGTTCACCAAGAATCTACCAGCGCCAGCCTTTTTGATGAACAGGAAGTCCATTGGTGTCTTATGTTTGAGGGGAAGTGCGACAACAACAAAGTTTATAAAAACTGTGACGTTAACGTTTACTTTCACTTTGACGTTTTGTTTATCTTTCATGATAATGTGCTTTTTCGCTTTTCATTTTTTTCGTTATTGGTTACTTGGAGTTATGCTTTTTGGTTTCCCAAAAGGTTTGACCTCAAGGAGGCCTGCTACAGCACCCCAACTCCTACTCGTTATTGAACCCTCATTAAAAGATTTTCTTAAATGGAATACAATTTCTGTATTTAATAAACATAATAATAAAGTTTTCTTTGAAGTGTTTGTTTCCATCTGCTACTGAGTGTAAACTGTCAAAGTAAATGTTATATTTAATTTAATACAGGCAGCATTCCTGACGAGTTTACCTTCAAATCAAAGAAATAATTATTTAAATAAATCCATAGCATTATTTTAAAAATTAACTTAGGGTTAGAATGACACTTTATTAGTTAATTCTCTATATCTTCTGTATAAATAGAGATATTGACATAAGCCAAAAATAATGTTAATAAGAATAGATCATTCCACTGTTCGATCCCAAAATATTCTTATTATTGTTGCTTACAATTGGTATTATGGGTGTTACAAACTTTTCGTAAAAATCCGATGTAATTGTAACACCCGGATGATCAATAACTAAAATAAATGTAAAAAGCAATAACTCTACAGAATTCTTCATGAATCATCCTTTAAATTAAAAAAAGAATCATGTAAATTGGACCACTACTTTTGAATTTATGTTCAATCGCATTTTTCGTTAATTTTAGGTGGCCGGTGTTTTTTCCCGGTCAGTGTATATATGAGTAACGACTTTTCGTATGCCGATTTCATTAATTTCTTTTTTAATTAATTGTTTATATTTACGCGGGTGATATAGGCTATATTTTATTTTAATATAGCTTTTCTAAAATAAATAAATTGGGATTGTTTTTCTCATGGCCAGTTGTATTTTGGCCGTTCAAGAACAGGAAGTTTTAAAAATCAAATCATTTTGCTAACCAAAAATCAAACAACTAAAAATGTAGTTCTTACAGAAGTTTTGGAATGTAATTTTTGTTCTTATGATAAAATAAACGTTGTAAAATAAAGTCTGAAAATTGAATGTTGTAAAATAAATGCTGTGAAATAAATTTTGCAAAATAATTTTTCCTTCTAATTTTTATTTTATTTAACGTAGTCATAACATGAACAGTCATAACGTTAACAATTTTTTTTTCGGACGAAGCCGCGATGGGTTAGGTATATGTATAGATGGTTCAAATATATGACATGTTAAAAGTTTTGACTTCCAGAACTTTTTTAGGGGAGTTAAAAAATCAAGTCAAAATAAAACAATATAAAAATTCAAAAGTTTTTATTAACAAACAGTATTCAAATAGAATATATTAGAATTTTTACTCTTTGCAATGATATGTATAAGTTAATCAATAAATATAAAATATGGAAATGGACGATGTCTCAACATTTTTATACATAATTCCCAATAAATATGGGTACAGACATTTTGATTATATCAGTTTGTGTGATCATTTCTTGCCTAAATTATTGTCAATATCAGAAAGCACGAATTGGTGATATAGAATAAAAAATATTAAAATACTTCAAGTATAATTAACAAGTGATGATATTCCAACTCTACTGAAAGATTATTTTCAGAAGAAATAATCTAAATTCATTTCTTCTCGAATCTAGGTCTAGATCAAGAGCTGATAGCAAATTTGGCTGATGGAGTAAAATAGGTATATCAATAAAGTAACAGCTTTCAATTACCTACTCCTTAGTTGAAGGGTGTTTGAAACTCGATGGACTATTGGACGATTATGGAGATGAACAAGACATACGAATTTTCAAATCTTGGTTGTATTCGTAGTCAACTACAATCTATCAAATCAAAATATTTTCAGCATTTTAGTGTTGTCACATATACCTACCCGTATCATTATTTCAAATGGCATATCATATATCCAATATTTTATTATTTTAATGTTCTGTATAGAAGTCATAAAACAAATGTGTACAAATTCTGCCCAGGTAGAAGGTAGGTAATTGTGAAAAGTAACATCACAGCTTATCCACTATAAGCTGTGGTAACATTTCAAAAGCATTTCATTCTGTTATTAGATCGAGCAGGTTTTTGCAGTCAGCTCTCTTTAGACTGTTATTCATTTAAAAATGACAAGTGCATCATAGCCTATTCGAAGGCTTTTGCTGATATAACGTAAATATTAAATAATAAAATGTGTTTACATCTAAATACCAAGTATCAAAATTGTTCTACTTTACTAGTATGTGCTAGTTTCTGCTAATGATAAAACAATGTTAACGTACTTGTTAGTGAAAATAAAACATTTCTAGTAAATACGCTATACATGGAGATAAAGATTCTCAGTACCAATAGAACTATTTAACACTATCTAATAGTTTATTTATACATTATCTGGAAATAATGTATTTCTAAGGCAAAATGTATTATTTACCTACTTAACAATAATAAATTCGTTCAACGTTTGCATAAAATTTTTCAAGGAAACCATTATAATGTTTGAAATTATTCTAATTTTCCGTGTGATCATTCTCAATATTGCGAATAGTTTCTGTATTTATAAGATGCTTCTCACTCGGAAGAAACACTCTGTATATTGTGAAAATCAAAACTATAACGAATTATCTAGAAAATTATCTAATTTAGCACAGGATAAAAAAGAGTAGATTGTCAGCTTGCTAAACTACAAATAAGCCTTGATGGATCTTATAGGCAAGTTTCATTGAAAAAATCTTATATGTTTGAAAATAAGTACGTAAGAAATATATTTTTTTTATTCTTCACTGTTAGAAAACTCGATTTTCGACACTGAAGTTTTAGATGGTTGAAATTGAGTCTTTCCTTACCTAGGCCGATGGTACAAGATTCTTGTACCATGCCTAGGGCCGAAAATAGTTTTCGTTTTGCCTTACTAGATGGCGCTCTTCATCTGATAATGATAAAATTTATACTTTCACAATCTATTATTTCTAAAGAGTAAAATACCTGAAAATAATATATAGATAATGTCTATTCATACTTTATATTGCTAATATTTTCGAAGCGATAATGCAGTTTCCAATGTCAATGGCATTTTCCATTAAGATCTACTGTGTCTTGTCAATTAATTATCATATTTATGACTGAGCAACACCGGCCACACCTATAGAGTTAATAATACAATAGAGAGGGAATATGTAATAGGCACTTCAGTAAGTGAAAATGCCTTTGCGTCCTAATTTATAAATATAATCCAGGAGGAAGTTCGTTCCTTATTCCACAACAACCTCGATCAATCTTCTGTTTCATTAGAAGATTCTTCAGTTTTTCTCATGGCATTCCTACTCTACTTGTATATTAACTCTATGGCTACATCACGCGTTACTAGCCAGTATATAATCACACCTCAAAGGGTAAAAAAATACTATTTTTTAATTATTTCAGGAAAACTTGTCAACGATTGTTATATTTATATGGGAATCAAGACCGATTAATAATAAAATATGAACTATTGATTGAAATTTGATTTTTTATGGGATGAAACTCCAACTTGATAGGTAGGTATTATGAAGCGCTCTAATTATGGTTGTCTCTGATATTACTAAATAGCTACTGTCAAGAAAATCGTGAACAGTTTATTTAATCTAAAGCTGGTTACACACTATACGCGGAAAGGATCAAATAAATTCCAGTATTTCTCGTAGAGGTGATCCTGTTCTTTAACTAGTAGGGAAGTAGAAGTATTAGTCGATTCGGACTCGCATTTTGTACAGTGTGATTCTTCCAATAAGGCGTCGTGTGTGGCTGAATTAAGTGTGTGTGAGTGCATTAGGAAATGAAGAGTGCTAAAAAGTGCTAGAAGAAGTCTACAAGCAGAATAAATATAAGGAAAGCAAGGCATCAATACAACTACTACAATAATAAATATAAACACAGATCTTTTGATTTCTGTTGACGTGATGAAGGAAATCGAAATAAATAATTATTTATGTTAGTAGATGGAAGCATTTTATAATGTCAACAAATTACCGCTTTTGAACTCCCATTTTGGTGGGCCGCAACAGGTTCTGGAACAGATATAAAATTAAATTAATGCATTGCTTTTTATACTCACTCTGCTTGGTACATAACGACAGAAAGTAAGTAGGTACCTACTAAGTCTATTGTACATAATTATATAGATGGTGATAATAAAGTTATTTAATTATGTATAATCAGATTTTCTTTAGAAATGTTGAAATGACAGAATTTTTATTTGGAGATGGTAGTAAGGTGGAAAACTGGGAGAAGGTAACACTAAAATGTAACTGATTTTTTAATTAATTCATGATGCTATATGGCTATGGCTATCTCTTTTAGATGAATTGAGTCTATAAGCTCGGATATACATATACGATCATCACAATAACATATTTCATTGTTTAAAGACATACGATGGTATTTTGCCTCTCTTATCTACTAAAATATGACATCAGAAAACTCTTGTCGCCTCAACTATATTCCCGTTGTTGAATGTATTTCCTTGTGGTTTGTCAACCTGCATAACAGGTAACGGCGACTAAATTTAAATAAATAGGTATATGTGAGTAGTGCATTAGTGCACCTTCATCTGTGGAGTAGTGTTAATTTAATTTCACAACTGACGGCTGAAAATAACCTTATTTAGAACAGATTTGAAATCTATATTTATATTCAATTAAAACGGGAACATTGATAAGAGAACAAAGCCGTGATTATGTCGAATAATGCGGTGAATATGATAAAACATCTAGGATTAAATTAGTCCAGAACGATTAGGATTTTTCAAAAATCTTGAGAATTGATTTCTCAATTAAACGCTATTTGCTGATTGGTAGATTAGGAAAATGTAACTTAAATCGTCCTGATAATGTAAATTTTAAGAAATTATATAAACATTCAAACATTTCTAGAAAAAAAAAATAGTAAAGGAGAAAAATTGAGACTTATGCTTTATATGATTGATTATTTGTTATAAATACCAATCATTATATATAGACATTAATAGGAACTGATGGAATTCTAATTTAAAGATAATAACAAACAAACAACAATTTAGATCAAGAAAAATCGACGTAAATAAGTATTGCAAAACTAAAATACTAAGGCTTGGAAAATCTTGCTTCAAGTAATAATTTGGTAACAGTGACGGAAATGTTTAGTAAATGATTCTACTATAGTATCGCACTAGATAAATTACGCGGGCTAGAAGGTCAAGAAATGATTTATCTAAATGCATAACTAGAAACGATATTTAGACCTTTCGACTACATAAACGTGTTTTTTTTTAAATTCAGCATATCCGAGCACTGCCTTAGAATCTTTCTCAATTATAATAGATGCATCGTAGGTCATGAGAATGATAAAAAAGTATCGAATTGAGTTCTACTTCAAACTGATTATATTTAACCCAGTTTAAGAGTGTTATGCACTAAAATCTATTGTAAACATGATAAAATTTGCCAAGACGAATTAAAATAGTTGAAGGGAGAAATAAAAAAAACAGGTCCGTATTCAAGGGAGTTTCGGGTAGACCCAAAAAATGCATATAAACTGGTTGGCAGTGCCTGACACAGGTTATTGTAGCTTTCTTTGCAGTAACACAAGGCAAGTGTCAATTAAAATTATAACCATTTATACAAGTTACAGGACCCAAATATTATGGAAAAACGGGAGAGATATACCTAACCAAAAAAGATAATTGATGCCTAAGTTAAGAATTTTATGACATGAAATATATAATAATAATAATAAGTGGACATTATTCAACTGGTAAATCTTGGACTCTAGATATGAATATTTAAACAAAAAGTAACTAAACTAAAAGTAATATGGCTCAGAGTCTCACAGTTAGGTAGGTACCTACAGGGTGTTCTACTTATACATTATTCAAACATCTTGAAAAATAAAGAATATTTCGTTAAGTGGAACAAATAGCAGGTAGGTCATTTACTATTTACTTATTAAGAAACTTTAAGAGAGTTCATTCATAATAAAAAGACAATGGTGCCAGCGGCGTAGAGTTTAGGAAGGGTCAACCTCTCATATGCAGCTGATACATACACATAATATAGACACCTTCCTATAAAATAAAGAAGGTAAAGAATATAGGTATCAATGTATTGTATTTTTTTGCTTTTATTTAAAATAATGCATGGTGTATAGCCCCTAAATTTCCTGTTAAGTATGAAAGAGATACCTAGGACAAATAGGTAGGTACCTACTAAGTTTTAACATTTTATAGGTAAAGCAGTCTTTATAGGTAGGTATATGTTATGGTATGGTTGTTGTAATATTTAACAAACTACCTATTAACATAATAGATGATTGATGTTATCCAGTTAGAAAATACTGTTTTAATAGAAAGTAGGTATATAATATTTAGCAACATCCACTCTGATTCTGAATATTCAAATCTATGTTATTATTTGATATATAATATACCTACCATTCTGAGACTATCTAAGTGTTTTTATTTATTATTTTTATTTATTATTTATTATCGGAAACTGCTATCTATGTTAATGATTCGTCATCTAGGATTAATTTGGATCAAGATTTAGCAGTGTTTGAAATTCCACTTCCTATTCACAAAGTATTTCAACGTTATGGTGTGATATATAATAACATACGGTGTAACCTCTATAATCCGGACACCAAGTACTCCGGACACTTATTTTTAAGTTATATCCGGCCGCATCTTTTCAATCCAGACGCTCGCCATGCACGCGATTTTTTTTGACCGACTTCAAAAAAAGGAGAATGTAGGTATACAATTTGTTTGTATGTTTGCTTTTTTATTTTTTTTCCCTCCAAAAACCACCACTGAAGGTGGTGGAGGAGTCAATTTTTCTCGAAAATTGAAAATCTGAGAATGCAAAATTAAAGCTGGGAACATATCCGGAAACGTTTAAATTGAAATTTGTTTCAAAAGAGTTGCGGTTTTCGAGTTATAGCGGTAAAGTCTGAAATAAGTATGTAGGTATCTGCGCCGCGATTTTTTGAGACCTCTGAATAGTAGGTAAATGAAAAGTAGGTAGGACAAGCTAAGCCTATAATAGGATACCTAATTACTAGGTAGGTATCTTCTTTGGTAATAGTGAACGTTCAACAATTTTCATGACTTAAGGTTACACTCAAAAATAAGAAATAAATATTTATTACAAAAAAATGGACCGACTTTATTAGTTGTTGAACTGAAAAATACAAAATAATATCTTATATTACTTATTTCTATTGGTGGTATCATGTAAGCCAATTTTTTTTATTTAATTTAATTTAAAATATAATCGCATATTATACATTAAAATTTTAACATCGTGCACTACTTCACCATATGAACTTTCACTATGCCAAATCTCATTCTCCTCCGTGCGCGGTCTATGCTTTGAAAATTCTATGATGTGAGAAGGCCAAGTTTTTCAATCAACAGCTAAATTTTCATAACAATTTCAGCGGTTGGTTGCAAACATTTAAAGGAACCTGTTTTTTCAAGTATGAAATGTCATTAATAATAGATAAACCTACCTAGGTAGGTACCTATCTATATTGAGGCGGATCTGGAAGGCGTTTTCGGCTACAAGAATATAGGAATAAAAACTAAATAATAATTCATTTAGCATTTTAAGATATTTTTTTGGAGAATTCCGACCATAGTTATTAACAAATTTCCTCCTTAATTTAGGTAGGTATTTAAAATTCTTGATTTAATCTAATTATTGCTCAAAACCACCAAATAGATTTATGCCTATAAAAAAAATGTCGGCAATCACTCTTTGTATGTATTCCATCAAACAATACCTAATTGGTACATTTGTATAATTAGGCCATTTGTTAGTTTACGATTATTATCAATCAACAATGCCTAATCACTAATTAACCTCTACTAACCATCAAAATATCTCGATTAGTTTAAAAGTAGAAATAACGAAGCTAGTAAGAAGTAAATAGGTATACTTATTAGAAAATCTTTCTTAACATTTGTAGAAGTATAAATCCATTTGATAATATTAAATTATTAAAACTCTATAGGTATTTGAAGAAAATTATTTTATATTTAAAAACTGTACCTAAATAGCAATTGAATTAATAGAAATTATTACTCCTATCGTGTAAAAGGATTCAAGACGAGGTAGATACCTACCAATAATCTTTGGGTATATAAATAAAAAAGAAAGACCTAATTTTATAAAAAAATATACTCTATTTTTGGTTTTATGTAGGTATATTGTAAATCACAGAAATATCCAATATCACTGTTCATTTTTTGTAAAGATGCTACCTAATTTGGCAGAGCTCCATAATCATGAAGTACCTACCTATTGAGCAAATATTCTTGATGAAATTCTATATTGACACCCTGCTGCTACCGTGTTAGTTACAAAATAGACACCAACAAATATCTTCACAAAATCTATCTCAAGACTGAATTAAATTAAATTCTATACCTATCACTACAGTTCAATCATGTGTAATCGTCAAAACTCAAATTTATTTCTCCTCTCCTTTTCATCTTATTCAGGAAACCTCATAGCACCGAATATTCATAACGCCGCTTACCTTCCCCGGGTTCATCTACCGACTTAACTTTACCTTCAAGCAACGCTCCTTTGAGCGGCGCCGTAGACTCCTCCCCTGGCAAGACACCTCCACTGCCACGCCTACTGTTGCCTCTTTCACCAGTGCACTTGATGGCAAACATGAAAAAACACCCTAGAACTGGTGGAAGACCGGCAGTGAATAGGGGCAGCGTATAGGAGCCGTATCGATCCAAAAATAGCCCAGCAATGTAGGGTCCAATGGTGAGCGGCACGGAACAAACGCCCAGAAGGAAACCGATGGCCTGGGTGGCTCCCTCTCGGCCACAAATGTCAAAGGCGATGGGTCCTGAAAGGAGGCGAGAAGCATTTCCCAGCTTATATCTACCAAATACCACTGACTTACCTAGTAAGGAAATGAAACAACCATCAAACAGACCCATTCCAAGCACAATAACCACCAACCAGGCGTAGTAACCAGCCGAAAAAGGCAACAGTATCGTCAGGCACCCGATGGTGAAGAAACTCAACTGTTGCAAATAAATCCTATTCACTTGAGGCAAGTCTGCAATATAACCAAATAATAATCGTCCCAAGCCCGATGTTACACCAATGCACAGTATGGGAAACTTTGTGTCTGAACCAACGGGAAAATTCATTTCGACAAACTTTAACATGTACACATACGGAACAAAGTACCCGAACAATGACAATGCAATGCCCGATGTCCAAACAACATATTTACGATTTTCAAATAACGAAGTATTGAATACTTCATGAATGGTGATTTTCTTCTTTACTTGTTCCAACTTGACAGGCTTGAAAAGGAATGCACAAAACATTATCATGCCCGATATGAGCGCGATTATCCTCAAGGACCATATTATCTGGAACAAAATCGATTATACCCAACTATTTGAACATATCTAAAATAACTTACACCAAACTTTTTGATCACAGAATCGATAAAATAGGGCATGGCTATGGTGAAGGCGGAGCTACCGGCTGTCACAAACCCATTGACGACGCCCAGGTAGCGCTTGAAGTAGTGGCCTAGTACGGCCAGGGAGGGCGTGTACGCCAAAGCTCCGCCCAGTCCGTACATTACGCCAAATGTGATGCACAGCAGGGCGACATTGTCGACGCAAAAGGAGCTGAGGAACATACCCGCAGAGGCGATGGCTCCACCCACAAAGGTGGTGCGTCGTATGCCGATCAAATCGGTGAGCACACCCGCCACTGGGGATATGAAGAATGTGGTGCCCATGGCGAAGGAGCCGATAAGGGCTGGAAAAAAATATCCAATAATCATTTTATTTTCTTCTAAATGTTTTGTGTTGAAACTCCACCGCTATTTCAATATTTCTTGTCTTATAGTTGTTTTCTATTGACGTTTCAATACCTATCATTAGGTACAAGATAATCTTACCTAAAAATATCACATTACCAAGTCAATCATTAACCCAATTTTAACACTTTACTCAAATTTCTTTCTCATTCAAATCTTATGTGTTCATAGGTATTAACGAATCCTCCTAACTTTCGCTTGTTATAAAAGAAATCATTATTAACTATGAGGTTTTTTGTAATTTGATAAAAGTTTCTTCGGGTATCTGTTACCGGAAACCTAATACCTACCTACTGAACTAACGGACCTCGCATTCGAGCCGCACGATGTTTTCTACTGTAATTTATATTTCTAAGTATTAATCTAGGTACATTTATAAGTCCCTATAGATGGATATTTTGTAGATAATTTATTTTTTAAGTAGGACCGACTTTATTAGGTAGTTGGCGAACTGATATAGGTAGGAAGGTAGGTACATAAGTACCTACTCCCTCTTCTTCTTGAAGTGCCCTACTTTCTGTTGGTGGAGTATTGGCGACCTCTTTTGTGTACAGGGTGTTTCAAAAAACGTTCGGCTACTTTCTTGGGCCAATAGGTATACCTAATACCTATTAGAAAATAACGTTGGTTTGGTTAATAAATGCCTCTTTCAGAAGATGTAAAGGGGGCCCCAAAAATCATTATTTTGTAGGTACCTATCAAACGGTTCAAAATAACTAAATGAAATTTAAATCACAAATTGATAGCGTATATTTTATAAGGAGGGGTGTCATTTATTTTGCCCCCAAACTTTTTTCTGGGGATATTTTTAATCTTTTTGGGAAAAAAATCAGTTTTGCCATAATTGTAGATTGTAGATTTAAGGGGTTTTCATTGCACTCAAGGGCGTCGACAGAGAGGTTATACCTCACCAGTCAGCGAATTTACATTTCCTATACCAATTCAGTCACGACGGTGACTGAAATCGAGTAGTATTTGTTTGCAGAAAATTAGTTACAAATTCTAATCTATTTCAGTGCAGAAATTTACTACATCGCTATAGAATTTGCAAGTTGCATTTTATTAGAAAATCTAACCGATTTCAGTCAGTTATTGTCAACGCTCGTCGTTATCGCGCAATTTGTTATTCTGTCGCGACTGTAGCTCGAAGAATAGATAGGGGACTTACCTAAAGGTAATAAAGTAATAGGTAATCGCATACAATCTGTAAGACCATCCAAACTCGAAGAAAAGACATCTCACAACATCAGCCTTAGTATAGAAAGAAACAAATCCAGTGCAAAGAAACATTAACTTAATAATGTTTAATAATAATTAAAGAGAGACACATTTTTTGTTATACTTTCTTGGTTTTGGTAACGAAATAATATGTATATATTATTTTTTTAAACAAACTTTTACCAAAATTTTAAGTAAAATTTATGAAATATTAATAAATCTATGAAAATATTACGTTGGTTTTTCCTTCCCAGGGTAATTACTATCTCTAATAAAGGGGCTAGTCCGTATATGTTGGAGACACATCTCTCACAAGATATCAATTTCCTTGCCCTTAAATATAAACATAATAAAATAAATAACAGGATAGGTAGATGAATAATTTTTACATTGTTGAATATTTTAGAGCAAGGAAAATCTCCATACTTAGGTAAATGACTGAAACAATGTAGACATATACTCACTATTGAACCTTAAATTCGTCTTACAAAGTTTACAGTAATATGGTGCATTTTTGCACTCTGATGGAATAGGTTATGTAATATGTAACTAATATTCGGCAAACAAATACTACTCCATTTCAGTCACCGTCGTGACTAAACTGGTATAGGATATGTAGATTCGACCAGTCACCCGTCTAATTGAAACGAAAACAGGCAAAAAAAATTCAAAAACTAACGATTTTGTACACAAAGTGACTAAAGATGAATTCGCAAAGATCCCTAGAAGATTATGTTTCATTTAATTTTCTATGTAGATATTTTGTTCGTTTTTTATTTTTTTTATTAAAACTTTTATTTTTTGATTTTTCTCTTCAGTTCTTTTATGTTGCCCCCCTAGCTCACCAGCTGGCGACGCCCTTGATTGCACTGCGACCTTGAAGTTTATTGTGCCCCTCCTCAGAGTGAGCTGTTCTCGCCATTACCTACTAGTCTACAGCAAGCTCAGTTCCAGAGTTCTAATGAAATACAGAATCAGGGATGGCTTCAAGGAGGTTACTTCCTCATTTCTGCATGTTTCTTGTCCAAAGCATTTTCTGCGTTGGCTAGTAATGTCGAGGCATTCTGTCACCAGATGATCCAGAGTTCCTCCTCCTCCCCACAGAATCTGCACTCATCGTTCTCTCTTAGACCCATTCTCGTTAGATGCTTCCTGAGGCGACAATGCCCAGTAAGGAATCCAGTGAGGAGGTGTAGCATATTGTTGCTAAGATCCAGATACTTCTTAAATCTTGCAGTATTAAAGCTTCGAAGAAACTTGTTTGAATTATCCAATTCAGGGAGTGTTTCTCTTTCGGGTTTTCCTTCTTCTAAAACTCTTTCTTGTAGGTACATTTACCTGTACCGCACTGAAAGGTTCTGGGCCAATGAAAGGAGTTCGTGCTCCTGTTCTGGCAAATGTATTGGCCCCTTCATTCCCTTTGATTCCCGAGTGGCTGGGAATCCAGACTAAGCAGACCTTGTTTTTCTTGCCTATTTCGTTGAGGTTTCTTCGGCACTCCCACATCTACCAAAGATTAAAACCATCCTAGAATCGATGATATGAGAGCTCAGTGCTTTAATGGCAGCCTGACTGTCAGAATGTATAGCTAATCACATTTCTGATAGTTTCTAGGTTCATTTCCCCACATCTTTCGAATGCAAGGCACTTCTGCCTGAAAGACGGTTGGGCAGCAACCAAACGGTAGTGAGCATTTGGTGCCAGGCCATATTTTCTTAAATATATGACGTTCTCTATACAAAAGGTGAGAAATAAATAGGTACTAGTTATTTATCAAAAATATTTCTTACAAAAAATTGGACCGACGTTATTAGTTGATGCACTGAAAAATATAAAATAATATTAATTCTTTTGGTGCTGTTACTTTTGAAGTTGTGCAGTTGCAGTTAGATTGATAAATTCTGGCTCCAATTTCACAAGTACCAGCACCAAAAGAATTAATATTATTTTATATTTTTCAGTGCACCAACTGATAACGTCGGTCCAATTGTTTGTAAAAAATATTTATTTCGAACTTTTGAGTTTAACATTAGTCACAAAAATCGTTGAACGTTCACTAATACCTATGAAGATAGTACTTATCCTATTTCCCACGCATATTCTTTGCTTGTAGTTGTTATTATTGAGATCTCAAAACATCGCTGCGGAAATATGCTCAAGTACCTATTTTATAGATGTTACCATTTTACCACGATTTATCTCGAAAACCGTAAATCTGTGGTATACACAGATTTTCAGTTTTTGAAAGAAATCGACCCTTCCACATAGCAAAAATACCCATATGTGAGATTTTAAAATAAATGTAGCTCGAAAACCGTAACTCTTTTGAAAAAATGTTCAATTTAAACGTTTCCGGAGATTGTCCTGTCTTTAATTATACCACCTCAGTTTTTCGATTTTCGAGAAGAAGGTTTCGGATTTGTGTTTTTATGAATATGGTCCCATCCCCCCTGAAACTGAACAGTTTTTTTTTTAAATATCCAATTTGAATGTTGCTATATACCTACCTACCTAATATCTCTTCTTTAATTTGGCCGTCTCATATTTTCGATTTTCGAAAAGCTTTGCCCCCTCGACATTCCTAATATAGCGCAAATACCTACACATATTTCAGACTTTACTACTGGCTTAACTCGAAAACCAATGATTTCTTTTTTTAAATTTCCAATTTAAACGTTACCGGATACGGTCTCTTTTTTAATTTAGTGGTCTCAAAATTTTGATTTTAGAAAAATAAATACCCCTTCTGGGACATGATTTTGGGGGAAGAGTAATTTTTTTCAATGGGACCAACTCTCAATAGTCCTCTTTCAAATGAAAGAAGAATCGGAGTACGTTGATTACCTATGCAAAAAGCGCGAACAGAAATAAAAAAAACAAACAAACAGTCGAATTGTATACCAACTTCCTTCGTTTGGGAAGTTGGTCAAAAAGAAGAATCATCAAAAATTTTGCACATTCAACATTGTCAGGTGAGCTGTGGTTTAACTATGCGAAATACACGTTTCTCTGTATACATAAAAAAACATGGTATTCCTAGGCAGAGCAGCTTACCATAACAATGTTATGGTAAGATGAGCGGGACTCTGTGTCATATAGAATTCTGTTAATCGACAAGATTCCATTAACAATACGATCAATAAAGTACCTCTACCTACCTAATCAATCAATCCTCTCTTTCGGATGTCCGTCAAAAATCGTAAAAAAGATATTTACCTACATATCTTAAATGATAAATTTCGTAAATCTGACAACACTGAAAAGGAAAGATTATGATTAATTCTACGTGTAGTAACTATTAGTAGAAACGAATTAATATAAAAGTTATTGATTTACGTTAATGTGATTAAGTGTTATCTTTTAGTAGAACCAACTGAGCAACATAAACAGAACACCATAATAAAACGTGACGACATTGTAATTTTTTTTCTATGAGAATAATAGTACCTATGTTATTAAGAAATGTATCACAAGAGGTGTTTAGAAAGGGTTTGAATGACTATCGGGGCTAAAAGTCAAATAAAATATGTAGCTGTGTAGATTACATTATAGGAATAAATACATTTCCAGGATATGTTTTTCGTTTTCTAGTATCTTGGGACTACCTAAATCGCTTGAAATTTACTTCATATTATGCACTACCTACAAAATACAAAATAATATTTATTCTATTTGGTAGGTACCTACCTACTTCGTAATTTTCAAGTTGTGCTTGAAGTATTATCTAGGTAGAAAGAACACCTACTTAAATGAATATTTGTTTTTTTTTCAGTGGATTAACTGGCTATAAAATCACATAAAACTTTTTTCAAAAAGCACCCCATTCAACGGAAGTGTTAGAAAAATACCCAATTAGAAGGTTTTATGAAACATTCTCTTCCTATGTATGTAAAACAACATGGTTTCTAAATATACTATATTTGTTGGGTCTCACATGTTTTATAAACGAAATATAGGGTGTTTTATCATTATTGCTCATTTCTTTGTGGGATCATAACTTAGAAGCCACCCAGAATATTTCTTTGATATTTGGTTCCCAGGCTCTCCTACTTGTACCCAAACGATTTGGATATCAGTAATCTTATTTGTTGGTCCTCAGAAAAAAAACCTGTAGGTATTTTCAAATTTCCAAATTCCGCTTACATTTTTGAAAATGATACAAACAGCTGTGTTAAAATTAAAAAAATCTCAAAAAGTAGCCATTGACTAAATGTCATTAAAATATTTTTGAGATAGATATGATTTGTACCTATAACTTTTGTTTGAAGCAATTTTTTCCTAAAAGTGATCGAAAAAGATAAAAAATTAATAAATATTTTTTACAAAAAATTGGACCGACGTTAGGTATTACTTAGTTGGTGCACTGAAAAATACAAAATAATATCAATTCTATTGGTGCTGGTATTTATGAAGTTGTGCAGTTGCAGTTAGATGGAAAACTTTTGGCACCAACTTCACAAGTACCAGCATCAATAGAATTAATATTATTTTATATTTTTCAATGCACCATTTAATAACGTCGGTCCAATTTTTTGTAAAAAATATATATTTACTTCACAGTTTTGAGTGTAACATTAGTCACGAAAATCGTTGAACGTGCACTTATACCATTACCTATGTACCTATATTATTTGCTTTTACTTGTTATTTTTCAGAAATCTAAAAACATCGTCGCGGAAATACGCATATTTTAGACTTTACCACCGCTGTAACTCGAAAACCGTAACTCTAAGGGAAAAATGTTCGATATTAATGTTGCTAAAAATAATCTGGTCTTTAATTTGGTTGCCTTAGATTTTCAATTTTCGAAAGAAATTGCCCCCTCCACCAAGGGAAAATTATTTGAGATTTTAACATTGCTGTAACTCGACAAACCGTAACTCTTTTACGCTGGCTACGAGCCGTCGGAAATGTTTAAGTAGGTACCTCAGATATTCCATTTGTATATTAAATGAACAATGAATTAGATGATTAAATGGAAAAAGGAGTATTTAGAGATAAATAAAAAAAACATTTTCTTTCCCTTCAAAACCACCCGAAAGGGGGTAGATAGAACAACATTAGTCATACATAAGTCTACGTTCAACAATTTTCATGACTATTGAAACACACAATAAATCTTTTTCACAAAAAATTGGAGCAAAAATTGGAAATTGGTGCACTGAAAAATACAATATTAATTCTATTGGTACCTACTGGCAATTTTGAAGTTGTGCAGTTGTTCTTGGTTAGATTGAAAACTTTTGGCATCAATTTCAAAAATACAAGAAACAATATACCTAAATAATATAATTTTGTATTTCTCAGTGCACCAACTAATGAAGTCGGTCATTTTTTTGTAAAAAATATTTATTTTACACTTTTGAGTGTAACATCAAAATCATTCAACGTTCACCATAGTGGATAATACAGTGCTTATAGGTACTTATTCAGAGATTTCAAAATATCGCGAAAATAGGTACACATATTTTGTAAAAATGTCCAATTTAAACGTTGTTACATATAATCTCTTCTTTAGTTTGGCCGTCTCATAGGTATTTTCGATTTTCAAAAAAATTGCCCCCTCCAAATAGCAAAGACACACATATTTCAAACTTTACCAATGCTTTAACCTTTGATTTTTTTGAAAAATTTCCAACTCAAATAATGCCGGATATGGTCTCTTCTTTAATTTTGTCGTCCCAAATTTCAAAATTTCAAAAAAAAAGAGAAATAGGTAGGTACATATTTCCATATTAAATAAATTTAAAATGCATTTCCTTCTCCCAAAAAACTGCCTCTAAAGGAGGTAGAAAGGGCAATTTTTATAGCAAATCAAAAATTTGAGACGGCAAAATTAAAAAAGAAACCATTTCCCGCAAGTATAGGTATAACATATGTGTGCTAGCTATCGCTGTTTTGAAATCTCTGCATGTCAACGTTCAGCGATTTCAATGGATTCTAATATCTATTAGTCAAAACTAATATTATTTTTTTACTGATTGACTTTATTAGTTGGTACACCGAAAAATACAAAATAGTTTTAATTCTACTAGTGCTGGTAGGTACGACTCTAAACAATGAAGTTATTGTAATAGAAATTAAATATAAATATGAAGATAAATGTGTAAAGTGTATATTTATACCTACTAGTTTTTTATTTAACTTATAAACCTAAGTCGCATAAGTAACATGATATGATCATCACACCTTAAACTTCAATTTAAAATGATTCACACGCAACAATGAAAAGACTGATAAATAAATTAGAGCATTCATCGGCATTTTAGTAATGTCGTCTTGGAAGATCGTATCTGTAGCGTCTGCGAGTGCAGCATAAATGAATGAATCAATGCAAAACAAGAGTTTTCAACAATTAATTATTATTTAATTTAATTAAAAATTCTTCAGTCAAGATTACTACTTATAAATCCATTCAATAATTTCATATTTGAGATTAAAATAATCGAGACCCATATTAGGTACCTATTCCACAATTAAAACTACAAACCAGAATGATTCTAAGATTATGTCAACAAACGCCAACATCTTATCTAATCATCTTAGCTTGATTAAAATCTATATATATTTTTTACAAACATACCTACCTAATCAATCACAAAAAAAATTCTAAGAATAATATACCTAGGTACTTTGGCAAAAAAAAAATTAAGACTAAAAAATTTAAATAAAAATATGAAGGGGTTATTAATATATTAACATTACCTAACTAAACTCACCTGCTTTTCCCGCCGGATCTGACACATTTTTGCTCTTTAGATTGTCATGGAACTCTGAATAGAAAACACCGTACGAATTAATCACCCCGAATAAGATGCCATTGCAAAAAAATGAGCCCAACATTACGATCCATGCACGCGAACCCCCATCAGCTGGTGTCGCTTTGGGATTGTGGGGGTAGTTTGTTGAAGGTGGTTCTTTGCCGCTGCCGCTGACAAGTCCATTTTGCGCAGAACTGTCATCACTATTCAGCTTTTGTGAATTATTAAGTTCTCTAGCCATATTATTATAACCTTACTTTGAAGCGGCGCAGCACGTTATGTTTCTGAAAACACGTGCGATGTTTTTTTTCTCTATCCTGTTTCATCAATGCATCATCATTGTCTTCCACTCGCCTATATGAAACGTGATCGTTGACTGTTTGTTGAGTTCGCCGACTACTGGCCTTTTTGTACCCGGCGCCGCGGGTCTATCAATCGAATGCGCGCTACAGCGTTGCCAATCGACAATGATATCCAATTAAAACCATCTACATATAGAAATGAGTTTCAAGTCTGTTGACAATTCTCAATAATTAGTTTTAAATGATTGACTGGGTGGTATTTGTATGATCAATAAATTGATTTTGATAGCAATCATTGTTATAGATGTAGTTTTAGAATGAGTTACAGTTGGAAGTTATCTAAAATGTTAAAACTCTTTTCTGGCCCAACTGAAAACGTAACATCACCATTTTTGATGAATCTAATTTTCTTTATATTAATATTGCTAATAAGTTACCGATAAGAGCATTTTGTAATGCTAAGATTATTTACACCAACTTAAAAATCTTTTTTTAAATAATTTTGCAATTAAATAGAGAAAACGGCGATTTAACGTTCTTTATTGGGTTTATCGTGTAGAGGACTATTGAAATATACTATAACATGCCTAACTCAATTTTTCAAAAACTGCGGTTTGCATATCACCTCCTCTGGTGACAAAGGATCACTTTTTTCCCGGTATATATATATATATATGCACATAAATATAAATCAAATCACAGAATTACATTGACTGATATTTGGTTACTTTAAATGTTTCCTTAGCAACGCAGGTTTAATAATTGTCAGACTACTAGTTTACAACTTCAAATTTCACTTCGACAATTTTCTGACTTTAATATATTGAATATTAAATCATAGTTTTTCCCGACACAGAAAAAAATAGTGTATTACACGGGAAAAATAGGTATTAGATTTTAGCTTGGGTAAAATCTTATACTTTTTGTCTTGTATAATAGATCTAATTATATTAAACGAGCAATGCATATATATATATATATATATATATATATATATATATAACAATTACAAAAATGGATTGGGGATACTGTCGGAGGACTGGGACTTAAAAAAGCATACTCTGTTTGCTCACCGAGCTTTCGAGGAAATTTATTCTCTTCATCAGGGCTAAAATTAATACAAAACGATGTATAAATTCAAAAAAATTCGATAAATATATATTAGACTTACTGTGCAACTTGAGGTTTAAAATATGTTAGTTAAACTACAGTATGGAAAGAGCATCCTCATTACATATAATTACAATATTGGTATTGAAACATCTAATAAATTAGTGAAATAAAAGCGAGAGAAATTAATAATACACTCTAAGGTAATAAACACATTGATAGAACTAAGAATTGTCATTACAGAATGAGAGGGAATTGAAATATTTCTTTTTTTACACCTATGTATAGTAGAGGGAAGAAATATGAAGAAAAAAAAAAGTAATTGTTTTGAATTTGCAAATTGTATTTTGCGGGTAAAATGTGACAATTATGACAGTTGATTTTATACCTGTCACTTTTCATTCAAACTATCTTGAGACATCACAGGACGAGAAAATTGTTATAAGACGAACCAAAAACAAAATAAACACAAGGTTGCTTAACCACAAAATTTTCCTTTTAATTTTGAACGCAATATTTTGCAATTAGATATGCGTAAATCGAGCTGAGCCCGCGTAAGTCAGAGCATTTGTTCATTGCTTGGGGTTCTTTGCTAATCTCTATCATTTCATGTATCAGTCTTTTTTTGTAACAGGACTCGGTTTTTAAGATGCAGGCCCCATCATAGTTAGGAGTGTGCTGTTTTATATTGGAATGTTGGGCTAGGGCACAATATAGTTTTTTATTCTTACAGTCACTTTTGTGTGAGGTGATACGGTTTCCAAGTTGTCGTTTGGTTTCTCCAATATATACAGAATCGCAATCATTGCATGGGATCTTATAGACCACATTTCTCATTTTTCTTGTGGGAATCTTGTCTTTTATGGTAGAGAAATGATAACCAAGTAAGCTTACATTCCTTTTGGCAACCTTCTTGGTAACCACCACTTCCCTTATGATACTGACCAATTTAGGTGTGAGATCCCTTATCCAAGGAATTGTGAAAAAACCCTGATGCTGCTGAGATACGGGATTGTTTAAGATGTTCTGGTTGTTGTCAATGGAAGGATTGCTGTATAGAAGCTTACGTAGAAGTTTGTTGGGGTAAGAGTTATCCAATAGGATGTGGTATAATTTGTCAATGTTCTGATTAATTAGTGATGGATGGCAAATCTTTTGTATCCTATTCTTCAAGCCCAAAACCAAATTAATCTTGACTCTTGCATCATGGTAAGAGTGATAATTGAGGTATCTTCCACTGTTGGAAGGTTTCTGATACCAATCTAGGACTATGGTTTGGTTCTCAGTACGTATGCATCTGGTATCCAGAAAGAGTAAGGAATTATTGGATTCTTGTTCAATTGTGAATTTCAAGTTGATGTTATATGAGTTGAAAATTTCAAGAATTATATCAGATGTATCCGTAGGAATTGAGCAAATAATATCATCAACGTATCTCTTGAGAAAGGGAGAAACCAAACGACAACTTGGAAACCGTATCACCTCACACAAAAGTGACTGTAAGAATAAAAAACTATATTGTGCCCTAGCCCAACATTCCAATATAAAACAGCACACTCCTAACTATGATGGGGCCTGCACCTTAAAAACCGAGTCCTGTTACAAAAAAAGACTGATACATGAAATGATAGAGATTAGCAAGGAACCCCAAGCAATGAACAAATGCTCTGACTTACGCGGGCTCAGCTCGATTTACGCATATCTAATTGCAAAATATTGCGTTCAAAATTAAAAGGAAAATTTTGTGGTTAAGCAACCTTGTGTTTATTTTGTTTTTGGTTCGTCTTATAACAATTTTCTCGTCCTGTGATGTCTCAAGATAGTTTGAATGAAAGGTGACAGGTATAAAATCAACTGTCATAATTGTCACATTTTACCCGCAAAATACAATTTGCAAATTCAAAACAATTACTTTTTTTTTTTCTTCATATTTCTTCCCTCTACTATACATAGGTGTAAAAAAAGAAATATTTCAATTCCCTCTCATTCTGTAATGACAATTCTTAGTTCTATCAATGTGTTTATTACCTTAGAGTGTATTATTAATTTCTCTCGCTTTTATTTCACTAATTTATTAGATGTTTCAATACCAATATTGTAATTATATGCAATGAGGATGCTCTTTCCATACTGTAGTTTAACTAACATATTTTAAACCTCAAGTTGCACAGTAAGTCTAATATATATTTATCGAATTTTTTTGAATTTATACATCGTTTTGTATTAATTTTAGCCCTGATGAAGAGAATAAATTTCCTCGAAAGCTCGGTGAGCAAACAGAGTATGCTTTTTTAAGTCCCAGTCCTCCGACAGTATCCCCAATCCATTTTTGTAATTGTTGTGATTAACAAGCACTGTCGTTCTTCCACCTACCATATATATATATATATATATATATATATATATATATATATATATATATATATATATATATATATATATATGCACATAAATATAAAACAAATCACAGAATTACATTGACTGATATTTGGTTACTTTAAATGTTTCCTTAGCAACGCAGGTTTAATAATTGTCAGACTACTGGTTTACAACTTCAAATTTCGCTTAGACAATTTTCTGACTTTAATATATTGAATATTAAATCATAGTTTTTCCCGACACAGAAAAAAATAGTGTATTATACGGGAAGAATAGGTATTAGATTTTAGCTTGAGTAAAATCTTATACTTTTTGTCTTGTATAATAGATCTAATTATATTAAACGAGCAATGCATATAGGGTGATTCATTGGGAAATGGGCATACGCTAATGGTAGATAGGGGTGACGTAGCTGGTTCTAAAAAGCTATATTTAATGGGTCTCTGATTCTTTATAACCAAGATACAGGGCGTTTTATCCATTATGTCCGTTTTTTCATTTAGTCATAACTTCGGAAACCCAATGTATATTTTTTTCATATTCGCAACAAATACTCTTCATCCTGTATGGTACCGAATACCAGATAAATAAAAATGAAAATCCAGGTACGGACTTGGAAAAAATTAAAAAATTGAATCACTTCCAAACAACACCCTGTATACCAAAATTTTGAAAATTGGTTAGCAGATTTGGAAAGAGCAGAGAAAATTATGTCGGACCAAATGTGTTTGGTACTTCCGCATACAATTCTAGTACTTGTTAATTTGAGTCAAAATTAATATTTTCGATGAATGTGTGGTACAAAATTGAAAAAAATCATTTTCTGCTATAAAATCTGATATTTCAAATCTAATCGATAAAATCATCAAGCCTTTCATAATATTCTAATGTTTGGATCCCAACATTTTTGTAACATGGTTCGACAGGTCCGTATTTAGGACAAAATACTAATTGCAAGGATTTAGTAACAAACACCCTGTATGTGTAATACAAATGTGATAATTGTATTTTTCCATTATGCTAAACTTCAGACAATAAAATAATAAAAAGACTGTATTCCAAAAAAGTATAACTTTATTTTAAGAAACGAACTCATTAATATGTTATTAAGTGAAAAGAAAAAACTAAAAATAGGATTGAAAACTTTAAAATAAAATATTCCAAGAAAACTAAACTACAACAGATGCTCAAAGTGGCCACCATTTTGCTCACTACATTTATGTGCCCTTTTTGTTAGACTTCTAATTGATCATCTAATCATATTCGGATTATTTTTCAATTCGTCGCACACCTGTTCGATTCTCTGCAAAAGGCCTTCTCTTGAATTTACTTCAATTGCATAAACTTTCGATTTTAAATAACCCCAAAAGCTATAGTCGACTGGGTTAAAATCAGGTCCCCTTGTAGGCCAGTTATGAGCTCCACCTCTGCCTATCCATCTATTTGGAAAATTTTTATTTAAACAGTCTCTGACTATTGCCCAAAAATAAGGTGAAGCACCATCAGGTTAGAAGTACATGCCTCCAACGTTAACATCTGCATCGTGTAGCAATATCGGTAAAATATTTTGCAGAAATTCCAAATAAACTTCACCAGTTAGTAAATGTAGAGAAAATGCGGACCAATTAAACGGTTGTTAATAACACCACACCATACACTGAAGGAGAATCTTATTTGTGAGTGTGTCTGTTTGATAGCGAACGGATTTTGTTGTGCCCAAACATGTGAATTTCTTAAATTATTAATACCGTCCCTAAGAAATGACCAACAAGCTGTAACTGAAAGACTAATTATGTATAATGGGATAAATAATAACCGCTTCTAATTTTTTTGTTCTTAGTTATTTTTTCACATAATACAATTTCAACGAGTTAGTATCTATTTCTTTCCATAAAGGTACGTATACTTTTTTTCAGGATAGAGTCTTTTTATCATTTTATTGTTTGTTTGAAGTATAGCATAATGGAAAAATAAAATTATCATATTTGTATTACACATACAGGGTGTTTTTACTTAATCCTTGCAATTAGCATTTTGTCCTAAATACGGACCTGTCGACTCATGTTACAAAAATGTTGGGATCCAAACATTAGGAGATTATGAAATGCTTGATAATTTTATCGATTAGATTTGAAATATCAGATTTTATAGCAGAAAATGATTTTTTTTCAATTTTGTACCACACATTCATCGAAAATATTAATTTTGACTCAAATTAACAAGTACTAGAATTGTATGCGGAAGTACCAAACCCATTTGGTCCGACATAATTTTCTCTGCTCTTTCCAAATCTGATTACAAATTTTCAAAATTTTGATATACAGGGTGATGTTTGAAAGTGATTCAATTTTTTTAATTTTTTCCAGGTGCGTACCTGAATTTTAATTTTTATTTGTCTGGTATTCGGTACCATACAGGATGAAGACTATTTGTCGCGAATATGAAAAACATATACAGTGGGGTTCGGAAGTTATGACTAAATGAAAAAACGGACATAATGGATAAATCACCCTGTATCTTGATTATAAAGAATCAGAGACCCATTAAATATAGGTTTTTTAGAACCAGCTACGTCATCCCTATTTACCATTATCGTATGCCCATTTCCCAATGAATCACCCTATATATATATATATATATATATATATATATATATATATATATATATATATATATATATATATATATAATGTTGTCAACAACCAAGATGAAAAGCAAAACACAAATTTTCCTTCCTATAACCGCCGAATTGGTCGTAATAAAATAACAAAAAAAAAATAAAACAAAAAAAATTAAATGCAGTTATTTGACAGATGATGTATACCTCTTGAACAGGTGTTACATGAATCTTATTACAACTGAAGAAGTTTGGAGCCCCAAACGAGACGTTTTGTCTTCTTCAATAAACATTCATAGAGAATTTTGTTTTTGTTATCCACGAACCCGAAGCCCTAGATTTTCTACCTATATATATATATATATATATATATATATATATATATATATATATATATATATATATATATATATATATATATATATATATATATATATATACACATATATATATATATATATATATATAATAATGATAGATGCTCTACACCTTTGTGCTTTTATTTAGTTGGACGTTGTGGTGGTTGTCACCACTAGAAGCGGATCACGTGATTTCAAGCTTGTTAGCTTTCATCAGCGCCACATAAGTGGAAGCTGTATCCAACTAGACAAAAGCAACTGGAAGATAGTCGGAATTTACCAGACCAGATCTACCAGCGGGACACACTTCGCGCCACCTAGGTATTGAGAGCCTAATTACGTTTAACGTAAGGATATGTGTAAATGAAGATATCTATATTTCATAAATGAAAGAGTATATATAATATATATAATAATGATAAATTCCGACTATCTTCCAGTTGCTTTTGTCTAGTTGGATACAGCTTCCACTTATGTGGCGCTGATGAAAGCTAACAAGCTTGAAATCACGTGATCCGCTTCTAGTGGTGGTTGTGTCCAACTAAATAAAAGCACAAAGGTGTAGAGCATCTATCATTATTATATATATTATATATACTCTTTCATTTATGAAATATAGATATCTTTATATATATATATATATATATATATATATATATATATATATATATATATATATATATATATGCAAATTTAAGGTTCGGGTGTTCGGGTATTGATCTAGAGTTCTTCGGTTCGAATTTTTTTTTAACAAAACCCATTCATTTAAATAAAAGATGTTGATATGAGTTTCAAATAATTTAATCGAAAATTTTCAATGAAAATTTGTACATATCTAATATATTGCGACCCTTAAGGTACACATTAGCTATTTCAAGGAAGAGTTAGCAGATTTTGGTAAAAAATAGCAAAATAAAAGCAGTATTTACCGATCGCAATACATTTTAACCAGAAATAAGCACATTTTTTAATAAGTTTAAATATCCTTAGTAACTCTTATAGACCCACCTTAAATCCTGTTTTACCCGAGCAAAGCTCGGTCTCCAGATATTAATTATTAATAGCATGCAAAAGCATGATTAGATTACATAGATTAGATAAGATAGAGTGGCTGCGAGTCCTTACCCTACGCGACCAGTTTGGTCTATTGTGGTTTTCCATTGCATTAGAGTTCAGTATCTAGATTTATCCTTTTTAGCAGCCTAGATACCGAATCCTTCACGTAGCTCTCTGCCTTCGTTTGCCCTTCCCCGAATAATAAGGACCGCAACTTACCAGCTTACTTAAGCTTACAGTGTCAGACCAATATCCTTGTCGTTTTTGGACTTTGATTGAGTATTTCGCGGAACATTTGGGCTGAGAGGCTTTCTAGGAATAATTTTGCTTGTCTCTCTTCTATGGTTTCCTGCCACAGTAGCA
Organism: Crioceris asparagi; assembly: GCA_958507055.1. Classification (NCBI taxonomy): domain Eukaryota; kingdom Metazoa; phylum Arthropoda; class Insecta; order Coleoptera; family Chrysomelidae; genus Crioceris; species Crioceris asparagi. Next base: position 74,941,276 of record OY293826.1, read on the forward strand.
ATGCCTGGTTCTTGATCCATTGTTGGATAGGTCCATTAATGAAGCATTTAGCAATTCCGCAGGAGGCCTCTGTTCGGATCAGGGCCTGTTCCGCTCCCTGTTTGGCTAGTTGTTCAACCTTTACTTTGCGATAAATTCCCTGGTGCTCTGGGACCCACGCTAGGGTCAGTCTATTGTGACTACCTAGACTGTTCAAGGCCTTGCAGTACTCTCATTGATGTTGTTTGATATGAGTTCAGCGCTTTCAGTGCTGCTTGAGTGACTGGAAAAAATGAAGATTCTTCGGCTATTCACCGTCCGTAGATCACTATGATCAGAGAGATCGTATACCTCTCTTGTACCCCGTATATGCCCGCTCCTGATCCTGAGTTGGTTTTAGAGCCGTCGGTGTACCATTGAGACTTGCCTTCAAGGGCGGTCCTGTTATCCAGTCTTTCCTATCTGGTACGACTACTGCATATTCCATGTTAGCTTCTGGTCAAAGGTTACCCCTAGGTATTTAACTTCCTCAGCAAATGGAATCTCCACCCCGTTAATCTGCAGCATTTGTAGGCCTTCCGTTTCTTGTAAACGCAATTATTGTTGTTTTGTGAGGATTCACTGAGATTTCTTCCTCCCTACACCAGTCGATTAACTATATTTAATGCCTTTTGGGTACGTTCTGAGAGTATATTTGGAATTCCTCCTCTGATGACTATGGCTAGATTATCAGCGTACCCCAGGCAATAAATGCCTTCGTCAGACAATCTAACTAGAAGAGTGATGGTTGCCTCTCCCTGGGCGGATGTAATTACCCTGCCCTTGAGATTTGTTTCGATCCATCTGCAGATTACGGGCTCTACTCCTTCTTTCCAAACACCTTGTTATAGATATGTCAGAAAGGTGGCCACTGCTATTTTTGGTCGTCGATCGTTTAGAGTAGCCTATTTAGATCATCCATTGCTAGTTCTGTGGACTTGCCCTGTTGATATGCATACTGACGCTCACTTAGGGGCAAGCTTTCAGAGCATTGTCTCTTAAGTAGTAGAAAGGACGTAAGGCTGATCGGTCTGTAAGATTTGGCGTATGGTCTAAAATTTTACCTTCACCTTCCTCCATAGTTCATACAGCCGGGGTGTGTCTCCAATCTAGGCTAGCTTTGAACATTTCGTTTAGGTGTGGCACTAGTACCTCTTTACCCTTCTGTAGTAGCGCTGGTTAAATTCCATCCTCTCCTGGTGATTTGAAGTTCCTCTATGGCCCATTTTATGTTATCTGGCCTTGAGAAGCGAGATTAAACACAAAAAAGATACAGTCGAATTGTATACCTTCGTAATTATTTTGGGAAGTCGGTCAAAAATAGGTTGTGATAGACAGACACACAGGCTCCAGAATGATCACTTATAATTTAGTTTTTTCATCGGATGTAAAAAGTGGGCAAATTTCGATGCTTTTATAGGGTAACTTAGGGACTATTAGATATAGAAAAAAAATCAATGGCGTAGTCTCGATCTCTTTTTTGTGGTCAACTCAATGGTGAAATCAAAAATTAGCTATCGTCTTTTGTTTTTGAGTTATAACCTAATATTATTTTTTTTGTAAATTAGATGCATATCCATATCTTACTTATTTGTGAAAATTTCGAAAATTTGTTTTGACATTCGTCAGGCACATTTTTAATTAGGGTCAAGTGGCGTAGCTGGATTTCTAATTAGCTTCTCAAATTTCAAGTTATGAGATAAACCTGAATTTTTTTAAATGAAAACAATAGACGATTATGGCTTATTTTAAAATGCTTTTTCTCTTTCAAAAAATATATCGTTTTGTTGAGATTTATCGATTTCCAAATCACTGGTGTAAACTAAAAAATTCCGATGGCCTGTAGTCAGCGGAAAGGTAAATTTCTCAAAATTCATTGAATTGAAATTTTAACAACTTTTTTATTGGAATACCTACATGTTATTACATAAAATTGCCGTATGTGTCATAGCCTTGCGGTTAGAGGTTTTTGTTTTGGCTGTTGAATATACAGCAGACAGGTTTCGCGTTCCACTTCAAGACAGAATTTGTTTTTTCGCCAATTTTTTTTTTAATAAATATACTATATATTTCTTTAATCAGGATCTATATTAAGATCTCCAGAAAACGTACAATTACATCAAATTTATATTGAGTGATCATGTTTTATCAATATTTCTTATTTCTTCTTTAATAATTTTTGTTTTTCTATCTGTGCATTTTATGGCGAATTGCTTCGAACAAAAGTTGTAGGTACTGATTATATCTATAACCTAAAATTATTTTTGATAATATTTACACTACGGCTCTTTTTTGATAATTTTTTTAAATGTTTGAACTGTCGCTATTTTGAAACTACTTACCCGATATTGCCCAATAACGAACTCGGCCGAGATATTTGAGAGATTGATTTTTGTAGCAAATTTGAACTTGATACCTTCAAAACTGCGACCTCTATCGTGTTAACAAATTTCGTAATATCCCATATATATATATATATATATATATATATATATATATATATATATATATATATATATATATATCCCACTATCTTCCTGGCGTCCATGCATTGACCATTTTCTATCTTATGGGCGTCCAGGTTCATCCGAGCGTCCGTATATGAGGACGCCCGGATGTATCGCCATTGAAATTTTGCCATTGTACCTAGGTCACCATATCACGTTTATTTACGAAAGTCATTTCGGACGCTCTGAAATTGGGAGAAATGATTTTTACATACTCGACTGTATATGAGTAGTTCCCGCACTTTATCGGAAGAGGCGCGTGGATCTCTCAATGTATATGTTAATGTATATAAAATTTCATTATGACGATTAGCAAGCGTCCGTATATCTGTAATATTATTTGACATAACCATCTCCGAGCGTCCGTAAACTGGCAACATTGGACAAGCGTATATATTATTATCACTTTATCTATTTCAGAGCGCCTGGACTTCACCCATATTTTGGATGTATCGTTTCATCTCAACATATAATTCTAATCGTTTTCAATTGCATTATGTTTCTTGTATTAAAATCGGTTGGAAGACAAGTAGTAAATAATAATCTCTATTTATATTTAACTTTCCAAGCTCCATTTCTTATATAAAAAATAAATATCAAACACCCTTCATGAATTTTTTCTAGAAAAATAACATAAATAAAATTGATTTAAAAAAAATAGGACCGACTTCTATTAGAAAAAAATAGAGTCCACTGAAAAGAACTAAATAATTTCAATATTTTCAAACTAGTAGTAATATATGAATGAACTCGGGTCATGAAAATCTAAGTCAAGTGCCAAGCTTGGAACAAAACAGTTGAATGAATATTAATTATCTTGATAAACCAGAAAATTTAGAGTATAATAGTTGAATAGTTAAAATCATACTTATCATTAGATTACTGGAATCACATCTATTTTTGGCACCGACTTCTTAGATTTTTATGACCCGAGTTCATTCATATATTACTACTAGTTTGAAAATATTGAAATTATTTAGTTCTTTTCAGTGGACTCTATTTTTTTCTAATAGAAGTCGGTCCTATTTTTTTTTTGAAAATCAATTTTATTTTTAAGTTTTTGAGTGCTAAATAATGGGTCGTCCTACTAAAGGTGCATTACGCCAGAGAAAGCATCAAAAATCAGCAAAATTGTAGTACGTTTACTATATACGGCGCGCGCAAGATTTTAACATCGCTGTAACTCGAAAACCGAAACACTTTTGAAAAATTGTTCAATTTAAACGTTTCCGGATATTGTCCTGTCTTTAATTATACAACGTCAGTTTTTCAATTTTCGAGAAAAATTGCCCCCTCCACCCCATTTGGGGGTGTTTTTTGAAAGGAGGGAGATTTCCGATTTAAATTTTTATGAATGTGGGACCATTTCTCAAGCCTACTCTTTCAAATGACACAAAAATTATCAAAATCGGAGTACGTTTACTATATAAAACGCGCGCACAAACCAAAAAAAAAGCACACAATGGAATTGTATACCTCCTCCTTTTGGGAAGTCGGTCAAAAACACGTCGCAATCTAAAACTCAATTCTATTACGCTTGAAATTTTATATCAACAAATATAATAATCTAAAGCCCTTTTGCATCTACATACCTTATTAATATTTCCCATACGCTTTGCCAATGTAACTAAATATAATATAGGAAATATCCAAGTAACTGTACTTGGAACTTTGAGGTCGATGTCTATATCTTTCCTGTTGATCTATATCAAGAAATCATCACTAAAAATTTTACAGCCGTTTTTATAAAACTTAGTTGTTAGTTGGTACTGTGTTAAAATACTTTGTCCACGGACAATGAAAAGAAAGAAACACTTCATTAATGGATGAATTCTCTAAAATTTTGATTATGACTTTTCGAGGAATTAATTTTTAATGGGAAAAAACGTGACGAAAAGTAAAAGGTAACAGGCAGACTGACAGACGGAGTTACTTTCCAATTTATAATATTAGTATAGATATATAGATTTTTAGCCCAGAATGAAACTCACACTTGGATATTCATAGCTCATAGTAATAGAAAAAATGCAATGAATTTCTTGTGTTTTCTATTTCCAATAAGCATTTCTAGAGTTCTTGGCGATTGGAATTTTGTTATAAAATTTTGACGCTTGCAATCATTCATATATACACTATGTTCTTTTTATTACAAATTTCCGACTTTTGGGCGTCCACAGACTGGCTTCATAGCGTCCATTATGTATCTGTCTGCTTGTTGGTTCCAACTGTGCAAGTGAGACGAGATATTGCAGATAGCTGTTTCTTTTAGATGCATTAAGACTGCAAGTTGTCATCTCATGAAAAGATATTTCTTTACTTAAAGAGAATACTGTTTTCTCTCTCTTTTAACGTCTAAAAGGAATTATGCTTCAATATAGTATTCAGAGTAATATAGACGTAGACATGATCAGTCGAGGAAGTAAACGTTAGTAGTGTGTTGTGACGGAATATAATCATTTGATATTGTTTGAAGTGACGAGTTATCATGTCCAGGTTTTCTGCCGATTACGTAAGTATAGAGTAATGCACACCTAGATAAATTTTTATTTTTGATACCAATGTTTTAGTACGATTGTACTTCGTCCAATTCAAAACGAAAGAGGAAAGAAAACTGGTTCTGTAACAGGCCTCTATCACCAATGATAGACGAAATTATGTCTTTACCTGAAAAAGCAAAACTACATGGGGATATGTCAAACGTAAGTATACAGACATTTTATTATAATGATCATATCCAACTTTCTGAAATATTCAGACATCTTGTCTATCCATCTGCTGACACGATAGTCTTTCTCCAAAACACTGATTTTAAAATCATATTTTTAAACCTTTTGGAATTGCTTTTGAACGAATAGGTCTATTTTGATGTTTTTTCAAAATATCTTTAATTTGGAAAATAGTGTAGTATATATGTGAAATAGAAAGTTGGTTTTGGAGTTTCTAAAACTATCCTTAAGAATGGACTACTACAATTATCTTGACGACATGAACTTTGCAAATATTAGGATGATCCAACACTAGCCCACACTGCATTATTCTTTTTGTTTTAGGTAATTGACGATTCGGTGTCAACTGCCGCTGACGATAGTATACTGGATCCTGATTTTGATCCCCAGAAAGAATTCGTAAGTATTTGATATATGCAAAAGTAAAGCATGTTTAGAAATATATGATATATGTAATTATTTACAAATAATTATTTAGGAGGAGAAGAACTCCATGGACGGTAGCACTAGCGACCTTTCGACAAATGTTAATACTAGTAAGGTAATTGTTTAATCGGCAACTTAATGTAATAATATATGACACAATGCTTTTAAATGAATCATCATACAATTTAGACTATACTGGCTTTTCTAAATATTTGAATACTCCAGTTTCACTGACCTCGAATTGTGTTTTAGGGTTCGTTACCAAACGAAGAGGATGCCATAGATGCTCAAACTCATTCAGCACCACCTTTATCTCCTTTAGTTAAACAGCTAAATAGAGTGAAAACTTCTGGTGCAGCAGATGAATTAGGCATTTATAAGAAAAACGGAGAAATTCGTAAAGGACATAAAAAAAAAGATTTTTGTTTTTTCTGTGAAACATTGGTACTTAATTTTGCGAGACATATTAAACGAAACCATTTTTGTGAAGTTGAGGTGCAAAAAATCGAAGCTTATCCACCAAACAGTAAAGAAAGAAAAGTACTATTGAATCTTTTAAGGAGGAAAGGAAATGATCTCAATAGCAATAATGTTTGTAAGCCAGTTCAAAAGTTGCGCTCATCTCAAAAATTGTTACCATGTACTGCTTGTCTTGGTTTTTTCTCGTCTTCATTATTATGGAGGCATAAAAAAAATGTACTAAAACCAAATCTAGATCCCATCAGACTGATGGTCAAAATTTGCTACTAAGGAACCTAAAAGTTGATAAACAATTAAGAGATATTGTGTTTCCAAAAATGAGAGCGGACGAAATCTCACTTGTAGCCAAAAGAGATTTTCTTATTTGTGCCTTTGGAGCTAGGTACATTAAGATACATAGAGAAAAACATTTTATAAACGTAGCTTCCAGAAAAATGCGTGAGCTAGCACGCCTTCTTATTGAGCTGATGAAAATTGAACCAAGTATAACGTGTCTGTTTGATAGTCTAAAACCAAAGTATTTTGATATAATTGTATCTTCTACAAAATCTGTAGCAAGATACAACGACGAAAAAGATATATATGAAGCGCCTACATATGCTTTAAATATGGGCACTACTTTGAAACAGTGTGCCCAAATCGCGATTATATTTGCTTTGAAACGAAAACATATTGCTGAAACTGTCTCGTCTGCTGAAGCTGAGGCCGATCTTAAAACTTTTATACAAATTATAGAGTCACAGTGGCAGTACGAAATCTCAAGTCAGGCTGCAAATGATTTGAATATCAATAAATGGAACAAAATTACACTTGTGCCACTGGCAAGTGATTTAAAAAAATTAAAAGACAATTTAATTTCTAAAGCTAATACAGCCGTAGATAAACTAGATGAAAATAATCATGAACTCAAACAATACCTAGTGCTCTTGGAAACCATTTTCTGTAGAGTATTATTACTAAATCGCAGGCGACCTGGAGAGCTACAAAGACTGACTCTAGATATATACGAAAAAATAAACGTTTGTGATGATAACTACGAAGAATTTTCGGAAGTAATTTCTCCAACAGAAAAAATTCTTCTAAACAAATTTAAGAGAGTAGTAGTAAGAGGAAAAAGAGGACGAGGCGTTCCTGTGCTATTCAGCCTAGACGTTCAGGATCACATTAAAGTTTTACTAAAACACCGTAAAAACTTCTTTGGAACCAAAAATAATAGATATCTTTTTGGTAACCCAAATACAACCGAACCCATATGCGGTTATAAGGTACTAAAAAAGTATGCCACCTTATGTGGAGCTAAGAATCCTAACGCAATCACGTCAACCAGACTCCGTAAACACTTAGCAACTCTTACACAGCTCTTTAATATGTCGGATAACGACATGGAGCAACTAGCAAATTTCATGGGTCATACCTTGGGGGTGCATAAAAGTAGCTACCGCTTACCTGATGACATATACCAGACCGCGAAAATATCGAAACTTTTGATTCTGATGGAGAATGGGGAAGCTGGTGAGTTCAAAGGTAAATCCTTGAATGATATTCAGCTGAATTTAGAGGAAAACCTACTTGAAGATCCCAAACAGGTGGATGAGAAGGATATGCCCGACAAACCGCCTTCTCCTATAGAAAAGATAGCTGTCGAAACTATTTGTGAAGAGGCATCTGGTTCTAAAATAAGGGAGACAAAACAATCGAAACGAAAAGTAAAAAGAGTTAGATGGACTTTGGACCAGAAAAATATTGTGCATGATTATTTTTCGAAACATATCAAAAATAAAAGTGCGCCCAAAAAGCATGAGTGTGAATATTTGAAAGAATTGCATCCAAATCTTTTGGAAAATAAAGATTGGGTAAAGATAAAAGTTTATGTACAGAATATTTACGACAAAAAAATCAAGCAAAATTAAAAGTTGACTTTGTAGCTGAATTTATTTTTTACGCGCATATGTATAGGTAAATTTTATATTCCTTATTCTATAGCAAGTCTATAACTTCTGAAGAAAACTCTTGATTTATTTTTATTTATTTAAGTAGTATTTTCTCATTTTCTGTTAGATACCTACCTAGATACTTTTTTAAATAAAACGTTTTTTCATAATATATAATATTTTATTTTTAATTGTTTAAATATATTAGGTATTTGTTAATGGTATATATGTATTCGTTCACTTGTATTTTGGAATAGGTAAGACTATATTCGAACAATAATGGTAATGAATCTTTTTATTAGGAGACTTTTGTTGCTTTATCGCCTCTACTACATCAAATCAATATTTGTTTCAACTTGATATAGGTACTTGTTCCGTGACTGTATCATTTACAGTCCACTGTTCGTTAACACAGCAGTTGAAGTACTCCCATGAAACCTGGACGCTTAAAAAACGTTTGATCTACATATACAAAGTGTTCACTTAATAGATATGGCAACAAGGCTGGACGCTTAGAAGTCGGCAAAATGAAATAAAAACATTCAAGGTGGACGCCAGCAAATCTAAAAATTAAATTTTTGACGTATATAAGGGACGCTGTCATGATAGTTTATAAAAGGACGCCAAGTGAATAATATAATGTAAGCTTGCGTTAGAAAGACATCTGATTTATCAGCAGGGCTTCACATTAACGTCTTACTAAACGTATAATAATTAAGAAATGAAGAAATCTGCTTCAGAACATGGATAAATTAGAAGCGGACGCCCGCTGACGGTATTATGAAAGGACGCTTTAAAGATAGTGAGATGTAAATATATATATATATATATATATATATATAATTAAAGAGATCTGTTTGTTCATTAATGAATGAAATATATAAAATATAAAAATAAGATGAAGCTCTACACCTTTATTATTTTGCTTTAAGCAAAGTTTTTGACTACTTCCAGTTGCTTTTGTTTAGTTGGATACAGCTTCCACTTATGTGGCGCTGATGAAAGCTAACAAGCTTGAAATCACTTGATCCGCTTCTAGTGGGTGGTTGTGTCCGACTAAGCAAAATAATGAAGGTGTAGAGCTTCATCTTATTTTTTTTATATATATATATAAAAAAAAACTTTCGAACCAAATGTTTTTTTGGACTAACTTATAGACATATAACAACATGCCGTAGAAATTTTTTAGAAATTCAAAAGTGTGAACGATCACAATAGGTACATTTCTATAAGAAATTTACCTAAAATGAAACTATAAATTGATTTTGTTTGCAGAGACAAATTTTGTACGTCTTATTTCAATTATTTTTTATTTCAACATATGTCAGTTCTACAACAACTATTTTACATACAGGGAACTCAATTGGATAAATTTGCAGGTACAAATCCCACTTTTTGATGCAAGTCAATGTCAACTTCACCAAAATAACAACATAATTTAATTACAGGAACATGATTATCTAAACTCTACGTTAAATCGAAATTAATCAAATTACTCTACATTATTTTGGCATGAAACTCATCAGCTTATAAAAATATTGATGTTTAAGTTTTGATAGCGCTTTTGTCATTATATCCGCTACCTGATCGTCCGTCTGAACATATTTAAGTTCGAAAATACCGTCTTCAAACTTCTCTCGAATGAAATGGTAGCGCACATCGATGTGTTTGTTTCTTTTGTGAAATTCGAGATTCTTCACAAGTCGTATTGCTCTCTGGTTGTCCATAAAAAATGTTGGCCTATTCAGTGCCTTTGGTAGCAGTTCAACCAACAGATTTTTCAACCAAACTAGTTCCTTCACAGCGTATGATGTCGCCATGTACTCTGATTCTGTTGTAGATAACGCAACTGATTTTTGCCGCTCCGATCCCCATCATGTCGCTTCCGCTAAACATAAAGACGTAACCTGACGTCGACCTTCTAGTTTGAATGTCTCCAGCCTCCAGCATAGTCCGCATCGCTATACCCGCAAAACTGCAATCATATCCACCTTCGAAAAGAATTCCTGTGACCATCATAACTTTGATTTCAGTATTTCAAAATGCGCTTGACTGCGTTCACGTGAATTCTAGCTGGTTTTTCAAAGTATCTGCTTATACTTCCAACAGCGAAGCTAATATCTGGTCTGGTTGTTACAGCCAGATACATCAAACTTCCAACTGCTTCACGATATGGAAATTCGATCTCCTCGTCTGCCTCCAAAATCATCAAGATTTTGTGAATTATCCATTGGCGTTGATACTGCGTTGCAATTTGTCATGTTGAAACGATCCAGTACTCTTCTTGCGTAGCCCTGTTGATAAATGAAAATCGATTCATCCGATCGTTGTTCGATTTCCAATCCTAGAAAATACTTTACTTCGAAAATCTTGATCTCGAATTCCCATTGCAAATGCCTGATAACAGGCTCGATGGCCTCCCGCTTTTCTGCCGCAGTTAGCCCATTATCTACGTAAATTGCCAGGATCAGCATTCCATCGTTTCCATTGCACACAAATACATAAGGATCGAATTCTCTTGCCGTGAAGCCAAATTTGTTAATGAACGCAGTAAATTTCCAGTTCCAACAACGTGATGCCTGCTTCAAACCATATAAGCTCTTGATTAGCTTACACACTCTCCCAGGTCCATCGTCATATCCAATTGGCTGGTTCATGTAGACATTTTCTTCCAAATCGCCATTCAAAAATGTCGTTTTGATATCGAACTGCGTCATACGTAATTGTTTGGCCGCTGCCAATGCTAGGATAGCTCTAATTGACGTGAACTTTACGACCGGGCTGAATGTTTCGTGGTAATCGATCCATATTCTTGTGTGAAGCCCCGCACTACCAATCGTGCCTTGTAGCGATCAATGCTTTGTAACCAAAATACAAGTATGATTTTTAATGAGCGAATCATACTCTTCATCCATCGCACGCTCCCACTGCTTGTGATCATCTGATTGAAGCGCTTGTTAGTATGTTTTTGGTTCCTCGCTGATTGCTGACATTGCATAGCTTTCACTGGATGTTTGAAATGTCAAACGTTTCGCTGGTCTGATGGTATTTCGATTGCGCAGCCTTCGATTGATAATATTTCTGTTACCAAGATCACAAATCGAACCGCGATCATTTTGTTGAACTGGCATAGCATAATCATTCACGTCCCTGCCGTTGGTATCTGCATTTTCGTTTTCAGCACCATTTTTAGCTCCAACATCGAGGGTGACCATCGACTCCTCTGGTAGAAAAATGACGTCCCTTGAGATTTCAATTTTACCATTATTCGGATTCCATACTCGATATCCTTTCGACTTATTGTCATAGCCAACAAACATGCACTTTGTTGCTTTTGCATCAAGCTTCTGGCGTTTTTCCTTTGGAACACGGGTGAAAACTTCTGTACCGTAAAACTCTCAGATGATCTAATTTCGCCTCTTTGTTGTACCACAATACAAACGGTGTTTCTTAAGCAACTGTGCTCGTTCCAGTACGATTGAGCACATGGATGGCTAAGTTTACTGCCTCCGCCCAAAATTTCTTGTCCACCTGCTTTGAATGAAGCATTGTTCTTGCTGACTCGACGATAGTTCGCATTTCTCTTTCCGCACAGCCATTTTGTTCCGGCGTGTACGGCACAGTCCGCTGATGATAAATTCCAGCCTCCTCCAAGAACTTCTTCATTTCGTTGTTGACAAATTATGTGCCTTTGTCAGGTCTGATAATGCGAATGCTGTGACCATGCTCCTTCTGAATCAGCTTAACGCATTTCCTGATGATCCCTGCCACTTCAGATTTTTGTTTCATGAAATACACAAAACAAAAATGCGTGTAATCATCCTTAAGTAACAAGAAATATTTTGAACCTCCGATCGAATCCGTCTGGAATGTTCCGCACACGTCTGTATGAATTATCTCGCCACAAGTTTTTGACTTCTCATCACGATTTTTGAAGTTGCTACGATGATGTTTTCCATATATTCAGGCTTCACAATCGAAATCTCCATCAATAAAATCAATATTTCGAGCCTGAAGAAACTTCTTCACATGTGTCACGTTCTGGTGTCCAAGTCGCTCGTGTCATGAACGAAGCGATGCTTTCTTGATTACCATGTTTGTTGCAATCTCCAGTTCGGTCCGATGGATTGCTCTGAACATCATCTGCATCAAGTCCTTTCGACGAACTCTCACTGCAACAACGCTTCCATCCTTCAGCAGTTCGCAGCCTTTGTTGTCCATGTTCAGTTTGTATCCACGATCCGTTACTTTTCCCGACGAGAACAAATTTCTCCTCAGTTCCGGCACGAACAAGACGTCCATAACTCGTTTACGAATCCATTCACTTCCATTGAATGCAAGAATGCTTATATCGCCTCTGCCCTGACCCATAATCTGTTCATCATTGCCAACTGTAACTGGTTCAGTGATCTCATCAAAACTTTCAGCTGTTTACAGTTGCATCTGAGTCCAAAATGCAAGTATCATCATAGGCTCCAAAACATTGTCTTAGTTACACAAGCCCACTTCGAATAAACTGAAAGAAACATTTCAGTTAAATGGAGTACCTAAATTGAATTGATGTCTAAGACAAGTAATAATCTTTTACCCCCGATAAAATATATATTTTTGAAAGTAGAAAAACTCTTTTCAAATAAGCTAAAATCAACTATAGTTTATAGTAAAACAAATAGAATTTTAAGTCATAACCTGAAATTTGAGAAGTAAATAAAAAAAAATGAAAACGGTAAAATTGTTTAAAAAAAGGGATTCTATATTTTGCATTTTTGTACATCTCTTATTTCGGTGTGCAATTTTATATATTATTACGTGAAGGCAATACTTTGGACTCATTTCAAGAATAATTGGTCACAATGTAATAAATTAAAATTAATTATTTAAAACATCGATAACATATTTGTTTTAAATTCAAACTTTTGAAGTCTTCCTTTTCAAGGTATTGGTACTTATTATCTCTATTATTGGTACGCCTGAAATATGAAATATATGGCGTTTTCGATTTGAATGCTCTCAGAGCACTTTGATCTGCGAACGATCTGCTGACCTCACGCCAGAGAAAACATACCTCCAACCATGTCCCAAACATTTGGAGAAACTTCACGTCATGAGTGACATTTGTTTAGCGTTTAAATTTTAAATTTCTAGAATAGCAGAAGTTTACATTTTGGAAGTTTTGCATCAGACTAACGAATATGCGGTTTACAAGGTGTGCAAAATGGTAACTAGGTATTATGGAGTGTAGAGGGGAGGAGCACCATCTCTGTGTTAAAAAAATGACCCCGAAAAAGCATTAAATGAAGAGGGCGCTGGTGTACCAGAGTACCATTTCTCAAAGAGAGCGCCGAAAGTTGTGAGAGTAGACAGTAACATTGAAAAAGAAAAGTTACTAGCTAAACGCACCATTTTCAAGATGGATAATAGAGACACAATATACAGGGTGTATCATTAATAATGGGAAATAATTTAACTGGAGAATCTTTGGTCCAAAATAATAAGATTTAACCCAATTCACATAGATAAAATGTGTCTCCTGTCTGAGTTCCAGGGTGTTTTATTTAATTATTTCAAAATGATTTTTCACCATTACTTTTAAACCGTTTGACCAGTCTTTATCATGTTCGGTAGGAAGTGTAGACACTGCAAACCTTACTAAATTATGCTAAAGACACGTTTCTAGCTACTACCAGAGGCTTACGACAGGGGTAAGTGAAAGGTTAACCCTTCTCAAATTCTACGCCACTGGCGGAATTTACATTTTAGTACAATTTTTCTATTCTCCAATACTTTCTGTGAAAATAACGTACTCTTCCTTCGTAGCGATAAAGTCAATATTTTTCGAGATATTTAAAGTTGAACATAACGATGCATAATTCTAATGTGTATTTACAATGAAGGTGTTTTTGGGGCATAGGCTTGCATTTAATACGCAAATGAAACTTTACCTTTGATTTTATAGGCTAAATAAGAAGACAATTTTAATAATACGTATGTAATTATCAAAATGTCTTTTTCACATTTTTGCTACAATTAATAATACCAAAATTTTGAAATACTTAACTTAAAAAATGTTCAATGTGACCCCCATTTACCTCAATATGTTTATCTATTCTTTCATTAAACGATCTTCTAATTTTAAAAAATATGTTAGCAATAAAATTAGCGGAATTCACAATTTGGTGCCATAGGTCTTGACGATTATTTATGTCTTGTGACTATACTAATGTTCTCATATGCCCCCAAAAATAGAAATCTAAGGGATTTCCTTCAGGAGTTCTAGGCGGCCACGGAAATTCACTACCTCTGCCAATCCAACGATGAGGAAATTTCTGATCTAGATAGTTCCGTACCATTAAAGGATTATGAGGTGGTGCTCCATCCTGCATGAACCACATGTCTCTTGTTCGGTCAAGTGTCAATCCCTCTAGATCGTCGAAAAGTCTAGTTTGTAAAAACTCCAAATATGAGTGACCATTCAAATTTGCTGGTAATTCATAAGGACCCAACAAGCTATCTCCAAATATACCGCACCATACATTAATCTTAAATTCATATTGGAAATGTGATTGTCGGAATAGATGCGGATGTTCAATATTCCAACTATGACTATTTCTCCAGTTGAAAACTCCTCGACGTGTAAAAGTGGCCTCGTCAGTAAAAATAATGTTTTAATAAAATCAGGATTTTCATTATTCCTGTTTAACATCCACTGAGCAAAGTTTAATCTTATGGGATAATCTGTATATAATAACTTTTGTACAGGTGTAAAGTGGTAAGGCCTCAGTTTTTCTTTTTTCAATAAGCGAAAAACTGAAGAATGACTTACTCCTGTCATTGCTGCTATACGCCGAGTGCTTAGTTCGGAATTATCAGCAATTCGCACTAACATGTTATCTTCCTCGTCAACAGTTAAATTTTTAGGTCGTCCCACATCGCTTTTGGGATTGAATTGTCCAGTATCTCCTAAGGTTGAACTCTGTTTTCCTATATCTTCGAGCAGCAGCAAGACAAGAATAATTTTCTTGTACATAAATACAAATCATATCACGCATTTCACGATTAGTAAAATTGTAATGGCGGGGCATTTTTACTTTATGAGCTTTTTAAATTTTATAACAATCAAAATTTTCTTGACATTAAAAATCAACAACTAACAACAGTGACAGCCGCCTACTACTAACGATTAATTCAGATCGTATGCAACTTCACAAAACCTGAACTTATTTTGAATATGTCATACACACTTCGAAAGATATTACCTATTCTATCTAAATTATAGGCAGAAATGATTCAAGTGCCATTTATTTCATTGTGATATTGTAAATAAAAAATCATTTTAGTTGTTAAGTATTTTTAAATTTTGTTCATATTATTTATAGTAGCAAAAATGTGAAAAATACTTTTTGATAATTACATATAAGTGAAATTGTGTGATAGTCTTCTTATTTAACCTTAAAATCAACTGTAAAGTTTCATTTGCCTAATAAATGCAAACCTATGACCCAAAAACCCCGCCATGATAGATACACATTAAAATTGTGCAGCGTTATGTTCAACTTTAAATATCTCAGAAAATAATAACTTTATCGCTACGAAGGAAGAGTACGTTATTTACAAAGAAAGAATTGGAGAATAGAAACATTGTACCAAAGAAGATACTATACTAGAACAGCGGAGTAGACGTGAGAAATTCTGCCCTGAGGAATAGTACCAAGAAATCGCGATAGATGGCTCGACGGAATTTTTTTAGCGAAGACGAAGATGCAAACCTATGCTGGTCTACGTGACCTTGAAATTTCGTGCTTGTCAAACGTATAGCGCGGAGGGTGTTTTGTGAAAAGTTTGCTATTTGCTATTTGCAGTCCGTTGCGTTTAGATTGAGTCAGAGTTCTGTTGAATGTGGAATTGTGTTTTAGAATTGGATTTCGCACCTATTTTGTTACTTTGTCGTGTGCTGTCGGACAATTTAGCCTGTGAAGTTCTGTGAAAATTATTATTGACATTTTGTATTTGCTGTGGCCTGTAGGCGTAACTTTCTACAGGTAAGACAATTTTAACCACTTCCTTAAAATGAACAAAAAGGTCAATGTTTTCTTTTTCAATTACCTACCTACATATTTTCCGAACTAATAAAACTGTTATTTCTATATTCTTTATTCATATATTAAGTTTGCTGGATATTTATAAGTGTAAGGTTAATTGTTTACATTTAAATATTGTTGCAGTTTGACTATGTCTTGTGCATATTCGAGATGCAGAACAACCAGGAGATCTCACCCTAATCTGAAAATGTTCAGATTTCCTGTGAAAGATCCAGACCGCCTAAAAAAATGGGTAGCAATATCTGGTAAGGGATAATAATCACCTGTTGTAGTTTTGTTTTTATGTATATATTTTTATTCTATTAAAGTGAGTTTAGATGAATCCACCGAATAAACTAAAATGAGCAGTTTTCTCGCGATAACACTTGTTGAAAAAGGTGTTGATAAATCAATTTACGTTGAACTTCTACTCCAACCATTGTTGAATCTTGGGAGCTCCGCGTAACTAACAGTTTATTTAGTTTTTCTTTAGATGAGATTGTGCAGGGTTTTCGCGTATATTTTTATATCCCACCTAGAAAGTTTATGTGAAGAGATATCAGAATATGGCAAAAAGAGAAGTTTTATATTCTTTCATAAACAAAATGTCAAAACAGCAGCAAATCTCAAATTATGACTGGATATTTATAACATTTCGTTCGGCCGTTTTTGAGATACATGCGTTTAAAGTTTTTAAATAACGGTGCGCTAAAATTGCCTTTAATAAAATAATTGAACCATATTTACTTTTTCTTCTTCTTATTACCCCATCTCATGGTCGTCGTAGATAAAACACTTAATTTGACAAGATGACAATAGAGCATCGTTTGTTGATTTATAGCAATTGTGGCAACTAATATTATGTTCTAAAGGCCATTTTAACGCAAACAACATTAAACGCATATATCTGAAAAACTACCGAACGAAATGTTATAAATATGTAAATATTTGAAATCAAAAAAAGATCTATCCAAATTTGAAATAATATTCCATTTAAAAAAACATCAACCTGTCATAATTTGATATCTGCTAAATTTGTTTCACATTTTGGTTAACAATATTTTGAAGTTCATGAAAAATTATAAAACTTCTTTATTTACCGTATTTTGATATCAAATGATACCATAATTAGACACTAATTAAATGCAAATTAAATGCACTGATTAAAATTTTAACGCTCCTTTTGTTTTCGAAAAAACACATGTTCTGCCAGCTTTAGATAGAGTTAGCAGAGCAAAGCCTAAAAAATGAATACATCGTCAATCCTCCATGCATATCAATGCATGTTCGTAAGATTAGATGCTTATTGAATGCAGTAATGAAAACTTGTCGTTCCTTTTTTTTCTTCGGAAAACCACATATTCTGCCAGCTTTAGATGAAGACAGCAGAACAAAGCCAAAAACAGACATCAATAAAAAATATAGGGATAGATAGATTGTTTTTCTTAATCAAAAGGATTTTAAATAGTTAATTAACATTGATTCAAACTAGTATTTTGATATAGATGTCATGATAATTTATACATTCTTTAGGCTATGCTCTGATAACATAAGATTATTCAGGCAGAACTTTTTTTTAAAAAAAAGATCGTTTAATTTTTAATCAGTGCGTCCAAATATCATTTAATCTTTATCTAAAGCTGGCAGAACATGTGTTTTTTTTTTTCGAAAAAAAAAGGAGCGTTAAAATTTTAATCAGTACATTTAATTAGCGTCTGATTATGGTTTCATTTGATTTTGGTTTTGCTGACTGCTCTGACAGCTTGAGGGACATCTCTAATGTAGTCTTTCAACTCTGTTAGTCTTGACAGTAAGATTTAATTCCTAATGAATTTTTACTGAGTAAAAACACTTTTATTTATTTTTCAGGTAATGCAAATCTGTTGGATCTGGACTCACAGCAATTGAGAAACAGATTTATATGTGAGAAGCATTTTGACGATCCTGATTTTATGAATCGTATCTCAAGAAATAGACTTACTCCTGTTGCTATCCCACGAGCGCCTGCCTCAGCAGAAGACAATGCGTTTTCAATGGCAACACAACGGCCACCAACTGATCTTCCTTCCACATCCAAGGAAACATTTCCCACTAGATCACAAAGGACACAAAACGTTCTGTCACCTAAGTCACCAGAATTAAGAGTTAGAACCCCATCTAAGACGTATGGAAAAAAAGATTTTCGAATGGTATGGTCTTCTGAAGCTAGTGAAGTGGAAGTTACACCTGATAAGAAAAATAAGGAAGATGGAGAGTTCTTAAACAAATTTTTGCAACAGGCTTCTACACCAAGAGTTACAAAGAGGAGACTCAAATTTGATGAGGAAGAAACACCAAAAAAGAAGAAGCTGAAGTTGCGACTGGAAGGTCAGAAGCTACAGTTGAAGAGGAAAACAAGCCAAATTAGTTACATGAAGAAAAAGATGACGCATTACAAAGAAGAAGCGAAGGTAACAAATTTATTAAAATCCTTCAAATTTCCATCTGAACATTCAAGAGCACTTGCTGAAATGCAATTTAAAGGTAACAAGGGACAATGGACACCGGCACAGCGTAATTTTTCTCTGATGCTGTATTACAAGTCACCTGCAGCTTATAACTTCATGAGGAATACGAAAGTCGTTCTTCCTGGAACTTCAACAATCAGAGGTTGGCTTGGGTCCAACAAATTTATGGCTGGATTTAGTCCCCGATTTTTTACCCACGTTAAAAGAAAGTTTCAGTCTAAAACAACCACAGAAAAGGCATGTATAGTTTGCTTTGACGAAATGTCAATAATGGGAAAATTGGAATTCAACAAAGCACTGGATCTGATTGAAGGATTTGAAGATTTGGGTCCACTGGGGAGGAAAAACAAAATTGCCAAGTATGCTCTAGTGTTTATGGTGAGAGGCATACACTCTTCTTGGAAATTGCCTGTGGCATATTTCTTATCCCATACTGGTGTCACATATATGAATTTGAAAATTATACTGGAAACCTGTTTGCAAAAATTAATTAAAGCTGGCTTACGACCAAGGGCCATTGTATGTGACCAAGGCACCAGTAACCAAACTATGGTGAAATCTCTGGGTGTGACGGTCGAGAAACCATTTTTTTTTGTGGAAGGCCAAAAAATTTTTGCCCTGTTTGATGTTCCTCACCTTATCAAGAGTGTACGCAATAATTTATTATCAGGCAAGTTTCAAATGGATGACGAAATTGTTTCATTTCAAGACATTAGAGATACCTACCTAATAGACAAGAAGAAGCAAAAGGCGAGAGCAATTCCAAAGATAACAGATTCACATATTTCTCCAAACCCCTTCCAAAAAATGAGCGTTAAGTTAGCTGTACAAGTTCTCAGCAATTCCATGGCAGCTGCAATTAAAACATGCCTCGGTACTGGAGAATTGAAGAGTATGACTGCAGAGTCTACTGCCAAGTTTGTGAAATTTATAAATGAGTTGTTTGACGTTTTGGACAGCCGAAATTTATTCACAAGCAACCCATATAAATGTGCCCTATCTGACTCCAACACTGTCGCTAAGAAGGTATTTAATGAAGCAAGGAGGATTTTTGGGAATATGACTAAAATCCATAATAGCAGTAACAAAATTAGTAGATCACCTTGTTTTGATGGCTTGATCCAGACCATCAATGCAATTGAGGGTCTGTATGCAGAAGAAAAGAAGTCCGAAAACATTAAATTCCTACTAACAAATAGGTTGAATCAAGATGTGCTAGAGAACCAATTTGCTGTGTACCGTCAAAAAGGTGGATTTAACCCAAATCCAACAGCTCGATTGTTTAGAACATCCTTCCGCAGCAACGCTGTCAATATGCTGATGCAACCCTCACGGAGTTCGAACTGTGAACCTGACACTGACATAACAGTTGATGTCACTGCATCTGAAGAAGACAGTGAACAACCAAATGCAAGTGCAGAGGCAGAGGGATCAGACACCACAAGTTCATCGTCTGCAAGAGTTTCAACACCCAGTAGCAGTGAATCAGATTCATCAACTACAAAAACTGCAAAAAACACTGAAGCGTCTGTTGAAGACTGTTCTATTTCCTATTATGCAGGATACTTGGGAATGTTATGCTTGGATGAATTTAAGTGTGACGATTGTAAATCAGTTCTGACGGTGCCTAGCAGTGAAATCCTGAGTAGTAAAAAGCAGTTGCTCATACTCCATCGCATGTATGAACGGAAATCGGCAGAAGGAGGCTTAAACGTCCCATCAGAGGAATTTATAAATATTGTGGACACATGTTTGGATGTTTTTGAAAAAGTTTTCCAGAAGATCCAGTACAAAAAATGTGTGGTAGCAAGAATTTTAAGAGAAATTGAGAAGAGAAATTCAGTTGCCTTGTGGTTAGATCATCCATGTTCACCTCACAGACTATTTATCATAAAAAAGCTAATTGTAACCAAAATTTATTATAATTGCAAATGGTTGAATGCAACAAAACAGGCTTCTGTTGGGAATATAAAAATAAATCCCAAATTGAAAATTTTAAAACATTTATGAACATATTCTATCAAAATTGGAAATATTGAAAATATACAAAAATTTAAACTAATTATCATTACAAGCACAATATTTTTATAAATGTTTCTCAATTATAAGTTTTTTGAGATTAAATACCTGTATTTGCAAAATAAAAAAGCTAAATGAGAAGGTGTACACATTTTATTATATGTATCTAGAAAATTACTTAATAAAGTTCTCGTTACAAATTAAACAAAACATTAAATCAACACTCCGAAATCAAATGAGAGACCAATTTTTTGTAATGTTAAAATATTCATGTTTTATAATATACCAATCGACAATAAAATTGTAGATTCTCCTCAAGAACTGCATGGCTTCTCGATCTGTATTGATTGATACGGTGCATTGTCCATTATAATTAATGAAGGTTCTGATAAATTTTGTGGACCGACGTCTAGAACTGAGGAGGTACACAATTCCATAGTATGTATGCTTTTTTATGTCTCTTTTTCTATAGTAGAGGTGATTGGATTTTAATGATTCTTTTTTTCAATTGGAAGGAGCTTTGAGATCGGGGTTTTTAAAGAAAAAAAAAATTTACCCTGCCCTTCTTCCTAAAATATCCCCTCGAATGAGGACAGGGGGAATTTCTTTTAGATTTTGTTTTGTGACAGAATTAAAGATGAGATTATATTCGGAGACATTTTTGAAAAACTTGAAGGGTTGCTGAATTACAGGACAATTTAGAATGGGTGTGAATGATCGAGTATGAGCCACTCAAAAATGTGAAATAAATAATTTAAAAAAATTTAACGGACTTTATTAGATAAGACACTGAAAAATTCGAGATTTTTTTCTATTGCTACTGCAATATCGAACATGAAAATATCCAGTTAATCAATCGTATAGAAATCATGAGTTTTGAAGTTATGTCAAGGATCTTCTATACACTGATCATGATGTAATAGAAATACTGATACTTCATCTCTTGCACAAATTCAGAATCTTGATGATGATGATGATTTCTATAATATTTTTTAACGAAAATAAATTTTGTTTGAATAACTAGATATTTTCATGTTCGATATTGCAGTAGTTATAGAAATCAAATATTTAGAATTTCTCTGTACATAATTAAATAAAGTGGGTCCCATTTTTAAAAAAGTCATTTAGATTAACTACTTTCTCGTCTATTTAATAAATAAGTCACCAATAATTTCTTCATGATAATTAGAGTTTTCGACTTTGGAGCGCTCTCTATTCACTCCGTTTAGTTGGCCATTGCTTTCAGCTTGCAACGATGCCATCCATTGGATATAATTTGAATCACAAAGTATCGTGGCGCCTTACTGTGGTGGTTACACAGTACTTGCGAAGACGCAGCGCCATCCAACGGGCGTTCACAGATTATATGTCAGAAATATTTACATAGCAGCCGCGCTTCTGGTATAGTATGTTCTTTGATTGTACTAAAATGAAAATTCCGCCAGTGGCGTAGAATTTGAGAAGGGTTAACCTTTCACTTACCCCTGTCGTAAGCCTCTGGTAGTAGCTAGAAACGTGTCTTTAGCATAATTTAGTAAGGTTTGCAGTGTCTACACTTCCTACCAAACATGATAAAGATTGGTCAAACGGTTTAAAAGTAATGGTGAAAAATCATTTTGAAATAATTAAATAAAACACCCTGTAACTCAGACAGGAGACACATTTTATCTAAGTGAATTGGGTTAAATCTTATTATTTTGGACCAAAGATTCTCCAGTTAAATTATTTCCCATTATTAATGATACACCCTGTATACCAAAAAACACACAATACACACTGTATATGCATGGCACAAACTTTTACCATTATTATTAATCACTTTTCACTTCTAAGAGCTTTTCACAATCAAGATCAGGAAATACCCACATATTAATGTCAAGTGTCAAGATAAGATTTCAGGTTAAGTTTAAGAACAGATACAAACATATTGTACATCTTCTACAACATTAGCGCCATTCTGGCCATTTTCTGAAACGTTATTTAATGCTTTTTTGTGGACACTTTTCAAACGAAACAGCCATATAGTTCTCCTCCCCTCTACACTAGGGATATAAAAATTGTTATTGTTACCACCGTACGTACTCAAAGTATTTTCATATTTACTTACACACCAGTACGTAAGTTTTGAAACTAGTTAAGATTACTCGTCAGAGTAGCTCTCAGAGAAAAGATTCACGGATAAATCGAACACAGAAATCTGATTAAGAGCGGGTGCTCTATCGCAAATCCAGCGTGATAGTTGCTCTCAGAGCACTTCAGAGCAATAAATAGAGTAGGAATCTAGGAATAAGTCGTGCGTACACGACAGCAGATGCTGTAGGCGTATTCTGTAAATTTGCGTAAGTCTCAATACTCAACAAGTTTAGTTGTATCACAGTATAAAGAACTATACAGTATTCCAACTCTCATGGAAGGGGTAAAACCGCGCATACCCAAGCGCGCATGTGGCGGCTATGTTTTAATCTTAAAACCTTGAGAATTCAGTTGCATACGAGTAGGGTCCATTCACTGAGAGAAAAGGCCACCGCGTCATCACCGCAGAAACCAGTTTTGGTCACTTTGTCTCGTTGCCTAGCAACGATCAGCTGTCGACACATTTCAGTAGCGTAGCACGGGAAGCGTAGTTTTGACTGTTTACATGAATCAAGAAAACAACAAAAGTTTTTTCGTAACCTGCCCGTTTTTTAATTTCTCTGACA
The DNA here is from genome assembly GCA_958507055.1 of Crioceris asparagi. Taxonomy (NCBI): domain Eukaryota; kingdom Metazoa; phylum Arthropoda; class Insecta; order Coleoptera; family Chrysomelidae; genus Crioceris; species Crioceris asparagi. The sequence continues at coordinate 74,964,667 of OY293826.1, forward strand.
AGGAAAGCGTATGAATTTTCGCGTCTTAAGATATGGCCATTTCTCACACGAAGGGGCTTGGACAGCCACAAGTTAAACGGTGAGTGGTGCATGGTATCTATGGTCACTTTCCTGTTTGTTTACGTTCCGATGTGCGCGTACGAACTGAATTCGTTCTCCACATTCCCCACATTCTTGTTCTGGAGAGTGTTGGTTTGAGAATGCGATTTTTGTCTATGGCGATTTAGTATATTTTTGGGAAGGTGAGTTTCCACACTTTATATTAGTTAATGTTCCACACATAGTCCTTCAAACTGTGTTCGGCATATTTTGAAAATAAGGCTTTTTTGAATGACTTCAGGAATTCTGGAACAGAGAATTGTGATGGGGATACCGATGGAATGCTATTAAGATTATTAAACGTAGATTTTCAAGATAATATCAAAGACACCGTCGAAGAAACTGAACCTTTACAACATTTTGATAATGACTATCAACCCTTGGATATTAAAAAAAATTGAAACATATATTTCAGGTTTCCTGATCAAAAAATGCCTTAGATGATTGCGAAACATGTAGCAAATATGCAAGGTCAGTTGATGAGCTTGATGATAACCGAATATTTTGTTATTTCAAAAGTTATCATCAAAATACCGGTTGCTTTGGGGGTTTAATAATACCTGATGTTAACTTTGTAGCACTGATTAGTAAACAGCATTTTTTTTAAACATATTTTCGTGATGTCGCGATAAAATCGAATATTGTAAAAACTCCTTTAGAATGTACCAAAGGTGATTTTAAAGACCATTTTGAATTTTTGTCCTATAACTATTTGTTGAAGTTATTTTTCCGTGTTTCATTATATTATACATTAAGAACTATAAACGAGAATTTTAAATTAAAAATGGAGGAAAAATGATTGTATGGAACGATTTGTGATAGGTATTCATATTTCTTCAATAAATTGTTTTTGTATTAAGGAAGTTTTTCGATATTTTTTTTCTGTTAACTGAAATTAATTTTCTGGATTTCATTGTATTATACCTACTCTGAAAATTATAACCAACAATTTCAAATTTAAAACAAATAGTGACGACATTATTTTATGGACCAATTTATATCAGTTCAGTAAGTTAATTTCGAATCAAGAAGTTTTAATTATGGTTCTACCACAGTTCACGAGATTAAAACATGGCCGCCAGCTCTTGACCTTGAGTCAATAAAATCAAAGGTTCCGCCGAGAGTTGGACAACTGTATATTTCTTTATACTGCGGTTGTATTGACTTCAACTTCTTGTTCTCAGACTTACACAAATGTACATAATGCGCCTACTGCTTCTGTATAGCCACCCTGAAACGAAAGTGAAGCCAATTTTTCCTCGGCCGCCATTATTTTCTGCTCACCTTGGCGTTTACAGCTTATTTTGATTTTCATTTTTTGTGCTATATTTTTAATGAAAACGAAGATTTTTCTATCTTAACACAATGGTGAATTTCGAAGCTCTTGGATACAAGAGTCGCTGTCGTAAAAAGAATATGGTATTACGTCCATTGGCGGCCATTGATTTATTCTCGTTTAGCTTCACTTGCTTTCCGAATGCGATTTCTCCTTGGTAATTCCATGTTCTAAGGGCTAAATAACAAATAATGTTCATTGTGGGTTCTATGGTACATTTGTCAAATAATTATTTGGCCCTATGGCGGTCCTGGCCAAGATTAAAATGACCTTCGAAAATTGAATATATGGAGCGAGAACGTATTTAAGAAAGATGCTCTACTCGGTTGGTGGGGGTATGCAGGCCTGATGGAAGCAAGAGATTCGATTCGCGCAAATGGCTACTGCGCATCTAGCGTTGTCTCTGTTCTTCGCACTACTCCAAGAACGTATTTAAATACGTTCTTGCACTATTCGTTCAGTAGCGTTGTGATGTTTTGGTTACAACCGTGTTGACATCTAATTTATTATTTTTTGTTACTTTTCATTACGATGTCGCATGTGTTCTGTAATCATCTTTGTAGTTCCAAGCAAGGCGGGAAAAATAATCCGCGCTGCTTATTTTGGATGACACCTGTGAGTATTTATTTTAACGGTGCTGCTGTTGTACCACATAAAAGATTACTTTCAACAAACCCCGAATTCGACACCAAAAAATTTAAAGTTTGATGTTTTAAAAAAACTTCACGCTACAGTTGGTTGATTTTCAATTTCTTGCATCATACCATGTCATACTCTGCAATAAAGGAAAACAGGAAAAGAATATTTCATTTAATATTGTTATGTTATATTTCATGCTATTTTTAAGTTAAGAAATATTGTACCCGCTTTACAAAAGTTCTAATTCACTCAAAAACTTATAATATTGCAACAATAAATTAGAAAAAAATGATACTCAAAGTACATTTTTTTATTATAATCTACAATTGATATGCAATATAAATCTTTAAATCAGCAAAACATTAATACCTATATGATTGTCAATCTTGTATGCATCACTGCTACCAAGAACCTATAGGTTCTTGACTGCTACAATCATCAAGTTGACAATTTTCACCGGTGTCGTAATTAAAACAATGCGATATCTTGATACGCGATTTAAAACAAATTAAAACTTGCACAAACAGCTACAATATGTTTGCGATAAACTATAAAAAAAGATACTCAAAGTACTTTCTCTCATAATTATCAAAAAATAATTTATAATATTAACCTGTATATCAGTCAAATAAATGCTTGATTTTCAATTTACACATATCTCTACCGAGAAAGTATGAGATTATTCCAAGTGATCCATGATAACAATTCACCGCAGTGATACAACTTGGAATCCACATTAGAATCAAAAGAAACCAGCAAATTATCTTGCATTTACTTTAACATATATTGTTTTCCCCACGACAAAGCAAATTTAGATCTCACTTTTACCTTTCTTTAATAAACACCAGCACGCTACTGACTTTCTTACTCTTGAACGGATAGTGAGAACAAGAACGGCTAAATACGTTCTTGAGTGAAAAGAACAGAGACAGTTCTAATGCGCAGTAGCCGTTTGCGCGTGTCCAGTCTCTCGCCTTGCCCACATTGCTTCCATCAGGCGCGCATATCCCCTACCAACCACTATCAAGCTTGTGAAGCATCCTTCTTAAATACGTTCTTGCTATGGAGTAGGGTAATATCGAGCAAGAAGACTGGAAACAAGGAGAGTAAACTCCTATGCTTCTCTAAGTAGCCACATGAGATTACAGAACATTGACGAACATCTTGACAATTACCATAAATATGTGTTTTCTTTATTCTTTATTTATCTTCGTGATCAATCTTCTGTCTTTTTTAAGCGAGAGCCGGTTTTTGCGCACGGCATGGTGCGCAACCGCATTTACGAAAGATATGCCTATGAAATTTTACACGATTTTAGATATTTCCAGTCCTCTTGCTTCTTGATTTGGACCGTGAGCATTTACTCACGTCTTGCGTCTTCCTATCTACTTAATGTTATGAAAGTTATACTTCTTAAGATCAGGTGGCGTTGTTGTAGAGGGATCAAAATAAAAAATATCATAATGAGAAATAAGGAATACATAGATAAACAATAAATATAACCTATCTATGTAATATGTAATAATATTAGGTAATCCTGCAGTTTAGGATTCCTAATTTGCGTTAGACGGCCGCCGATGAAATGCCCAAGCGCGGTTGCAAAGCTTACTGTTTTACTTCGCCTTATATATTTTTACATGTCAATGCTGGTAGTTCAAATAGCGAATAACAGAACATCTTATTAAACAGAAGAAATATAGGATAAGGATATTTCTCTTGTGTCATAAGTACTGTGAAATTTAAATCCAAACATAAACATAAGGAATAAAAATATATCCTGTGGTCCAAAGATGAAAATATTATTGAGAAATATTGAATTTAAACTTCAAATCAAAAATGTATGAATGAAATAGACAGGAGTAGGGCTTATTTTAAAATATATGATGGACAAACAATTAGAAATCGTATTTGATTTGATAAGCCATAAAATACTAATTAGAAATGAATTTTCTTGTGAAATAATAAGCTACATCAAAGCAATCTTCTTCAATTCTTATTTGATTGTTATCAATATGTGGATTGGCATATTGTAGTCGGTTTTACAGTTTCGTATGCTGAAAAATCAGTTCTTCAATTATCTAAATGTTAAGACATTATTGGGTGCACCGAAAAATTCAAAATAATACTAATTTAATTGGTGCTGGTACTTTTCAATTGGTGCCGAAAGTCTTCTATCCAACTACAGTTGCACTACTTCAATATTACCACCACCATTAATACTATTTTGTATTTTCCAGTGCATCAACTAATGAACTACTTTATGAAATAATGACAGAATATTTACCATCATATTATAAAAATATCATGAACAAATATAGGGAGGACGAGTAACACGAATAGTAGGAGTAGCACAAAAAGCATTGGGTTATCGTATGTCATTTCGGTGTGTTGCGCAAAATCACGCAGCGCATCCTTATGTAGTATGGGCGAAGGAAGCTTAAATACAACAATAGACACTCAGTGAAATACTGCGCTACATACCAAATTGACAACTTATCACGGGACGTTATTTCAGCCACTTCTGCTTATAGAACAGGATACAGAGTTAGTCATCCTCCCTTTATATAGTCTTGAAAAATATTATCAGCAACACTGTGGACGAATCATGGTCATATGTACATTATTGCGCATGCGTTAAATAACCCCCCAAATTAGGAACTCTAAACTGCAGGATTTGCTTTGTGCTGCAATCATAGATATAATATTTATTTGCAAAGAAATAAGCGCTACAGGGTACTTCAAATCAAACGTTCCATTTTGAAAGTGCCATCAAACAGTGAGCGACTGAAAATGTGACAAAGTGCTATTCCCAACAGGCAATTGACCTCTTCATAATATCTATGTGAAAAACATTTCGAAGAAAAATATATTGGCCCCGAGAATTCACTTTGAGGGGAATCTAGAAAATATGATCAAGTTTGATTCTCTGTTAAAATGCACTGTACGTACCTAGGTTCACAACAAGCCGCTTGATTAACAGGGAAAAGTTTGAGTATCAACTATTGTCTAAAATTGTTTTCGTATTTGCCTTCTTTGTCAGTTAAATCAATACTCTGCATCTTAGAGAATAAAATAAAGGCTTTTTAAATTACGGTTCAGAGTTCCATAAATAAAATATATCATAGTTCGTGTCAGAGTAAATTCTCTTTGGTAAATTCGTTCTAGTAAGAGTAGGGGCAGGGCGCTATGTGATGAGCTCTACTGCTCTAGTTCGAGTATCCCTCTACAGATGCGATCTGCGATCCTGGCGAGTCAACACGTTAACAGTCCCATGTACAAAGCTCCAGTTGCAAGATATGAGTTAATTGATCGTGATTTGGAATATGGACTCAAATTTCCCGATTTGGAAGATTTTGAAATAGAAAAGAGAAAGTAAATACCTACCCTTGAGTATTATATTATGATTTATATAATATCAAAAACTTTAAATTTATCATGCTTTAAATGAATATTAGAAAAAACATTTTTTTTTAAATTGAGAGTACCTATACTAAAACATTTTGTAATTTGTACCTTAGACTAGGCAACAATGCCATGCCAATCTTATTGTTGGACGTCATTGGTGATTATTTTTATACCGGTGTTGTTATATAAATTGTTTCCTGTGGTAAAATAAAATTCGTGGAAGATGCCATCGATTATAGTTATGTTTCATATAATATACCATGGATAAGCACCAAACATGACGAAAAATAATTATTCTTTTTGGTTTTTATGTAATTTTTAGGTAAATTTCTAGAAATGTACCTGTTGCAAGCAGTACATTTTTAAAAGAAATTTACCCAATAGGTATTAACAAAGAAATAATCTATGGATTTTCAAATTTTGAGAAATTTACCTTTCCGCTACCCAGTAAACAAGAAACGTATATGAAACATTTAAATTTTAGCATACAGTGTATTAAATGAAACATCTTGGAATTAAGTCTCATATATGTAAATGGTACCATTGCTATGGAATATATATAATGGTATGTAACAAAAACATTTTATTTCAATTATTTATGGTACATCACATACGAGGCGTCGCATTCCATCAAAAACGTTTCAACAGAAATGTACGAGGTATATCTCATTTCAGACTTTCTAATATATGCGCATGCGCGTTGCGCATAATCGGGAAACACATGTTTATCAAAAATCAAAATGGTGCTAGGTGTTCGTGCAAACCGTGAACCTGAAGCATTGAGTAAGGTATTACTCATCACTAACCTAACCTATTTACTCTATGCTCATCACTACCTGAAGAAAGTAGAGGTAACTACCTATTTGGATTCAAGAATGGCTAAAGTAAGTTGTTTAACTTTTTGGATAACATCATTATATTGTTTCTAGTCCATAGTTTCTTGAAAATACTGCTAGCGATTGGTGGTTTTTAGGTTAGCTGGTGAACGGTGATTTAGGTATTATTTCTTAAGCTATAAAAGTGATTCCCGCGCATTGTGTCACTTCGAAATTTCTATTTTCGTCAACTATCAAATTGGCAATGGGCATTGGATTGTACCCTCAAAACGTATATTAAATTAATATTCTCATTTCGTAGGACAAAACCTCCTTAAGAGGCGTTCGTTCTCAGAGAGACACCACATCGAGATTTTGTATAGATGCCATGTAGTGGGATATTTCAAATTTAGTTACTCATTATCAAAGTGTAATTAGAATTATCAAAGTACATTTAAAAAAATATTTCTAAGACCACATTATAATTTGAATCTTCGTTTCAGTGGCAGTTAGAAGAAATTTTCAAGTTACAAATAGTAAGCAATTGGTTGAGACAGGCCAATTTACGATACACGAGGCACATAGAAACAAACAAAGAAAACGTATAATAGTAATGAGTTTTTAATTAACTTATTTTTGTTGGTTTTATATAAAGAATTAAGATATCTTTGTATTATTACATGAACATTTTATTTTATGTTTTTATAATTATATTTTATTTTATGATTTTATAATTTGTTCTTAATATAATATTGAAATAGTAAATTGCCTTTTACTATTTATCGTTAAAGAAATATAATTGCAGAAAATATTTTATTTGCCAGTGTATTTATAAAAATGTTTCAGACATGATTAAAACATGTTAATGTAATGTACCATAAATGTAAGTTGTAGGTATGTTGCTGAAATGTTCTAACAGAAACATTTCAATGAAACATAAAAAGGGCCGGACATTAGCAGTTTCAGACACGTTTCAGCTCTATTTCAAATAAGTTTCTGTGAAACATTTCATATTTCAAAAATATGTATTAGAAATGTTTCTGAAACAAAATTTTGTTTACTATACAGGCCGTCGGGATTTTTTAATGTTTTATTTTATAGAGTTATTATCCTCACCAGGACAAAAGAAGTTATTATTTGATTGAACATTTCTCATAACTTTTGAGTACTTTAGTTCAACTCTATCTAAATTGACTTGAGAAAATTTAAATATTAGCTGATATTGAAATTAGATTTATTGAAAATATCTTTATTTTGACTTAAATAACAAATCTAAACTAATGTAATAAAAGAATTTATTTTCTAATAAAAATAAATATTTCAGTGTGAAACCAAAACTTTTTTATTGACCCCTGTAGGTACCGTTTGACATGCCTTCCTATAATCATTCTTTGACACATGCGCAATAGTCTCTAAACTTCTCTCTAATACATGGATTTGTTGTTTCTCTTTCTTCCTGATTAGATCTGCTTATATACTCTTATATACCAGCCTTCTAGGAGTACTAATTCTATGATGGACTCAATATAGGAACACAGCTGTGTTTGGTGAGCTGTGATATGAATGTGACATAATTTAGGCCAGAGACTTTAGGCCATGATCATTTACTCTTGCGTCTTCCTATCTACTTAATGTTATGAAAGTTAGACTGCTAATGTGCTAGAGACCAGGTGGCGTTGTTGTAGAGGGATAAAAATAAAAAATACCATAATGAGAAGTAAGGAATACATCTCTAAGGAATACGTACATAAACATAACATATCTATGTAATTTGTAATAATATTATACCAGTTCTTTTCGAAAATTTTATTTTATTGTGTTGAAGTGACTGTGAAATTATTAAAAAATGACAAAACCTTGCGTTGTACTGCAATGTAATAAACGCTACAGGGTACTTCAAATCAAACAGTGAGTGACTGAAAAAGTGACAAAGTGCTATTTGCAATTGACCTCTTCATAATATGGTGATAATATGTAAGTGAAGAACATTTCGAAGAAAAATATATTGGCCCTGAGAATTCACTTTGAGCGGAATCTACAAAATATGATCAAGTTTGATTCTCTGTACGTACCTACCTAGGTTCACAACAAGCCGCTTGATTAATAGGGAAAAGTTTGAGTATCAACCATAGTTTAAAATTATTTTCATGTTTGCCTTTTTTGTCACTTAAATCAATACTCTGTATCAAAGAGAATAAAATAAAGGCTTTTTAAATTGGATAATATATCACAGTTCGTGACAGAGTAAATTCTCTTTGGTAAATTCGTTCTAGTAAGAGTAGTAGGCACAGGACAGGGTCAACACGTTAACAGTCCCATGTACAAAGCTCCAGTCGCAAGACCTGAGTAAATGATCGTGCTTTATGCTAATGGATTGTAACTGGTATGATATGAAAGTTTTATATGTGACCTCGAAACACATTTGACGTATGTCAATCCCAATTCTCCAGATCTTTCAGATTAGCCAACATTTAGGATTAAAATAATAACCATCTATTTCTGACTGAAAATTGACACTTGACAATATATATATTTTATGTACGATCATTTACTCAGGTCTTACGACTGGAGCTTTGTACATTGGCCTGTTAACGTGTTGACCCGCCAGGATAGCATCTGTAGAGGGATAAGTGCTACTGATGGCGAAGAGTTACGAAGATGCCACGAAGAATACTCGAACTAGAGCTCATCATGTAGCGCCCTGTGCCCTTTCCTGTGCCTACTACTCTTACTAGAACGAATTTACCAAAGAGAATTTACTCTGTCACGAACTGTGATATATTTTATCTAATTTAAAAAGCCTTTATTTTATTCTCTATGATACAGAGTATTGATTTCAGTGACAAAAAAGGCAAACATGAAAATAATTTAAGACTATGGTTGATACTCAAACTTTTCCCTATTAATCAAGCGGCTTGTTGTGAACCTAGGTAGGTACGTACAGAGAATCAAACTTGATCATATTTTGTAGATTCCGCTCAAAGTGAATTTTCAGGGCCAATATATTTTTCTTCGAAATGTTTCTCACTTACACATTATCACCATATTATGAAGAGGTCAATATTGCAAATAGCACTTTGTCATTTTTTCAGTCGCTCACTGTTTGATTTGAAGTAACCTGTAGCGCTTATTACATTGCAGTACAACGCAAGGTTTTGTCATTTTTTAATAATTTCACAGTCACTTCAACACAATAAAATAAAATTTTCGAAAAGAACTGGAATAATACTATTACATATTACACAGATAGGTTATGTTTATGTACGTATTCCTTAGAGATGTATTCCTTATTTCTCATTATGGTATTTTTTATTTTTATCCCTCTACAACAACGCCACCTGGTCTCTAGCTCATTAGCAGTCTAACTTTCATAACATTAGGTAGATAGGAATACGCAAGACCTGAGTAAATGATTTTATCTATATTGACAATGTCAAATCTTCAAATTTCCTAATTATAATGCCGTAAGCTGTGAAAAATGTAAATTTTATTTTAGGTAAGCTTTTTCAATTTTAACATGATTATTTCAACTAATATTGTATTTCTTTCAGGTGAGTAAAGGGTTGTTTCAAATGCCAGCTTCTGATCTGATCTGTTTGTGTAAATCTGAGCATATTTGATTGGATTGGATATGTTTATCTAATTAATTAACTGTTAATCAAGTTTTAGGCCAGCAATAGAAATATATAAGAACAAACAGATTATTAATGAATAAGCAAGTCATGTGAGTGTAGTATCGTTTTGATTTCATTTATTATTTTCGCTAACACGTTCTTAGCTCTGGTATAATTTTCATTCTAAACTATCATAGTTTAGATTTAACTGATTCTTGATTAATTTTAACCTATCATCTCTGGTCCTTCTGAAAAATTGATTCAGAAATTCTCCGGCGACAATTCGTATTGTAGAATAACTTTGCTGCAGAAGATAATATACCTATTTTTTTCTAGAGAGAATGGAGAGTACGCATACTGAATACCACTACTAAAGTAGCAAGTTATATATTATATAAATTAAAGGTATCAGATTGTGTTAATTACCACAAAAGTTTATTTTCAGACGACATACTGGGTCAGCATTTGTTTGTGACTTAGAACGTCACGAGAATACCAGATTGAACTATGCCTAAATTTAATTGATTTAGTGGATCTATTTATAACTTTTTATATAGTATTTTAGACAGTTGATAGCATTGAGTTTTGATAATGTTTCTCCAAAAATATGAAACTCATAATATTTCTGAAGAAATAATGAATTTTAATATTCGCTTCATTCTTCACAAATATAGGTATCAGAGATAAAAATAATCTCAATAAACATATTAGTACTTACTGGTCATTTTAGAAAGCGTTAAATTCTTAACATTAGCATCAATTTACCAGCTAAAAAAGTTTGTTCTATATAGATAGAAGTTTTAAAATCAACTGAATCAATTTATTTCTCAATTCAGATATTATCTTTCCATTTTATGATTTGTTTAAAAACTAAAATATTTTTCTTGTTTCACAGGCAAACCCAGCAGTGGAATCCTATAAGGCACCTGATACCTCCGAATGCAACTGGTTCTGGCTATTTGTTCACTTCAAGAATTATTTTGTGTTTATAGCACACTGGACTTTTATCATCAAATGGCAATACAAAATTCTCAGAAAACAACACCGATTTATATAACAAGAAGGCTGATAGTTACTCATAATGCTTGATAACAATTTCTTTAGTACCTATTTCTTAATTATGTATTTAGTAATGGTCTACACTTGCCATCGATCTGGTTATTGGGGAGATAACATGATTGTTTATGAATATGAATTTCTTATGATTCAAGTAAATTTAATTTCAATACTTTATTCTGCGTATAAAATTATAATTGAATATGTGACAAATCATAAAGGATTCAGATTAATTTACTTGAATCATTAGAAATCTATATTCGTAAACATTCAGGTAATCCTCTCAATGAACAGATAGATTGTATGTCTAGCCAATTACTGAATATATAATTAATAAGTAGTTAAGCAACAATCATTAAGCATTATGAGTATCATCCTCCTTGTTATATAAATAGGCGTTATTCTCTTCTAATTTAGTTTAGTACTAACATTTGATAAAGGTACTGTGTGCCGATAGAATTGAAATTTCGCTATGTTACTGTATTATCCATTATATTATACATAACCTTAATTCCGATTACTACTGTACTGTACTGTACCGATTAAAAACAACAAACTTTTGACATTCCCGCCCTATAAAACTACATTACGAAAGACGAAATTGGTATCATTGGTCGTGTCCACAGCAGTGCCTGATTATTAATCGATTAGTAATCAAAAATCGGTATCTTGTGGACACGACTGATTACTGATGCATCATTTGTCAAACTGATAGTTGTCAAATGATTTTAAATATTTAATTCGACAATTCCACATATTAGAGGAATTGAAAATGGAAGAAGAAAACGTATTTTCTATTCAATATGTTTATAATGAAAAAGATTATGTGGTAAACGGAACGATAGAGGTCCATAATAGAATTGAGAAATATCTGAATCTGAAACAAAATATAGCTTATGTTACTATGGTTCTCTGATAGCTGTCACATTGAAGACGTCAACTTTTTGATTACTGATTACTAATCGATTGGTAATCAGACACTGCTGTGGACACGACCATTGTTCCAGAACAATGGCGGTTCTTAAATGTCAACGGTGTTTCTTTCATTTTACACAGAGATAGAATTCTTATTTATTAGTATTCTATGGTTGTAACTTAGACTAGGAAAGAGAGCCTAGTCCACGGTCGTATATTAAAAGGTCTTGCAACTCCACTTGAAAAAGTGTCACACTTATTGAAGGCATTTTACATAATTCTAGGTTTGGCCGCGCAAGTCGCTGTAATCTAGTGTCGTCGCCAATTTCTTAAATATGATTCTTAATTTGTACTGTACTGAATTCAAATTAATCTCAGAAACGGTAAGCGAATTATTTATTATATACTAAAAGCGATTAAGCGAATGATTGTCTCTGAGATTAATTTTAAACAGATACCAGCCACTGACACATTGACACTAGTGCCACACCCAAATTGGCTATAATGCAAACTAAAAATATCTTCAATATCCATGACAATTTGGCCTACCCAAACTCCGTGGTGTTGCAAGACCTTATATAATATACCACCGTGGCCTAGTCTAAGGCCTAACCTAACCTATTTACTCTATGGTCCAGTGGCGGCTCCTCAGAGGAGGCAGGGAAGGCCAGGCCTCCTCTACAATTTAAGGCAAATTCATATTTTCGATGTAGTAATAAATCAAATCTAAAACGTTTTACATAAGATATATTTTACACAATATATAAAATAAAAAATTCAAGATCGTTATATTTCTAACGAAAATAGCATAGGTCTGCATATTAACTTAAAACTTATCATGGACATCACTAAATGAGCGCCACCGCATTCCAGTGTTTGCATCGTAAAAATTATACCTAGACGTCTAACGTGCGTCCAACCGACAACATTTCGAGCAGAGGAGGCTGAAAATTATTTGCCTCCGTTGAAAATGTACAGATCTTATTGCAGCGTGACCTTGGATTTAGTGGTTGTCGATTTTAGCGTATGAAATTTTACGGACTCTGGGAAGTCTGGCTTCCACTCGACATGCCCACTTTGCATCGTCGGTCGATCATTGTCGGAGTTATTCGCATATCACACGGTTAACAGTAAACTAGTCATAGTATTTCGAATTTCTGGTACCGCGTATTTTATTTAGAATTTCGGCTTTGCTTGAATGGTAATTGTGAGAACTAACTTAATTTATTGTCGCTAGATAGTATTTATCTATATCTATACTAATAAATAAAATCGTAGTGTCTGTAATATGAAAATAACAGGTTTTAACTAATTGCATAAACAAGTAGGTACCTATAAATGTCACTAATAACAAAACAACAATTTTTATAGTTTTTGTCTGTCTGTCTGTTTGTTTCGGCTAATCTCCGTAACGGTTGAATCAATTCCGACGGGATTTTCACTGGCAGGTAGCTAATATAAGGAATAACTTTATAATAAATGTTTCTATTTTAGAAAAAAATCCAGTGACAGGAAGCATGGACGAAGCCGCGAGTAACAAGTTAAGTGAATATGTATATCATTTGATTATTTTATTAGAATATTTAACAGGCCATCGAAAATGAGTATTCTAGATGAAAATTTCATAAATTATTGGCTTCTATTGACGATCTTTGGTAGATTAATTTTTATTGAATGCCTCCAGACCACCACAAGAAATCTAAAGCGACATAGCAATCCCACTAGGGGTGGTGTGGAAAAATGCAAGATGTATTCTTCTAGTAATTTTGTAGAGTTGGCCTCCTCTGCAATAAATGTCACGAGCCGCCACTGCTATGGTCTAAGTGTGGATTCATGAAGCATCATGTAAGAATTATCGATTAAAAAGTATCAAATAACAATTATCAATTAACAAGTATAAAAATGTAGCATTCGTGCACTCAAATTAAGAAGTAAAAAGTAAGCATGCGCCCAAGTCTGACATCCGCGGCATTCATTTTTCAAAATAACCTCTGTCCCCGCTGCATAACTGAAAACAAATGTTTACAATTCCAATTTTTCAATAAAATGGAAGATACCGAATCGAATCAATCCCTGTGTCCAACACACATCTAGCTAAGAAAACGCTGCAACATTTTTGATAGGATTTGCTGTTAGACGTCTTGCGCTCTTAAGCTTGTTTATAAAGAAGCTCTTAAAAATAACTGTTGGGGTATTTCTGCAAGCGTTTTCTACCAAAATCTGTCAAAAATGTTGCAGCGCTTTTTTAGCTAGATGTGTGTTGGACACAGGGATTTTTCAAGGTACCCAAAGAAATACACAAATATTTCAAAAAGTGAGGTTATTCACATCATCGGCCTAACCAATCCGCGTTCACCTCGTTAAATTAAACTGAGGAAGTTGAAAGTTGGTCAACTCCTACTTCTTATTCGTTAATTGATAATTGTTACTTGGCTGCATGAACACTCCCATTGAAAAATAAGTTCAACTTTTACTTGCTATTTGTAATTGTTACTTGTTACTCGTTAATTTGTGCTGCATGAATTCACACTAAGGGCAGAGACAACCATAGGGTTGTAAAATATTTAGGAAAACGGTGACCGTGCAAATGACCTACTTAATTCTGAATTCTTGGGTTATGGTTATGTTTTCATTCATTCATTCAACATTCAAATTCAAAATTCATATTTGCGATGAATTGATCACTGAATTGAGGAATATGGATACTGGGAATCATTTGTTTTATAAAGAATAGTAAGTATACTCCAAATCAGAGATAAGTCAGCTCTAATACGAATATTTTCTAGATTCTAGATTGGTGCAGTTTTCAAAAAGGATAGTTGATTGATGAGACTATATTTACAAGAGAGGGAAGAAAATGAATCATTTACAATTAACATTGGCCATAATCAAGCCACACGTCATAAAAAATCCATATTCCCTTCAGTGTATTAGGGATACTATCCTATCAGCAGATTTCAAAATTGTAAGATACAAACGAAAAACTATTTCACTCGAGGAAGCTGAGAAATTCTATGAAGAGCATAAACATAAATTTTTCTACAACAGGCTCGTCACATTCATGATGAGTGGTCCATCTGATCTCATGATACTATCCAAATATAACGCGATCAAGGACTGGAGATTAATTATGGGACCAACAAAGGTATATAGAGCCCAGTTTGAAGCACCTGATACAATAAGAGGAAAATTTGGTTTATCAGACACACGAAATGCCACACACGGTTCTGATAGCGAAGAATCCGCTAAAAGAGAGATACATATATTCTTTCCTGATTTTGATGTTAATAGTTGGTACGTCGAAGAAGAACCGAAGTTTAGGGATAATAAACTTTCCTTTTCACAAGATTTATTTATTCATAAAGCGGTGATATAATTTCTATCTATTAAATAAAATTCTAGTTTTGTTACATTTTTGATTATATTGTTGCCTCAGATTGGGTGAAGTTTAGATTAGTTTGGCGAATAGATAAAATATGTTTGTGGTTCTTGCATCATTTTGTGTTGCCTACTATCTACTATGATTTGAAGTTTCTTAAATATTTATTACAAATTCACCTAATATAATTTCTAACTAAGCAAGGTGTATGAAAAAATGTTCTTTTCCGTAAAAACAATCTTTGATAGTACCGGATAATGTTCTCAAACAGAGTTAATATAGTGGCTACGGTCTAATAATAGGATTTTTGAACCCACAGATGAGACCATTCTCAATACCGGGTGCCATTTTTACTAATTACCTTACGCTTCAGCTACATACGTGACTGAGCGACCTGAGCTGTTGAGACATGGTCACGAGGAGATGAAGGTAACAGAATCGGTTTTGGTGACATTAATAACTTTACCTGGGGATGGTGCCACAAGGCCTACTAGAAAGCAAAGTTGCGAGCGCCATTTCGTGAATGGTAATCTAGTTATTCCAGTTTGAGTGCTACTACCTAACCATTAATTTATGTAAAATTAAAAAACTCAAGAAATACTTAGAAATTTATAAGGAGTTCTAACAATTTATTCAAATAAATATAAAAGTACAGAAATCGCTAACAACAACACAATAAATATAGTTATAGGTATATATATAAAAGAGTACATGAAAAACATTTACAAGTGCATATCAAAGAGAACATCTGTCGATAGTAAATAAAGACAAGTACAAAATATAGATTTATCTTTGATATGCAATATACATATATGTTATATGAGTATTAAGTACGAATATGCAGATAGTTTAATGACTAGTGCGGTCAGAGTAATAGCAGTGAAGGAAATAAAGTTGTAAAGCCAACATAAATAATGTACGACAGATTGATAAAATATCTTTCTCTTGGTCTGCATAAAACCGCGAAAAAGAGCATGTGTATCAAATTCGAAAATAAATCTCTTTCAATATGGCCCAGATCTCTTTTACAGACCATATTTTGGTAATGTACCTCCACCATCGACTGCTCTATACCCATTCATAGTCGAGTTTTTCTTCAGCGTGTTACCCTTGGTGTGTGGATAGAGATTCAGTGGTGGTAAGTTAGGGTGTTCAATTCTTGTTGGTGATGAAACTCTAGGTCTTGTAATTGGTAGACTGCGACGCAATGTGCTGGCACAGCGCATATCACTATTACCATAAGCTACAATAAGCAAACAAATGGCAATAAAAAATCCACAATGTTTTTTCCCCCCCACTGAAAGACTCTTACCAATTGTTTGAAAATCCATATTGTTCAGCTGGTAGCTTTCAATAAGTGGTGAAGGATCCTCGTAATCGTAGTAATCGACAAATCCTGAATTTTCGAAGCTCGACTTGTCTCTGGCGAGTTTCAATGAATTATTTCCAACGGCAGGTACCGCTACTGGTTCAATGTTATCAATAGTTTCGTAGTGATCTTCTGGTTCTCCATAGTCAATAAGGTCGGGTGGATAGTTTTCTGAAATAAAATGTTGAGTTCCTGTGGAAAAAACAATGATTATAAAGTGAATAAGTAAAAATGTATTTTACCTGTTTACCTCTTGGTGTTAGTGCTGCCCAGACCATTCGGTTGTCATGGACCGTTTGTGGAGTTGCTCCGTGATAGAGCACAGTCTCAGATGGATGTACCAACTTGTGACCATTGAGATTGGTGACAGAGGTGCAATCGCGTGGTTCGTGACTTTTAATTTGGCGATGCATTGAGCAATCGTTTCCACCAAACATGTTCATTCTGTGAGTAACAAATGGTTATAAAAGTCTTGCAATAAAATTGATCTGACTGCAAATGATTTGGTATCAATAACTTACTCTCTGCATTTGAGAAGGAACATGGCAAGAAGGGCTCCTAGAAGTAATACTCCAATTGATGAAGCAACCAATACAAGAAGCCATGTATCACCAATGCCGGACCAAGCTTCAATGTCTTGGAGAGAAAAACAAAAGTAAGTAAGTGTTGTATTAAAGATTAACTAAAATTATGTAGATAAGGCGTTTCCAGGAATAAGGTAAAAGGACAAATATTGATCGAGGTTGTTGTTGAACAAGGAACGAACTCTCTCCCCTATATTTGCTTGCTATATTTGTTGCTCTCTTTTTTGATTTGTAGGTTATCGATATCATAGAGCAGAAAAGCGTCCAGCGTCCAGACTAAATTTTTTTAAAAATTGTTACTGGTTAAAAACTGTGGAACTTTAGTTTGACCCACAGCTTAGAATTTAATTATATATTGGACTGCCTAGTTATTTTTTGTTTGTGTTTTTCTTTGCCCCACTGACCTTTTCTTGGCAGCTCCAGATATTCGCCCCCAATGGTGACGCCAGCATGTGGCGGCTTTTGAACCGTATTCGAAGACGATTCGCACAGTTGGGCGGCCGAACAGGGTGTCGTATTCAGCAACAGGAAATCTGGTATCTGGGACGATGATCTTAGAAATGTTGGTACAGGCGGCGGAGGCAGAAACAGAATGGTATCCGGTGGAGGACCCAGTTCGAGACAGTCACCTAGGCAGCTCATCTGGGATAAGGACAGAGGTTGCATTCGTTTGAGCTGCAGATCTGTGTTTTTGTTCAAATAATAATAAAATAAATGTGTTCATTTCTGGTTACTATATTTTACATTAAATACTGAAATATGGGCAAAGATTTGGTATGGGGTCATCATAAAAGAGCAAAAGCTGACTGCGAAAAACATGTCCGATCGAGTAACTGCAAAGTCGATAGACTTAGCTGATAACAGGTTGATATTATTTGGAAATGTTAGTCTAAAAGGGATCATGAGGAATAATATCATGAGGTGCCTGAGCACTATTTGTCCACATGGTCGCATTGAAAACTAACATTCCCAAAGAAGTATTTTAAATGCCTATAACGGGTGCTCAGAGGGTAATCCTACAAAAGAAAACAGCAGATTGTGGTGATCACTTGATGACGATTTAGAGAATATTCGTATCCAAAAATGGCTTCTAATTGAGCTGGAGCTCTTTCGAGATGGCGCTTCAACATCATTTCAAAAAAATATCTTTAGAACCCTTCTACTTCTTCTACTAATGAGATGAAAGTTGACATAAATTTATCTTAAAATATCTATTGAAAATACCAGTTCAATCATTATTTTAATTGATTTTTTCAAATTCTTGATATAGTTTCTCAAAATACGGTTCTCTCATTTATTGTGGCTGGTATGAACATTTTTCGATGTATGTGAAGTCAGCATCTCAAGTCTCAGCATCTCACACTCTGAGAGTGGAGTTCTTATAGCATGCGATATAGTTCTATAGTTCCTGATACTTTTTGACAATGGTTATGTTAGTTTTAGAACCGAAAATATTTTTTTTTGTAAATGTCAAATTGGGATGCTAACTTCCGTCCGTCGATAGCGTCCCATTTTTCGTTTTTAGTGATTTAAAAAATAATAAGATGGAAATCGATACCCCATGAATAGTTCTAGAGTTCCTGTTAGTTTATATTGTCAATTTTTTTGAATTGAATATTTCACCATGCCAACATAATTGTTGCACATGAGAACACTACGATAATCCAATTCTAGCACTATGACGAGTTCTCGTCGATGTAGCAATTATAAATGATGAAGAAAGTATGCATTAAAGTAGGTACCTGAAAAGAGTTCTCGTCCCTAACATTTTCAGAAAAATTTCAAATCACTGTTGTTGCTAAGAAAAGTTTTCAACTATGAGATGCTGTCGTTCTAGGACGAGTTCTCGTCGATATGGCGATTCTAAGTGATGGAGAAAGTAAGCATTCAAGTAGGTATTTGTGATGAGTTCTAGTTTCTAACATTTAAAAAAAAAATCAAATCATTATTGTTGTTAAACAAATTTTCAACTATGAGATGCTGTCGTTCTCTAAAAAATAAACTGTAAAAGAAACATGAGACTTTCATTTGAGTAAAACTCACTCAATATCTTACAATGCCTAGTATACCCCATAGGGTGTTTTGAATTTTCGTAAGAAATCACAGTATTTTAATAATGCCCGGTATAATATCAAAGTTATTTTTTAACGAAATCAATAAAGACAATAATATTCAAGAAAAAATCCTACAATAAAAAAATATTAATAGAAACGAACAACTGGGTCCGAAAATACGTTGCGCCGTGTAGATGGGCACCTGTAACATTCCCGAATGCGGTTCCAGCAGTCTCGCTTACATTCGAGACTGTTTAAAAGCACGTGTCTAGTAATGCAGATCACAAAAAATCACACGAGCTTCCTAACCGCTCTCAAACAAATTCCATCGAATTTAAAAATCATCTGATCAGGTCATGTGATGGTTCATTATTTTCAGCGTGCTAAGATAATTTTGACGTTGGAGGAACCGTTTAGCCAGAATATATTTATTATGAACAATATTTCATTCATAGTAACAATTATATATACAGTAAGGGGCTGGACATACCAACGATATGGTCATTCCAGGGATTACCGGCATGTTTACGTTTATTAATTTTCAATGACTCAAAGAAGTAAATTCAATCTTAATCCTTTCTTTTCGGTATGTAAGATTTTGAAATTATCATTAAATGTATGATTATTATCATTGAGTTGTA
Source organism: Crioceris asparagi (assembly GCA_958507055.1). Lineage (NCBI taxonomy): Eukaryota > Metazoa > Arthropoda > Insecta > Coleoptera > Chrysomelidae > Crioceris > Crioceris asparagi. The sequence goes on from OY293826.1 coordinate 74,984,573, forward strand.
GCGTATAGTTTGAAGTAGTTTTATAATAGGGCTTTGAAAATTTCTGCCACCTTGACCTACGCAAACTTTCAAGCAATTACTGCGAGTGAGTTCACAAACATCTGACTTTTGATTTATTGTTTTACAAATAAAATCTTCGAATCTAAAAATGCTTCCTATAGCAGAACTAGATATCTTTCAAGATGGAAATTAATTTCATTAATAGCCGTAAATTTAGACAAGGGCTGCAAAATTGCAGATTATTTTCTCTCGAAAAATGACGTATGTGGAGTTAGCATCTCAAGTCTCAGCATCTCACACTCTGAGTGCAGTTCTTATAGCATCCGATATAGTTGTATAATTCCTGATACTTTTTAACAATAGTTCTGTAGTTTTAGTACCTAAAATATATTTTTTTGTAAATGTAAAATTGGGATGCTAACTTCCGTCCAACATGATTGTTGCACATGAGAACACTACGATAATCGAGTTCTAGCACTATGACGAGTTCTCGTCGATGTAGCGATTATAAATGATGAAAAAAGTATCTATTCAAGTACCCGAAAAGAGTTCCCGTCCCTAACATTTTCAAAAAAAAATCAAATCACTGTGATAAGAAAACTGTTCAACTATGAGATGCTGTCGTTCCATGACGAGTTCTCGTCGATATGGCAATTCTAAGTGATGGAGAAAGTAAGCATTCAAGTATTTGTGAAGAGTTCTAGCCTATAACATTTTTAGAAAAAAATTAAATCACTATTGTTGTTGATAAGAGTCGCTACATCGACGAGAACTCGTCATAGTGCTAGAACTCGATTATCGTAGTGTTCTCATGTGCAACAATCATGTTGGACGGAAGTTAGCATCCCAATTTTACATTTACAAAAAAAAATATTTTAGGTACTAAAAGTACAGAACTATTGTTAAAAAGTATCAGGAATTATACAACTATATCGGATGTTATAAGAACTGCACTCAGAGTGTGAGATGCTGAGACTTGAGATGCTAACTCCAAATACGTCATTTTTCGAGAGAAAATAATCTGCAATTTTGCAGCCCTTGTCTAAATTTACGGCTATTAATGAAATTAATTTCCATCTTGAAAGATATCTAGTTCTGCTATAGGAAGCATTTTTAGATTCGAAGATTTTATTTGTAAAACAATAAATCAAAAGTCAGAAGTTTGTGAACTCACTCGCAGTAATTGCTTGAAAGTTTGCGTAGGTCAAGGTGGCAGAAATTTTCAAAGCCCTATCATAAAACTACTTCAAACTATACGCTACAACTCAATGATAATAATCATACATTTAATGATAATTTCAAAATCTTACATACCGAAAAGAAAGGATTAAGATTGAATTTATTTATTTGAGTCATTGAAAATTAATAAACGTAAACATGCCGGTAATCCCTGGAATGACCATATCGTTGGTATGTCCAGCCCCTTACTGTATATATAATTGTTACTATGAATGAAATATTGTTCATAATAAACATATTCTGGCTAAACGGTTCCTCCAACGTCAAAATTATCTTAGCAGGCTGAAAATAATGAACCATCACCCGACTTGATCAGATGATTTTTAAATTCGATGGAATTTGTTTGAGAGCGGTTAGGAAGCTCGTGTGATTTTTTGTGATCTGCATTACTAGACACGTGCTTTTAAACAGTCTCGAATGTAAGCGAGACTGCTGGAACCGCATTCGGGAATGTTACAGGTGCCCATCTACACGGCGCAACGTATTTTCGGACCCAGTTGTTCGTTTCTATTAATATTTTTTATTGTAGGATTTTTTCTTGAATATTATTGTCTTTATTGATTTCGTTAAAAAATAACTTTGATATTATACCGGGCATTATTAAAATACTGTGATTTCTTACGAAAATTCAAAACACCCTATGGAGTATACTAGGCATTGTAAGATATTGAGTGAGTTTTACTCAAATGAAAGTCTCATGTTTCCTTTACAGTTTATTTTTTGATTCAATTGTTTATCATTGTTACTTCATGAGATACACTGTACTGTAACATCACGGGTTTTATTTACACAAAATTCACTTATCGGTAAAGAAGCAGGCTATGAAAATCAAAGAAACGTCATAAATTGAAATCTAACAGAAGTGTTATCAGTTTTTGTTGACAGTTCAGTAATAATTTGTGTATATGTTTAATGGAACGGCAATTTTGAAATTTATCTCGTGATGAGTGTGTTGAGGAATTTACATTACATGGTGAAGGGTGGAGGTACAATCGGATAGCTGTAAGATTGAGAGCGTATCACACTACTGTAGCGAGGGTAATTGAAAGGTACAGATATACAGGAGATCATTCCAGGGCCGGTCAAGGTAGACCTCGTATTACGACTCCTATTCACGATCGTTATTTAAGATTAAGTGCTTTAAGATAACGATCTCGAACAGCAAAAAAGTTAAGATCTTAATTTCAAGGCGCAGGTGGTCCGCTCGTATGCCCTCAAACTGTACGCAGATGAGTCAGGGTTCTGTTTGTATAATTGTGATAGGCGTTGCCGCGTCTACCGAAGACCCCATGAGAGATACAGTCAATGAATTTTTTTGAACACAACTTTATATGGATGTGGATCCGTAATGGTGTGGTGTGGAATAACTTTGACGGGGCGATCGGACTTGGTAATTGTAAATGGAAATCTCAATTCCGAAAGATATATAAAAAATATCCTTGAGGAATATTTTGTGCCTTATGCGTCCTATATAGGACCAAATTTAATGGCCACCTCGTAGCCGTGAACTAAATATTTGGGATTTTATTGGTAAGCGGTTACAAAGTCAACAATGACAACCTCAAAACTTAGAAGACTTGGGCGAATGACTCATCGAATTATGGAATGGCTTAGTTCATAACGAAATAAGATCATTAATTTTAAGTATGAATCAAAGGTATCGGGAAGTAATTCGGGCCAGGGGTGGAAACACCAGATACTGATTGGTTATTTACTCTTAATCTTGCTTTTTTATGTTATTTTTATTGTTATTGCATTAATTAAAGCAATTTGTACATTTTGCAGTGTTGATAGTTTTCTACTAGAGAATGTGGGTATATTTTATAAAAAAACGCGTTCAACTAAAACAGTGTATTTCATGAAGTAACAATGATAGAAAACTTAATCAAAAAAGAAAATGTAAAGGAAAGATGGGACTTTCATTTGAGTGAAATTCAAAATCTTACAGTGCCTACTATACCCCACACGGTATATTTAAATTTTCGTAGGAAATCGCAGTATCTTAATAACGCCCAGTATAATATCAAAGATATTTTTTTAACGAAATTAATGAAGACAATAATATTCTTAAGAAAAAATCCTACAATAAAAAAAAGGATTAATAAAAACGAACTGGTTTCGAAAATGCATAACATCAAAGTTGAGACCAATTTTTCGTTGTGTGGTAAATAAGTTGCGCAGTGTAAATACATATACAAGCAGCGAGGGATCAAAAACTTGTGTAAAATTCATATTTTGTTCTCTTAACAAAAAGGCAACAGCCATTTAAGGGTACCCAGATGAAGGTACCCAGATTTTACGAATTTGTCCGCTTAACGTCTCCGATATGAAGTAAGATATAATAAACAACAACCCTTAATGTGAGTATTATAAATAATAAGATAATGTTAAGGAACAGTAGCGGGTAAAGCGATTATTAGCTAAAGAAATTACACTTTTGTTTTTAAAAAGTAAGAAATTTTGTATTATAAAAATATGTCTAAATGGCGAATCATGTTTTTTATTTCCAGTAAAAAAATAATAACAATGCTTTTTCCTGAAAGTTTGCAATTCTTATTTTTCCTATATGATCCGCTATTCTAAGTAAGAATACAAAATTTTACCCCGATAGAATAAGTAGTTTAGGAGATATTTCTCCATTATTATGGAACTACGATTCATTGTGCTACGAGGCAAAAAAGCTTGATATGCAATTGGGCTGCAAAACAGCTAAAATGTTCTATGTGTTGTATTTAACGGTTGTCTAACAAACTATTTTTGCTTCTAAAAGTGACAAGAACAAGTCATGCTTCATAGCAATTTCAGATAATTCAAGTAAAGAGATGACCTCAAATTACGTGGCACACTAGGAAAGATTTTTTTTGCATTTCTTTATAATAGCCTAAATGTCTTGAATTGTTTTATCTTTTCTATAATATGAGAACGAAGAAGCAGGCATTAGTTGCTGATCGTTGAAAAATATATTTTATATATTATATAAATAAAAGTCGGCGAAGTAATGAATTGTCCTGCACAAAAATCAACAAAATATATTCTAGGGTCCTTAAGTATTTCTAAACGTCATGTCACTATCTCATTAACAGAATGGACATTTATGCAATTGCTTCAGATTATATATGTTATAAAATATTTGCCATTTGCGTAATTTCTTTCAATAAACAAATCAATGAAGATACAACCCGACATTTACCGACAAAATTTTAATAACAGCATAACAAAATACATTGACATTAACAAAAAATAAAAAATTAAACCGTCAAATTATATCTCCCTACAATAACAATAGTACATAATCAACCCTTACTTATGTTCCCAATATAATATATTTCTAGGAAACCTGAAGCAAATCACATCAATACACCAATGAACCGGACAATAATAATTAGCGAACTAACATACCTTTTACAAATCACAAAATCAATAACAACAACAATATTAGAACCCTAGACACACTTGTATTTTCCCTAACATCCGAGAAATTTCTCTCTTCCTAGAGATCCCGAGAGAGCATCCTGCGAATGCGTAACTATCGATTGGGATCCGGTGGTGCGTCTGCGCGCCACGCGCCTCTCACCCCCATCGATCTGGAGCATAGTATATATATATATATATATACATAGTTATAACCCTTGGACAAACAAGTGCCATACGTAATCCTTGGAGAGGGCGAGTTATTATAGAAAGAAAAAAGGATAATACATAAATGAAGTGCGACGCACGCCCAATGACACGTGCCCGAAAGTGTCAGGATGTAACCCCATATATAAATTCATATATAGGTACATAGTTTGTTTAACTGTTTCATTTGAGGGAAATTAGTCGGAAGGATACTTATTACTCCTACAGGAGGAGTAGTGACACAAATTCGATTATAATACGAAATGAATTGTCGTTTATAATGTAAAATGAAATGGACCATGTTATTTGGAATATGTAATTATTGTATCCATGCCTGGGGGATTTGTTGCTTATTGAAGGCCTCATCCATTTTTATCGTTATGTTATTTTTATTAGCAGTTTATTCTAGTAGAGAGGCGGATATTTGGTTGTTTTACTGAAGGACGAGTGTAGTATAAGTGGAGCCACATGAGTCTTAGAGTGAATTTTTTGAAACACCTACCTGCTTTGGAAGTTCAATTTTTGAGGAAGATAGAGCTGTTCTTAGTACCTATTTCAAATCAATAATATAATACATATAATGAATTCTATGAATTAGTTGTTTTTATTTTAAATTATTGATTGACGCTTGAGATTACCAGAGTCACAGTCACTTATAGAGTGGTGGAGGATGACAAGTTACAATTAAATAGACATACAATCTACTGTTATAATAATCGTATTGAATATTGTTGAGCGTGCGTAAAGTCATTCACTTTCCACATGAGTGCGGCGGATACTGAGCACATTTGAAACTTCAACATTCAAATTAGAGGAAGCATTTTATTTTCGAAAATCTAAAATCTGAAATGGCAGAATTAAAGATGAGACCATATGCGGAAACGTTTAAATTGGATATTTTTTTAATAGATTTACGCTTGTCGAGTTACAGCAGTGGTGAAGACATATGTGTATTTCCTCCGCGATGTCTTGAGATCTATGAGAATGTTTATGGGTAATACGATAAGTATTATCTTCTTTAGTATTAGTGAATGTTCAAGGATTTTCATGACTAATGTTGCACTCAAAAGTATGAAATAAATAATTTTTACCAAAAATTGAATCGACTTTACTAGTTGGTGCACTGAAAAATCCAAATTAATATTAATTCTATTGATGCTGGTACTTTTGAAGTTGGTGCCAAAAGTCTTCTATCTAAATACAATTGCACAACTTCAAAAGTACCTCCATAATTAATATTATTTTGTATTTTTCAGGTTATCAAGTAATAAAGATGGTTTGGTAAAAAATATATATACTAGGCAAATTAAGGAGGATTTCCCATTATAAGACTTAATATTAATTATTATTTTTTTATATTAATGCATAAATAATAAAAATGTGAAGAGTCAAAATTATTTTTTAAATTTTAGATAAATATATAATTTTCATTTCTAATTAATACAATCCTTGCTATTAAATAGCAAAATGTCGTGCCATAAAACGCTTTATTTTTTTCAAAATTTTTATGGTCTCAGAGTTTGCTTATTTACTTTATACGATCCTGAAGAGGCAGTCTATTCTGTAGTTTCGAAGACAATAGTTGGTTACAGACGAACATGCAGTACGTAGACATACCAACATACATATAGATGGACAGTCAGATTGATAGGTGGATAGACAGACAGATAAATATACAGACAGATACTAATAAGAAATAAAAATGCAATGGATGAGAACTATCATTTCACGAAGTTTTTTGCACTCAACACCTTGAAATTCTCTCATATGTTTTCCATGAAATACTCGGTTTTTTATAGCTCATTCTATAACAAAGATTCTCCCTTTAAATATAGCGGTGATAGATCATAAATAGCACATCTATGTAACGGGCTATTCTTATAATATATACTTATAATATACTTATAATTTGCCATTAATTGCTCTATAAATAAAGATTCAATTTTGCATAAACGAGAGAGAGTAGGAGCAAAGTCTATCTTAGACTTTGGTAGGAGTAACGAAGTTGTTATCTATAAAATATAGTGAGGGAGTGAAAATCATTGAGTTCGCAAAGTAATTCTTTCGAAATTCCGATATTCCGTATTCACAATTAAAACTTCAACTTAAACTTAAAAGATTAATTTAATGCTTCTACAGAGAAACAAAGGACGGATGACTAGACATATTCTTTGTTATGTTTTTTATTCATGTCCTATACATAAGTATAAAATGTTTACACACGTCGTCCTGATCCAACATCAAAGTGTCTTTATACCTATACACGGTGTTTTATCGAAGCGTCTGTGGGGCTTTACGCAGATACGGTTAATGCTATCTAAAAAATCCTTAAAGTACCCTACCTGATTTTAAAAGGTCTATAACAAGAAAATATGTTCGTGTGTACGGGGTGTGTCCAAATAGTCGCAATCCAGAACAACTTTGTTTTTTCTTAAGGAACATGTACAATTTATATTTTTTATCAGATAGTACATAAAAAGATAATATTATGTTCGTTGTGTGAATTTATGCCTATTTCCATCAGTTGTCGAGTTATTAATTTTTTCGAAAAAATTTGACAGTTAACTACCCTTTCATTTAGGTTATACCCCTTTCAAAAAATAAATATGTAATAGTAATGCTAATAAACATCAATAAGTCAATTTTTTCAAATGGGATTGTATGTTTTTTACTACGCCAATGGAAAGACCGTTAAATTTCACATAGGAATGACGAAAAAAATTACAGCGTTACAATAAAATTAATAAATATTAAAGATTTGTTTAATTTTAATCTAAAAGTCATTATCGGGTTTGCCGTGGAATGTCAGTTTAAGTAAAATTTTTGTCTGTCGAATTATTAGCTGTCTTATCATCATATTCAAATGTAAGTGCTGGTAAAATATGAAGTTGTTGAAATTTTTTCTGACTAAAAACGAATTTCAGTGCTGAAGGACTCAGCACTTCAGCACTGAAATTCGTTATTAATCAGAGAAAATTTTTGACAACTTAATATTTTACTAGCACTTACATTTGAATATGATGTATACATGAAAATATTTTCTTGTTATAGACCTTTTGAAATCAGATACGGTTACTTAAAGTATTTTTTAGATAACTTTAACCGTATCGGCGTAAAGCTCCGCAGACGCTTCGGTGAAACACCCTGTATATAATATTCACTTGTATAAGTATTTTTTACAATAAATTGGACCGACTTTATTAGTGGGTGCACTGAAAAATACAAAATAATATTAATTCTATTGGTACTGGTAATTTTGAAGTTGTGCAACTGTAGTTAAATAGGAGACTCTTGGCACCAACACACAAGTAGCAGCACCAATAGAATTAATATTATTTTTACTTTCCTACGCTACTATAGTAACTGTATAAGGAAACTATTGTAATCGTGTGAAATTTTGGGTATCGAGATTTTTACAAATGTTGACGTTTCAGAGTTTTCTAAGTCTAATAAACATATTTTCAGCCGCCTGTCTGTCTGTTCGCCTATCTGTCTGTCTGTGACAGCATTATCTAGGGAACGGATCGGTGTATTTTGTTGCTTTCTTTTTTATTTTGTTTGGTACCAATACCACTCGCCGGTGGCACTGAATGAGAATCCTGTATACACTGGGTGCTCAGCAATAGCTAAAAACGTGATTTGCTCAAGACTGTAGCGCTAAAACGGCTCTAAGGATCATCTCTGAGAAAAAGCACAAAAAATGTTATTGTTGAATAAAATTTTGCATTTTACACATGTTTCTTCAGATTCTGGCTAAACGGTTCATCTTGCGAAAAAATGTTACATGACCATTGTTGTTTGTCTTGACATGCTGAAAAAAATGAGTGGAATTTGCCTGCGAGCGGTAGGAAAGTCGTGTGAGTGGACACACCAGATTTTTGATTTATCAGTGCAACAACTAACAAAGCCGGTCCATTTTTTTGTAAGAAATATTTATTTCAATCTTTTGAGTGTAACAATATTATCGGAAATCGTCGAACGTTCAGTTACACCAAAAAAAAACCATGTATATTCTTTGCTTGTACTTGTTACGAGTATTATTTGGAGATCTCAAAACATCGCGGCGGAAATACTTATTTATGTGCACATATTTCAGGCTTAACCACAGCTTTTACTCGAAAACCATTAAGTCTATGGAAAAAACTGTAAATGGTGTTGAAAATAATCTGATCTTTAATTTGGCATTCTCACATTTTCAATTTTCGAAAGAAATTGCCCCTTCCACAAAGTGAAAATACACATATTTCAAATTTTAATTTTGCTGAAACTTGAAAACCGTAGCTCTTTTGAAAAAATGTTCAATTTAAATGCTTCCGGATATTGTCTGATCTTTAATTCTCTCGGATTTTCGAGAAAAATTGCAGATTTCGGATTTGAGTTTCATGAATATGGGATTATTTCTCAAGTCTCCTCTTTCAAATGAATCAAAATTTATCAAAATCGGAGTAATTATGCATAGATAGGTAGATGGATCCGCGACTGTGGTTGACTGGTAAGCAGGCAACTCCTTTTTTGATATCTTTGATACGTATGGAGCGAGACTTTGTGCCCCGGATATAAGTAATAAGAGATATAAGATAAACTTTTGTTGTACGTTATATTTTCAAAGAAAAAAATGGCCAAGTGAGAGTCAGATTCACACACGATGGGAATTTTTAGTTTGAATGTACATAGATGTTGTCCACTGTCCAAAGCCCTGAAGTCAATGGGAAGGTCTTCAAGGAAAATGCCCCATTTCCTAGAATTTCCGCAAATAAAAAAGATCTCCTACTCAACATACTGAAGTATAGTTGTGATACACGAGGTCTCAAAAGAGCGGTCGGTTTTCGATTAATAATTTTAGGTCTAGGCCCCAAGGACTATTATACAGATTTGTACAATGTTAACAATGTTAATCGTTTTGACCTATTACTTCTCCTATTGAACCTACGTTCACGGAATGATCACGATATTATATTATTAGGTGTGTATTTCCCCTATGTGGAGGGGGCAATTTTTTGCGAAAATTGAAAATATGAGACTGTCAAATTAAAGAAGAGATTATATGTAGGAACATTTACATTGGACATTTTGCAAAAAGCTACGGTTTCCGAGATAAAGCAGTGGTTAAGTTTGAAATATGTGTATTTCCGCCCGAAGCAAATAATATAAAAGGGTAATAGGATAACTACTATCTTCTTTGGTATTAGTGAGAGTTCAACGATTTTCTTAACTAATGTTACACTTAAAAGTGTGAAATAAATATTTTTTCTCAAAAACTTGACCAATTTTATTAGTTGGTGCACTGAAAAATACAAAATAATATTAATTATATTGCAGCTGGTACTTTTGAAGTTGGTGCAAAAAGTCTTCTATCTAACTACAATTATTGCACAATTTCAAAACTACTAACACCAATAGAATTAAAAATATTTTAATACATATAATAGACCGATTGCATTAAGCGAAAATTGTTCTCCGCATGCGCTGCGGGAAGTTTACAACGGTCACTTTTATTTAAAATGTTAGTATTTTGAACAGAATATACTATGCCTGTGCCCAAATATTTCCATGATAATGGTTGTCTGTGACCGTTTCCATCAATTTGTTTATGTTCTATAATATCTATGCGCTTTTGCCTGAGAAAACTTCTTCTACACAAAGTTGAATATTGGTATTCTATAGCCAATGGGTCGCGCATGCGGAGAATTGAAATCATTAATGCAATTGGTCTATTGAATGCATTAAAGCTATTTAGTTTCAATTCGTATGCGGTTGCATGACTTATATAGTATTGATATATTTTAATGAACTGATGTTGAGATATTATATAAAATGGCACCTTTTGCGTGTTTATAATTAATGTAGAAATAATTTTATGGAAAATATGTAGATATAAGCAGATGTCTAATATGTAACTAAGGGCAACAGAGAAGCTAAAATTGAGGTTGCATGAGTTTTAATAGTTGACAGTTTGTTTAGAAAGAAGCTTATTGCAACTGAGGAGATTTTCTAGTGACAAGTCAATGGACTAACTTGTGACAGATAAAATCAAAAGAAAATACAACTTATCGTTTTGTTGATGATTTTGAAAGATCATTTTTTTGCGCAATGAGTATTGTGACACCCAATAACTTCCCACCTCGAAATGTGATCATTAAAAACAAATCACTGAAATACCTGCAAAATAATACCGAGGAGGGCAACTTCTTAACCAAAATTTGCTTCGCCTCTTTCAATCCCTTGCCCCCCAGCAGCTACCTACTATCTTTAAAATCATAAACGGTAAAGGTATCGAATAATAAATACTCTTTAAAAGGTTCATTTGATTATTTCCTTTTGGTGTTTGATTCTTTTATCGGGCAATCCGTTTTTGAAAATAAAAAATGAAAAACCGTTTTTCCAAGACAGTTTTTTGAAGTTCCAAATTCGTAATGGGTGCATACGGCTGATAAAAAATTATCATCGGCGCAAGATCGCTATTTAGACCTGGGTCGATTATTTTTGAAACCAAAAAAAATTACAGTAGAATGAAACCCATAAGAAAATGAGGGGAATATGATAAAAATGAAAAGGAAAAATAAATTACGGTCGATCCGAGTTCGGGAAGTGGGAGGGGGTGAGTTTTTAAGGGTAAAAAATGGTTTATCTCGATTTCTGGCAAAACTACATGTCCTATGGAAAAAAGTTGAATGACAAAGTTGTAGGTAATGAAAAAATCTATATTTTGTGATCAATTTTTTTCCACATAACCTCAAAATTTAGGTTAAAAATTCAAATAACCATGTTTTTGGTTTTTTATTTTTATCTTAAAAAAATGTTCTACGAAAACTTACCTTATTATGTCCCAAATACACTGTAATTTATTTGATTTAAAATATTTATTTTTTCGCCTTATTTTAACTTATATATAATATAATAATATCAAAAAGCACCCTAATTTTCAATCGAAAATTCTCGCGTCAAAGTATCAGCTTTTTCCAAAAAGCCGGGGGGCTTTTTGTTCGTTGAAATCTTTACTTTCTGATGGTGTAAAAAATATACATTACTATAGTAAATGTTCTCAGAAAATGCAAAAAATTGAAAAAAAAAAACTCAAATTCGAACTTTTTCTATCACTATGTACAATTTCATGAAAAAATGTGATTGCTGCAATTTTTTTTAGTTAGAAAGTTTATTTATCAAATTCGAATTACATTCATGTCATAGAAAATCTCATAAAATTTGTCTCTTTGAAGGCATTTCTTCATCGTTAGATTCAGCTAACCTTTCCAACTCTAGTTGATGGCCGAAATCTTCAAGACCATCATCTTCATCTCCAATGTTATTTCCAGTCTGCATTGGTTCTTCATCTACAATTTCATCGGAATCATTTACTTCCTCGTAGATTTTTTCTTCCATATTGGAGAAATTTTCAGAACTATGACAATAAGTGCATAAATTTGTGCATTTTAAACCATGTTTTCGGCAACCACATTTTAAACTGTTAGGTACATCCAGTTTCACAGCTGCAGCAAATAGTTTTGAGCAGTACTTCCCGAATTAAATCCTTTTCTGTAAATTTGGGCATAATGCCACGTTGATTTTGCTTCCAGCCCCAATCTGTTGCTGTCAATTCGTTACCCAACCAGGTTTGAAGCTGATAATATGCTAACAATGTTCTGCTGCTCCTTCTGTGGGTGGGAGGTTTGCCAAAATGAAGGATGATTTAATTTTTGCCAATTGATATTTTTGAAACCTTAATTGATTCAGTGTTATTTTTTCTTGTTTACATTTATAAATAGATTTGATTAACTGTAACCATTTTTTTTATATTTTCTTTACTTGCATCTTTCTTATAAAAACATCGGCCAAATTTGACAAATTCTTCGGGTCTAATAATGAATTAACGACACTTTTCTTTCCTTTTCCGGCAAATCCAGATGTTGTATCGCAACCAGAAAAACAATGCAAAAATGCAACATTTTTTTTTGAAGGATTCATTTTTGAAACAATTAGACGTGAAAAAAAATAGATCCTTTACATTTCCAGAGACTGATTTGAGAAAATAAATGTCATGATTATTTGAATTTAATTGATTTAAAAGGACCAAAAGATCAATATCTTGACCCATAACTATGACAGTTTTATTAGTATCTCTGGCAACTTCTAGGCCCAGACCCTCCTAGATCCGTCCCCACTTCTCTATGAAATACCTTACAATGGTATATAGGTATATAAATTATCTTAAAACAGCAATAAATAGGCATCTACAAATATTATTTAAAGAAGATTCTGCAACTTTTTCAAAATATTGTAGATGTCTTATTAAATATTAACTTTATTAACTTATTTGTTTGTTAATTATAGTAGCATATTTCAATTTTCAATTTTTTTGTTTATCAATGTAACATGAATCTTACGTTTTTTGAGTAATTTAAGTGTAAAATTTAATAAATTGCTCAAAATTGTACATAATGATTAATTTTTTATCGAATTTGAGTTTTTTTTCTTTTCTTTTGCATTTTCTGAGACCATTTACTATAGTAATGTATATTTTTTTTGTACACCATCAGAAAGTAGAGATTTCAGCGAACAAAAAGCCCCCCGACTTTTTGGAAAAAGCTGATATTTTGACGCTAGAATTTTCGATTGGAAATAAGGGTGCTTTTTGATAATAATTTAAAATAAGGCGAAAAAATAAATATTTTAAATCAAATAAATTACAGTATATTTGGGACATATTAAGGTAAGTTTTCACCAAATTTCGTAGAAAAAATAATTTTTTTGAGAAAGCTAAAAATAAGAAAACAAAAACTTGGTTATTTGAATTTTTCACCTAAATTTTGAGGTTATGTGAACAAATTGTGATTACAAAAGTTGTAGATCTTTTTATTACCTACAACTTTGTCATTCAACTTTTTTCCATAGGACTTGTAGTTTTGCCGAAAATCGAGATAAACCATTTTTTACCCTTAAAAACTCACCCCCTCCCACTTCCCGAACTCGGATCGACCGTAATTTATTTTTCCTTTGATTTTTATCATATTCCCCTCCTTTTTTAATGGGTTTCATCCTACTGTATTTTTTTTTCATTTCTTACCATTTTTGAAGGCTTCGACCCTGGTCTAATTGTCGAAACTAAAAAAAAACAATTTCAGACACAACTATGGCACGCCTTTTTTCTTTTTAAATGCAAGGATTCCATTAAGTAGAAATAGCAATAAATAAATAATAAATATTTTTTTTAAAATTCAAAAAAGAAATAACTCTGCACATTCTTATTCTGCGTTAATATAATAAAAATATTTATTATTTTGTTTTAGCATAAAATGTATTCCGAGTCTATAGGATCAAATGGGAAAAACGTCGAATTATTATTGTAACGAACTTGGCTTCGGTGATCGGTGCCATAATGGTGGGCGTGTGCGATTCGTCGGAAGGCGGAGCACCTTAGCGAGTGCGGACGTTGGTGGGACCCGGGTGGTGTGTTGCATACCGCTATTGGTATTGGTCAGCCATGCATGCCTGGGTCAAGACATATTCCCGAAGCTTCTAGTAACTTCGCGCAAGTTCGGGAGAGCTCGCTTGGCATCGGAAGATGGGTGTAGAAAATACGAGAGCCAATCTGCTTGCCTATATATTGGAGAGTGCTGCGGAGTCAGTGAGTCAGTCAGGGGCAATCGCCCGGTGCAGACTAGTAAGTCTGGAGCAATGAATATAAATTGTAAATCGTTGAATATAAATTTTACATAGTTGTAAATAGTGCAGTGTAAATATAAATAGTGTTAAGTTAGATAAACAGTGAATATAAATTGTATATAGGTAGTTACGGATATTTAGTCTGTGATATAAATACTATGAGTGTAGAAATAAATAAACTGTTGTAAATAAATAAATCCTAGTCACTTTTATATGCCCGTTACATTATTATTACATATACGCAACATTATCATTTTCTTTATAATTACGGTATGGTTTCTTGATATTTTTATATCATGACAAAATAATAAATCAATTGATTAATATTTCGATAATATAATATTCTACGATTGCTGCAATGGAATAAAAATTATTTGTTATTGAAACTGCCCAATTAATTTCAAGCCTGTTTAACATTTAAAAAATTGTATGTATCTATTATTATGGTTGCTATATTCATATTACACATTATTGAATATTCTATCAAATCGTTGAGTTGCAATTGTAACATGTTGTGAATTGAAATACAGAATTTAATTATTATTGTCTCATAGAGTAATTTCAAATGAGAGTATTTGTTATACTTTCGTACTTGAAATAATGTATTATCTTAATTGTGTAAATAATTTTATTTCATTAACTCTTTTTAAGTAGATACATAATATTAATATCTTAATTTTTCTCTTCTAATTTAAATTTTCTGTACAATTTTTGTTCTCAAATTCAAATTATGACCGGATGATTCAATAAAGATGACGAGGTACTGTGTCTCAAGAACTAATAGTCGTTGAAGTTTGGGAAAAAATCCTTTAGAGGAAATCGACCAAGGAAAATTTCTGGAAACATTTTTTAAATTTATACGTCCACCGCTAGGGGGCGTAATAGCTTCGATCGTATAAAAATTGGGGTTTCTCCCATATAAGTTTAGAAATTAATATTCTCACGTTAATGTCAACATAATGGTCCATCTTTTTGATATATGATTTTTTATTGTAGGACGTAAAATAAAGGCGGCAGAGAATGCTAAACTTATTGTACTATAAGTGTCTATAACGCAAGTTTGACTTAACGGAATTTTGTAAACAAGGTCTGGTTCAAGAAAGGAAGGTTCGGTGAATAAAATATAGAACCATCTATGACAATCTGCTTCTTGCCGCCCTCGCTGGGGAAATTTGCAACAGAATATGTCCAAACAGCATGACCATATCTTCATTCGTTTAAAAATTATGGCTTAAAGAATATTTTATTTAGGTAAGTTTCGTTAAAGCATGCCATGGACAAATGAGAAAAAAAGTTTAAAACTTCGTTGGCATTTTAATTTAATCACAAAAATAATGATATAACATAACAAACAAGACAACAACAATTTTAACAAATTTACATTATTGAACAAACTTTGCTATTTAAAAAGTTTAACGTTTTAAATATTCAAAATGTCCACCGTTATTTGCCACGCATGAATTAGGTATTTTATTTGTGTATAATACCCTCACTTCAATTTCGGCAGCGGAAATGTTTCTAATGGTTCTCAAATTCAACGTTTCATATCATCAGCTGTTGTTGGACGGTCTTTGTAAACCTACCCCATAAATAAAAATCCAGGACCGTAAGGTCGGGAGACATCACCCGCCAAGGAAAAATGGTTTTCCTACCTATCCATTTATCCCAGTGCTGCCTATTTTTTTTTTAATTTCAAGCATAATGGTCTGGGCATCCATCCTGTTGGAACCACATGTTCCTTCTTTTTCCCAAAGGTATATCTTCTAACAGTATGTGTAACTCGTTTTCCAAAAATTGTAGATAAGTTACGCCATTTAGAGGCTGATCAAAAAAATATGGCCCAATAATTCTTCCACCCAAAATCACGCTCCACACATTTACGCTCCATCGATTTTGAAATTAAACTTCCCTTAACCAGTGAGGATTTGTTTCTGACCAATAGTGCATGTTATGAGTATTAACTTTTCCTGAGCTGGAAAAGTGGCCTCGTCGATCCATAATATTTGAAATCGACTGGTATTAATTCCTGATGTAAATTTACATGGTACGGATGTAATTTAGTCTTTTAAACGTTGAATTGAGGAATATGTCAATCCAAGATCTCTTAACAAATATCTAATGCTTAAATGAGAGTCGGCATTAATATAAGCTAAGTCATTTTTTTTATTTATATCTAATGTGATAACTTCGTTTCTTGCTCTCCGTACTCTATTTGGGGCTGCGACTGGCTGGACATGTCCGGTCACCTTCAATCGTTTAGCTAATCTTTTGAAAACATTTCTTGAATGATGACGTCATTCAGAATATCTAAATGCGTATTCTCTTTTGGTATTATCGGCATTTTGCAAACATTCCTCGATCGTATAGGTACGTATTTTTTTAAATTTTAATTAGGCATTCTACAAATTTCAATCTCAAAGAATAAACTATCGATTTGTGTAAAATCGCCGTTTTCATAAAAACTGTCTACCAAATCTTTTCACGACCTTCCAAAGAACTGGATATTTTGAATTTTAATACTTTCTCACAGGCGACACAGACGAGCTTTTGATATTTGGCTGAATTGTAAATAGGTAATTTTGGAAATAAAAACGAGATATCAAATCCCATTTTGGAAAAAAGGCTATTATTATTGTCGTGATTGAAATGGAAACGAACATTAGTGTGGCTTAGTTGGTGAGTTGTAGGTCTAGTGAATAAAAAATATTCTTTAAGCCATAACTTTTAATAGAATAAAGATATGGTCATGCCGTTTGGATATATTGTGTTGCAAATTTGATCTGCTTCCCGAATCTAATAAAATATTCATAAGGTTCCATTTGTTATTTCGGAGCAACCTTACGGTCCTGGATTTTTATTTATGGGGTAGGTTTATAAAGACCGTCCAACAACAGCTGATGATATGAAAGGTAGAAATCCACAACTGAAAGACTTAGGTAATTTATGCGTGGCCAATAATGGTGGACATTTTGAATATTTAAAACATAAAACTTTTTAAATAACAAAGTTTTTTTAATAATGTTAATTTGTTAAAATTGTTGTTGTCTTCTATGTTATGTTATATCATAATTTTTTTGATCAAATTATTGAAATGAGAACGAAGTTTTAAACTGTCTTTTCGTTTGTCCATGGCATGCTTGACTACAAAACTTGAATAAAATATTCTTTAAGCCATAACTTTTAAACGAATGAAGATATAGTCATGCTGTTTGGACAGATTATGTTGCAATTTTGATCTACTTTCCGAATACAATAAAATATTCATCCATTTGGGATTTCGGAGCAAAATTATAAAAAACGGTAAACTTTATAAAACCCGCCCCCTAGCGAGGGCGACAAGAAACAGAATGGCATGGATGGTTTCAAATTATATTCCCCAGACCTTCCTTTCTTGAAACAGACCTTGTTAACAAAATTCCGGTCAAACTTAAGTTACAGACACTTAGAGTCCAAAAAGTTTAGCATCCCCTCCCGCCTTTATTTTACGTCCTACCTTAGAGCATGGAACTACCAAGAAGACATCGCAATCGGAGAGCAAGTGAAGTTGTTTCCAAGAGCCTTGCATTTCACCATTGTGTGAAGATAAAAAAATCGTCGTTTTCATTAAAACATAGCACAAAAAATGAAAATCAAAATAAGCTGTAAACACGAAACTAAGGGCGGCCGACGAAAAATTGGCTTCACATTCGTTTCACGGCGGCTATACAGAGCAGCATCTCCTGTCATGTATAGTGCGTGACAGGAAAGAAGGTGGGGTATTTAAATCCCGTTCACTATTACAATTACGGACACGCCCATCTCGGTCAACTCTCTACTCCATACGACTTTTCCCTACTCTAAGTGTCCTACAATAAAAATCATATATCAAAAAGATGGACCGTTATGTTGACATTAACGTGAAAATATTCATTATTAAACTTAAACAGGAATTTTTTTGAAAAAATTGCATTTTCTATACGATCGAAGCTATTGCGCCCCCTAGCCGTGGACGTATGAATTTAAAAATATTTCCAGCAATTTTCCTTGGTCAATTTCCTCTGAAGGATTTTTTCCCCAAACTTCTACGACGATTAGTTCCTGACATACAGTACCTCGTCATCCTTACTGAATCACCCGGTACATAATATTAATTCTTAAATTCTAATTCGAACCTATTCATTCTTGAATTCAAATTATGTATATAATATTAATGCCAGAATTTTTAGTTTTGAATTAAAATTATCGACATAAGGTAAATGTACTAGTAATTGACCAGTTAAGAGAAACTTTAACTTTGATTCGCGAGGAATTAAACTCCATTAAAATTAGAGAAACTACAGAGGTCTCTCGAGATTTGTGATTTCTTACCTGTTATATTGTTTTGTTGAATTATCTTTATAGGTAAAAAAGTATACAAAAAGGATTTTTTAGAAAATTGTGCTATGTCCCAGTGTTTGATCACTTGGAAAATGCATTGTACCCAATGACCTATTAACAGAGATAGACGGAACTGTAAACAATATATTGTGTTGACATCATCCTTTGTTCGGCCAAGCCTCATCGCATATCAGCTTTCCCCCCATTATTTAAATACTTGGGGTTTTGGTTGTTTTTGAATATTCTATTATATTCTTTGGTTTCAAAACTTGAAAAAATGAGTAGGGGTTGCAAACTGTGCAATAAAATAGAATCCACGAACCCAGAAGTAACATTTCATCGGTAAGTAGCCCGTATAAATTTGGTAACTTTATATTTGAATTTTGAAAGAAAATTATTGACATATAAACGTCGGTCATGGGCGTAGTACAGAAATTATTACCTAACCATTGTTATTTCATTGAAGAGATTTTTATATTGTTTGCGCTTTTCAAATCCTAGACTTTAAAAAAGAATTATACAAACCTATCTAATAATATTGCTGAAACATGCAACTTTCGGACATTGACTTTTTTCACCAAGCTCCAGATTTATTTTGTGGTATTAATTATTTCGACGTATACCTAGTATAGTATAAACGAACGAGACGCCACTGGTGTCATATTTTCTATGCGAAGAAAACGAGTGCAGTGAGGCGGGGTTTAGTTAAAACTGTTGTATCCCCCTTCTGACCGCTTCCACAGCTCACCCCCCCTGCCCCAGAAAGATGTTGTCAACAAACAAAACGTATTTTATCAATGATGTGTTCCGTCTATCTCTGTTAATAGGTCATTGATTGTACCAGTTATTGACTCACTTTTGAACTAGTTATTGACCAAGTACAAAATGAAGTGTTAAATCTTTCAAGTAGGTAATCAGGTAATACTTTATTTAGTAAAAAAGTAAAAAATGGCGCTTAGATAAAATTCTTAAAAACAATTAACTCAAACATATTTAAGCACTTTTGGCTTAATATTTGCACATTTTTGATGTTGCCACGTATTGCATTTGGAACACTTTATCATATCTAATTGTTCGTCTTGCTCACACAACTGCTTCGGCTTTCTTTATCTTCTCATCTTTTTTTGTTTTATGATAAGAAAACCACTTCTCTGAAGTAGCCACAGACGGAATTTTCTCTCGAAATCTCTTTGGAGTTGTTTTAGGGGAAATATCAGGCCAAAAAAGAGTTGGTTTGAATGGACTCGGCAGAAAGCATTTTATGGCTAGTGTTGGGCTGGACATTTCCTTTGTTGCTGTTTCTAGCAAACGAGAATGTGTTATCAGCTTTAACGTGAAATTAATGTTCTGTTGTTGATGAGTCTGCTGTGGCTGCTACCAAATCAATTGCCTCTGATTTTGTTGAAGGATAAAATGACTGAAATGCATGGGCTGATTACATATCAGTCAGTTGCTAGTCTGGCTCAGTCAGTGTTACGTTACTGTCAATATCTGGAAATACGTCTTCAAAGTTAAGTTGCCGCTTGGCATAAAGACCACCATTTCGTATTTTAAACAAATCACTATCCTCAAATTCAAAAATCATAGTGGGTTCTGCATTTGTATTATTTTCTCTCTCTCTGTTGCTTCTTTAACACTCGATGTTTCTTCTTTTATCACTTCGGTAGTCGCCGTTCCTTTCTCCATTTCCGCGTCGCTCACTGGAAACTCACCACTTTTAATTTTTAATGTTCTCCAAAGATAAAACAAGTTCTCATCAACAATACTCCCCTCCCAATATTCTGTTGAAAAAACAACTCGAACTTTTCCAGTGTAAATTGTTTTTCCAAAAAACGAACGTGACGTCTGACTTCTATAAGCAATCATGCCTTTCTAAAACATCATCTGGATCCTTGTTACATCGTAATGTTTTGCTGAAGTCTACATTGTTAGGATTCCAGGAGTGTAAACCATTTACGAAATCCATTTGCCAACATATTTGGTATGATGGCTAGTGAGGCAGTGTTCTAGACTTACGCCAATCATGGAATGCTTTTTTCCAGTTAGGTTACGTCTAATGGCTGTAATAGATGTGTTGCGTTAAGAATGGGTGGCGGTCCCATTTCTCTGGAAGTTGGTGTTTTTCCAGAATGTTTATACAGTAAAGTTGTTTTAGGAACACAGACGGACATTTCTCCCGCAACAGCTTTGAGGGCATTCTTCATGATTTCCTCTGTATAAGCAATTTCTGAGCCATTTTGAAAACTGCTTGCAAAAAGGAAATAATTACTTGTGTTGCCTTAATTAACCCCTGTACCAACTGTTGACCTAGATATGACCTAGTAACTGACCATACTATGTAGCCGCTTGTCGCATGTATTTTGTAAATAAAAACCTTGGTCAATTACTGGTACTGACATCTGATATTATGAACAGCTGCAAATGCAACTTTCGCTCTTAGGATATGCCAAACACTATGCGATATAATTCGATTTTAAGTTTAGTATTACATGTGCCAGTAACCAGCTGGGTCAATCAGTGGAAACTGTCAGAAATAAAGTTATACCAGTAATTGAACAACATAATTTTTTTAGGAATAAAGATATTTTAACTGAAAATTCAGAATGTTAACTAAGTTGTTGTTTTTATAAAATTCAGAATCAAGTTTAATTTTATTATTCCCGGGTTTTTGTGATGTGAGGGGAAAAGTTTTTCTTCTCCACGTGAGTAACCATTTTGTAGTTATTACCTGTAATTTATTCATTCCAGTAATTTTATTATAGAACCAAATGATTGATAATGGGTCTTTAAAGGCCTGAAACATGTCTCACACCCCCCTTTATATGATTTAAATAAATAAAATTGTGGAGACGACTAGAGTTTTACTTCTACTTCAACATCACTCCACTTAGAGAAATGGACTTTTTGCTACAATTCCGCTTTTTGATAAACTTTATGATATTATTAGCGTAGTACATTAATATCACGTACCTGTACATTAGGAGAAATTAAACAAGCACAAGAAAGTCACCACTTTCCTTAGCATCCAGGGAACCACAACGTGTGCACGGTTTCAAGACTGTCGTACCGTTGATCACTAAGAAAAAACTAATCACCGCCACCTTTGAGGAGGAAAATGCGGGAAAATGCGTCGGAGACCTACTAGTTCTACTCATAATAGTTAGATATCTATCTATTAGCTACAGAATATATTCTTATTATTTGGAAATTACTTCAGAAATGATCAATTATTGGGGCACAGTCAATCACTAGTAGATCAACCACTGTGAGTGACATAACTGTGGTTTTAGACATCGGACAGCAAACAGATTTCTTATATGCACTCTCCAAACATTATGATCTAAAAATTTCATTCAAATCGATCGGGCCGAAAAAAAGTAGTTCGTGCACAAACATAATTTGGATTGTTTTATATATATATATATATATATATGCTTCCTTACTGGGATGTGGGGGTGTTAAAATTCTAATAAAAAAAAATCGTTTTTCATCATATCGTTGACATCACTCGAAATATTTTTATAAACGTTGGTACCATGTCTTTTGAGCATCAAAATGCATTTTCTCATAATTGAAGGGTACTTTAATTTGCACCAGTGGTACCCATCCGGGTTGCGGACTGAATATTTTTGAAGAAATAAGTGCGCCTCTGCTTTTGAATAAATAAAAATTATGCCTAATATCCTCATTTAATTTAGAGCGAATTCGATCCCTTGATCTTTCTTCTTACGACGCACCGTTTTGGCATAAAAAACTCTGTATGCCAGAAATAACCATCGATTCAAAAATAAAAAAAAATAGTCTTGATACTGTTCTGTGAAACGCTTTCTTAAAAAAACTGATAATGAACGATAATTATTCAAATATCGAATTAAGTGATATTCACGAGCAGCACGATGTATTTAAGATAAGGCGACATGATGTGGGACGACCAAGAAGAACACGTGCTCCAGCAGCAGAAATACGCATTTTAAATAATATTGGAAATAAACCGGGAAACAGTGTAAGGAAAGCCAATGTAAAAGAAAACATTCTGAAAAGTTCTGTCCATGAAGTCTTGTGTGAGCAGCAGCTTCATCCATATCATTATGAGAAGGATCAAGCGTTCAAGTACCAGCAGACTACGAAGGTCGAATATTCAAAATCTTTATATCATCGATGGAAACTTTTTATCTAAATTTTGTTTACGGATGAAGCTGGATTTGGTCATGAAGGTCCAATTAATGTACACAACTCCACTACTGGAATGCTGAGGACCCCCATGCAATAATCGAACGCGGATTTCAAGATAGATTTTCTTTGAACGTACAGGCAGGTATAGCAGGAGACCGGCTTTCTGGATATTTTTGAGATTTCTTCAGTCTTTTTTAAGAAAACTTAATTTATGCATAGAAATGGAAGGCCAATACTCTGAG
The DNA here is from genome assembly GCA_958507055.1 of Crioceris asparagi. NCBI lineage: Eukaryota > Metazoa > Arthropoda > Insecta > Coleoptera > Chrysomelidae > Crioceris > Crioceris asparagi. The sequence continues at coordinate 75,007,861 of OY293826.1, forward strand.
CAACTATTATAGCACATATTTTATTAATCATGCTTATTTAGTAGATACTATTTTTGATAACTTCATTTTTGCTTCATTTATTGTCTATCCCGCCCTAGATTTTAATATTTTGTATCGATGGTTATTTCGGGTATACAAATAATTTTTATTTTCTTACGCCAAAACCTTGCGTCGTAAGAAAAAAGGTCAAGGGATCGAATCTGCTCTAAATTAAATGGGAATGTTAAGCATAATTTTTATTTGTTCAAAAATAGTGGCGCACTATTCATTTCTTAAAAAAAATATTCAGTTCACACCCCGGCCGAACGCCACTGGTACAAATTAAAATACTCTTCAATCATAAGAAAATGCCTTTTGATGCTCAGAAGGCATGTGTTCATAAAAATATCTCGAATGATGTAAATACATCTTTTTCCTTGGAAATTTAGCACCCTATATCTAATTAAGAAGACTACCCCAGAATAAGATGCTGTAAGTTGTTAATGACTGGAAATTGGCAACGTATACCGTCCTCAGAAGATCGTCATCAACCAGTCTTTTCAAAACATTCAGTGTATAAATGACAGAGTTCAACATTTTACCCAGCTGGTCTGTGGACCAGCTGGAAATATCATGTGTGATTTTTCCATTTCAAGTTTCGGTAAACTGCAACGCCTAAGAAACACACCACCTCCTTGACGTTAACATCACCATCTTTGCTAGTGATACTGCGAGACTAGTCTTGGTTTTGCAAAATTGCATGACCAAGACCGAGACCAAGACCGTCTATGCATGGCCAAGACCCAAGACTAACCTGGTCTTGGTCTTGCTGCAAGACTTGCGAGACTTGCAAGACTCTCGCAACCAAACAACAAATTTTTAGGAAACATATTTTTTCTTGCTCAGTGAATAAATAAGAAACGCTAGTAAATAACCTAATTAATTTAATCTTTGAGCTCCTTTATTATCGATTATTATTTTACAGATTCTAAAAATATAGGATATAGGATTAAAATTTGTTGGGTGAAAAGGTAGTTCATTTTACCCTTCTAGGATTTCTTGATTTCAAAAAATTCAGTAATTTCAACCCTTCTAGGATTTCTCTTAACGAGCTGTTTTCAAAGAATCCTGACAGCTCGTAGCCAGGGCAAGGAAACTACACGGTTTTTTATTTTTTTTATTTTTCTATCACGCAGAATGTTTTAAGCAAACGTTACAAATCATCTATAAATCTGATATTTTTTTGATGAAATTTATTGAGTAGCCACTTTTTAAAATTTTAGATTGCCCTTATTTTGAAACTATTTTTCCATTAAGCTCATTAACTAACTTAACTAAGATATTCACACGACTGATTTTTTAAATAGATACCTACCTAATATTATAAATGCGGGTATTTTTTAATTTTCATTATTTTTTTGGAAAAAGCTTTATACAAAAGTTGAAGTTAGTTTTATAAACCAGAAATACTTTTAATTGCTTTAACTCAAGGGCCACTATGAGAATTTTTTTTATATTATATTCATGAAAATGGTACAAAAACATTGTAGAATGAGTTATGAAATAGAAGTTGATGCACAAACATAAAGCAGGGCCAGAGAAACCATTATATATGAAAATATGGCTAAAAAGTAGTAAAATGAATGCTCAGGTGCGACGGAAGATACCAAAAAAAGCACAAGAAGACTATGCCGCGCTAGTAAGATACGATTCTCATGTGTGAATGGTGAATAATAATTTATAAACTTTATTAATTAATTACGCATCTCCGTTGCTCTAACTTAATTCTAACCATCTAGTTTTATTATCAGTACTTATTCTAGAATGGTTTGGTACCATTAGAATACCAGCCGTGTTTGTTCTGGACAATGAATTTTTTATACTGTCGATATTTATCCATTTCGAATGATAATTATAATTATAGGCAATCTTATGAGATTGTCAATTACATAATTCCGATCCATATTGCAGGGCTCTTCAGTATTTGAGTATTTTTGCAAGAGTCTTGCAAGTCTTGTAGCAAGACCAAGACCAATACCAAGACCGTATAAGCAAGACCAAGACTAAGGATTTGATGCAAGACCAATACCAATACCAGGGGCGCAAGACCAAGACCATATCGGTCTTGGTCTTGGTCTTACTTTGTGCATCACTAATCTTTGCATCTCAGAGTGTTAGGAAAAATATGTGTAGATCGATCCGTACTAAAGTAGGTGCAAACAGTCTTCTACATATTCAAGATTAGCTTGTTTTCTCCACAGCAGCTGCATAACTCCTTTAGCACTGAGCTGAATAAATCAAGCATAAATCAACGAAATTTACGAGGTTAGGTAGTGCTAGCCCTAGGTCTAACGACCTAGGCCTAGCACTATATTAACATATACACTAGAAAAATTAGAGGTCCCAGTATGCTGCCTTGTGGGATGCCCATGCTTACATCAATGTCTTCTGAGGTATAATTCTCACTATTTCTAGATATGACCACTCTGTGTCTTCTGTTTTGCAAATAACTTCTCATTAGGTTAAGTTGTTCATCCCTAATACCAGACCTCTTAAGCTTGTCCAAAAGCAGCTTATGGTCAACGTAATCAAAGGCTTTAGAGAGATCAAGAAACAACCCCAAGGCCACATCTTCCCCTCTAAGGCCTCTAGAATAGCCAATTTTAGCTCATAAATGTCAGTTTCTGCATTTTTATTTCTCATATAGCTATGTTGGCATTTTGAAATGATATTGAATTTCTAGAAGAATTTTATTAATCGCGTTGCTATAACCTGTTCAATGATCTTTGAAAATCAACTAAGCAGGCTTATGGGTCTATAATTCCCAAATTCCTCTTCCTTTCCTTTCTTGAATATAGGCCTCACAATAGCTACGTTCAGAGTATCTGGAAAAAATCTTTCTTTTAGAATACAATTCATGATATGAGTTTATGGAGATACTGATAGATGCAAGTTTTCAACAAGCTGATTGGAATCTCATCATAACCACATGCATTAGTTTTCTTCAATTTCTTTAAAGCTGCCTCAGTAATGTCAAAGACAAAAAAGTATTTTTTTATGTTTTCCTGCTCTATTTGGTGGTTTCATTGGGAGATTTTTAATTAATGATGGTGCAGCATTGGCGAAAAATTTATTGAATTTATCCGCCAATTGTTTCATATCATCTGTTTTTATGGAACATTCGTTGTTATTATATGGTTTTCTGTTAATGAGTTCACTATTTTTTTTTTTTTTTTTTTTTTTTTTTATTTGGTTCTTGCGCGCCTTTTATATAGTAGACGATCTCCGATTTTGATGATTTTGGATTCATTTGAAAGAAGGGGATTGAGAAATGGTCCCATATTCATAAAAACGCAAATCCGAAATCTCCTTCCCTCCGAAAACCGCCCCCGAAGGGGTGGTGGGGGCAAATTTTCTCGAAAATCGAAAATCTGAGTTGGTATAATTAAAGATAGGACAATATCCGGAAACGTTTAAATTGAACATTTTTTCAAAAGTGTTACGGTTTTCGAGATAGACCCATGTTAAATATGTATTTTTGCTATGTGGAGAGGACAATTTCTTTCGAAAATTGAAAATTTTTCGATACTACATGAAAGATATAATTATTTGTAGCAACATTTATAATGAACATTTTTTCCTTAGAATTACGGTTTTCGAGTTAAACCGGTGTTAAATGGTAACAACTAAAATATTCAAGCGTATTTCCGCCGCGATGTTCTGAGATCTCAATAATAACCACTACAAGCAAGGAATATACGTGGGTAATAGGATAAGTATTATCTTCATTGATATGGTATAGTGATCGTTCAACGATTTTCGGGACTAATGTTACACTCAAAAGTGTGAAATAAATATTTTTTACAAAAAATTGGACCGACGTTATTAGTTGATGCACTGAAAAGTATAAAATAATATTAATTCTGTTGGTGGTGGTACTTTTGAAGTTGTGCAGTTGCAGGTAGATTGATAACTTTTGGCACCAACTTCACAAGTACCACCACCAACAGAATTAATATTATTTTATACTTTTCAGTGCACCAACTAATAACGTCGGTCCAATTTTTTGTAAAAAATATTTATATTGTCTGACGTTGCTATTATTTTGACCGTGTACGCGCATTTAGCCGCTAAGATAGCCCTATCATATTTTCCTTCATATTTTGTAACTGCTTTTTAGATCCTGTTTCGTTATCGATGCAATCTGTAAATAGTCTAGAACCTTTTGCATTCTTTTTGGATTAGGAGTTTCTAAACATTTTTTCGATTTTGATTTATTAGTTCTTTTTACTAAAGTGAAACATTTATCAAATAAAATTTTGAATTTATTCTCAAAACCGTTCTACATCTCATTTACCTTGTGTGTTTCAAATTCAAAAGTATCCTGCCAGTCCTGTTCCGAGGGGCAATCTAGATTCTTTGTTTGTTGTTTCTTCTTTATTGTTCTGTTTCTGTTTTGCTATTACCTTCAGGTAAATTTTGAACAAACCTGAAAACACAGGTAGAGTGATCCGATATATGATTTTCAATTATTTTTGTTTCTTCCTCTATACAAGTCATGAAATTATCCAAATATGCTCTTGAGACTGGACGTGTAGGCTCTTTGATAGTGAACTTTAGACTGAAATATTCTGCAATCGAAATGAACTCACGTGTTTTTCTGTTATCAGAAAGTATATTTATATTGAAATCTCCCATTATTAGAATTTCTGCTTTTTCCTGTAGACATTTCTGGACAGTGGTTGTTATTTTCTCGAAAAAATATTTTAAGATCATCTTGAAGAGACCTGTAAATACACATTGCTACGATTCTAGTTGATCCCAAGTCTAACTGAATTGCTGAACACTCAAAAATATTGGAAGCACTGATTAATGTTGTATCTAGTCTCTCATAACGTATAGGAGTTGTGTACGTATAGGGCACAAACCCCATGTTTACTTTTTTTTCTACAAAATATTGAAGCCAATTTATATTCCTCAAAATGGAATGCTCTAAGTTCTTTCATATCCTGCCAATGTTCCGTGATTACGAATAGTTCAGGTTTTTGTTTATCTATTTCTAAATCAAATTTATTGAAAGCTGTAGGTACTTAAGGCTTGAAAACTTTGTTCTATTGTACAGAAGATTTTGAAGAATGTATTACTTGCCTGAAATTGTTCTCTTTCTGTTTGACAAAAAATCTTAAATGAGAATTCTCTCAGGGTTACTCCTGCTGGCCAGAACTCCTTGTTGTATACAGTATAAGCTTCATCTATTGGTAAACGTACACTCAATACATTGGGAAGTTTGCTCAAAAAACAAATTTCAGTAACAACATCAGTAATTAAAAGTTTCAATTCTACCATAGAGAAACTCCAAATTGATGAAAGAACTCTTAACGATTATATAGAATCAATCCAAAAACCCCTGATGAATATTACTGGCGATTTTGCGTTTTATGAGGCACAAGTAAAAATATTAAATATTTGTGAGTCACTTATGGAAAGCAATACATTTTTAGAAAACTCGTTGAATAAAATAATAAATTCAATTACATTCGCTCGAATTAAATTGGTACACAGCTCAATAATAACTACATCCAATTCAATTTTTACTGGAAATTTCAAAATCACTTGTAAAGAATAACTTACCATAGCCACCATATACATCCAATGTTGCCGCTTATCTTAATATTTTTGAACTAGAAGCTTATCAATCGGAAAATAAAATCATATTTGTACTTAAAGTTCCTCTTACCGAACCGGAAGCTTACTTTATCCATTATCGATACTAGATAATCGAACAGCTCTTTATCATATTTTGCCCTCAACACAATAGTATATTGCGAGAGATGACGATTCATTGCTGTATTTATCGTTATTAAATTTTGACAAATGCAAAAGTCTCCAAACAAGAATGAAGATCTGAACCGACCTCCTGCCGTACCCAATCGAAAGCGATGCTATATGCGAAGCCCATCTCCTTCGAAGGTTGACTCAACTGCCTAAAACCTGCCAAACATCCCTTTTATTCGTCAAGGACTACAATGTCAACTAAATTAAGCAAAATCTATGGCTTACTACTGTTTCTGACCCATTGCCTGTAACGTAACAATTAATAGTCTAAGATCCGAACCTAAATTGGCCTTCACCGAGCTGATAATAGAATAAAACTTATTTTATAATAAAGTAAGTATATTAGAAAATATATTAGAAATGGGTTGTCAAAAAAATCCTGGACAAAATATTTTTAATTATTTATTAAAAAAATGATTTTTCATGAAATGTTGCAACATCAAGATAATAAGAAAATTTTATACTGGACTTAAAGTATAAAACATTTAGAATGTGCAGACGTAGGGTTGTCTATAATTTGCCTGGACAAACTACTAGGCTGCCAGGTATAAACAGGTATGTCGATACCAGTTACTTTCACTTGTTATAATAATAGAAAAATATTGATATCAGCATAAGCGCTGTTTTATTGAGAACACGTTGATATAGGGTTGTCTGCAAAATTGGTCCTAAAAGAGGTTTGCGAATTTAAAAGATTTAAATTTCAACGCGTGTGAAAATGAGTGACAGAGATATCCCAGGTAAGTATACTGTGTAATAATAAAATTTATTTCTTGATGTTATTTTTGTACTTTTGCTGTTCTGTAGTAAAAATTTTAAATATAATCTTTTGTCTATCTTCATTGTTATTTTTTATTTGGATTTTCGGCTGTCCACTTTGTTTCTCTTTTATTTACTTTTTAGAAAAAGCAACAAAATTTCGAAGTGAGTACCTAATTGATATTTTCATTAATTACGTTATGATATTTTGAGTTACAATAACATTTCTATTATAGACATATTAATATACTTATAAGTTAATATATATAATTAAAAAGATGTTCTTGGGGATGCAGTCATATATTCAATAAAATTCTTTGATTGAAGCCGAGCTTTCGAGAATGTTTATTCTCTTCTTCAGGGCAAACTACAAATCGTTGCAAAATTATTTCAACAACAACTTAATACTATTATAAAAATACTTACAATCGTGAGTTTAAAATAAATTAGCCAAAAACAGGAAAGATTTCACAGCATCAATTACAAATGTCATTTAAAACGTGGTTTCTTAGAAATGGTGAATATTAAGAAACATATAACACTATGAATAAACGCTCAGATATAAAAGGACTTAGTTCCATTTATTCTTATATTCTAAAATTATATAATGATAATTATAATAATTTTTCTCCAGAGTTATCTCAAAATTAATATGTATAGATATTTATGTATGGTTGGGTATGTAATATGTACCTATACTTGACATGTAATATTTATTTTATGTTTATATATGTATTTATGTATGTATGTATGTGTGTGTATGTATATATGTATATATATGTATATTGGTTATAAATGGATTAATGTGTATGGGATATATGTACCTATATATAGATGAAGGACTGGTCTTAACTCATTTTATAGTAATTAACTTTAGAATGTTAGGTTTCCATTAACAATAGAAATATTTAGATCAACTTATTAGTGAGAGAAATTTAGTTGATCAAAGAGAATTATTCTCTTAAAATTCATTATATGTTTATTTGAGATTAAATGTATAATTTATTTATGAAAGATTTTCATAACATTTACTGTTTTCGAAAATATGCATGCTGATTAGTGAGAGATATCAGCTTGTTTCTGGAAAAGTGAATGATTTTCAAAATGTTTCATTCTCATGTCGTATTGTGAGAGAATATGATTTTATATATTATTTTGAATATTTATGAATATTTGAAAGAACATTAAAGAGTATTTTAGGATTTCAAAACATCTATTTCACCGAAAAATTTAGAGGTTGATTAGTGAGAGAAATCGGCATTTTTTGAGTGAATAAGTATCAGTGCACTTTCAGAATAATCATGTTTATATGTTTCGTATTGTGAGAGAATATGATTAAACTTATATAGAAATTTTAAATAATATTATGTATCTTTTTCTTTTAACTGTCAGTTCAAGCCCAGAATAAAAGTAATTTAGTCTATGTATGGGTATATATGTAAGTATTTATGCAATATTCTTAAATTACATATTTTTTTTTAACTGAACCTGTATCTGCCTTAATAATAATTTTAATTTAATTGTGCTCCTTGTTCAAATAGCCACAAACATATAAAGATCATTCAATAATATTCATTTTTATCAACAAAATCTAGATACTTTCTTACTTATTGTGTTACCATGACAAATATAAATAATGACATTTGTTATTGATGCTATGAAATCTTTCCTGTTTTTGGCTAATTTATTTTAAATTCACGATTGTAAGTATTTTTATAATACTATTAAGTTGTTGTTGAAATAATTTTGTAACGATTTGTAGTTTGCCCCGAAGAAGAGAATAAACATTCTCGAAAGCTTGGCATAATCCAAAGAATTATATTTATTAAATGACTGCATCCCCAACAAAAATCTATTTTATCAAATATTAAACCATTCAAGAATTCAGAATCAAATATATGTATAAATTTATATATATATATATATATATATATATATATATATATATATATATATATATATATATATATATAACAAAATTTGATTGAATTGGGCAAACTGTCAAATATTCTGGGACTTAAATGAGAGTACTCTTTTCGCTCACCGAGCTTTTCGAAAAATTTTATTTCCATTATCAAGGCTAAAAATTATATTAACATAAGAATATAACATTAAATGTTATGAAAATTAAACAACTTACTCTGCAACTGAGGTTTAAACTGTTAAGTGGCTGTTACTCAACATGGATTGGTGTTCTATCATTAGGATGTGAAATTTTTGTTACATTATTAAAAATTATATTGGGAAGAAATAAATTTTGAAACTCGAGAACAAAGTTGTTACTTTTTTGTAACAGTCAGAGCACTAAGAATATTCAATAGTAAAGTGAATTTGTAATTTTTATTAATTCGACTGTAAATAAAGTTTATTTAATAATTGTAAATTAGTCTCACTTATCTGCGAACCCGTGTACGCAACAGTATCATATCAATTTATCCAAGCAGAAAAAACAAAGTGTTTTACAATCTATAGTCATCCATAAAAACTCTTAAGTTAAGTTGAATAATAATAATTCAGTTATTTATGTTTATTTACTTTGTTCTGAGTTTTGTGAAAAATAAAAATTTTAAGTTGAAAATACCCATACGTGAATTTTATTCACATTTTCTTATATTTTATAATGTATGTTTGTCTATTTGGTATCTTTTACTATTTAAATAAAAGTTGATATTCCGATACTTACATGATTATTAAAGAGAATATGGGTTATTGAATCATATTTGGTGTCAGATTGTCGTTATTTTGTCCATTAATTGCAAAATTAGGTTCTTCATTGGGATAATGAAAGTGTTTATCATTTAAAACTTAGCGTTATTACGCAAGCAATTATTGTTGATGGTATTATTTCAAATTTCCTTCTCATTTTATATTAAAGACAGAAAAACTTGATTTGAACTGTCCGAAACATCGTTTGTTTAATTACACGTTCTTTACAGAAAACATTACTCTAATTTTGTTGCTCTCGGTTTACAGGATTTCTCCATGGAGTCATAAACCGAGGAGATATAGAGTACCAATCCTCTCCTAATAATACACATTCTTCTGTGCAGTTTTTAAGAATGTTGTATATATTAGAATTTTTAAATATTCTATTATCGCTTACAGGGCCCATTGGCAGTCTACGCTTGTAAATATTTCTTGAGCAGTACAAGTTGCCCGAACGTAAATGCAAGGGTATCCTTTACAGTTTACATAGGTACTCATCATCAAATTTTTGAAGCTTTGGAATCACTCCGAAGGCATTTGGAAGACGGTATATCTCTAATCACAACTGTTTAGCTTGCAGAAGATGTTCGATATTCTTAGGAAACTTGATAAAAATATTGAACTTCCAAAACTGCATTCATTACGGAATTAGATATCTTGCAGATAAATACCAAGCTCTTCAGCTACAGAATTTTGAAAGCCTGGATTCGAAAAATGACTTTTTTTTTTCATTTTATATAAAGGTGAGAGTGCAGCTCCTCGCCTTTCACCATTATCAATCAAAAAACAAGTTGCTAACCACTCAACATTAATGTCAAAAATAAATTTGTGTTTGTATGCCACAGAGAGCCAAAGTTGACTATTACCAAGTAAACGATGCAGCGATCGACATGCCATAAAAATTTCAAAGCAATTGCTATACTGAAAAAAGCAATTTCTTCATTTATTCATCAGATTTTAAGCAAATGGTAGCAATTGCTTTTTGCGGGAAATGTTTGGCTAGAAGCTATTGCTTCATTTTCAAGCAATTGCTGGAAGCAAAAGCAATTACTTCAGTATTTATTCATTGGAATTCAAGCAATTGCTCATATTTTATAAAAAAGCAATTGCTACGTTTTTGTTCATTAGGCCAAATAAGTTAGAAAGTATCTAGATTTAGTTGATAAAAATGAATGTTTATGAATTAACTTAATATGTTTGTAGTTATTTTAAGAAGAGAATAAACATTCTCGAAAGCTCGGCCTTAATCAAAGAATTTCATTCATTACATGACTGCATCCCCAAGAACATCTTTTTATTATATAGAATCCCCAAAAAACATTCCCAATGTAAAACTTTTGGAGGTGAGAGCTATATTCATCAAAATTCAACAAAAAAAACTCAAATCTTTCGCATATGCTCAGTTAGAGCTGAACCACACCGATACAATTTTTGGTATGTTGTTTTGTATAAGAATTTTGTTTGAATGGTACATTTTCATCAAGTGATTCTATCGCTTCTCACCGCCCCCAAAATTCCTTCCATGACTTGACATATTATATTCATAATTGATTTTTTTCTAAAATTTCACTTCTTACTATTGACCAGGGGCAAGAGAAGGAAGTTGAAAAGATTTACAATTGACGATGACGATCAATATGCGTTACTATTGCGAATCATAAATGCAGGCTGGTGAGGAAATGGAAATACTCGAGTCCAGATTTACTGTAAATGTGGGTTATGAATATAATACGTCAGGTTTCATGGAAGAAATTTTGGGGGCGGAGAGAAGCGATAGAATCACTTGATGAAAATGTACCATTCAAACAAAATTCTTATACAAAACAACATACCAAATATTGTATCGGTGTGGTTCAGCTCTAACTGAGCATATGCGAAAGATTTGAGTTTTTTTTGTTGAATTTTGCTGAATATAGCTCTCACCTCCAAAAGTTTTACATTGGGAATGTTTTTTGGGGATATGGATTTATTTTGGAAATCGGTCAGCTGTCACGGACTTTAATTTTCAATAATCATGTTATTTTTAAATACGTGTAGGTATACAAATATCTTAATACTAAAAAAAAACAAACACAACCGAATTGTATACCTCCTCCGTCTGTCGAAATCGGTCAAAGGCATCGAAAACTCTCTTGAGCAAAACAGCTGTTATCAGAATTTGAGTAAAGTGTGGCTTGAATAATAATACTAAGGTGATGTTATAATTATCAACAAAGAAACATGTTTTATTTTTATATATATATATAATTTAGAAATAGTTCACAATATAAATTTGAAACGCTCGTACTTTAGTTTAATATTTTTTAATATTAAGGTGATGTTATAACCACTAGCAAAGAGAAAATGGTATATTTATCAATAGTTAAAATTACAATAGTGAAGTACAATATTAAATAAGACTGTAAATACCTATAGTATGAAGAAAAGATATTGATGTTAATGTTACATTATTCACTCAAAATTTCCTTCAATGTTTCTGGTATATGTCGATTTTATTCTTGCTTGCTTTTGAACAATAACGGAGAGTATTTTCTAGTTTCAATTATTCAAGGAATTATACTTTTAAGCATTTGTTGTAGGTATAATATTAAGGTGATGTAACTACCAGCAAATGAGAATGTTGAATTTATTTATATACATATTAAAATTTTAATATCTAATGTTTCGTTCTTGTAATATGTATACTGTATTGAACTACTCGCAGTTTATTATGCTAAGTTTTCTATCATGAATGGTATTTTAAACACCGCAGGAAATTAATGAATGATTTCAGTATGATAGGTCTTCAAGATTCAAAATTAGTTTTTTCAATTATTCAATATGCGGAAGCTCTTGTCTATAATATAATATTTACTCAAATAAACGGTCTCCATCCTGGTCATTCTGTGGTAAACTTATATTGATGCCAACCCAACCTGGCGGTACATCCAAACATAACTGCATAGGCGATTCACCGATTCCTATTATTTTTCTCATAAATACGACCCACTTAGTGTTACTCAGCACTACATATAAAAATCTGGGATCTCCTGGAAATTGATATAATTAATATCCTTGCACAATCTAAAGTCTTGTTTTTCGGCCAGCTAAGCGGTAAGAATTATGTAGTTCGGCTATTAATAAACTCCCCTTCTTGTCCAGGTGAAGTTTTACCAACTTGAACTTCAAATGTTGTGCAAATCTGCATGTGCCTTAACTTCAAAACATCCCGACACGAAAGGTTGTATACGATCCTTTGGCTTACATCAGTCAATGGCGATCTTGCACTTTAGTCCACCTAAATATTATCCATGCTATAAATTGACACTTCTACGAAAATAAAAGTTGATTTATCTATATGAGGGTAAGGGAAAGGTTTCTGTTTCTCTTTAGAAGTTAATGGTTCTTGCTATATTTTGGGCCATTTGGACCAATTCTCTTAATCGAACTATTAAAATCACTGAATTAGAATGAATATTGATTAAATAACATGATTATCGATTGGTATCAAAAGTTTTTCAATATACGAGAGTTCATCATCTGGCGCAGTGCTGGTGTGCATGGAGAGTGTGCGTTTGCAAGCCACAATCATAGAGGCCACAATGACAGTAATACTGTATATCTGAGATAGACTTCATACTGACACTGACATAACAAACCGATAACTTTTATGATCCGGACAGTTTTTTCTAAAGCGGAGAAGGATAAGTTTCTACTTTGAGATAAGTTAAATAAATAATTTAACTGAAATATTTCCACGCGATGAGGAAACTCAGGTGCAATTGATGCAGTGTTCACCAAATTCTTCTGCAAGAGTATACTCTTATACCAGTATGTCTACGTTTGATAACAAGATGCTCATCAATATTGAGGGTTGCACAAACGTGCAGAAAATTATAAGCATAAACCAGATATTCAGGCAGAAATATTTGCGCAGGTTTGAAATTAGTCATGGTATGGCAAAGAGATATGCTAGTCAGTACTTAAGTTACTACTAAGTAGTTTTAATATGTACATGTTCCAGCTTGTCCCAAATTTATGCCATTTATTGACGCTGGTTCATTTCCAGCATTTTCAATTAGTAATGTTTATCAGACGAGTCTCTCCATAGACAAAAAATAAGACAATTTTCTTATCTCAATTTGTGCCTTAACTCCTTAACCTCATTGTGACAGCAAATGACAGAATGTGAACGCAATTCTATTCTATCATAGAGATAGAGATAACATATAATAATACTGCTGGCAAGTCGATCAAAAATACGTACTCTCAATAGAAAGAAACAGAAAATAAGGCAAGATTATCTATTTCTTTTATTTTGAACATTCGTGATTGGTGGATTACTGTACCTATGTGTCATCCGCATCCGACTCAGCCGTCATCCAAACTCAAATAGAAATCCGAAGCAGTTACGTTTTTACAATTTGTAAATAGGGAAATAGTTGATAATTAAACGGTAAACCATATACTAATAATGAAAAAAAAATTGTTTCTCAGCGCAAGTTTTAAGTTCAAGTACTTCAGCTGCAGTAAACTAACTTAAATTCGAAATAAAGGATACTGAATGAAAATGCTTCAACGTAGGTACATATACCTAAATTCTTGAAAAACTTCAATGACATTTTTTATTTGGTATTTACCAAGAATCTGTTTTGTAAAACAAATGGAAAGATGAGTTAAAGTTAAGATTAGTAAATTTAAACAATCCAATGTGAAGCATTTAAATCAATCTCAGTTTTATAAAACTATTCGCAGGCCTGTTCTTAAATCAACATCGGTTCGAACTGGCTTTTTAGTTTTCATAATTTGTTGAATAAATGTATGTACCTACTTCATGTGAAAACTTCTCACACAAAAAATATTAAAATATTCTTTATCATATAAATTATCTCAAAACCATGTTGAAATGTTTTTTGCGCTTATTACGAGAATACATTGATTTAATAATAATCCTACCACGATTCAGTTTCAATCAGCCTTTAAAAAGTTACTTCTTAATAATGTGAATGTATTTAGTTCCTGCTTCTGCCAATAGACCTTTTTACGATCACAGACAACAGCTTATATACCTTATACCTAGTACAAAACTACATAGATATTTGCCTATAGGCCTAAGACATGAAAGTGACAAATTAAATGACCTAAAATTTAGAAATAGAATGTAGTATAATAAATTACCTATTTTTAGAGGACAATAAGAATTGTAATAAATTTCAATTTGAATTATGCGCAAATATAAACTCTTCCCTCTGTATCCGTCATGAAACAAATACAGACACGGGCACGATATTCTCTATCTCTTTTTATCTATGGACCACATCCACTAGCAGTGCTGCATAGGACTTGCCTACTCTATGTTAAATATTATATCTCTATGGTTTGCATTCTTATTGTGACTGTCATTTGTTAGTTGAGAGAGGAATACTGCTACCGTGTTGCCGTTTAGTTAGGGATACGTTAGTTATACGTTCGACGAATATTATTAATGCGTTAACAATGTACCATTTTGGAATAAAAGCGATGCTTTTGAAGTAAAAAATGATTTTCCTATCACGTTCATTTTTACATTATTGGTTTCACTTAAGTATTTATCCGACATTTATATATGATTTAGGTCTTTATAAACAGGTAAAATTTTAGCACCGGCAACACCGTAGAGTCTTGAAAATAATAGATTGTGAAATCCATCTACTTGGTTTTACATATATTGATAATATAAATATTACAGCCTTTTACGAGTTGAAAATGGTCTCAAATGATTACTTATCATTCTTAGATTGTATTATATACAATATCTCATCAATTTCAAGCCATATTTTTAAATTAATCGGGGAAAACCATTACGTGACCTTGAAAATCCAACATTTTTCTGTAAATAATGCTTCTGTATGCAGAAGTGAGAGATACCGCTCTCACCTCTGCAAACTACAGTTTACATTGATTAAGATTATGTAGATAATATGAATTCAAGAATAGAAATTCGGAGATTAATATTGTATACACAATTTTAATTCAAAAATACAAATAAGGTATGTAAGTTTAATTTTATAGTATTCTATACCATCAAATAAATATAATGGAATGAGAAGTAACAAAAATTTCAAATAATTTATAGTTCAAATGATTATGATTTGAATATATAACAATAATTTTCTGAATTTGAATTTTATTACTGAGCAAAACAAATTTATTTACATTTGTTTCATGGAGGACTTGAATTGTTCAATTGCAATTATTATGCTTTAATACAACTGTCATATATTTCTATGGTCACGAATTTCTTTGTGAATAATTTTCTTGTTTAAATATTTTTGAATATTAATTTGTTTCATGTCATTAAATAGCAAAACGGTGTGTCATACACAAAGCCTCCAACAATTTTCACTTATGGTTAAGTTTTATTGAAATCCCCCAGTGATATTTACTAAAGAAATAAAAAATAAACAAAGATAGTTTTGTAATACTGTCCTGAAAAAATAAGAAAAATATAAATAATAAATTATTTCAAATTGGACCTCCTTTATTTTTGAATGTCGAATGCTGAATTAAAGCATTGAAGCCTGTGTTATCCACATTCGAGTAGCTAAATAGAAACGAGGTGGGCTTCTAATTTAATGAAGTAACTTTGTCTATTTGCACAGTAAAGTTATGAAGGATTCAATTCAATTTTATAATCTAATTTAAAGTTCCTTTATATTTAAAGCCTACTTTGGTCGAATGTCTACATGATACTTTAGCTTTTGTTTCCTGGAAAAGCCTTCAGTCAATTTTTGACTTGGAATTACGTCAACAAACGGTGATGTGCCGGTTTTATAAAGGTCAGTGCAACCATCGGTTGATCGACCGCGAGATTATAATGCTCAAAGTTATTCCGTATTATAAAACTCGAAACGAAGGTCGAACAGACAGCAATTGACAGTTGAAATTTCAACCGGTGGTTGGGTTTCAGAAGGTCGACCAATCGACGGTTGAAATGATTTTTATAAAACGGGCACTCGGTTAGCCATCGTTAACCGTAAGTTAGTTATCCGTCGATTACTTATATATGTGACTTGATAAGCAGATTAGTTAACGGTGGCATAGTTACCCGGTTTATCTTACCGTAGGTAGTTGTAAGTTGGTGTTGGGTGACGTCTTGATTTAAATGATAAATAATTAGAAACATATTTTTTTTATCAAAATCCGTGTTGAATTGATCATCCTTATTAAGTGACTGGGTATACTATGCTTTTCAGATTTTTATAGCGTAAATGCAAAAGGTGACAAATTACCATAAGAAAAAACAAATCCAGCTTATGATTAACCATTTAATAATTAATCAAGTTAGAGAAGCTTTCAGTTTTTTTACAATTTAAATTACTTTTCTACTGGTGGAAAGTGACTAAAAAAAATATATAAAAATTGCTCTTCAGAAAGCCGAGAAAACTCTTGACCCATTTCACTTTCGAAGGAGGAATGCCATTCAAAAGAAATCTTGTTTTTTTGCGACGTAATTAGATATCGAATGATTTTAGAGCCTTGTTGCCGGATGTTATAAAATATGTTGAGAACTTCCTCAACATTTTAAAATGAATTCTTCGTTTCTGTATTCTCCCATGGCAAATAGTTTACCTATCACTGTTACCGTTATCAATTAGACTCGTTAAGTTTATTATGTAGTAACACAATATTTTCTTCATAGTGACTAAGATGACAAACTGCTTAAGTCTGATGTCAAACCGTCGACTCATCCAAGAGAAGGTCTCTACTCTACTTAATGGCAGATTATGATGGCAAACATTGAGCGGCCGCACAAAGGTCCTGTGCAATACTGTCTGTGTATATAGATGCCTGGACCAGATAATCTAATGAATTTCTTAAGCCGTTTCTCCAATTACGAGTTTCATTTAATTAAGAGATCTAGTTGTAACTGCATTAGCTGTAAATCTATATGTAGTATGTTAAAATTAAAGCACTATAATAAATTTTCACTAATATATTGATAAACATGACAATTGTTTCGACACACTTTGCTTTCCTTAATGTGAGTATTATTTAAATTCTAAGAGGATAAGTGTCTGTTAAAATAATATAAAATAATTAAGTAATAATTATATATACCTTAAGGGGCTGGAAATACCAACGATCTAAGTGTTTGAAAATTTGAGCCAGCATGACCTACGTAAACTTTTGAGCAATCACCGCATGGGAGTTCATAAACAGATTTAAAATTATCTGGATGTATTTGTTGTTGATAAATTTAAATAATGTTTAAATCAATTGACACCCGAGCTCAAGTCAAACTATGCGCTACATCTCGCACATTTAATGATAGTTTCAGTATCTTACTTAATGAAAAGAAATTATTAATATTGAGTTTACTCGAGCCATTAGAAATTAAAAAACGTAAACATTGGTGTAATCTTGTCAATAACCTCGTCGATAGTAGGTATCTCCAGCCTCTTATATATATATATATATATATATATATATATATATATATATATATATATATATATATATATATATATAATATATATTTGTTATCTAATTAGTTTATATCTAATATTATTCCTTAAGATCTTAAGCTGTATATTTTCAGAGATTGTGAGAACTGACACTATGTCAGATACCAGCTTTGTGAGTCACGGTGTGCATCAGGGCTCGGTATTAGGACCAATGCTCTTTTTATTGTATTTTAATGGTCTGGCTAAGGCTAATGTCAAATCTAATGGGATTTTCACAATTTTTGCAGATGATAAAACTATTCTACAGCCAAAGATTGTTGTATTTAATCTTTGCTATGGCATTGGTATGAAAGAAACCTTCATAAAAAATTACTCCAGATATTATCTCTGTGAAAGAGTAGTGCAATTCCAATCAGCTATCCTTTAATATACATAGAAAAAAGCAGCCTCATACATTAGATTGTAATCTAATGGAACTGGCTTGGATAACAAACTTTATTTCAATAACCAAATAAAAATATTGATCAACAAAATATCTTCGGGATGTTATGATTTACTAATGGTGCCGAATGAAATGGGTGTTCCGACAGCTAAAATTGTATACAAAGCTGTGGCAGAATCTCAGTTAGGATATGGCATATCATTCTGGGGAACCTGAAATCAACAGAACTTCAATGCAGCCATTATCGAAACTGTTAGCCTAGTAGATACGAACAAATCATCATCTTACGATATTGTTGTCGGTGTCACTCACTAAAATGATATGTTAAGATCTATTCAATCATCAATTTTAGTGAAAAAAATCGCTCATCTTTAATGTAGTTAAAATTTATAACCATCACTTCACGAAGTATGTAAATTCAATTCAATTCAAAAGCATTTATTTGGTTTCAGTAATTTTTACAATTGTTTGTGAATTATATATTTATTTGATTTCTTCTTGTCTGATAGGGATTCATAGGTTCAATTGTAAAAATTACTGAAACCAAGCAAGCAAGTAAAGCAAGTCCTCACCGAACACGCATTTTACATTGTTCAAGAATATTTTGATAAATATATGAATGGTATAAAAATTTGAAAGTATTTTGTTACTTCAAACACAGTATAAGCAAATATTTGAAACATCCTTTGATATAAGTTTGTTTTCCCTACGACTGCGGAAGCAGTGTAGGAGTGGCTATGTTTCCCTTTTTTATTATTTTGTTTAATCTTATATATTGTATCTAGTTCCTTCAATCTCCATCTTAACGTGTGACAATTCATCTATGGAGTATACCTATCATTTGAATATGTTTTTCTGCTTGTTTCCAATGGGTAGATACTGGTTTTCATAAAATTCTCTCGAATGGAAGAAAAACTGTGTGATTCATAGACACATATTCTGAAGCTTTGTTCATGAGATGTTAATCTTTCGACAATAAAGTATATCTTGATTTGATTTATGTTAACCATCCTTATTATTTCAGAATACACTTATACTCTTAGAATTTAGTTAAAACTCACATATGAGAAAGGTACCTGCAGTGTGCAGAAACAATTGTCTTGTTTAAAAAATATAATATTTGAAATTTATCATAGTGTTTTAATTTTAATTTACTTATATTTGTTGCGAAATGTGCGTAGTATTCACCTCAGTTTATATACCATGTGTATTTACAGAGCAGCAGAAAAGTAGAATACAAGCAGAAGAGATGCGGTACCTAAGAAGAGTAAGAGGGGCCCTCAAAAAAGACAGAATTAAAAATATAGATTTATAGACTTTACTTGTGTGTAACTGAAAGAAATGTTAAAATTTTAAATTTGTTGATTGCGGGACCTTTCAAAAATATCATAAAAATCGGAGCACGTTCACTATGCGAAATGAGCGAAAATATATAAATCAAAATCTATGCGAGAATCATATGTAAGAAATCCTCACCATGCGAGCCCGACTGTTACTTGAACCAGTGTTTGATATTCATTGTTATAACTACAGATTTTCAACATCAATACAAATGAAAATTCGAAACATAAAAAAAGCACTGAATTTTTTATTCTATAAATGTATAAAAACAAAAACCTAATCCAATACAGTCCGTTAGATCAAATTATCCACTTACGATGGTAAAAAACAAAAAACAATCGTCGATCGAATTCGAATGGCCTACGGCTGTCGTCCCATTCCATCCCCACCACAAATTCAAAGGGCGACGTATGGCAACAGCGCGCAACAACCGGGGGTGGCCAGCCGCCCCTATTAGTCCGGGAGACGGACGCGTGTTGAGTACCCCTATCGAGGTATGTGTAGATATTTTATATCAATAATGTGTCCAACTATGAAACGACTATCTTACCTGAGCAAATATCGCTGCAAATGTTTAAAAAAATAACAAATTAAAAAATCATAACTAAGTATGTGCTACACAACAAACGTGAAATAAAATAAAAAGGAGGTTGGCTGTATCATCGTATCATCAACACGGCCGGGGGGTGTTGGACTTGACAACGTCTAAGATCCGTGAGTACTGAAAATATATAGTATTTTTTCCTAAAATAATCAATTTCTTCATATTGTGCGTTTTTTCTGAGTATGTTCTTAAATCAAACAATAACGCTGAAGTAGGGGTACTTCATAAATAACTATTAAATCTTAATCCATATTCTTTCTAGGTGACGGATCATTTACATAGATAGGGATGCATTTCCGAAATTTCAATTCGTTTAGATAGTTTCATAATGGTATTTTACAAATCAAAAAATAACTACATAATAAATTTGAATATTCAGAATCAGAATGGAGGTTGCTAAATATTATGTACCTCAATGTTTTTGTAACCTTTTGACAAGACGATAAATATCATGTAATTAACCATCACAATAACGATACCATAACATATTATAAGCACTGTTTCATTAAAATGTTTAAAATATTTTTCGTATTTTCTAATTGAATAACATCAATCATCTTCTAACCTGTTAATAGTACGATAAATATCTGGTAAATAATCATTACAATAACCAAACGATAACATATTTATGACAACTGCCTTATTAAAATGTTAAAACTATTATTTGTCGTATCTGTTTCATTCTTGGCAGGAAGTTTTGGAGCAGTACAACATGCATTATTTTAAATAAAAGCACATAAATACAACGTTCATATTCTTCACCTACTTTATTTTATATACAGATAGCTGCACCTGAGAGGGTGACCCTTCCAAAACTCTACGTCTCTGGCACATTTTGCTTAACGAAATATTGTTTATTTTTTGTTATGTTTAAATGACTATGTAACTCTCAGCCATATCAGAGATGGTTGTCTTTGGCCATATTATTTTTAGGTGATTTGACATAAATTTTCATATTTTGAGTCCAAGATTTACCAGTTAACATAATTCCAATTATTATTAATGAATCATCCAGTAACTTTACAGTACTTTCGAAATGAAATTAAATTGAAATTAAAAGTCTTTCGAAAAGATCTTCGTCGATTTTGTTTTAAATGAAGGCAATTTTTGACGTACGACTCATATTTGTGACGTAATCGTTATCCTAGATATGACGTTATCGACATTTTTTTAAATGACCAGACCCATTTTCGACCCTGCCAGATGAAAGAGCGTGTCATTCCATGTACACATCGTCAAAATTATAATTACATTAGTATATGTAGGCTATATAAAAAATGAGAGAAATAATTTATTTTACTAAACTTAATGATAATGATTAATTTCACAATTTTTTTATAAAATGAAAGTCACTACTCAATAAACAGTTCAAACACATCTTGTCAAGATAAACAACAATGGTCATGTAACATTTTTTCGCAAGAAGAAACGTTTAGCCAGAATCTCAAGAAACATGTGGAAAATATGGAATTTTAATCAAGCATAACTTTTTTGTGCTTTTTCTCAGAGATGGCGCTGTATGTGGGTGGTGAAGGGTTCTCAGAAGAATACTTTAGACAAGTTTAATAAAAATCCTTAGAGCTGTTTTCGTGCTACAGTCTTGAACAAAACACGTTTTTTGGCTATAGCTTAGCACTCAGTGGCGAGTGCTATTGGTACCAAACAAAATAAAAAAGAAAGCAACAAAATACACTGATCCGTTCCCGAGATAATGCTGTCACAGACAGACAGATAGACAGACACGATTACAATACTTTCCTTATACAGCTACTATAGTAGCGTAGGAAAGTAAAAAACCAAAAAAGTACGATTTCAAGTTTTTATCTGACAGTAATTAAAAATATTCTCGTTCGCTATGGCTACCGTCAGACAACCATAATTTTTGACGAAATTGGGTGAATTTATTCGTTACTTTTCGAAAGCATTGTATATGAATGAATGAACGTTGACATTTCATGTCATAACTATTTTTTATAAAATTGTCTTAAAAATGAATAGATTCAGCTTGGAATTTAATTTAAAACATAATCCGTCATATTCACGCTGTTATGCATCTTTTTTCAAATCTGAATTCACACAATATGCAGTAATGATGACATAATGACATGACAAAACAGATATTGAGAAAGTTTTGAGATGGTTATGAGAAAAATAGAAATTATTATCATTATACACTTTTATATAGTGTAGTTATCTTTTTTATGTTGAACGCGTAAGAAATTAAATAATATTCATCATAAAAAGCATACAGATTCAATTGTTATGTGTGGTTATTATGGGTGCCGTCAATCTTTGGCTCATTCAAGTGGATCGTCCAAACAAATTCCATGTTTATGACATGTCACCTGCTAATTTCCATTTGCCTTTAGTAAAGACATACTGTCATTTTAAATCGCTCGATATTAGTGTTATAAAAATTAAATGCAGTCTCTACACATATAACTCAATATAGGGGTGTTATGCTTCCATCTCCCGGACTATACGCCGATGACGATTGTGTGATGGGGAATGGGAAAAGCGCCCTGACTCCGGTTACCACCACCATGTCTAGTCCGGCAGCGGCACTACAAACATACACACACATTCAATAGGTACAAGTGGTTGTTATCTTCTCTAGTCAATCGGTAAAGATTTCCCTATTTCCGAAGCTTTTATGTACCCATCCACCTGCTAGTGCCTTCAGCTTCAGCTTCAAGAGGATGTAGATCAAAGGTGAGTGGTGTTATTGTTGCCTTTAATCTGATGAGTTTGTGTTTGCTGCCAGATTATTTATTGAAGAGTTTCCCTTTCAAGTTACTCGGATATTATAGTAGTTGATTGCAGGATTTATTCATCCCTTAAACAGCTGATGTTTGTAAACTGATATACAATTATTACATTCCCAATTCGCGAATTATTTTAATGGGTTGGATTTCTTAAAATGTTGTTTTTTTAATTATTTTTAAGAACTATATCAATCTCTATTTTTTGTAAAAGTCTAGTTTAGCGGCTCTTGCTATAACAATCCTAAAAATCAAAGATCAAAAATGGATGTATGTTAGCATAACTTTTGATAAAATTGAGGCGGAAAAGTTTTGACAATAATTTAGTGCCTATTTAGTGCTAATTAAGAGCTACAAAGGCAAATTTGAAGATTCCAAAAATAAAATTAAATATCAGAAGCTTCCTAGCTTTTCATTAAGTGTATATCTCAAAAATGCTATCAGATGACTTCAGCGCTAAAGTTAAGAGCTACTAATTGAGTTCTCATTTAAAGGTAATTATGTGCCAAAAAAGCAAATTATATGCATCCAAAAATAAATGAAAAACTATAAAACTGCTAGCTTTTAATTATGTTAGAAATGTACTATCTCAGAAAAGCTATCAACTGACTTCAGCGCTACACTCAGCATTAATAATTTGTTACTGCAGACTGGGCAGTAAAAATATATTTAAATTAGTTAGTTCTCTTAACTAATGGATATTTAATTAATGCTCAATTAGTGCCGATCAAATATGTATAATAAAAACTTTAGCAAAATATTTATTTCTCTACCTGACGATATAAAACTTTGCTAGTATGTCAATTACAACATAGTGGAAGTTGGAAAATGAAACTCCAAAATGGGTGCCATTCTTTCGTGATCAATGATTTATACTCTGCTAATATGATGACATCCACAGCAGACTGGGAGGTGATATATAGACATCTTAATTAATAGTTTATTTTTCGAAGCATGCCGTTTTAGAAATCATTTACCACCAGCGATAAAATAAGTTGATGGTGTTTTTGGGGTTGAACACTGCTAACTTAATTCAAATATAGCAGTTTTCTTATTTATTTTTGTAAGCATTAAATTTGCCTTTTGGCACTTAGTAGCACTAAATTATTATCACATACTTTTACTACGACTATCAGTTGATAGCATTTTTAGTCGGTACCCTGTCACTTAATTAAGAGCTATCAGTTTTCTAATTTTTAGTTTATTTTTAGAAGCTCTTAACTTGGCTTTTTGGTACTTAATTAGCACAAAATTAATAGCTCTTAATTTTGCCGCTGAAGTCAGTTGATAGCGTTTTTTGAGATAGTACCCTGCTACTAACTTTATTAAAAGCTAGTAGTTTTCTAATTTTTAGTTTATTTTCGGAAGCATCAAATTTGCCATAATGGCACTAAATTACCACCAAATTATTATCAAAACTGTTCTGGCCATTTGATCAATGTAGCTTTTCAGACGTTTTAGCACCCGTAAAAGAAATGATATGCTTCAAATATAAAACAAGGACTGACTTATTAGTTGGTGCACTAATAAATATTTTTTACAAAAAAATTGGACCAACTTTATTTGTTGTTTATAATTCTATTGGTAATTTTAAAGTTGTGCAATTGTAGTTAAATCTACCAGCATCAATAGAATTAAAATTATTTTCTATTTTTCAATGCACCAACAAATAAATTCGGTTCAATTTTTGCAAAACATATTTGTTTCACACTTTTTAGTGGAACATTAGTCAAGAAAATCGTTGAACGTTCACGTATACCAAAGAA
The DNA here is from genome assembly GCA_958507055.1 of Crioceris asparagi. Classification (NCBI taxonomy): domain Eukaryota; kingdom Metazoa; phylum Arthropoda; class Insecta; order Coleoptera; family Chrysomelidae; genus Crioceris; species Crioceris asparagi. The sequence goes on from OY293826.1 coordinate 75,032,481, forward strand.
GTACTTATCCTATTACCCACGTATATTATTTTTAGCTTTTACTTATTATTCAAAGATCTCAAAACATCGCGGCGGAAATACACATGTTTCAGACTTTCCCGCTGCTCGTAAACCGTATCTTCATGGAAAAAATGTTAAATTTATGTTGCTACAATTAATCTGGTCTTTGATTTGGCAGTCTCAGATTCTCAATTTTCTAAAAAAATTGCCACCTCCACGTAGCGTAAATACACATATTTCAGATTTTAACATTGCTGTAACTCGAAAGCCGTAACTCTTTTGAAATAATATTCAATTTAAACGTTTCAGTATATTTTCTTATCTTTAATTCTGCCGTCCCAGATTTTCTATTTTCGAGAGAAATTGCAACCCTCCACCCTCTTCACGGGCGGTTTTTGGAGGCGAGAAGATTTCGGATCGGAGTTTTGATGATTATGGGACCATTTCTCCTCTTTCAAATGAGCCAAAGATCGTTAAAATTGGAGTACGTTTATCTACTAGATAGCGCGCGCACTAACGCACCAAAAAAGAATCAGACAGTCGAATTGTATACCTACATCCTCTGTTTGGGTTCTGCGGTCAAAAAATACAAAATAATGCTAATTCCACTGGTGCTGATAGTTTTGAAGTGGTATCGTTATAGGTATATTGAAGATTTTTGGTACCAACTTCAAAACTACCAGCACTAGTGGATTTTGTATTTTTTAGTGCACCAACTAATAAAGTCGATCCTAGTGTAGTAAAGATTTATTTCACATTCTTAAGTATATCATTAGTCTTCAAAATCGGTGAACGTTCACTTATATTCACAGATTTCAAAATATCGTGGAAATACACATATTTTAGACTTTACCACTGGTGTAACTAAGAAAACGTTATTATTTTGGAAAATGTCCAATTCAAATGTTTCTAGATATGGTCTCTTCTTCAAATTGGCCGTCTTCTATTTTCTATTTTTGAAAATTTCCAATTTAAACGTTGCCGGATATGGTCTCTTCTTTAATTTTGTCGTCTTAAATTTTCGATTTTTCAAAAAAATGCTCCTACCACCCCCTTCAGGGAAAGTTTTTTGAAAGGACATGTTGAATGTCGAATTTTTAAATGGGCTCAACGCTCATTAGGCCTCTTTCAAAGGAAAAAAGAATTATCAAAATCAGATTACGTTTACTATGCCAAACGAGAGAACATACTTTAAAAAGCAGGCAAAGTGTAATCGCTGCTTGCCGTCAGTAAAATAAACTTTATCCCTTCCACCGAGCCCCTTCAAAACTGATATTTCCAAGACTATCAAAGAAATTTGATGGAAATGGTAATGTGTTAAATGTTAAAGAGGTCTATTAAAATTATAGTTTTTTAAATGAACATATTTTTTTACAAACAAATGGACCGACTTTATTTAGTTGGTGCACTGAATAATACAAAATAATATTTCATAATTCTATTGGTACAGGTAATTTTGAAGTTGTGCAGTCGTAGTTAGATAGAAGACTTTTGGCACCAACTTCCAAAGTACCAGAACTAATAGAATTAGTATTATTTTGTACTTTTCAGTGAGAAAAATCGGTCCAATTTTTTGTAAAAAATATTTATTTCAAACTTTTGAGTACAGAATTAGTCATCAAAATCATTCAACGTTCACCAAAGATACGTTGCTTATTCTTATTCAGAGATTTCAAACCATCGCGGGAATACAAATATTTCAGTTTTTTTAAGAACCATGAAAATCGGAGCAAGTTTACTATTTTTTGTAAACCGCGAACATCCATAAAAAATAGATGTAATGAGAATAATAACTTTTTGAAAAATATTTCATGGTCAGATAAAAGTTCGTGCAAGAAAGCGTTATGGCAGACAAAATACGCCATGTTGGTCCTAGAATAATCCTAGACAGATACACGAAATAAAAACCCAAGAGTACCAACCACACTGTTAATGTTTGGTGTGGTGTTGTTCGTAGATACATATATTTTGGGTCCCATATAACAACACATAATATACATATAGAAGGTCTATCCCTAAACGTATCAGACAAATATAGTATATTGTGTCACAAGGGCAGAAAATGAGCTGTAGCATCCCGCGGCTATTAGCTATAGCTAAGAACTGCTAATGCCTCATTTTCCGCATGTATGGCACAACAGGATTTCGTCTACCAAACGGAAAAAATAGGAGAATATAAGAAAAATCTTTAATTTTATAAATACAAACAGAATTTAATAAGGAACTTAAGTAGTAAATATGTACTATTTTGTTTATTACAGTAATTAATATTAATTATCCCTCGAGCACAATTATTATGGATAGTAATACCAGAATTTAGAGGCATTTGGAAGGTGTTTGAAGTTCCACAGTATAGTGAATTATTTCTATGGAAAAAGTTGATGGTGCACATGGAATTATCTCGTTGTTATGAGTTCACCAGCCCAAGGGACGATAAACATTACCTACATTCGGTCATATTTTTAGGGTTGATATGATTCATTTTCACATATAGTAGGCGAATAATTATAATAATAATAATAATAATAATAATAATAATAATAATAATAATAATAATAATAATATGGTAGCAAGAGATTGCCTTACCATATTATAAGTCAAAAATGGAATATGGAATATCCCAGAAGTTGGATAGGAAATGGTAGAACTATTGTGGTTGGCCAACCTACAGCCCGGACGTGACATGGATTTTTTTATTTTGGGAACACATAAAAGATTCTGGTGAACAGAACTCCTTGTAATAATGTTCTGTAACTTTGGTAAAGAATTTTAGTGGCCGTTCAAGATACAATTAAAGTATATGAAAAATGTGTTTAGCCAAATGGTGGTCACATTTATTTAGAATAGAAGAATTTTATATATGCGATGTTATATGTTAATTTGTAAGAAATGGCATTGGTATCTACTGCAATAAAATAAAAAAAATAATATTTTGCCAATATGTAAAAAACGAGTGTCCAAAAAAAACATAGTTTCAGCCATTGGTCTATCTGTGACAATATTACTCTGGAACGGATACATCGATTTTGTTGCTTTCTTTTTGATTTGTAGGGTAACGACACCGTATTTCGCTCAAGACTGTGGCGCGAAAGCGGCTTTAACAATTTTGATGAAACTTATTCAAAACGTTCTGCTTATAGCCCTTCACAATCTGCTATAACGGATATCTCTGAAAAAAATCAAGTAAAAATTTTATGCTCAAATGAACTGTCAAATTTTCTAAATGGGGCTAAACGGTTTCTCCTACGACAGAATTGAATATGACCATCGTTGTTTGAATTGGCACGCAGATATTGATCACACCTAGTGATGCTGCGAGACTGGTCTTGGTCTGGCAGTCTTGGTCTTGGTCTTGCAAAATTGCGAGACCAAGACCGAGACCAAGACCGTCTATGCAATACCAAGACCCAAGACCAAGACCAATACTGGAATGCAAGACCAATACCAAGACTAACCTGGTCTTGGTCTTGGTCTTGCTACAAGACTTGCGAGACTTGCAAGACTCTCGCAGTCCCGTAACCAAACAACAAATTGGTAGAAACGCTCCTAAATAACCTAATTAATTTAATCTTTGAGCTCCCTTATTATCGATCTTTATTTTACAGATTCTACAAATATTGAATTAAAAGTTGTTGGGTGAAAAGCGCCTTCATTTTACCCTATACAGTAATTTCAACCCTTCCCTTAACGAGCTGTTTTCAAAGAATCCCGATAGTTTTTATTATTTTTTATATCGCGCAGAATGTTACAAACGTTACAAATCATCTATGAATCAGATATTTTTTTTTTTTTTGAAATTTATCAAGTAGCTACTTTTAGAGATTTTTGAAACTTACAATTACTTTGAAATTATTTTTTCGATGATGCTCATTAATTAACTCAAGTGAGATATTCATACGGCGGATTTTTTAAATAGATGCCTAGTTTTATATATATAAAAAATATAAAAAAATATACGCGTATTAACAAATCTCGACCTGTTTTTAATTTTCATTATTTTTTTTGGAAAAAGCTTTATACAAAAGTTGAAGTATAATGCACAAACATAAAGCTGGGCCAGTGAAACCATTATCTTTAGGTATATGAAAATATTGATAGAATGTAGTAAAATGAGTACACAGTTGCGATGGAAGATACCAAGAAAGCAGAAGCAGACTAAGTCACGCTATTAAAATACGATTCTCATGTGTGAATGGTGAATTATAATTTATAAAATTTATTAATTAATTACGCATCTCCCTTGTCCTAACTTAATTCTACTCACCTAGCTTTATTCTCAGTACTTTTTCTAGAACGGTTTGGTACCATTACAATCTCAAGCGTGTTTGTTCTGACTGATTTTTTTTATATGGTCTATATTTATCCATTTCGAATGATAATATAATTATAGGCAATCTTATAAGATTATGAATTATATACTCCCGACCCATATTGCAGGGTTCTTCTTCATTTGAATTACATAATTACGGTTTAGAATGGCGCCCACTTTTCACACTTATAAAAAGATAAAAATTTTTGCAAGAGTCTTGCGAAGTCTTGCAAGTCTTGCAGCAAGACCAAGACCGTATATGCAAGACCAAGACCCAAGACCAAGACTAAGGATTTAATGCAAGACCAAGACCAATACCAAGGGTGCAAGACCAAGACCAATACGAAGACCATATCGGTCTTGGTCTTGGTCTTGCTTTGCGCATCTCTAATCACACCATCGGACTATTTTTATATTTGCGTGAATGCCTTTGAGAGCGATAGGAATGTCGTGTGAAACGACACACCAGATTTTTTGGATTCAGGGATCATTGAAACGTTATATGCAAAATGAAATTCATTTTATCTAAAGTTTGCTAAAAACAAAATATGGGACACATTCTACCAATTATTAAATGAAACAATATTGCCACCATTTGCATTGTTTGGAAAATATAAAGCTGCATTTTATCTGATGCATGTCAAATTTGGAGTGTGCGCAGAATCTCGAGTAGCTAGTAAATGACAAAATTGTAGTAGGTATAATAATATCATATTATATCATAAAAAGTTTGGCCTGTAGGTCATTGGAGCTTGTTGAGGTCACAGCTAATTGAAAAGGACTTTCCCACTAATTGGATGTCTCGTTTCATTATAATATACTCTATCCAGTCGAGAGTTGAATCTCTTCTTCCACCTACCCTGAAAATTTCAGAGTAGGTAGGTATGCTGGAGCTGGACGGCAACGATAAGAAAACTTCATTACATCTTCTATCTAGTCCATCATCTATTTTTTGACCGACGGACTCAAACGAAGGAGGTATACAATTCGACTGTGTGTTTTTTTTATTTGTGCGTGAGCTGTATATAGTAAAGGTACTCCAATTTTTTTGATTTTTGATTCATTTCAAAGAGGAGACTCGGGTAATGGTCCCATATTCATAAAAACTCAAATCCAGAATCTCCTTCCCTCCGAAAACCACCCCCGAAGGGAGGGGGCAATTTTTCTCGAAAATTGAAAATTCGTGACGACAGAATTAAAAATAAGAAAATATCTGAAAACGTTTGAATTGATTTTTTTTAAAAGAGCTACGGTTTTTGAGTTTCAGCGATGTTAAAATTTAAAATATATGAATTTTCGTATGGAAGGGGCAATTTCTTTCGAAAATTAAAAATCTGAGAATACCAAATTAAAGAACAGATTATTTGTAACAACATTTACATTGAAATTTTTTCCATAGAGTTACGGTTTTCGAGTTACAGCAGTGGTAGAGTCTGAAATATCTGAACATAAGTAAGTATTTTCCCTGCGATGTTTTGAGATCTCCAAATAATACTCGTAATAAGTACAAGCAAAGAATATACATGGGTTCTTCTTTAGTATAAGTGAACGTTCAACGATTTCCGTGAATAATGTTACACGCAAAAGTGTGAAATAAATATTTTTTACATAAAAATGGACCGACGTTATTGGTTGGTGCACTGAAAAATACTAAATAATATTAATTCTGTTGGTGCTGGTACTTGTGAAGTTGGTGCCTAGAGTCTTCTAGATAACTACAAGTGCACAACTCCAAAATTACCAGTACTAATAGAATTCATATTATTTTGTATTTTCCATTGCACCAACTAATAATGTCGGTCCAATTTTTTGTAAAATATATATATATATATATATATATATATATATATATATATATATATATATATATATATATATATAGTATCTCCTACATTAATTATGGAAAAAGTAATACTCCCAAAAGTATCATTGATAATTGATATCATGTGAGCGTGTGAGTCTTTGGACGGCGTAACTAACTTAATGTGAAAAAGATGAACTGATAAATATAATTTAAGAAAAAAAATATTCGATAGTTTTTACAAACAACCAAACGTTGTCTAAATAAATAAAAGGTGGCAGTTTCCTTGGGAAGTTGTAACGTAGGCTTACATGAACCAAATGAAACGAAAAGATTTAAACTTAGATTAGACCCCTTTTGCAATAGCTATTTCTGAAACGAAGTTAAGTACTCCCTACGAAAAGCAAAATCGTTACGCTCCTTCCATGCGACTTTCTAAGTGCGGGTTTACGAGTTTCTTGGCGCGCGTGAGAAGCTGGCGCGCACAGATTGCTTTGCGCACGTAAACAGATTAAACGTATGGTGGCAAATAGGATCATTTACGGGTCATTGGCGTGCGCCACGGTTCGCCAACGTGAGATGCAGGCGCACGCGGAGAGTGTCAAATATTTCCCCTGACAAATAATACAACGCGCGCGAAGCTCTGCCTGGCGCAAAGATATGGACCACGTGACCACAGCGCCCAATCACGACTAGGCATTCGAAAAGTAGTCGTGCTGTCAAAAGTTGAAATGAAAAAAGATTAATAATTATCAATTTTATTGTGTCTTTTGCATATTTTCACTATATATTTTCAGATTTTTAATTTGTGTTTTTGGCGTTATATATATAGATTAGATTTCATCAAAATTATAAGTGCAGTTTTGATTTAGGTTATTTTGTGTGTTAATATTAACAGATGAGTTAAATTAAGTATTAAACTAATACGTATCAAATATTGTTATGGTTGACTCATATTCGTAACAAATTATCGAAGCTCTTCTTCCAAAGGTTTATTACATTCCGTATCACTTCGTTTTGACAGTCGCAGTCGAATAATAAAGCGCGCGTACAGAAACTCGTAAATGGGTCGGCGCAAAACGGTCGCGAAACCTGTTCAACGTACGCGAAGCAATCTACGTGCGCCAGCATCTCACGCGCGCCATGGAACTCGTAAACCCGCACTAACGCCGACACTCTGTTGCGTGCGAGTATATAGATCCGAATAAACAAGCATCGTGCGCTGTTGTAGGAAAAACCTTGATACTAGGTCTCTAAATTAAAATTTAAAGAATATAATAAATTTCCACTAATATGTTATTTAAACGTATACAATAACAAAGGATGAGAATAAAATTTGAGCTGTCGGGGGACCCCCGCCAGGAACGAAACTTCTCACGCCTTTTCTCCAATTCCGAATTTCATTTGATACAGATATCTAACTATAAATGTATTGGCTGTTACTTGGTGGATATCCATAGGAAATTCAAATTAAAACAGTATAATATATGCCCACCAATATATTATTTAAACATTACATTTTTTCTGGACTGTGCTTTTCTCAAATGTAAGTACTGACTAAATTCTAAGAGGAAAAATTAAGGAATTTCAGTTTCTTTTCAATATGTAACATTTCTATCATGAAAATGTAATTATTATCATCATTATCAAGATGTAGCGCATAGCTTAAATAAGTTTTATGGTTTCTATATGAATGAGCTCTTATGTTTTTATACAGGTTTAAGAATTTCTGCCAGTTTGACCTACTGAAACATCGGAATAGAGTTCATAAACACCTGATTAACAATTATCTGGAATTTTTAACCGACTTCAAAAAAAAAAGGAGGAGGTATACAACCTGGCTATTCTTTTATGTTTGTGCATTCGTTTGGTAAAGTAAATATGCCCCGATTTTGATGATCTTTTTTTTAATCGAAAGGAGGTTGTTTCAAAATGGTACCATAGTAATCTTTTGAAGATTCAACATCGTATTGCTCCCAAAAACTTCCCTTAAATGAGGTGATGGTTGAAGGGGAGTTTTTTCTTGAATATTGAAAATTTCATGTGATGAAATTAATCATTTCCAAGAGCATAAAAATGATGTTTAAATAAAATCACAGGTTTTTCGAGTTAGAGAACTTCAAATTTCAATATTGTTGGCGCTAATTTTTTTTCAAATAACTGAATGTGAGTTCACGATTATCGATTTCTATTAGTAAACGTCATTTATAAAGTGATTTTTAAAACTCTTTTTTATTTGCTAAGGATATATTTTTAAGGGAAATAAATTAATGTAATATTTCATCTGTTTTTGGGTTTAATATAATTGTAATGAGATGCTCTCTGGCTTTAAGTGACTTTATATAATAGTAATATTCGTATATACGAGTAGTGTATTATTAAGTTTGGCCTTGATTCTTAGAAGGCAGATTTCGTATCCAAGTTATTTCAGTTAACGTGTGGACGATTTAATAATTTGTTATTCTTGAAAAGAATTTTCAGCTGCTTGTACTATTGGAATAATGTTTGACGTAGTTTCAAAATACGCTTTAACATCTATGTAAAGTTGTTTGTTGGAAATTAACCAAGTTAGCTTGATTTGATCAATGCATATCCACGACGAATTCTTTAGAGCATGATTATCTACAACCAAAGTTCTCTGCCAAAACTAAACCAGCTTGGTGTGGTCTCAGTGGTCAGCTATTTCTACAACAGCCTTGCCTAAAATAACCCGCCCCTTACAACAATTTTGACTAAAACGGTTATTAAGTATAACAATCTTTAAAAACAGCACAATACGACATAAAAAACGCTTGCCAAATTGGCTAATTCTGACGGTATTTCTGCGGACATCATTTTATTCCAATATGGTTGAATTTTTCTTTTCTCAATATGTAGTATTATTACAGCGGGAGCACGTAGTTATTTTTTCTAATGCAATTAGTTCTTCGGGTTACAGTGTAACATCTGTTCGTAAATTAATACTGTATGTTCTTTAACATACAGTAACATGAACATCGGTAAAAATATTAATAGCCGTTTGAAAATATTGTTATGTACCTACGCGCATGACTGACTTATTACATTAAGTCGGACCAAACGAGCTTTAGGGGTTTCGTTTGATGGGCGATCATGGATTAAGTTCAGACGGTGGGTGCCTTACTTTTCCGTCTCATTTAGATAGACGCTAATCTAAGACAGTGGTCACAAGTTGCACTATTTTCTCTTTTTCATTAGCATATTAGCGTAATCCTGCATTTTCTAAAGCCTCTTTTCACGCTGTTCACTAGTCTCTTTGGAAATTGCCATGGATTTAGATTTCCTACTTTGTGATAGGCGTTTCTCACTTTCTTCGCTCGTCTCATTTTAACGATGCTGCCTCATATTATAGGCAACACTTGTAGTAGGTCTACCCATATTCATTTTAGATAAACCAATAGCTAACTGGTAACTGGAATGCAAAATTCACTAAGAAGCTAGATATATTTTTTTAATAAAACCGATAAAAATATACTTTGAAAAATGCACTAAGAAATGAAAAATAATTACATTACTCATTTACTTCAGTTTATTCAAAAATAACCTTTTTTTTCAGCTCAATCTTATATTATTACGAACTAAGTGTATGTCACATACTTAAAATTTACATATACCATAACACATATAACAAACAAACAAATTTCAAAATATTTGTCTGTATTTAAGTATGGAATCCTCACCACGCCAGCCAGACTCGCCTTAGACCGATTATTATATTTCCTATTTAGAAGTACCTGTACACGTTTTGCAAAAAGTTATATGTCAACAATAGACATAACAACCAGCTGGATTCATAATCAGTTCTAATTTTATGCTTAGGTAACATTCCAAAGTAGTATACAAACCTAACTGAGGCGTGTATATAAAATATAAACCAATTATCCGTATTGACTATATTGTAATCGCAAAAAAACATTATTATAAACCCTTCGGGTTCTATGAATTCGAGCAAAACATTTATAGATTAGAACATTTTCATTATTCGTCCGAGTAGATCTAGGTAAATACTATTCATTTATATTTCGCATATGAATAATTATATCCATGAATCACAATCACCATTATTCTGACGTTCCTATACTCTACATATTATATGTATTATTATAAGTCTAATGTGTATGAATTCCCATTTGTTATTATCACAATACATGTACATCTTCATATAATATGTCAACACTTTCCTATCTAAAATATATTATCAACTATAATTAGCTCGTACTTGAGATTTTCAAAAATTTATTGAAAATTGTGATGGTCAATGTACTTCGATCGCGAAAGGGGCCAGTACATTTAAGAAAATGAAATAAATTCACAAGAATGTTTTCAAAATTCAAAGAAAAATTTCACAATACATAATTGTGCAAATTATGAACAATATATACAGGGTTGTGCAACTATATGTCAGCATAATAGTAGGAAATGAAGATATCTTCATGACGTCAGTCGGTGACAAAACTTCAGGGACAACCATAAAACGCCTATTTCTAAGATAACCTCAATAGTTTCTGCTCGTTTTCAATATGGGTGGCGGTTTTATTTAATAAATAATTAGTTTATGATATCTGTGGCTTCTGCAATATAATACCATAGATCATGAGGGAATAATGAAAAAAGATGTAGTCGTATATATAATTGGCCCTTATTTTACAGACCTGTGATAAATGAGTATTTGATGCTGCAAGTTGCTGAATTGCATGATACAAGATTGTTTCTTGTATTATGGCTGAATTGGGTATCGAGCATGATACATGATCGATAGCCGTTCTAAATTCGTCCTTCTTGCGCATAACGTCACACGGAGCTTAAAATTTGAATTTAATGCTGAATTCTTATGGGATATTTTCCTTTATTCTGTTGCACTTGTTAATTATGATGGTTAAGGGTAAAAAGCAACATAGAAGTATAATTGTAAATGTTAAATAAGCCGAAAAATATAAAGAAAGGTTCACCTTTAAAAAATGCCACAAATAAACGCGTATCATAAAAATAGAAAAATTCAATCTTTTGCAAATTATAGGTACTACTTGTATCATACCAAATACATTTTTGGAGTAGGTGGGTATTTAAGACTTATGCGTTTTTATGCATTGTAAACTACATTTTATCTCTTTTGGTGGTGTCATTTTCTATTTGCGGCACAGCATTAGATATATCATTAGTATTAGTATCACCCTCATCCAAAACGCGATCTACTTCTATACTGCTAATACCAACATCCCTTAACTTAAACCAAAATAATATATTATTATTGAAAAAAAACACGACAGAATTTGGTTAGGTTAGGAATGACGCCAAACCGCCAAATCTTGCTCCGCGTGAAGTAGCCACATGCGCAATATCATACCTTCTGTTTCTTGTATTATGGATATCGAGCATTGTTGGTTCCAACAGGACGGGTCGTGTGATCCCCCGTTTTGCCAATTTCATTGGCCGGCTATATCATCAGATCTGACCATGCCAGACTTCTTCATTTAGGGCTTTCTAAAATTTCGTATGACAAAAAACCATAAATCTCACAAGACTTGCGAGTGGCAGTTGATGCAAATGCCGTAAAATGATAAATAAATTAACTTAAACAGAGGTCAATTTTTCAAATTTTCTAACAAAATGGCAGCCAATTCACATTATGGCATTACTTTTGCCCCATCCTGTATTATATTACAATACCAATACACATATTTACGTTATACCTACTACTTACATTAAAACTCTTTGGGTCTATTCTGTATATTATTGAAGAAAATTATTAACTTTCACTTCCATTAAGAACATTTAAAATATAAATTTCCTTTCTATTCGATGATATTCATTCATCTTTGCGTTGTCGGAATACCGTTTGGATTTAATCCTTTTTTAGAAAACCTCATAAAACCATAAGGATATTATCTTCATAATTCTCCACAGTCTACGTCCGATTCTGAAAGTTTAATAATATATATTGCATAGAGTGTATGTTATTGTACCTACATGTCAACGTTGACAAACACATTTGAAAGAAAATGGATAAAATATATTATTTTCTTGTCCGCCTTTGTATCTTGACATTGTGTCAGGTGTTATATTTCTCATAAAATATATTGTTTTAATATAATACCGTATTTTATTACAGGAAACATTATGACATTGACCAGTCGTGGTTTCTTGCGTTTCTTCATTTTCTTTGCGGGCTACATCATATTCCTGATACTTGGTGCCTCAGTATTTTCATCAATAGAAGGACCTGAAGAAGTGGATAAAGTTACTAGTTTGCGGAGTTTACGTACTGGTTTCCTCAGTGACCATCGTTGTGTATCAGGTAGGTGGATAACATTGTTTTATCTGTGCTACATTAAGGAGTCAGTTTTCTTCTCACATGGAAAGTTTTCTGTAATGAACTTTCTAATCTGGAGTTTCAAAATATAATGTATCCTATATTTGCGCAAACTGACAATCGTTCGCTTCTAATAACCTATTAATACGCTCACATACTCGTATCCATCCTTTATTAATCTACAAATGCAAACGGCATTGTATACTGTCAACAACACTTCGTGCTGTCAACAGGCAGCTCATTGAATAAATTTGGATCGTTCAATCAAGCGGTACGACCATTCATTTTTCTCAGTGTGTCATGACAAACAAGCATCGTCATATTCAATTTTGACATAGAAAGAACCGTTTATCCCGAATATGAATTAGCAGACAATTTGACAGTTGTTTTAAGCAGAACTGTTTATTTCTTCTTTTGTTTCTGAGATGTACCCTGCAGGTGGTGCATAAAAAATAGTGTCCTAATACCGAGATGCAAACAACATCATGGTTACATCCTAGAACTAGTAGCAAAATTCCGTCAAACTGGTTCAGTTGCAAATAGAAAAAGGAATATTGAGAATACGGTGAGAATTGAGCCAGTATAAATAGTTGTTCTGGGTCAAATTAGTAGAAGCCCTTCATTAAGTACGGGAAAACTTTCTGATGTAACGGGTGTTAAGAGGACCACTGTACAGAGAATTATGAAAGATAATAAATGGTACCCATATTAAATTCAACTTCTTCAAGAATTGAATGAATTAGTCCGACACGATTCCAAGGATGTACCATACTCAACATTCTGAAAAATTAAACGTGTGGACTGGTATTTGTGATAATCGCATAATTGGACCATTTTTACCGAGAAATTTAAATGGAAATACGTACGTAGATTTGTTGGAGGATGCCGTCAAGCCAGCGCTGATCGAAATTATAGAAAACAACCAACGTTACCATGAAATCAATCCGATACTTCAGCAAGACGGGGCTCCTCCTCGTTATGTTGTACCTGTACGGCAGTTTCTAGACGATACGCTTCCTGGCAGATGTATTGGGAGGAGGGGAGCTATCGAATGGCTTGGATCACCCGATTTATCTCCCCTTTATTTATTTTTGTGGGGACATCTGAAATCTTAGAGAAGATTTTCGGAACCGCATCACTAATGAATGCCAACAAATTACTCCCGATATTCTTCACAATGTCCGGGAACACTTGCAATAGTTGCTGCACTATTTTATGGAGGTGAACAGTGGATATTCTCAATGGATAAGACGATAAAACTTACAAGTACTAATCAATACAATTAAATTAATATTTCTCGGCAACCCATACTATGAATTTAAAAAATGAACCGCCATTTGAAAAAAAATTGATTGCCCTCTCAAACGTTGTATCACACCATACCCCTTCCCAAAATATATTTTTGATTGATATTCAATAATCGTTTCTCACAAAAATGTTGTTTTGCTTATTAAACGTTAAATAGTTGTTAGCAAGCTTTTGTATACTTAAAGATTATGGCTGAGTCGTTTGTTCAACGTGAAATTTGCCATTGTTGTTTGTCTTGGCACTTTTCACAAAAAAAAAATAATGATCGCACGATTTAATCGGACCAGTTTTTCTATTTCTCGAAATTCTAAAAGCCGTAGGAAAGTCGTATGAGGGACACACCCGATTTTTTTAGGAAAATATTTTTATGAAAAGTTACATATTCATCGAAATCCTTAAGGCCATTTGCGCGATACGTTCTTGTGCAAAACACGATTTTTGACTATTGCGCAACAAGTATTGCAAGCAGAATTGCGTATGCTGTTTCACAAGCGAGCGGTAACAGTAACTACAAAAGAAAAAATAAAAGCGTTCCCTCCAGACAGACCAGTGGTTGAAAATATGTATTTGTGGACTCAGAGAACCCTCAAATGTAAACATCGGTTGAGAACGATACTTACCAACAATTTTACTCGGTTAAAATACTTTCCTACAAGCGGTAGTAAAGTAAGAATACATTTTAAACGGTCTTAAATTATCCCACATTATACATATACTGATTATAAATACATACTTAGTATGAAAGTTAGCTGAAGTTTCATCACGATATTCTCCTCGGAGTTCGAACCGAGTTTTTTTGTTGCCGCCTTTCGCCACCGGTCAGGACTCAGTAGACAAACAGTTTGTTTCTCGTGCTAAATTGTGAAATTGAAGTTGTTCAAGAAGTTTTAATTACCCACCAAGGTAATTTATTTCGTGTCATACCAGAAGCTAGATTTAATAGCTTCTTGTAATTAGTTTCAATTTCTAGTGAAATTGGTAGGTACTCAAGTTAGATACTATAATATTAGTATGTATTTTATGGTTATGCGTTGAACAATTAAATAGATATAATCTGCCTCCATAAAGTATAGAAAATATAAGTGAGAAAGTGATGGTTTCCTGAGTTCTACAACATCAAATATTTAAAATGGGGATTAGAGATTTGAAATATGACATACTAGGTGCTAATATAAATTCATTTGTATCTACTGATTCCGATTGAATACAAGCTTTGTTGGTAAAAGATTTCCCTAATAAGGTTTGTCAGAATAGCTGGATTGGCATTCAGCATTTATTGAATGGCCTCCTAGACCTCCAGACCTAACAACTCTAACTCATTTCGCTGGTATTGCTTAACTCAAGGGACACAATTTGCACATTTTCCAAATAGAGAATGTATACAATTTGATTGTTTGTCTATTTTCTTGTATCTATTCGCAAAGTAAACGATCTCGGATTTTGATGATTGTTTTCTCATTTTTTCTAATGTTAAACAGATTTAAAAGCAAAAATCATCTTCCTTCCAAAAACTTCTATCAAAGGAAGTGGAGTTTTCACAAAACTGGGACCGACTAAATTGGTTGGTGCACTGAAAAATAGAAAATAATATTAATTCTACTGATGCTGATACATTTTAAGTTGGTGCCATAACTCTTCATTATACCTATGACTGCACTACTTCAAAATCTCCAGAAGATTAGATTATTAGAATTAAAATAATTTTGTATTTTTGAAAAATAATTTTTCATTTACCTACTAGAAAAGTCGGTCCTTGTTTTTGTATTTTTTTATCTTTGTTTATTGAAATATACTTTTGCATCTTTGGAAAAACCAAAGAACTTCCTAACTTCTTAATGGGCAATTAATGATGCCATAATTGATCCATTTCATGGAGGTTCATGTCAAAGAGGCGTACAAAACTTTATAACCACAGGCATTGCCTGCTCGCTTTCTTGCTTTCAACCTTGACATTTGCTTCTATTCTATCTACTAAACTTTCCAGAGTCCTACAATCGAATCGAATTATCCAAAATTGTGTGTTATGAAACTTTTAAACTCAATTTATTGGCACTTCTTTCTAGAATCTAGACTTGTGTACTACATAAATAGGCAACGTAATGTAATGCTACCAATAAATTGTAGCATTATTAAAAATTTCAAAAGCAACATCGCCTGACAGTCTGGTATACATAGTTATGTCGAGAATGCCATACTCCAATATATAGCGTATAGCGCCGGGCTGGTAAATGTTTTGTTTAATGTTCCAACAGAACATTGTTTCTGTAAAATAACTATGTGGAAGTAATAATATTAAATTCAATACAATGATTCAAATAGGAATATTAACTTTTATTGATTTATTGTAATGAAGCTCTTAACGCGGCGTGCGGTAGGAGCAAAATTCGTCATGCGTTACGCTCCCTCGATGCGACTTTCTCTCTCTGTTATATGCGAGTGTGTGTGTGTGGGTGCGCGTGCGACTATAGACATAATAATAGACAATCATCGTGCACAGCCGGTTGTATAACCGTAATCTCTAAATTAAAATACAATAATAAATAGCCAATAATATATTTTTTAAACATAATTGTTTCTCAAATGTGCGTATTAACTATATTCTAAAAGGAGAAGTGCCTACTTAAATAATAAGGATGTTTAACATAAATCTTAATGATCAATATTATAAAATTAGGTAACAATTATATATACAGTAAGGGGCTGGATATACCATCGATCTGGTAATTGAGAAGATTACCCGAATGTTTATGTTTATTGATTTCTATTGACTCAAGTAAATTCAATTTTAATCCTTTTCGGTATGTAAGATTTTTAAATTATCATTAAATATGTGATTAATATTAATGACATGTACCGCATAATTTTGAATTAATTTTATGGTAGGTAAGTAGGTATATAAATGTGCTCTTATGTTCATTAATACGGGTTATGGAAAAATTTACTTCATTAATAGCCTCCATCCATTACTATGGAATTAAATATACTTCAGTTAATTTTCTTGATATAACTATCTGTAGATTTAATAATAGAAATTAATTTTCAATGAACCTTCATCCACTGATACTGATAAGTATTATGATAACCATCCTCCTTGTTATATAAATAGGCACTTATCCTCGTAGAATTTGGTTTTATACTCATATTCGATAAAGGTATATTGTGCCGAAACCATTGTCATGTGTTAACCACATAAATGATAGAAATTGTAATACCTACAAGTTTTAATTTTAATTTATAATTATTTTGTTGCCAGCTCTCATTCTAATAGTAATATATAATGATTTATATATAATATAATACTAAATAAAATAAATATGTTCTAAATCGGTTCATTCACTCACCCTGAGAGGCACTGCCACTGATAATTTTGTATTTAGAAGCAAAAAATTCACGTTGCTATGGGTCGCGATAACGATAACACAGTGACATGATTATGAGGGACGTCGGCCCTGGGTCGAAAGAACATGATTTCCCATTTTGTGCAATTTCCCAAACAAAATTGATTTTGATTTGATTCGTTAGTTTAAAGGTCAAAACGAACATAAAATTACAAATAAATAATACGTGGATATAGATATCAAGAGCTTTTTTTTTGTTTGGAATGATGGTTGATTTAAGAAACATATTGTAAGATGTACTCACAGACAAAACTATTGCATATTTAATTTTAAAATGTTTGCTGCACCTAGGTATCTTGAAAGTTAAATTTTTTGCAATGTTTGCGGTACACAGCCTTAACGAAAACTTTTCGTTTTACCACACTATTTAATTACTTTAATGCTTTAATTACGAAATTAGTCAATTCATCCGAACTATCAAATACAGAACAAAACGAGTGCGGAAATGAAATAACTTTATGCACGCTCTGATTAAAAAAATAATATCGGACATAGAACCAATATAAGTTTATTATATTCTATAATAATTGTCATATTCGATGAACGTTGTGGATACGAGGTTTTTTATTCTTTGGTACGAGATAATCAAACTGTGATTAGGGAGTTGATGTGCAGCATCAACATATGCGTATCCGCCACGTAGGTAACTTTATGGACTGTACGCATGCGTACGTAGGTTGAAAATGTATCATGAAATATTTTTTAACAAAAATTGAACCGAAAATACCAAATAATATTATTTCTATTGGTGCTGGTACTTTCGAAATCTTCTATCTTACTAGAACACGTGGGTAAATTTAGCACGACCAATTCAACGAAAATAAAAGCATTTGTACCATAACTTGCCCTAAATTAGTCGTGATAAAATAATCAGCAGCTCCTGTATTTCTTGGAAAATTCATGGTCTTGCTAAGTTTCTACAAAGATAGCATCGGCATCACAGTTTCTTTCTCAAATAACAACCGATTCTTTTTAGAGTGCCACCAAAAATTGCCGTAAATTTCCCGTGCAAAAAATTTGCAGCACTTGTTTTGTTTAGAAAGTTGCTTGTCTTAATTTAGCTCAACCATCACCGTATCGTCCTCAAAAAACAACCGATTCGTTTGGGAGTATCACCAATATTTGCCTTAAATTAGCCGTAAATTTGCAGTGGAAAAAGAAAATGTGCAGTTCTTGTATTTCTTAGAAAATTCATGGTTGTGCTAAGTTTATATAAATATTGTCAGATACTCGCCCCTCTACAAACAAAATACAGAAGCTGCACATTTTTTTTCTCACGGCAAATTTACGGCAATTTTTGGTGGTTCTCTCAAAAGAATCGGTTGTTATTTGAGGAAAATACGGTGATGGCGGTGCTAACTTAGCACGACCATGAATTCTCCAAGAAATACAAGAGCTGCAAGATTTCTTTTTCCACGGCAAATTTATGGCAAATTATGGTATAATCGTTTTTTATTTTCGTTGAAATTTCGGGCTAAGTTTACATTATATACTACAACTTCACAACTTCAAAATTACCTGTACCAATAGAATTAATATTATTTTGTATTTTCCAGTGCACCAACTAATATGTTCTATGTTTTTGCATTTTTGTTATATTCGTGAATTTATATTTTGTTGTTTATTATTTTTTAATTTTTTTATTTAAGCTACTATACAAGTATTAGTTTTTTTTAAACTGCAAATTTAACATTAGTAGATCTCTCAGTTACGTCCTAGTTATCAGCTATTTCTGTGGAGGTACCTACTTGAATAGATGGATAACATTAAAATTAAAAAAAAAATCTTTTTTGTTATATATTATCTTGGTCATTGAGGTATCTTTACGATGTTGAAGCAAGATTTGATAAATATACATTTTGGTCACAAAATGGGCTAAAGGGGCATTTATTAGACGACTCTTTTGTGAGGTGATGACGCGTTTGTGTGACTTCTATCGTAGTTAATACACTACAATTGTGACTATAATCATAACTATGGTCCTGTTTGCTTCATGTTATTGTGAATTAGATATGGATTGTACGTTTAATCAAGCCTAGCAACGAAATGATAATGGTGAGAAAGGAACAGCTATGCCTATAAAAATTCAAAATCCGTTTTAGTTTGTAGTTATAGGCACCAACTCCTGGTACTTTTGAAGTTTTTGCCAATCTACATATTATGTATCTATAACTGCCCAACATCAAAATAATCCATACCGATAGACTTAATATTATTTTGCATTATTCGGTGCACCAACTAAAAAGTCGGTCCTAGTTTTTATAGCAAAATAATTGTTATAATGAAGAAAGTTTTATAAAATTGGTATCTAGATTCTTTCGTCTTCTAAAATATCAATTGAAAATATGTTGCAAGCACTGAGTCTATTCTTCTTAGATACATAATTTATATAAATAAATTATTCGTCATCGAACTGATTTCTAATAACATCAGTTTAATTATTATTGTGCGTATCATCCTTATCATTTCTAATTTTAAAATTCTGCGCAGAAAAAATAGCTAATAATATTTTGATTTTAAATAAATAATGGCATATGTTCCCTTTTTTGTTACGACATTAGCCACCATATTCTTATCGTAATGATATTTTATATTAGATTGTTTGACCTTAGATGTCAATGTTGCACACTCCTACCCTCTAAATATAAATAAAAATATTATTCTCAAGTATTTCATATTGATAGTATAATTTCATTTTCCTTTATTACCTTCTGCCATTTGAATAATTCTAGTTCAATGACATTCAAAAAAAAAATTTAAATACTTGCTTTTCCAAGCTTTGCTAAATTTCGAATTAGTATACAGCGTTATCGTGGAATTTATTAAGTGGTCTCAAACGGAGTAAAATGTCGCCTGGGAAAAATAATAAGCAAAACATTATAACAGTTCATTTGCTCATTTTCATAATCAATAATTCGACTAATGTTCCGGAAGTTTATTAATCATAAATGAGCTAGCTATTTACTTGCTTCGCGGTAAAAAAAGTCTATGATAGTCCTACACTTTTTAACAAAAACTACTAGTGACTTTATTAGTTGGTGCACTGATAAATATTTTATATTAATTCTACTAATGCCGATTGCGGTTGTGTTATATAGGGCAAAAGGAACACTAATAGAAAGTTGTCGAATACGCTGATGATTTTAAAGGTTATGTTGAAATAATCTGTGATTACGATCTACAGTTTTCCTATCATATATTTGATCAAAATTGGAAAATATAGATAATGAATCTTGAGAATCAAAGTTCTTTTGATAATTTATTTGTCCGTTGCTTCTTATTCAAATGAGTATTTTGAAGAATGACCTGAGACTGGTATAAGACTTGAACGTAGAATTTCAAAGTCTGAATTAGTTTTTTTTGATATTTGATAGCTGCTAGTTAATAAAATAAATAATCAAAAGCGATTATAGAAAATAATGGGTATATCTATTGTTTTATAATGTTATAATGAACTTGAGAATAAAGAAACAAATAAAATGTTTCATCGTTTTTTCCGTCACAGAAAAAAAGGTGTATTAAACACGTCGACAACACAACCTCAAGCTAAAATCTAGTACATTTTTCCCTTGTATAATAAATAACTATTTACAGATTTCTTGTTTTCCTACGTTTTTTTTAACTTTTAATTTATAATGACTAGGTAGATTCCCTACACATTGAGGTCGCTCGCTTTGAGAATATTTTAACAATTTTGTAGGACACTTTAGCAATATCAACATCCTAATCAGAGAGATGCAAAGCTGCTATCAAAACTTTTTGATAAATGGGTTATTTTGATAATTTTTCAATTATTTTTCAAATTCCTGCAACAACAACAAAAACAACAAAGGTTTCTTATAAAGGGTGTTCCAAAATTCACCAAAGATTTTAATTATACGCCATATGTGCAATAGAATTTTGGCAATCAAAAAATGTTTACAGTTGACAGTTTAAGGTTAGTAAAATGAAGCTCTATACGAGAGAACAGTTTGTTTTCATAGTTGAAGAATATTTCAAAAATAAATAAAGTTTGACTACCACAGTTCGAAAATTTCTTACGAAATAGGTCGAAATAGAGGAATAACTTCGTCAAATGTGAAGAGAATAATTGAAAAATTCAGGGCAACTGGATCAATTGCTGATATTAAACACACTGGCCCTATAAAAATAAGCGGTTCTAATACTGATGTCGAAGCAATGCGTGAGAGTGTTCGTGAAAGTCCAGGAATATCAATTCGGCGTCGTGGACAAGAATTGCAAATTTCAAAAAGCTCTCTACAACGTATACTTCCAAAGATCTCTGTTTCCGTGCTTATAAAATTCAATTAATGCAAGGACTGAAGCCTAATGTGCATACACAGCGAAGAGAGTTCGTTGAATGGGTTATTGGAAATCAACAAGTGGATGCTGATTTTTTTAGCAAAATAATCCTAAGCGATGAAGCTCATTTTCATCTTGGAGGCTTCGTTAATCGTCAGAATTACCGTATCTGGGGTTCAAAGAACTTACATGTGATTGTCGAAAAACAAAAGGATTCACAACGCATCACTGTTTGTTGCGGATTTTGGGCTGGAGGAATTATCGGTCATCTTTGAAAATGAGACTGGGCAAGCAGTCAGTGTTAATGGTGCTCGATATCACCGCATCATGTGATTCAACAGCACTGGATTTCTTTTTATGGCTTTATTTAAAATCAAAGTTTTATGCCTACGACCACTCGTTCGTGCATTGAAGGAAGAGATTCAACGCTGCATGCTGCATCAACGAAATTCAGCTAAATTTAATGCAGAAAGTCTTGGAGGCCATTTGGCCGATGTATTACTATACATAACCTATCGTATGAACTTCATATTTCAATAAAAAAATACAACTTAACACAAAAAAACTGCGTTTTTATTTAATTTAACTCTTGCTCCAATTTTGGGACACTATTTATAAAGATAAATTATATTCATCAAACACCATAATTTGTATTCTAAAGCACGAAGAGTATCTCTAAATACCCCTAGAAAAATACGCAAGCCTTAAAAATGTTTCTCAATGAGCTAAATAAACGAATGACATTAAGTTTAACGGCAACGCCTGGATTTAGCTTACAGAATAGCAACTAACGTTATGAGTTTTATTCAAGCCTTGAAATTATCGGATGAAGGTTATAAAACAGCGGTTTAGATTTAAAACCCATAATTTTTTAACGCGCCTTAAAATGTCCTTTAATTTACCATACTCTACCTTCATACAAATTTATAGTATCGTCAAGGTTCCACTCGTACTTAACAAACATTATTTCGAAGTGGTGCAGTTATTAGTAGACAGAAGACTTTTGGCACCAACAACAGTTATGTATGTTATGTAGTATTTTTGACCGACGAACCCCCCACCAAAGAATAAAATCTTTGCATACCACACACGTCCTTCAGTGAATTTGACATTTATCTATAGGCTCATACTGCATTAACACGACTGTCAATTATACGCCCTTGGAGCATCAACTAATATGTTTGACCGACGAAACAAACGGAGGAGGTAACCAATTCGACTGTTTGTTTGCATGTTTTTTATGGATGTTCGCGCCTTATAACAGTAAACGTGCTCCGATCTTCATGATTATTTTTCATTGGATAGAGGAATATTGAGAATTAGTCCCATTAAAAACATTTAACATGTTCTTCCCCTCGAAATCGAAAATTTGAGACGACAAAATTAAAGAAGAGACCATATCCGGCAGCATATCAATTGGACATTTTAAAAAAATCAAAGGTTTCCGAGTTACAGCAGTGGTAAAGTCTGAAATATGTATGTGTAGTTCTCTGGATAAGTATAAGAAACGCTTTATCTCCTTTTTGGTGAACGTTAAGATATTTTGATGACTCGTTACACTCAGAAGTGTAAGAAATACAAAATAATAATAATTCTATTGGTTTTGGTACTTTTGAAGTTGATGCCAAAAGTTTTCAATTCA
This sequence comes from Crioceris asparagi, assembly GCA_958507055.1. Lineage (NCBI taxonomy): Eukaryota > Metazoa > Arthropoda > Insecta > Coleoptera > Chrysomelidae > Crioceris > Crioceris asparagi. The sequence goes on from OY293826.1 coordinate 75,055,569, forward strand.
ACTGCACAACTTCCTAATTACCAGAACCAATAGATTTTATATTATTTATATTTTGCAGTGCACCAATTGATAGTCGGTCCAAGTTTTTGTAAATAATATTTATTAATCTTGAAGTTTATTTATTAGGTGTTTATTTTAAGTTCAACTAGAGCAATATGATTAAGAGGAAACTTGACCAGTCGTACTATTGTGTAGCAAACAACATGGTAAATTAAATAAATATTTCTTACAAAAAATCGGACCGGAGTTATTGCAATGAAAAATAAAAAATAATATCAATTCTATTGGTGCTGGTATTTTTGGAGTTGGTGCCTATAACTACAAACTAAAACGGATTTTGAATTTTTATAGGCATAGCTGTTCCTTTCTCATCATTATCATTTCGTTGTTAGACCTGATGAAACATACAATTCATATTTAATTCACAATAACATGAAGCAAAGAGGACCATAGTTATGATTATAGTCATAATTGTGTCAAAAGAGTCGTCTAATTAATGCCCATATAGCCCATTTTGTGACCAAAATGTATATTTATCAAATCTTGCTTAAACATCGTAAAGATCAATGACCAAGATAATATATAACCAAGAAGACATTTTTTTGAAATTTTAAAGTTATCCATCTATTCAAGTAGGTACCTCCACAGGAATAGCTGATAATTAGGACGTAACTGAGAGATCTACTAATGTTAAATTTGCAGTTTAAAAAAAAACTAATAATTGTATAGTAGCTTAAATCAAAAAATTGAATAATAATAAATAACAAAATATAAACTCACGAATAGAAAAAAAAATGCAAAAACATAGAACATATTAGTTGGTGCACTGGAAAATATAAAATAATATTAATTCTATTGGTACTGGTAGTTTTGAAGTTGTGAACTTGTAGTAGGTATATAATGTAAACTTAGCCCGAACATTTCAACGAAAATAAAAAAACGATTATACCATTTCTTGGAGAATTCATGGTCGTGCTAAGTTTATATAAAGTTAGCACCGCCATCACCGTATTTTCCTCGAATAACAACCGATTCTTTTGAGAGAACCATCAAAAATTGCCGTAAATTTGCCGTGAGAAAAGAAAATTTGCAGCTTTTGTATTTCTTGGAAAATTCTTTGTGAAGGCTGAGATAATTTCGATGAAAATTTCAAAGAAATGTAGGGTTGGGTCGTAGGGTCTAATGAAACTATCCGTTTATTACGTTTCATTGCAATTGTTTTAGAAAAAAAAAATTATGTAACTTTCTTTCATCTTTCACCTTGTCTTTCACATACTACAAAAAGGATAGGTAGGTATATTCAGGACAAATGCAAATATAGATTTGGCATTAGTATTTACTCTTCGGCCTCATATACATTTCACGTAGATCATCAGACTTTTATTCATTTTAGTGTACTTTGGCATTTTCAAAAACTTGGTGTGGTCTCAAGTCATCGCACATGAGCCAGTGTTGATTCCGCAGGCAGATGGCCCCGTTGAAGCACTAGTCGCTTCAAGGATGTCGACGATTCCTGCGAGTTCGTATTGAGTGTCTTTAGTCGGGTTATCAATCTTTTTTTACCAAGTCATAAAGTTTGGCTGGCCCATCGTCATATGTTTCGAAAACAATGATATCCCTGAAAGACGTAATATTTATATTGACAGCATAAATAATAGTAAATTATAATACAGGTAATAAAGGGGCTAATTTAAGGCAAATATTGGTGATACTCCCAAACGAATCGGTTGTTTTTTGAGGAAGATACGGTGATGGTTGAGCTAAATTAAGACAAGCATGAACTTTCCAAACAAAACAAGTGCTGCAATTTTTTTGCACGGGAAATTTACGGCAATTTTTGGTGGAACTCTCAAAAGAATCAGTTGTTATTTGAGAAAGAAACTGTGATGCCGATGCTATCTTTATAGAAACTTAGCAAGACCATGAATTTTCCAAGAAATACAAGAGCTGCTGATTATTTTATCACGGCTAATTTAGGGCAAGTTATGGTACAATTGCTTTTATTTTCGTTGAATTGGTCGTGCTAAATTTACCCACGTGTTCTAGTAAGATAGAAGATTTCGAAAGTACCAGCACCAATAGAAATAATATTATGTATTTTCGGTTCAATTTTTGTTAAAAAATATTTTATGATACATTTTCAACCTACGTACGCATGCGTACAGTCCATAAAGTTACCTATGTGGCGGATACGCATATGCTGATGCTGATCATCAACTCCCTAATCACAGTTTGATTATTTCGTACCAAAGAATAAAAAACCTCGTATCCACAACGTTCATCGAATATGACAATTATTATGGAATATAATAAACTTATATTGGTTCTATGTCCGATATTATTTTTAATCAGAGCGTGCATAAAGTTATTTCATTTCCGCACTCGTTTTGTTCTGTATTTGATAGTTCGGATGAATTGACTAATTTCGTAATTAAAGCATTAAAGTAATTAAATAGTGTGGTAAAACGAAAAGTTTTCGTTAAGGCTGTGTACCGCAAACAGTGCAAAAAATTGAACTTTCAAGATACCTAGGTGCAGCAAAAATTTTAAAACTAAATATGCAATAGTTTTGTCTATGAGTGCATCTTACAATATGTTTCTTAAACCAACCATCATTCCAAACAAAGAAAAAGCTCTTGATATCTATATCCACGTATTATTTATTTGTAATTTTATGTTCGTTTTGACCTTTAAACTAGCGACTCAAATCAAAATCAATTTTGTTTGGGAAATTGCACAGAATGGGAAATCATGTTCTTTCGACCCACGGCCGACGTCCCTTATAATCAACATAATGTCACTGTGTTATTCTTATCGCGACCGATAGCAACGTGAATTTTTGCTTCTAAATACAAAATTATCAGTGGTAGTGCCTCTCAGGGTGAGTGAATGAACCGATTGAGTACATATTTATTTTATTTAGTATTATATTATATATAAATTATTATATATTACTATTAGAATGAGAGCTGGCAACAAAATAATTATAAATTAAAATTAAAACTTGTAGGTATTACAATTTCTACCATTTATGTGGTTAACACATGACAATGGTTTCGACACAATATACCTTTATCGAATATGAGTATAAAACCAAATTCTAAGAGGATAAGTGCCTATTTATATAACAAGGAGGACGGTTATCATAATACTTATCAGTATCAGTGGATGAAGGTTGATTGAAAATTAATTTCTATTATTAAATCTACAAATAGTTATATCAAGAAAATTAACTGAAGTATATTTAATTCCATAGTAATGGACGGAGGCTATTAATGAAGTTAATTTTTCCATAACCCGTATTAATGAACATAAGAGCACATTTATATACCTACTTACCTACCATAAAATTAATTCAAAATTATGCGGTACATGTCATTAATATAATAATAATCTTAATAATAATAATCTTTATTCAGGTTAACATACAAATCTTGATTAAAAAAATAGTATGCTGATAGATTGTCTGACTTAATGAAGTCCAACAATCCCCTACCGAGATGCAAATAGCATCTGTGTGTAGACCTGAACTTAATAATGTATTAAAATCTACAAGCTTATCATAATCTAAATATACATATTAATATACAATAAATAAACAAATAATAAAATTAAAATGCAACAAAACTATAAATACAACTACAAATGTAAAGAAAGACATGATATAGGAAGTATTAAATATTAATCACATATTTAATGATAATTTCAAAATCCTACATACCGAAAAGGATTAAAATTGAATTTACTTGAGTCAATAGAAATCAATAAACATAAACATAAAAATTCGGGTAATCTTCTCAATTACCAGATCGATGGTATATCCAGCCCCTTACTGTATATATAATTGTTACCTAATTTTATAATATTGATCATTAAGATTTATGTTAAATATCCTTATTATTTAAGTAGGCACTTCTCCTTTTAGAATATAGTTAGTACGCACATTTGAGAAACAATTATGTTTAAAAAATATATTATTGGCTATTTATTATTGTATTTTAATTTAGAGATTACGGTTATACAATCGGCTGTGCATGATAATTGTCTATTATTATGTCTATAGTCGCACGCGCACACATACACACACTCGCATATAACAGAGAGAGAAAGTCTCATTGAGGGAGCGTAACGCTTGACGATTTTTGCTACTTAGCTCCTACCGCACGCCGCGTTAAGAGCTTCATTACAATAAATCAATAAAAGTTAATATTCCTATTTGAATCATTGTATTGAATTTAATATTATCTATTACTTGCACATAGTTATTTTACAGAAAAAATGTTCTGTTGGAACATTAAACAAAACATTTACCAGACCCGGCGCTATACGCTATATATTGGAGTATGGCATTCTCGACATAACTATGTATACCAGACTGTCAGGCGATGTTGCTTTTGAAATTATAAATAATGCTACAATTTATTGGTAGCATTACATTACGTTGCCTATCTATGTAGTACACACATCTAGATTCTAGGAAGAAGTGCCAATAAATTGAGTTCAAAAGTTTCATAACACACAATTTTGGATTATTCGATTCTATTGTAGGACTCTGGAAAGTTTAGTAGATAGAATAGAAGCAAATGTCAAGGTTGAAAGCAAGGAAGCGAGCAGGCAATGCCTGTGGTTATAAAGTTTTGTACGCCTCTTTGACATGAACCTCCATGAAATGGATCTTTAAATCCATCATGGCATCATTAATTGCCCATTAAGAAGTTAAGAAGTTCTTTTATTTTCCCAATCATGCAAAAGTATATTTCAATAAACAAAGATGAAAAAATACAAAAACAAGGACCGACTTTTTTAGTTGGTCAATGAAAAATTATTTTTCAAAAATACAAAATTATTTTAATTCTACTAATCTAATCTTCTGGATATTTTGAAGTAGTGCAGACATAGGTAGAATGAAGTGTTATGGCACCAACTTCAAATGTATCTGTATCAGTAGAATTAATATTATTTTGTATTTTTTATTGCACCAATTGATAAAAGTCGGTCCTATTTTTGACCGACGAACCCAAACGGAGGAGGTATACAATTCGCGCTGTATGTAGTAAACGTACTCCCATTTTGATAATTTTCAATTTATTTGAAAGAGGAGACCTGGGAAATGGTCTCGTATTCGTAAAAACTCAAATCTGAAATCTCTGCCCCTCCAAAAAACTCCTCCGAAGGGTGTGGTGTAGCAATTTCCGGAAATATTTAAATTGAACATTTTTTAAAAGAGTTAGGTTTTTGAGTAACAGCGATGTTAAAATTTCAAAAATGTGTATTTTCGCTATTTGGAGAAGGCAATTTCTTTCGAAAATTGAAAATCTGAGGCAACCAAATTAAAGACCAGATTATTTGTAGCAACATTTATAATGATTTTTTTTTCTATAGAGTTACGGTTGTCGAGTTACATCGGTGGTAAAGTCTGAAATATGCATATTTCCGCGACGATGTTTTTAGATTTCTGAATAATAACAAGTAAAAACAAATAATATATATGGCTAATGGTATTAGTGAACGTGATCAAAGGCTTAAAGGAGAGAGAGAGAGAACAAATTTTGACGCTATAGTCTTGAGCAAAAAACTATTTGTGGCTATTTTATAGTGGCTATTCAGAGCGAAATGCTGCGGTTACAGCCGTTTTGGAGCTATCATCTATAAAACAGAAAGAGAGCAACAAAAACGAAATATCCTTTTACGAAATAATCTTGGCGCAGACAGACAGGCCAATGATTGAAAGTATGGTTTTTGGGACTCAAGGAGCCACTACCAGAAAATTTTACACGATCTCTCTTCAAATGTGGTAGTAAATAATTAAAGTTCTATAGTGGGGTGTTTTAATCATTGTTACAGGCAAAAATGCCGCACTGTTGAATTTAATACTCTTTATTTTTATTACTAAATAAAATTTAATAGTATAAATTTGTCTATATGTTTTCTGAAAGGATAATGTCACCTGGTTCAGTCCATATGATAACTTTTGGAAATAATTGTTTTTAGTGCCATAGTTTTTTTTTAATTGGAGGGTTTTAGCCCGGTTAACACTGCCTTATCTTGGCAAAAACAACCATTGTCATCACCATGAACAAAACAGATTCATAGAAAGTATAGAACACAATATTGTAAGGCTTCATAAGTCGAATGCTAGTTCATTGATTTATTTCAGCAAAAAAGTATTTCGTTGGGTCTTCAAGCAAAATAGGCGTCTTGGACAGCGGTAAAGAGCGTTCTTCTCTCAATCTTAGGAATCTGAGTTCGAATCCCAATGAGGACGTAACATTTTTTCTTAAATATAATTTTACTTAAAAAATCGTAATATCATGGTGATATTAGTGAGTATAAAAGTAGAATATAATGATAAAATAAAGTCCTTGTATTTAATATGATTTAACATAATATAAATAAAACTGTTCAAAAGTGCGGCATTGCCGTCTGTTGGGTTTGCGAAAAAAATGGTCATCTATTAGGTATGTATTTAATGGGTTCCGTAGCCATTAAAACTTCATAGAAACTTTTTCTTTATTTCATTTATTATTTTGACTTTCATAATAAAAACTTGGAACTTGTTAACTTGTAGGTATAACTTGTTAAGTAGAATTGTAAAGTACTTAGGAGCAAAATAATTGTGAAATAACATTACACAAAGCACAACATGTAGTAAACTTGGGTATAAAGTCATTGTGAAGTGCGAAGCGAAGCAGATGTTTCTAATAGTTTTTGGAATATGATTTAGGTACTCTGGCCAATTACGTTCCCAAAGTTTCTTCGGTGAACAAGATGCAAGTATGCTTTTCATGAGCTAAATATAGTTTTTCGACAAGAGATATCTACTTCTAATGAAGGAGTTGCTGTGGTATCCTTCATAAATTTATGTGTTCTGATAAATCTTCTGAAAATATAGACAAATTGTATAGGTAAATTCGTAAAAGACTTGGCTAAAAAGAAATACGTGCAGCAAATTATTCAGAGTCCAATAAATATGATATATATGAATGTTTGGTAATCATATAACATATATTTGTAAAGAAGGTCTGTATCACAGAACCTAATTTAATTTATAGATCATTTAAGTAACCAGTTTATTTTAGTAAAATGGAAAATATATATTTGAATTTCCTCATAACGTGCCTTTTCGTTCAATATGTTAGATTTTTAGATGATGCTGTAAGCTGTACGTCATAACTGGTCTCACGGATATTTTTGACCCACTTCTCAATGGAGGAGGTATACAATAATTCGACTGTTTGCTAATCCCTTTGAATGCTCATAAACCTGCTATAACTTTCACTATTCATAAACGCTCAATAAAGCTTTCATAAAAATTATAATAATGTTATAACCTCATGTTGGTAAATTCTAAGACAAACCGATAGAATCTGAGTCATCAGGCCGTACAAAAATATATTTGACAGCAATAATACAAAAATTACATTTCTATAGCAACGTTCTCGGGGCATGTTCGAGTTTGTATTTTTCAGATTTTTTATCGAAAACAATCAAATTTGTGACTTAAAATATAACCTCTTGATGAGCAGTCAATCAAAAATTAGCTGAAGTCGGCCATTTTTATCCTATAAAACGCTTAAAATGGATAGTAGGGTCGAACCTTCTATAAGTTATAATATCGATATAAGTGTTTTAACGGTATTAAACGTTTATGAATACAGTTTTTTAAGATATAGTAACTATAGTAATTAACAAAAAAACTATGTTACTGTGGAACTTAAAGTTGTCTTTGAATATAAACCAAAAATTAGGTTAAATAAGCAAACATATAACCGAATTGTATACCTCCTCCTTTTTTGAAGTCGGTCAAAAATATAAACAAATAATGATATTGAATTTTAAATCGATAAAAATAATATGAAAATTGATAAACCTAAAAGTATTGCGGATTTTTTGAATAAATATTTCTGTGAAATTGGAATAAAATTCAGTAATAAATTTCATACACCTCCTAATCAAGACGTTAAAATGCCAAATATTAACCTGAAGCCTGAAGTCCTGAAGGATAAAAAAGGAGGAGTCTGAAATTCATTCTAGAGTAGGTATTAAAAATAATATCTATCTGACAATATAGCTGATCCTCTATCATATATTTCTAATTTATGTATTGAGATGTTAATTTGGCCTAATGTATTAAAAAAAGCTGATGTAGCTCGTTTATTTTAAATCCGGGAATAAAAATTAAGCTAAAAATTATAGAACAATATCTTTAGTATCGAATATAGCAGTGATCTCTGGAAAACTTGTTAACAAAACAATTTTCGATTTCTGGAATAAACACAAAATTCTAACTAAAAAACAATTTGGTTTCATCAAAGTATCGGGAACGAAAGATGCTTTGTCTTACATCACAAATATAACTTACAAGTGCTTAGATGAAACTGAACCAATTATTGTAACTTTCTTGATCTAGCAAAAGCTTTTGATACGGTAAACCATGAAATATTACTTGATAAACTGTACTACTATGGAATAAGAGGTTATGTACTTAATCTTTTAAACAATTACTTGTCAAATCGACAACAAAGAGTTAAAGCTAATAATAATAATAATATTTTTAGTGAATATAATGAAATTAAAACTGGTGTACCTTAAGGTATAATTTTAGGGCCACTGCTTTTTATACTATACGTAAATGATCTTCTGAATGAAATAGAAATGATGAAATAGTATCTAGTATATGCTGATGATACGGCAGCAATTACTTCAGGTGTGATTCAAGATTGCTCTATTGTTAAACTCTAGCAAACTAACTCTAAATGTAGATACAACTGTATATATTACTTTTGGTAGTTATGAAGATAGTGTACCTACTGAAATAGAAATCGAAATTAATAATAAGATACTAATCAGAGTAGAAAGCTGCGAATACCTAGGTATTATAATTGATTATAATTCAAAATGGAACAAACATATTGAATACTTAATAAATAAGACTAAGTAACGGGTGTTTTTTAGCTGCATGAGAAGTTTCGATGGTTGTTATCTATGGTTTGAGAGTTGAGAAGGTCAAACTGTGTTGACATTTCTGTTGAGTAAGGTTTGGCAATGCATCATGAATCTTTTAAGGCCAGAACAACGTTTCCAAACTGTGGAAATTTACTTTGAAAAAAATAAATCTGTTCACGAAGTTCATAGAGCACTTCGTCCATTTTACTGTCAACATAATCTGCCAAGTGAGCAAGCAATTCGTGCAGTTATTGATCTTTGTCGCACTAATTTTACTCTTTTCGATTCAAAACCATCAACAAGACAAAGAAATGTGCGTAATGAAGAGAATATTGCTGCTGTAGCGCAAAGGGTTGAAGTAAACGCGAAAATGTCGATTCGTCGTCGCTCTCAACTTGTTGGCCTTTGCCCTTCGAGTACGTAGAATTTTTTTTCCAATATTTAATCAGCTAAACATCGAAGACATTTGGTTCCAAAAAGATGGCACACCATTGCCGCCATACGGCCAGATTGGAGAAAGTTGTGAGAAATTGGACTTGTCGAATGGACTATGTAACTCGTAGCCGCGATATTATACCATGCGTTTTTCCAGAGCTTAACAAGATATGGAATAATTGCTTGGGGTGGAGCATATTCCAATAATCTTAGTTGATTACAAAGATTGTAAAATAGAATAATGAAGATTATTAAAAAGAATACTTTTCAATTCTCCATTAACTTTTGCTCAGTCTTTTTGCATGGAGTCTACTAATATGCCATTCCATATAATGAACTAAGTAATGAATGTATGAACTGTTAGTAACAAAAAAAGCTATAATGTTGCAATTAAATTGTTTAATCAGTTGCCTAATGACTATAAAATGAACAAAAAAAATAAAATTTGTCTAAATGTAAAGATTTAGGCTAATATTTAATTGAATCTTACAAAACTTAATTTCGTTTTAAAATATTTAAATATACTATTTAAATATTTGAATCCATAGAAAAATACTACAAGAAAATAGAAAAATCATATTGAGGATTTATTTATTTATTATTATTATTATTATTATTATTATTATTATTATTGTTTAATATATTAAGAATATATTATTTATTGTATTGTCAATTATTCTTTATTTTGATGGAATTTATTGTTTACTTTATATTTAGAATTCTTATAGATTAATTGTTAATTGCATTTTTTATTATTTATGTTGGAATTTAAAACTAAATCCAAATAAGACAACTTTCTAGTATAACCAAATTTTATTGACTTATTCATGATATCAAATGCATTTGACAATGTCAAATTCAAATGACTTGAATCGCTTACATTCGTACAAAATCCTCTAGTGAAAAAAATGTACCAAACACACATCCCTGTAAACCAAAATGGTTAAATCTCTACCCAGAGTAGTCTATCATGCCGCAAGAATTTTCGCCAAAGCATTTAAAAAAAGCATTGCCCAAGAAATCGAATTCAGCCGGGAAGCAGCCCGAATTAGGTACAACAGCCAAGGTGGTGGGTTGGTCGGTGCTCCTGCAAACAAAAGAGCCATCAAACACATGGATGTGGAAGAGGCAAAATTGATTTTGAATCTGCAAAAGTTTTCTCGTAAAGAGATCGATGAGAAGTTCCAAATGCTTTTCGAGGCGAACAGTAAGAAACATGGTGGCTCATTCTATTTACAATCGAAAGTTTTCAGAGCCAAGGAGCGATTAGATGCTGAATTAAAAAATCATGAGGTAAAACGTAAAGTTGTTAGGGTGTCTAATAAATAAATTTGTTCGAAAATTCTGTGGGAGTTTGTGTTTTTTTTGTCGAGGCTATCAAGTATTAATTCGATATCTCGTTACATCATGCACATACAAATTTTCTAATTTGCTCCACAAAGTCTAAATCCATTATCAATGTCCAATTAACTCGGCACCATATGTAGAACTTTTTATGTTATGAAAAAAAAGACATGAGAGTAGCTTTTGAAAAAAGGAAAATTTCACGGTTTTTTATTTTTATTTTTTTATATAATTTTTTTTTTGGAAAATACTTCAAACGAAAGTAGCGACAGACCATTTCTTAAGACATTTAGTTTGTGGCTACTTCTTACCGCGATTTTGAAACTGCTAGTCCTATCATGCCCGTTAGCGAACTCGACCGAGATATTTGTACGATCGATTTTTACAGAAAATTTGAACTTAATATCTAAAGCCTAAATGGTCATGAGAACAGAAAAAACAATGTGTGATCGTTATTGCATTGCAATAAGTAACACGAATAAACAGACAAGAAGGCACTGAAATGAATAAAACTTGATCATTTCAGCAATAATAAAAATGCAAAAAGATTATCAAAGTAAAGTATCAAAATGTTGCCCGTTTGTTTTTAAACATTTTTGTAATCGGTCGTGAACACTGTTGACGGTTGCTCTTCGATTTTCATCACCACTCAATTTTTGAAACGCCTCTCTTATCCTGTCCTTTAGTTCCAATTTGGTATATAATTTAAAAGGTCTGTTATACCTCTACGGTACTGAGAGTAGGAATCCCTAAAGTTGTTTAAGAGAAAATAGTCCATAAACTCACTAACGATTGTCCTTAAGATAGTCAAATAACGCTCAGAAGTGAGTAGTGAGTAGGTAGGCTCTATCGTATATGTGGTAATAAATTTTGTAGGTACACAATACATTACAACTAAATTTCACCAGATACCTCACTTCCTTTATTGCATGTGGGTTTCGGTTTGCCCAGATTTTTCCGACGGTTAAATAGTTAGTGCCTTCTTCTATGTAGTTTAGAACTCCTTGACAAAATTGCGTCCGATAATCAGAATCTCCAGTATGCAAAGCTTGCACTTACACAGGATCCTTTCAACACATGAGTTACTCATCGCGGATAGATGCTGAAGTATGGGCTTCGAAATAAGCCTAATTTAATTTTCTTCATTGTCAGTAATTTGCTCATTTTTAATGTTCTTTGCTTTGAACGAACCAAAAAGATGAAAATTGGATTAAATTCTACTGAATTTCTTCTCAGTCATTCTTGCCAAATTGGGGTATAATTCATTAAATCGTCGGCACCTCCCATGATCTATAAATTGAGGTGCCCATGCGCACGTCTCACTAATATCTCTGTTGCTTTCCCCATGTAAGTAAAATAAATCTAAAATGAGTATTTGAATAATTGTTTTTAAATACATAAACCACTGAAAGCTTGTCATCATGACAGGCGATAGCTACTTGATTAATAAAAGAAAATACTTTCAAATGACATGAAATTAGAGTTGGTTTTCCAATATTCACAAATAAACTAACCTAAAAATTTAATTAGGTATAGGGATCGAAAGAAAAAAAAACACTTGCTAGGATTACTGAAAATTTATTATAATCTATTTGAAATAAGCGACTTTTTTCATGTTGAATGTTTTGAAGTTTGGCTAGATTTTTAGAGCCCCCTGTATGTTTAATATTAATCATACCTGGCCTGAATGAAAGACTTATGCTTCATTATAACGTGTCTAAAAAACAACCTCCTGAATTTTGTTGTTATTATTTCTGTTACCTATTAGGATATGTTTTCGCAAGAATTTTCACTAAAATCAAAATATCTCAAAAAGTATGAAATTTTGATATAGGGAATCCTGATAAAAGTTAGTTAAAATAGGAAGTAGAATGACAATGAAATAAGCAAGTTAGTGTCTACTTCTGGTATACCCGGAAGTGACTGTACGTTGCCATTATTTTAGGTTGATAGAGCATATCCGAAAACTTGTTACTGCAAATTTTCATCTCCATTTTCTCAGTAGTTCTCCTGAAACGTCTAATAGGCCACTCATCGTGAGTAACCCTGTATAAAGGCTGCTTCAAATTCGACTCTCACTATTGGGATCTCGGAAACTATAGGGAATACGAAGATGGTTAAATGGAAAAGTTGCGCCGTTTAGAAAATTTGAAATATCCGGATAAGAACGAATTTTCAGAAAATCATGTTATTATTTTCCTGGATTTGTTTTTTAATGAACTTCTAAATAAATAGCACATTTACATTGCCACTTTTTCCACTCTTTCCAATGGTGTTAATAGTTTTGTAACTTGACGTTTCGTCTATGTGTAACTATCATGAACTTTATTTTTTCTTATGGGAACCATAATGGCATTCCACAAATTTGAATAGCCCTTTTTATCACCTTTTTGACGATGTATAAGTTGCCCTTGTTGTCCTAAAAATCCGAGAAATTAAATAAATTACTTTTATAAAGTAGTTGGCTTTGATTTTTCCAAACGGTGATATGTAAATGACAGTCTGTGTTATTGTCAATGGCTGATCGTTGAAAATTGAGTTTTCTAATGAAGAGAAGTGAGATGTGATAAAACTTTATTACAAGAATCATAGAAACAGTGTGAATAAATACATTGGAAGTGTATCTTAACATGTATCCCGAGAGACGACTCGAAAAAAAATTGCTCTTCCACATAGCGGAAATACGCCTATCACATATTTCAAACTTTACCATTGCGAAACTCGGAAATCGTAACTCTTTGGAAAAAATGTTCAATTTAAACGTTTCCGGATATGGTCCCATCTTTAATTATGTCTTCTCAGATTTTCGATTTTCGAGAAAAATTGCCCCGTCCACCTACTTTGGGGGCGATTTTTGGAGGGAAAGAGTTTTAGAATTTGAGTTTTTCTAAATATGGGACCATTTCTCAACTCTCCTCTTTCAAATGAAACAAAAATCGTCTAAATCGGAGTTTACTATGCAAAACGCGCGAACAGCCATAAAAAACCGAATTGTATACCTCCCTTTGAAGTCGGTCAAAACATAGGGAGATCGGCAAAATAATTTTCGTGATATTTTTTTTAATAATTGGTAAACATAAACATTATTTTAGAGAGTTTAGATTAAAAATATAGACATTAAAAGTCAGGTATCGAAATCACGTGAAGGAAAAAATAATCTTACCGCATTGATAATTGTAATCAACAAACCTCTCAACTTTACTCGAGCGATAAGAACGAAACAAATAACAGAATCATCTCCAAAATAATCAGTTTTACACACAGTCAGCATCAGCGTCGTATTAGCTCGACTACTTATAATCGGAATTATTTTCCTTTTACTATATACCTAATAATCTTCAGAATGGAAGAACGGACTTTAACATTTTTCTTCCACAATTACTTAGTGAAAATGTTCAAGCTTACCCGAAAACCCAGTGTGTATTTATAACAGTGACTTAATTATTATTAGTGTAGCTTCTAGAAGACTTTTATTTATAAAAAAATGGATTATAAACATTATGGTACCATATACGTTGATCAAAATGATGAAAGAGTACCACTTTATCCCAAGGAAGTTATTAGGAATTATGACAAATCAAAAATATTCGGCATGAGCAGATGTTCGTACCGGTTTTCCGTTTATTTATTTCTTTATTTGTTATTTCTGTGTTGCGGTGCTGCCATCTTTAGTTTCTTGGAGGCACCAGAAGAAAGTGCGCTGAAACTTCACGTGGACACGGTGATTCAAAAGTTCCTAGTTGCCAATCCGAATGTAACAGGTACTAATACATTAGAAAATCTAAGGTGTGCGTGGAACTCGCATAATTAGACTTCCGTAGCATTGTGACAGATGAATGTACTTGGTATTTGTTGCTATAGCGGTGATAGAAATACACATTCTCCAAAAGTTTCAACTTACTTCCTATCACGGTTAATGATATATAGCCCAATGACAAACGGACGGACGGACTTGATATTTATTGTTATAGAGGCCATACAAAAAAACATTCTTCTAGAAATTCAACTCCCTATTTATTACGTTTAATGACATACAGTGCACACACAGACAGACAAAAATTTGCTGTTGTAGCGTCAAAAGAAATAAACATTCTCAGAAAATGTCAGCTCTGTTCCTATTACGGTTCTTGAGATAGAGTCCGCTGACAGACAAACGGACGGACGGACTTAGTATTTGTTGTTGTAGCGGCAACAGAAATACACATTCTCTGACAATTTCAGCTCTCAACCTATTACGATTCATGAGATAGAGCCTGCTGACAGACGGACGGGCGGCCTCCAGGATAGGGTCCCGTTTTCACCAATTTGATACAGAACCCTAAAAAAATAAGTTTCAAAATATTTTCGTTTTCCACGAAAGCAATAAATAAAAGTTATTGATAAAGATGGTATCTATGAATATTTTGACTCATTATTAAATAGTTTTCATTAAATAGTTTTTATTAAATAGTTTTTATTACTTTCGGTTCTTTCTATAGATAGACTCGGCAGCGATATCTCAGGCCCTATACGGTCAAGAGACTTGAAAATTATAATTCGTACTTTGATCGAAGGCATCTCGCCGCTTGTTATGCTTAATACTGATCCAAGTGTGATCCAATAAAGATTAATTAATTATCTGATTCAAGCAAGATGAAATTATTTCTTCAACATGGAACGACAATGTCCATAGACCAAAGACAATGTCGGACAATGGAAATACGCACGGCATGGAATATCTAACCTTTGTCTATACGATCAAGATACAAAGAGAGTTTATATACTCTCTGGCGGATCGTTTTGTCGCAAATGTCAGACATCCATAATAAAAAGTTTAAAATTCAATTTTGTGTCACAAATATACATTAGTTCACATCAAAAAAGAGGAGATGGCATTTGTAATCATCGCTACGGATCAAATCTTAAATGCCAAATAAAAACTATTTTTATTTTTTTTTATAATTCTACTTGTTTTTGTATTTTTTTTATTTGCCTTTAAGAATATTTTTAGTTTTGATGACAACCATGTTGAAACTAATGCAAATTTTCAGATATAAGCAGTTTTCTCAATTATAGACCACTCGGATACTTTCGGTGATCATTTATGAAGCTGGAGAGTTAGATAAATTTGTATGATTTTTACTGAAGGAATTTACTCTAAGTAACAGGGAATGCGTTTGTAGTGATTATTAATAATTTACGTAATTTTATAACATTTTATTTCATAAAGAGAAGATAAATACTTGACAATAAATGATATCCCAGCAAAAATATAAATTTGAAGAAAGCCAAGTTCGAAACAAAAAAACCTGCAAGATAGGTACTTGAATAACGGCATCTCTTCTAAAAGAATTATTGAGATCTAACTGGATACCAAGTTCTTTCGAAGTAGGACATGTTCAATGTTCTACAGTTCTTTTAAATGAAAATATGTCATGTTTTTGGCTACGCAATAGTGCCACTTGACTAGGTTGTTCCCAAACTCTATGATTAAATTTGGTTGGTCGAACCGTTAAGCAGCAAATTACATTACAAATTTTCATTTAAAGCAACTGGAGAACGTTGCATGTTAGGGAACTTCGAAAGAACTTGGTATCCAGTAGTTATAATGACAGAAGACGATAGAGATCCATTCATTCTCATCATTTATTACTCTCTCATTTTTAAAATGGAGTATAGTCAATAAGAATGAAGAATAAGAGTGGTATAAGAAATTATTATTGTCTTCGAAGAAACACCTCTTTTGTAAAGCATATGTTATTTTTTATCAAAATTTCAAACAACCTTCACTAACTGACCAAATACCTTATCATTTTATTGATATGTTCGTTTTCTCTTACAGACCAGGCATTAGAGGAACTCATTGTGGAAATTGTAAAGGCCAGCAATCGCGGTGTATCGGCAGCTAGAAATGTTACTGGCGAGCCCAACTGGAGTTTTGGACAGTCATTGTTCTTCTCAAGCACGGTAGTCACAACAATAGGTGAGTGACTACAACCACAAAAGGTCGCTCTAATTAGGTCAGTCCTTATGTACAAATAATCTGCCAGGAATAACCAAAATTACATTGTGGCTTTTCCTTGTTTCAAACGTTGAGAGGGTAATTAACTCAAGAAAAGAACTGAGCAGGACTCGACCTCGCAGAATTGATAGGAAAAGTGTATCCGTGATTGTAAAAGAGAGATCGAAGAGCAGTTGTAAGATCCCCATATTGTGACCATAAAAGCACATGGTATATTTTAGTATTTTTATTAATTATTTCAAATTTTCTAGAGCTTATCTCAAAGGTTTAAAATTTTGTCGATAAAAAATCTATTCAACAATTCAATTGAGGTCTACCAAATTATAGGTTCCTTAGTTTACAGAAACAGCATAATGCGTATTGAAATGAGGAAGTTTGAGTGAATTTTTTTGCTGTATTCCTATGATTTGCGTAAATTAAATAATATTGTTCAATTGAATGGCTTAGAGTTGCAGCAATGTTCACATTCTTGAGTATTGTTACGAGCCCGGAGAAATACCCATCCTTATACCGATGCTGTTCTCGCAGTTTGTAATAATCACATAAGTTCACCTGCAAATTGAATAGTCTCGATTGCCGCTTTGATGAGTCACCGCCTTATAGAAAAACACAACACAAATGCGCCTTCTTGTTCTTGAACCGTTTTCGAGACGATGGCTCTGGAATTTGCAGCAGTATAAGAAAAGAGCTACCGTATAGGGCGACATCATCATTCGTAGTCAGAGAGATCGAAAGCCAGCATCATGGGCAGTTCGTCCATTCAAAAGAATAAACTGTTGAAGTAAAGCGACTTATTACATATAATTTAGTATGTTAATCTGTAATCGGTGTGTGTTTATTCAATCGATTAAATAAATTGTATTTAAGTCTACTTACAATAGTAAGGCCGAGTCATGCTACATTTTAATTTATTTTGAAGACTGCGTGAAATCAAAACTACGAAAAAACATGTATTATTTAAAAATTGTTAGATTTATTTCAAAGCAATGATTTTTTATTAATATGTATGTAGAGAGAGGTAATCAAAATATTTTGTAATTTATCAAAAGAATATCAAGGAATTGTAGCTTTTATTATTCCGTGCGAAATCTTGATTACCTATCGTTTACAGAGAATCCAACAACTTCCTTATTGCGTCTGTTTCAGTTCTATAGATTGAATTCACTGGGTAACGGCTGGTACTCTTAATTCAAATCCAAATAAAAGTTATGTTGCCCGTACTTTACGAATTGCGCGATCTATGGTACCTAAAATATGCATTGAATAGGTATTTCGAGAAGGGAAATCAAACCAGAAGGCCAAGATCTGGAAGAAAAAATCCACCAACAACCGTTTCAGATTGCTAATATCAACAACGAAGAGCTAACGCCAGTTCACTAAAATATGACCTACAGCAAGTACGTGGAAAGCATGGCCTATAAACTGTAGACCATGCGTGGAAAGAACATTAATGAAGTAGGTAACCATAAGAAGAAGGTTAAAAGAAGCTTGGCTTAATTCCCGCAGACTTGCTGTAGCGCCTCGATTGCTTTCTCACTATCGTCAGAATCGACTAAGATTTGCAAGAAAGCATGTTAATTGGGCAGAAAAAGAATGGAGAAATGTATTGTTCAGGGACGAGTCAAGAGTTTGCCTTCGATAGCCAGATGGACGTGAGCGGGTTTACTGGTTTGCCGACTGTTCAGTATCGGCGCGAGTTTCTTTCTACGGCGGATCTGTGATGATTTGGGCGGGAATTTCTAGAGACGGACGTACAAACTTAATATTTGTAGAAAATAGAACCCTAAATGCTCACAGATATATTGAAGAGATACTGCAGGAAACTGTTAAACCATTTGCCCCTTTCATTGGAGAAGAGTTCATACTCATGCAAGACAACGCCAGACCACATGTTGCGCATATAGAAAATTTGAAGGATAAAATGGCCACTCTGTAGCCCGGATCTCAGCCCAATTGAGCATATTTGGTCTAAATTAAAAAGACCCGTTCGTCACCGTCCCAACAAACCTTTTCAGAGATCTGAAAACATCGCGGCGGAAATACACATATTTCAAACTCTGTCACTGCTGTAACTCGAAAACCGCAACCTTTTTCGCAAAATTTCCAAATTTAATGTTACTAAATACTAAATACAGAATGATTCATAAAACGTGTGCAGGACTTTAGTGGAAGATAGTTTGTCTAAAAATATGAAAAAAAGTTTTTATAAACATGGGTCCGCAAACGCACCGTTTTCGACATACAGGGGGTTAAAGTTGAGAAAACAAATCTTTTTTTTAGAATATCTTAGGAGCTGTTAGAGGTACAGCACTCATCTCTTGCAAACATTTTAAACTCATAAATACCCTTATTTTAAAGTGCAGACAAATTTGTTTGAAAAAGTTTGTATTTAAACCCCTCTAACTTCTACTCCCATGTCAAAATAAGGTTTTGTTCATTTTTTAGAACCGCCAATGTTTTCTATTGCTTTAAAGGTCATTTTATGATCAAAAACATAAGAAAACCACTAGCTTATGAACACAAAAAATATTTTAACTCCTTATATTTAGTGATAACAGACTACTAGTGAATAATAGTGAATAACAGTCTACAGTTTGTATTGTCGGATATGAGGAATTAAAAGAATAAAAAGAAACTAGTAATAGTAACTTAAATCAGAGTAGTATTTGAGTCGAGTTATGTCAAATAAAATAAACAGAAGCAGTATTTTCAGCAGAAGCAAGACGTTTGTACCATGAAAGATATACAAATTGTGCAATACCGCATCATAATTTGTTTATCTGCCTTTATCAATGTTTAATGGAAAATGTAGCTTTTCGACAAAGAACTGCAGATAATGGGAGAGATTTCACAATTACTGAAGTAGAAGAAGCTGTTCGAATGCAATTGAAGAAGATCCTACTACAAGCACCCGAAGAATGACTTCTAAATTATACTTAAGTCATTCTACAGTTTACAGAATTTTAAAGTGGAACTGTTGTACCCCTACCACGTACAATGAGTACAAGCTCTACTACCGAGAGACTATCCGCCTAGAATTGTTTTTTCCCGATGGATTCCAGAAAGAATTGTACAGAATCCACAGATTGTACGGATGAGGTATGTTTTTTTCGAAAAATTTTAACAATCATAATAATTACATTTGGGCAGAGGAAAATCCACATGCTTTGTCAGAAGGCCACAACCAGCAACTTTTTTCAGTAAATGTGTGGGTCGGTATTGTCGCAGATTATTTGATAGGTCCGTATTTTCTACCGAACAGATTAACTGTTCAAAGTTATCGTTAATTTCTTGAAGAAAAACTGCCGATCCTGCTAGAAGATATCCCACATCTTTTGAGAAATAACTTTTTTTTATGCATGATGGTGCTCCTGCATACTTCAGAGTAATTGCTCGCGAATATCTGGACCGCGAGTACCTAAATCGCTGGATCGGTCGGGGAGAACCACATTCCTAGCGTCCTCGATCGCCGGAACTCAATTGCTTAGACTTTTTCCTAAACGGGCACCTAAAATATTTGGTATACGCAACACGTATTCAAACCCTCGAAGAATTACGACAACGTATTGTGGAACCGTGTAACGAAATTCGGGGAACACCGAGTGCGGCAATCAATGCATCGCAGAGTGGAGGTGTGCAAAAGAGCCAACGGAGGCCACTTTCAGCATTAGCTGTAAAACATTTTTATTTTGTTAAAATACTTTGTTTGTATTCATAAGCTATGCCTTTCCATGTTAAAATAAATTTTTTTTTTGTTATGTTTTTCATCATAATATGAAATTCTCCTCGTAAACGGATCACTTTAGAGCAATTGACCAAGAGTACCTTTTTGCTCAAAAAACATTAGTGGTTTTATAACACACAAAACCGCATTTTGTCCAGTGGCGTAGAAGTTGAGGGGTCTAAAATACTAAAATACCCTAAATCTACGACACTGCATTTTTCAGAAAAAATGTCTGAACCTGAAAATAAAGGTATATATGAGTTTAAAATATGTGCCAGAGATGAGTTCTGTACTTCTAACAGTTCTAAAGATATTCACAAAAATCTTTTTATTTTCTCTCAAGTTTGACCCCCTGAATCTCGGAAACGGTGCGTTTGCGAACCCATGATTATAAAAAAACATATTTTCGGATAAACTATCTTCCCCTAAAGTCCTGCACACCTTTGATGAATCACCTTGTATAATCTCTTCTTTAAATTGGCCGTCTAATATTTTCAATTTTCGAAAAAAGTGCCCCCTCCACATATCGTAAATACACATATTTCAGTCTTTACCACTGCTGTGAATTAAAAACCGTAACTCTTTTTTAAAAAAAAGTATTTTTTTTTTCGAAAAAAAATGCCTCGTCCACCCCTTTGGAGGAAGTTTTTGAGTGCAAGGACTATTGAATGTCGATTTTTTTATTCAATGAGCGCAATTCTCAATAGTCCTCTATAAAATGAAAAATGAAATGAAAAAAAAGAATCATGAAAGCCGGAACACTATTTATGGTTGTCTTTGCTATATATAAGGCGCAAACATCCTTAAACAAAATGCTGACAACAGACAAACGTTTGGTTCGTCGGTCAAAAAAAAACCAAATCGCTTTTAGGTAAATTTCTTATAGAAATGTACCTATTGCGATCGTTCACACTTTTGAATTTCGAAAAAATTTCAACGGCATGATGTTATATGTCTATAAGTTAGTCCAAAAAAACATTTGATTCAAAAGTTTATATATATATATATATATATATGTATATATATATATATATATATATATATATATATATATATATATATATATATATATATATATATATATATGGGATATTACGAAATTTGTTAACACGATAGAGGTCGCAGTTTTGGAGGTATCAAGTTCAAATTTGCTACAAACATCAATCTCTCAAATATCTCGGCCGAGTTCGGTACTGGGCAATATCAAGTAAGTAGTTTCGAAATGGCGACCATTCAAACATTTGAAAAAATTATTAAAAAAGAGCCGTAGTGTAAATATCATCAAAAATAATTTTAGTTTATATAGATATAATCAGTACCTAAAACTTTTGTTCGAAGCAATTTTCCATGAAATGCACAGATAAAAAAATACAAATTAATAAACAAACAAATAAGAAATATTGATAAAACATGAACACTCATTATAAATTTGATGTAATTGTACATTTTCTGGAGATCTTAATATAGACCCTGATTAAAAAAATATATAGTATATTTATTGAAAAGAAGTAGGTGAAAAAAAAATTCTGCCTTGAAGTGGAACGCGAACCCTGTCTGCTTTATATTCAACAGCCAAAACAAAAACCTCTAACCGCAAGGCTATGACAACATACGGCAATTTTATGTAATAACATGTAGGTATACCAATGAAAAAGTTGTTAAAATTTCTATTCAATGAATTTTGAGAAATTTACCTTTCCGCTGACTACAGGCCATCGGGATTTTTTTAGGTTTGATTGGAAAAATATTTATGAAAAAACTACACCAAATATAGAAATTTGAATTTCCCTTAATATAAAAAAAATCAGTGAACTTCAAAATGGCGGACATCAGTAAATGCAGGATATTTGGCGCCATTTTGAATTCAATTTGCTAACTTCACCAACGGTTAAAGCGGATTTTGTTTGCTTGTGTACATAGTGACTGGCCTATTAAAGGAATTAACTATATGTATTTTGTTTTACTTTTGCGATAGGTTACGGTCATGTGACACCATTGAGCAGAAGTGGCAAAATCTTTTGCATACTCTACGCAATCGTCGGTATTCCATTGACGTTGGTTCTCCTTTCTGCTTTGGTTGAAAGGCTTCTAATACCAACGATATGGTTACTGCAATGGCTAAACTCCCATCTGGGACATCTGTATCAACCGTTCAATATAAGAATATTGCATCTATTGATTATCGGTAAGTAATAATGCCTCAATCAGAAGTCACCAAAAAATCAACTGAACATTCTATTCAATAAATAATTAATTTTTATTGCAGTTCTCATCCTGGTTGGATTCTTCCTGTTGATACCTGCTGGTATCTTTGCTTACATAGAACCCGAATGGGATTATTTAGATTCATTTTACTATTGTTTCATTTCATTGACAACGATTGGACTGGGAGATTATATTCCAGGTGATTCTGCAGATCAACCATATCGTCCTCTATACAAAATAGCAACAACATGTAAGTGAAACAGTAAATAAATTAAAGTAGCTAATAATACAGTAGATTAGAAAAACAACTGACACCTAAAAAAACTGGCTAAGAACACTCTCGATCTCGATCAAGCAAAAAACGCAATCAAAATTATTTTTTTTTGGGCAGCTACAATGCAACAAGTACTTTAATGCTTTTGTGATCGTGTTCACAAAAATAATTAAGATCACTTAATAGCTATAAAAAAACGATCGATTTGGTTCATCAACATGGAAATCGTAGAATCATAGAATTAATTATATGCGTAGAGCGGTAATTTACATTCACATAGAAGTCAATGTGACGGCATTATTGACATAGAAAAAAATAAAAACCTTTTATGACATGACAGATTTCTATATTCAAACCCAATCAAAGTGATAAACCTTAGGGAGTCGGTAGACCTTTGTGTAAGACCGTGCATTTATCTGTCATCAGTTAGTTCTGCGATATTCCGCCAGGAGATCTCCTCAAATTTATCTACCTCAGATCGTTTTTTTGAATTTCAAATAAGCTTATGGCTTTCATTATTATTTGCAGGTTATCTGTTTTTGGGCATAACCTTTATGATGCTCACTCTGGCAGTGTTCTATGACATACCTCAGCTCAACTTGGGCCTGTTATTTACAACTGCCTCCGCGAAGGATGCTTCTGACTCGGAAAAAGTCCGCCTAGCCGCTGCTGGTCAAGGTCTGCACTATGGTGGTCTTGGAGGAACTGGTTCTGGTGGTTGTGTGAGCATTCCCGAAGAGGATATCAACAATACGCACAGGCAGGTGGTGAGGGTGAGATCGAGAAGGGATGACAGCCCAAGTAGTCCGGAAGAAACAATGATGGGCTCAGGAAGGTTGCCATAGATTCTTATGATTATGATTATCATTATATTCAGTCTATGTCTATGTTTTGTCAAACTTTCAAGTGGGTAATTATTGGCTACTCATTTTAAACAGTTACATCAATTTTGGTGTAGTGTAAGAAATTATGTAACAGAAACATGTTGGTAAATGCAGAAAATTGCAATACAAGAATTAACTAAAACTAGCATACGAATGGTATCGCACACACAATATTTATATCCAGTCTAACTAACCAAAGAAGTAACCAGTTGTATTAAGTATGCAGGAATTAAATGCCGAAACAAATTGTGTACCTAAACATTGCCTGTGTTCTTAGATTCGATCCACTATACTGGTCAGTATTTACCTATGGTAATGACTGGTGTCATCGTTTGACACCATAATGGTATTCCTTCCCAGTACTAGATATAATGATGATTTCGAGGTGGAAACTAATCAAGTGTTTTCTTGACCAAATGTCAAATTTCTGATACACGATTGGTGCGTTTGAAAGTTATTTTTGATTCGTTTCGTTAAATATAATGACGTTTCTTGACAACTATAAAGTCGGCGATACACCAAGTTATAGCAGCACATCGTGGCTTCGGTTGATGATGTCATTCTATACTGGTTAGTATGCTGGAACGAATTTAGAAACGCAGGCAGTATCTTTGCATTGTCAGAGTCAAATGTTGTTGAAAGATCAATAAAAATGTCTCTAACTGATGATGTAATAACATCACAGCTCATTTAGATAGACTTTTGTTCACAGATTATTTGGTATTATTAAAAAATACATACAGGTATAAATATTTCCATTTCATGTTCAATGACGCTGGCAAAATAAAAATGTTTTTAAATGATCTAGGTATATAAAAAGTTTGCCGATAGTCTTTACATGATGACTTCGATTTATTGAATTTGGATAAGCTAAGCCTAAATCTGCTCAGCAGCATATATTATGGTCAATTTCTTAAAGATGTTGCGAAAATTGAACCCCTTAATCTAAAATCTATACTATTATTTTGTTTCATATGAGCTGGTGACAAAAGCAATAAACATAAATATTGCTTCAGGTAACTACTGTTATCAACACTTCTTCAATATCCAATAGTAACTGTAGGTATCATGTGAACAAGTTTATATACAGCTCGTATTACCGATAAATGATTTCGGCTCAAATGAAGACTGCAATAGAACTGAACTGAGTCTAAATACAATCGCAAAAACCCTTGAATTTCATGTAGATACATATTAATTGTTGCTACCGGATTATATTGATTGCTGTGAAATGAGAAGTTAGTTTTAAATGTTTGCCAAGATTTTTTCTTATTGAGGTTTCATTTGATTTGGTCAATATAAACATATCATACGATAATGCCCTTTTTCTGAGAAATTTAATTAAAAAAATATATATCTAACTGGTTAGTAGAAAATTATAAAAATGTCTATTGACATAAGTATTTAAGTGCATTTGTTGTGAATTATTCTCCTTTAAACCTCCGACAATCCGCAGAAGGCGCACCTCTTGGTAAGGACAAAATAAATACCGATTCTTATTTTTTTTATTACACTTATTTCAGATTCATTATTTCCCATCAATGTCATCTTATAGGCATAATATTGCAAAGTCCACCACAGCACGAGCAGTTTTATTGCAGTCATTGAGTAACTATAATTTTTCGTGAAATGAGCCATTCCTACGTTTTCCATTGAATTTACATTTCATGACCCTAACCTTCTAAATGAAAAGCAACCTGCAACCTTCCTAAATACATATAAGTATAAATTAAGAATTATTATGGAATAATAACTGATTACCTAAGGAATCTTTAAGGCTTAATTTTAACTATTGTCGTTGTTGTCCTTCCATTTCTATACCTATTGTGATATCAAAAAAATCTGTCCTTATAAAGAACATGGTCAAATATATATTTTACGGGTTTTCAATAAGAACGTTATGTTTTTGAATAGAAATAAAACATCAATACTTTTACTTCATTTTAAATTGTCTAATTTTGGGGCTTACTCCCGAAGCTTGATTCGATTATCTTAGAACTTAGAACCTAATCTGAAAATTAACGGTGTCTAGTCTCAGATTTCGATAATAGGCATCAGTTCTTGATGTACTATTTCATAAGAATGTAAGATATAACCTTCTAGCAAAATATGCCAAGCAAACGTAGATCCATTTTTTAAATAACAGCAAAAAATGCGAATGATTTAGAGCACGGGAGCGATTAAGGGGCTTATAATCTTTAAAGTGAGCAAAATATTTGTTGTTCAAAGAAAAATTTACAGACCAACAATTTTATTACACTCACCCGAGAATTCTTGTTTCAGAGGTAAACCTGTGACTGACAACGTCAGTGTTGGTATATTTGTGGTATTTTTTCTTGTTCTTTGATCTTTTGTTCCACCAAACATAAACTTATTAGAAAATTGTTCCTATGACAATTTCAAAACATATCGCCCTTATTAGAAAGCCCAGGTATTTATCTATCTATATCATATTATACAAATATCTTATGCAATCCAAATGTGGAAACATAAAATTATCGTAGTTGATATAGATAATAAAATAATTAACACGTATACAATATAATATGTTGTTGTGTATATCTATGATATCAGAAAACACCAAGAATAGTTTTTAGGTCATTTTACAACTTATACATATATAACTCGATGAAATTTCAATTTTATCTAGTTTAATGTCTCGCTAACACTTCTAGACATTAAAATTTTTGAAGAATTGTGTAGATATTATAGATATTTCGAAAAAATGTGTTCTAAATTTATCACCAAAGCACACACAGTATATCAAATTATATTTTTGTATCTTGATATTTTCGTTGATTTTAAAATGTTTTTTTTCTTTAAAATTTTTTTGTGAATATTTTAATAAAAATATCTTATGAAGAATACAGAAGATATATATATATATATATATATATATATATTTAGAAGTAATGATGATTGATGTCTACTGCATTTAGAAATATATATTGTAGGTATTAAACCAATTTTCAATTAATCGTGGACCAAAAATAAATTCAACTGTCTAAAGAAAATATGAATTTTTCTGTAACACCTATAGTTTGCACATTCTCATCAAGAAATGATCATATCTTACGAAAATACGATAAAGTTTAACAGAAACCCATATCAGATGGTTCTGTACAAAAGAAGTGCATTCGATAATTTTATTGAAGAAATCATGAGTTATAAACATATACATACTTGTTTTTTAATAGAATTTCCCTTTATAATGGTACTATTGTTTTCTTTCCTGATCACCAGATAGCGCTACTGACAAGTGAAGGCCTGTCATTGTCAGATGTTGTTGTTTAGGTTATTTTATGTTTACCTATAGGTTACTCTGCATCACGATCTTTTATCCAGCGATCCAAAAAAAATATATTCGAAGTAGGCGATTGCAGATAAGAATGATTCCTGGCATGTTTCTGCTAAAGTCAGTTGTTATATCATATTCAATGAGGGCGCTCGTTAAATGAGCCAACGATTGACGGCAAATTATAATCACACATAATAACTAAATCTTTATGCTCCTTTGGTGAAAGATTAGTCGTTTCCACAGAAGTGTCTGATTACCAATCGCTTAGTTCAAAAAGTTGACGCCTTTAATATGACAGCTATCAGTAAACAATAGTGTGACATAACCTATCTTCTGTTTCTGGTACTTTCCCATTCTGTTATGGATATCTATCCATTTTCAGTTTCTATATTACCTATGTGTAATTGTCGAATTAAATTATTTCAAATCTTTTTACAAACGTTTGACAAATAGGCTAAGCGATGCATCAGTAATCAGTCGTGTCCACAAGATACTGATTCTTGATTACTGATTACTAAGCGACTGGTAATCAGGTATCCGTTCCATGTCGTTATCATTGCTGCAAAATATATTTTGTGATTCAAATCTTTTTCTAGGAGCTTTGAAAACAAGTTCAGAATTCGTTTATTCTCCTATTAGTACATTAATAAATTTTATAGTTAAATATATTACAGAAAGATGCCTGGTTCAGAAGGATGGCCCCCTCTACAGTTAGGAATAATTACAAATAGATAGAGCTGCGGGTATCTACCCAAAGCAAAGTGTATCTTATGGCAGAGGGGCGAGAAAAAACCTAATTGTGCATTTAGGTACCAAATTATTCAATTCATACCTATGAGCATGTAATTTCCAAATGTTGTTGAGATGTGCAAAATGAAGTTACGAAATATTTCTGTGGTCATATAGACATTTTAAACTTTTGTTATGATCATTACATTAGTTCAGGTTTGTGTATTTCTTTTAATATTGACCAATAAAACATTTCTGTCGTAAAAAGTGACAAGTGATGTTTCAATAATATAAATTTCAGATGATTCAAGCAAAGTCATCCGTAAATATTTTTCCATATCTACATGGCAAACTTTGAATAACCTTTTTTTGGTTCGCTCGATATAACATATACGTACAAAGAAACTAGTAGATTGCGGCCTTCTTATCTTGTAACTAACAAAGCGACTGTGGCTATTTTACAATATTTACTGTCAAAAAGACGATTTGGTATTGTTTCCGAAGAGTAAATCATGATCTTAAACCTATCCTCTAGAAAACGTACCATTATCGAATAAAAAGTATCAAAGCGAAGATGATTGCATGCATTTATGATTAATAAATGTCATTTCAATCATAGATAAATATTCATTATTATTATTTCCACTTATTTATCAAATTATTTAAAAGAACAAAAAATTTAAGCGTCGTGCTTGCGTATCAAAATTTGTGGCACTGCGGCAACTATGCAACGCGATACCAACTAGTTGATAATTATTTTCTTAAATAATAAGCGGGCGGGTTTTTACGGCGGTAGTCCGGTAATTTCACTTTTTGTCTCTATCTAATGAGGGCTTTTCACTTTTTTCTTTATCGACCCGGCGCTATAGTTACTGAAAGGATGATTTCTTTCAAAAACAAAAAATCTCTAGGTACCACATAAAAGACAATAATATTTGCAGCAACATTTATAATAAACATTATTTCCTTAGAGTTACGGTTCTGTAGTTAAACGGTGGTAAAATGATTAAATCTAAAATACTTATGCGTATTTCCACATCGATGTTCTGAGATCTTTATATTAACAAGTACAAGCAAAGAATATACGTGGGTAATAGGATTCTCCAAGAATATTTTGTTGTTTCTTGTAAAGCAATCATCAGCTTTTGAAACAAGTCATATCTAAGTGAATTTCATGGCAAAGTCACTTCGCAACAAAACTTGGCAAATGTAAAAACACCAACTTGGATCTCAAATAAAATCACAATAAACTTCGTGAATTTCTCCACGCAATTAGAACTCTTTCTAATTTTTCGTAATTTTTTTTGTAAAGTCAGTAGTGCCATGTATATTTCCTGTGAAATCCACCAAGTTAATGAGCAGAGTAAAACTAACCAAACCAACTTCACAAAGAAATTCACCACAGAAAACCATACATTAATTTACGAAAAAATTCAAAAAACCTGGTCGGTGTAAAGCAGCCATTAAACATTCCGCCAACTTCAAAAAAATATATTATAGCAATACTACACGGATTGCTGCAAGACGAATAAAACACAAATGTCAAATGGAGCTCACATTTGATTTGAATATATTATTGGCCTCAGTAGAATATTGGTAAGACTTTGATAAACTCTCTAAAGTTACTAGATTATTATTTTTGATGAAATAAACGAACCTTTATACTTTACAGTTGCAGTTGCATGTGTTTGATAGAATCACTGCTTGCAGGCTCGTTACCAATCGTTAACAGACTCCGTATATACAGGGTGGTTCTCCGGGAAAGAGATTGATCGATTGTGGGAAAACTATAACTACAACAATCTGAAAATATGGTGACATACTAAGGTCACTGGGGGACATACGTCTAAAATAAATATTTTCATGTTGGTCGCATTTCCTGTTATACCGGAAGTAGATGCCAACTTGGTTATTTTAAATGGAATACCCAGTATATTACCGCATTTTTAGATTTCTTGCATAATTTTCAATATATTTTCTGCATAATGTCCTATACCTAAGTCTAACCATTTTTGACATATTTCAGATTCTATATAAGAAATTAGGTTTGCAGTCTAAAACAAAATTATCAATATTTCCTATGGGGAATGAGGAGGCCTTTAATATTCAATTTTAATATTCAAAGAAAATTGAAAAATAGATCCAAAAAAACGTAAAGTAATTTTTTTCAAATGGAAACCCCAGTTTTTTATTATTTTATTGTATTAAGCAGCAACAATAAGGAGAATTTTGTATAAGGTTGTTTATACCAAAAATGAATAGTTTTTTAAATAATTTAATAATTTCCATTTTTCTAAAAGTGCTACACATCTTTAAAGCTGTGTTAGAAGTGGGCCATGATTGCATTAGAAAATATATATATATATATATATATATATATTCTATTTGCAAATTATGAGTAATTATCATGCCGAGAAGACTTAATTATACAAATGAAGATTATCTGAATTTATTATTTCTGGAGAGTGTGGTAAAGTTATTTCAAGAACATGAATGTAAAAAGGAAGATCACCTACCAACATGGCAAGAGGTTTCACGCTATTCGCTTGCTGCTAAATCGTATTGGGCCCAGTTGAATTCTCTTGTTACTGAGGACTAAGGACAGAAAGCAGTTGGTAGTACCAAAGAGCAGGAGGGCTGAAATTTTATAAGAGATTCACAATGGTACCAGTGGAGGTCATTTTGGCGTAGCTAAGACCTAGAAGAAACTCCGTGATTGATTTTATTGGGTTAACTGCAAGGATGTGCACAACTGGTGCAGGAAATGTGCGGTCTGCGCAGCTAGCAATGAACCACAAAGACCTTCAAAAGTGCCTATGTGCCAATACAATGTTGGAAGTCCATTCGAGATGATCGCGATAGATGTAGTAGGACACTTTCCCGAGTGTGAAGCTGGGAACAAATATATCGTGGTGGTAATGGACTATTTCAGCAAGTGGGTAGAAGCATAAGCATTACCAAACCAGGAAGCCACAACTGTAGCTAATGCTTTGGTCAAATATTGCATTTGCGGTTTCGGGGTACCGCTTAAGCTACACTCTGACCAAAGGAGAAACTTTGAGTCTGCCCTATTCCTTTGCAACACCCAGGGGATACGAAAGACAAGGACAACGGCATTGCATCCTCAGTCAGACGGCATGGTTGAGAGAATGAATAGGACTAACCGATATCTCTCCAAAGTTGTCTTTGAACAGCAGAGAGAGTGGGATAGCTGGTTTCATCAATTCCTGTTTACTTACCGCTCTGCAGTCCACGACACTAATGGACAGACTCCAGCTAGTATTGCGATTCCCTGCGATCTCAAGTTCGGCTGTAAACCTGGGGATAATGTCGCTGGTCAAGATTAAGTTTCTAAACTACGCAAGAAAATGGATGAAGTCCATGAGAAGGTCCGACACAACATCCAGACCGAAAGTGATCGCATGTAGTTGACTTATTAATAAATCGATAGTTGTGCTAGCAGCTGCAAAATAAATACAGGATGATTAAACTAAAATCTGTTTCATTTGTTTCGCTCGCTGACAATGAACCAGTGCTTTGTTAAACTAGGCTTTAAGTGCTGTAAAAATAAACCTTTTATACATTTACGTCTGTATAAAATGCCGTAATATACTTCATAAAAGTTGTCTACATAGAATGCTGGGAAAAGTTAGGATTCTGAAAGAAAGTAAAATTATTTGTTGTGATGAGCTAGACAATATTGAGAAAAAAGAAGATATGGAATTGAGCATCTTAGAAGAAACCATTACCGACCTCCTCTCAGACAACAACTTGAAGGACAATCACATGGATAAACTGAAACGCCAATTGGAAATGATAAATCGTGATTCAATAACCTTGCATTCAATTCAAAGTGATGAAAGTAATAGAAATAACATTTTTTTGAAAACTCTCAACAATAATCTAGAGAATGTTTTAATCAGCGATGATAAAATTGAATGTGATATATCAGAACAGAACTCTTTTTTAGCGAAAACTCAGGAAGATCCCACAATAGACTAGTTGATTGCACATTATCAATTATTATTATTATATTATATATATTATTATTGAACATCCAATGTATTAGAAATAAAGACGATGAACTTGCGATTTTTGTAGAAGAGCAAGGGTTGCCAACCTTCATTTTACTAACTGAACAATGGCTATTAAATACTGAAACTTGTTATATTCCAAATTACGTATTAGTTGTTAAGAATTGCAGGAATCAATTTGAAAATGGTGGTACTATGATTCTAGGGAATGAAAATAAAATTAAGAATCTCAAGCTTATTGCTGTAGATAGATATGACTCCCTAATAGTGGAAAAGAGTTTGAATTCTCTCTGGTACACGAGCGCAAAAATAACATATTCATTATCTGCCTCTACAAAGCACCCATAGCTTATGTAGACACCT
Organism: Crioceris asparagi; assembly: GCA_958507055.1. Classification (NCBI taxonomy): domain Eukaryota; kingdom Metazoa; phylum Arthropoda; class Insecta; order Coleoptera; family Chrysomelidae; genus Crioceris; species Crioceris asparagi. The sequence goes on from OY293826.1 coordinate 75,087,806, forward strand.
TTTTAGTAAAACTTGAAACTCTTTTATCCAACTTGCCGCCTAATGCTCATATTATATTACCTGGCGATTTTAATATTAATTTTGCTGAAAACTCCCCAACTAGAGAAAATTTGAGGAATTTGTTCTCCTCCTTCAACATATTGATGCATGTGGCACAACCAACACGTAGATATCATCAAAAATTCTGCTACAATAATAGATTAAATGTGTTCAAATCTAGATAGATATAGTATTAGTTGTACTATTCCTGAACGTATCTCTGATCATGAAGCAGTATTTTTTCAGTCCAACAACATTAATATTATACCTCATAAAAAGCGCTTTAGGAATGGCAGGATTTTTAGTAAAAAAAATTCATAAAACTGCAGGAGAAATGTCAACAGATACCATGGAATACTCTCAAATATTCCGAGGAACCCATCAATAAATTTCATGATTATTTATCAACCGTATTTGAAAACTGTTTTCCAGTGCAAAGGCTAAAAATAAAAGAAAAAAACCGTGGATAACAAAAGGCATCAAAATATCTGCAAGAAACTTGAGGTCGTTACATACCATAAGAAAACAAGTACTAAATGATTTTTTTTATAATTTATTTCAATGCTTACAAACGGATATATAAGCAAGTTATCAATAATGCTAAAGAGACATATTACAAAAATCGATTAAAAAACTCTAGAAACAAAACGAGAGAGAATTGAATGATAATAAATGAGCTAAGAGCAAAAAATAAATCACAATCAATCAATATTGAAATTGACCCTGATATTTTAAATAACTTCTATTGCTCCGTAGGACATAAACTCACTTCCAATCTCAATTCACAGGTTGACTCATTAGATTATCTGGAGTATGTCAGATTTGCACAAAATTTTCACCTTGAAGATACAGACATATTTGAGCTGAAAGCGGTTTTCAATGAAATAAGAAATAAGAGCTCATCTGTAGAAATTTTTCAAAACTTACCTATGTCCTACTCACCCAAGTTCATGCAATTCACAGTTCCTTCAGAATGGGGCAGTTCCCTTCCTACTTGAAACAGGCAGTTGTAATCCCCATGTATAAAGGTGGTGACTCAGATGATCCCTCGAATTTTCGCCCAATTGCATTATTATCAACATTATCCAAAATAATAGAAAAACTAGTTAAAAGAAGAATGATGATACATCTGGCCAGAAATGACATATTGAGCCATGCCCAATTTGGATTCCAAAACTCAAAAAGCACAAATGATGCAATTTTCTCGCTCCTAGAAAAAACCTATATTGCTTTGAATAACGGAGAAATCGTAGCGGCAGTATTCTGCGACTTCTTCAAGGCATTCGATTGTGTTAGCCATGAGATATTACTGCAAAAACTATAATTTTAGGGTTTCCGAAATTGCACATTAAACTGGTTCCGCACGTATCTTTCAGAAATGAGTCAAGTAGTAAAAATACAGGAAAATTACTCTAACAAGAGCAAAGTCGCAATGGTCTTTCCACAAGGGTCAGTTCTAGGACCTATTTTATTTTTATTGTATTTAAATGACCTATCCACTATTCGCATCCAAGGGAAATTCACTTTCCTTGCAGATGATAACACCATTCTATGGCACAGCAAATAAATAAATCACTTGAAAAAATTAATTAACTCGATCTAGATAAAATTACGCAATGGTGTGACTCAAATCGACTCTGTTTCAATTTTAGAAAAACAAATCTTGTTACTTTCAAGTTTGACTTTGATAATTTGAACTTAGATAACCAGATTATAGCAAATAAGTCTCAAACTAAATTTCTAGGTCTAATTATAGACAATAAGCTAAAATTTGATGAGCACGTATCGACCTTGAGCAAAAAGTTAGCATCTAGCTGCTTTGCAATGAAAATTGTTTCTAGGGAATTAAACTTAGCCTCAGCTAGGATGGTCTATTTTTCCCTAGTTGAATCACACTTGAGGTATGGCATTGCCTTCTGGAGCTTATGCAGTAACCAGTTATTTAAATCTGTTTTTATACTACAAAAAAGAGCAATTCGATACCTGTGTAAAGTTCAGCATCACTGTCACTGCAAACCACTTTTTATTAGTCAAGAAATATTATCACTTGCTTGTTTATTCATTTTAGAAACTGTATGCCTCATACACACAAAATATGGTGCAACAATTGCTGAAATATGTAATAATAAAACCAGAAATAAAGGTTATGTTCCCTTGCCCATACCTAAATATAGTCTGACCAAAAACTTCATCATGTATGAAAGTAAAAAGATATATAATCATCTGCGAGCTAGCTATAGAAATATAAATTCATTGAACACCTTTCGAAAGACTGTAAAAAATGCTCTATTACAGAAAGCTTGTTATAATCTTTAATTTTCTCATATGTTTTGACCAATTATAAAAATTATTGTTAATACTATTATATTGGTTGTAATTGTAAGTTACTCTTTTGGTAATGATTTCTCATTTTATAATGTGTTTTGTTTCAATAGTCCTTTTTAGGCTATTCGACAACATGCTCTTATTCATACATGTTATATTTATCTTTTATATTGTACATTCTTAACCACTTGACATTTACTCATCTAATTATTTATACATTATTTTATTTATTTTTCTGTTTCATGCTTTGTCAATAAGAATCAACTTTTCAGACAATAAAGTATATATTGGATTGAATTGAATTGACGTATGACGTCGGAGCTTGTGGTTCGAGAAACGAAGCTGGCAATCTTGTCTGGCTATATAATCCTCATAAACGTCGTGTATTGTAACCGAAATGGCAGACCTCTTGAGAAGGACCAAGCAGATCAGTGATGTAGTATACAGGATCAGGAAGACTACTAGAGGCAAAATAACTTACTCTGCTAAGCGCTGAGATGGACTTCGATGCAAGTATTATCGTTGAAAAAGGGCCAGAGGCGAATCTTCTTCCTGGTATCCAAGGAGTCGTCGTACCAAAAACCATCCTGTAGAACTGGTCCTGGAAAAACTGTTGGCTGACAACATTTTGAAATTGGCCATTCCACAGCTGGCCTGAGGATTAGAGATTTTAGTTGGAATCCAGCGGGTGCGACGGGACGCAAGACCATAGACTGTTTTTTTATCGCACTTCCCAGTGCAAGAAGAGTATCCTTTTCCGCTTTAGATATGGTCCGGAAGAGAACGTTTCGAGAGCGAAACGATCTTAAGGAGGGGGCAATGTAATGTTACCCAGACCCACGCCACTGCGCGATGTGACAGTCTCTGACTCACTGTTGTGGAACAGAGGACACTAGCTCATTGTAGAAACTCCTAGATGGCTCCCGAAATATCTACCACCCGCATCGACTGCATTCGATATAATTCGGGAGCTTTTGAGAAGCATCTCAGCGTCTTATACGATAGATTTAAATACGGCATCGAGAGTGCCGCAAATCAGTCAGTTTTGAACGTGCCAACTGAAATCAATAATGTGATATAAATTGTAAATAGTTAGTAGTGAACAGTAGTGTATATAAATTGTAGTACGTGTGTGTGAAATGTGTATTTTCGTTATATTAAATAAATAGATTTTATTAATTATTGGGTATGTGAATTTCTATCTACATAAGAACGAAGAACATTACAATATATTTCACTCAGTCTTTGTTTTTGGAACTCTAAGGATGTTCGCACATTCTTCAATTCGTTCAGGTTCAGGTTTATGCTATCCAAGGTTAAGGTCTCCTTCTGTATAGATGACTCTTTGTTTTCTTTATTGATCTTCATTTTGGGTACTGGAACGTTTTTGAAGCTTCTTCTTGTATTTACATGTATTTCACATGGTGGGTTGATTACCAGTAGATATGTATATACCTTGTAAAGGGATGGCTTCCTTATTACGACCACATCGTTCAGTTGCTACAGTTTCTTTGGGAACAATCAACAACCATCTATTTTGTTCTATTTTTCTAGTTTTTATTGACAATAATTGGACTGGAATCTTCATACAGATATGGTGGGTTTTCTTGTACTGGGTTAATTCCGTGGCAAATATGTTTTTCTGGTAATATTTCTTGACAGGTTTCTTCCAAAAATATTTATTTTTGCTCATTAAGGATGAACAAATTGGATTGAGGTATTATAATTCGAAAGTTGTCTGTATGTAGAGTAGGTAACGGATAAAAGTGATAGAAGTTATAGTTTTCTATCTCTACGAGGGGCACTTCAATTATAAAAATTAGTTACTTGATTTTCTTTACTATAGCTTTTGATGTTTAGTAATTTCTCGAAATTTGATATATTATCTAATTTTGACTCAAATGGTAGCTTCACATTTATTACTTGATCGAATATTCTATTTTATTTCAACTAATATATTTCAATTATCGAATTATGAAAAGGGATAAGTTTTGCAAACGATATTGATACTTCTAATCATTATAGTTATCATATATATCTCTAAGTTAGGAGATAATTAGTGAGAAGTACATTTGCATGAAAGAGAATTCGTATGAGTCCTGATCTTTAATTTGTATAATTTTCACTGTCTTAGCAATTTGGGAAATGTGTAGTTTGATAGATAATTGGTTTTTCGTCAAATTTTTCGAGATGTTCTCAAAATCTTCTTTAGTTTCATTCAACATTGTAACCTGTTGTTGGACTAAAGTTTTCATTTTAAGTTGATTCTGGGTGATTGTTGTGATTGCTTGATCATATTTTAAAGAATCTTCTTGACTAATGTTTCCAGTGAAAACTTTGATTATAGATCCGAATCCGTTAATCAGATACCTCTTTTCGCTCTACGTTTATCAGTGGGTTAATTTGAATAATGTAATATGTTTTGCATTGCTGTAATTAGATTACAATAATTTAGGTATTCGTTTGAATAAATTTTAGATTTTTCTATTTCAGATTTTAAAATTTAAAGTTTTTCCTTTGGATAAGAGAATTGATGGACAATATTTTTTATATTAAAAATGTGAATAAAAGACCAATGATCGATGACGTTCTGGGCGTTGCCAATCATGAAGGGGAGAAGACCTGAGTTGTCATTTAAATTGTGGTACTTATGGCACTCTATCCCTGTTCCTGAGCCTTGCTGATGGATGAAGATCCTGCAAGGATATGAGGAGATTTGAGTTCTTTCATATGAATTATTTGATTTTTTTAATTGTTTTTATTCTTTACTTTGACGTTGTTGTTCTAATATTTCTAAGATATTGTAGAGACCTGTAAATTTATTTTCTTTCTTGTTTATTTTCTTGTTTGATTTGTATACCTTCTGTCCCACTTCAAATTCAAATTGTGCCGGACCTTTATCATTTCGGTTCTCTTTTATATAGATTTTATTACATTCTACCTTTTCTAATATATTTCGATACAAATGTTTCATTTTTTCTTGATGGTTCAGAACGTAATCTGAATAGAATGAAGTCTGTATTTTTGTTATTATCAAAACGACGGGCACCAGGGACATTTCCCTTTGTTGGGCACCTCGACCTTAAGGTCTTTTGTACCATCCCGTGATGTTGTACTATTGTACAATTATTTATGGGTTTAAATCGAGCTCCTTGAAATAATTAATTAGTTCTCTTGCTCCACAGGCTTTAGGTCCTCATATGTGGGAAACACCCTTTTTAGGACTCTTAGTCTTTTCTGCGCTATGCTTTCGCATTCAGTTTGTAAGTAGTAAGTGATTTACAGATTCTGCTGCTTCTGTGCAAAATCTGCTAGAATCATCTTCAACAAAACCCATCTCTTTAATTGGTTTTTGATGGGATAATGAACTTTGGTGATTCCAAATAAGTTTCTCAGCTCATGTCTTTTCAGGAGAAGTAGGTTATTTTCCTTTGAGTATTGCCAGGCTAGCAGGCATTTGGCCTGACTGGCTTGTTCTAGGTCGTGCCAGAATTTGGTTTTCAGCCTTGTTTCCATTTTTTTCTATTTTGTCATGTTGTTTTGCATGTCCACAAAATGGCTCGGGGCCTATTGGAAGCCTTTCTGAGCCTTTTCTAGCCAGTGAGTTCTTGTGCCTTGGTATCCATATGAGGCAAACTTTGTTACTTCTTGCCAGTTGCACAAGACCTTTACTAATTTTGATCTCTTATTTATACCTTATATACTATTTGCTATTTAGATTCTAGCCCCTCTTACGAATCGCATGGGAGCAATAGCCATTATTTCTGCCTGACAAATTATGCAACTCGCCCCCAGGTATATGTGTATTCCTGTGGAAGCCCCTAAAACCCCCAGGCAGGCCTTGCCAACTATGAGTGAACCATCCGTGTACCAGATTAAAGTACTCCTTACCTTTTCCATAGGTAGAGGAGCTTCATCCATTCGAACACTTTTGGTATTTTTATTTCTTAGTTTCTGTTGTGTTCCCATATCATCGATTGGAATGTCTTTGGGATTTTGTTTAGAATACTTCAGCATCCTGTCCCTCTCGCATATGTTGTTTTGCTTCTTCTGTGAATTCTTAGTACTTCGTCTGGTGCACACCTCTAGTATGCAAATGCAGTGGAGTCAAGTTCAGGATGACTTCCATTGTTGCAGTTGGAGTTGTACGCATTGCCCCTGAGATTCCTATGCAAGCTAGTCTTTGTTTTTTTTTAGTTCATTTGAATTGAACTCTGTTCTATTTTCAGCCACCAGACTGAAGCTGCATATGTTATAGCCGGTCGGACTATGGTAACAAAAGACCAGTAGGCCACATTAGGACTGAGTCCCCATATTTTTCCCAGTAGCTACCTGCATATATTGAGATTCATTAGGGCTTTTTTCTTTGAATGTGTAGTTTGGCTATCCAGTTCAGTTTTTGGTCCAGGTATATCCCTAGAATTGAAAAGCATTATTTCATTACCTCCTAAATGGATTGGGACTTCAAAGTCAAACTTCCTTTTTTTGGTGAATGGTATGATAACCGTCTTTTTGGGATTGATCTTCAGTGCCCTACCCCTGCACCATCCTAGCGCAAGTGCAAGAGCATCTTCTATAAGTTTTCTTGGGGTTTTCATATCTTTTCCTGACATTATTAGGGTGATATCATCAGCATATAGCCGATAACCCCATAACCCATCTCAGTTAGTTTGCAAAGAGTTCATCCACGATGAACCATAGCAAAGGAGATAGGACGCCTCCTTGAGGGCATCCTCTGGCAGTCCTTATCATTTTTGTTACTTCTCCCATTTTTTCAGTAATTTCTCTGCTTGTCAGCATTGATTTTATCCACATGACAGTAACTGGATTTATTTTCTTTTTGCTGGCGGAGTTTTTGTTAAATGAAACGAACTTTTATGAGGTTTTCAACAGACTGACTATAAAATAAAAATAATGATGACAACAGCCTTATATTACACACTGATCTTTGTGGACCGATGGAGGAGACATCACTCGGTGGTATGCCCTCTTTCAATAATTCGTTGATGACTTTAGCCGGATAACTCTTATATATTTTTTAAAACAAAAAAACTAAGCAACTAAATATTTTAAGGAATTTAAGGCAATTGCAGAAAACCAAAGTAATAGAAAAGTGAAATTATTCAGAAGTGATAATTGAAAGGAATTCTGCAATTCAGACTTTGATGAGTATTTAATAAAGCAATGTGGAATAATACATCAAAGAACCAACCCATAGACACCTCAACAGAATGGGTTATCTGAAAAGATGAATAAGACAATTTTATTGAGAAAGCAAAATGCATGTTATATGATGCCAAATTAAGCAAAAAGTTTTGGGCTGAGGCTTGTATGTTTCATCGATTCTGAATGGTAAGACACCATATGAGTTATGGACGGGTGTTAAGCGAGATCTAAGTAATTTGAGAATTTCTGGATCTTATCTCATGGTTCATTTCAATAAAGAGAAAAGGTCGAAATGGGACTAGAAATCTGCTGAATGTTTACTACTTGGATTTCCCGAAAATGTCAAAGGTTACAGAGTATATGATCCTGTAAAAAAGCAAATAACCAAGAGCAGACACGTGATCATTATGGAAGAGCACTCAATCATGATGGAAGTTGCATCTGAAGACAATGATAAGGAATGTGTGAATGATATTAGGTCAGAAGAAAGTTAGACTCTACAGGATTCAGTGGGGACACCAAAGATTCGACATCGATGGAAGTGTCAGTGAATGATTCGTCTTCAGACCATATGCCAAGTGAGTATGAGGGAAGCTCAGGAGGATGTGTGCCAGCGAGTTAGACCTATCAGAGAACGCCATGTGCCAACAGATCTGGTTTCGGTGATGTCTGCTACTTGGAGAATAATATGGATAGTGCAACTGATTTTACACTGAAGCAAGCGTTGGAGAAATCGGTGGTTACAGGCAGTACAGAATGAACTGAAAAGCTGCGAGAAAAGGGTGGATATTTCTAATGATGGTACAATTCTGCAATAAAAGTGGGTAATGAATAAAAAAATTTAATCTGACAGTAAACTACGCTTTCGTGCTAGGCTAGTGGCAAAAGGTTTTATGCAATAACCTGTTGTAGACTAAGTTGACACATTTTCACCTTTGATACGACATAGTATCCTGAGGTTACTTTTTGCTTTGTCAGTGAAACTTGGACTTGATATTATACATTTAGATACAGTAACCGCATTCTTGAATAGTGAAAATATTTACATGCAAATGCCTGAAGGTCTTAACTATTCAGATACTAATAAAGTTCGGAAATTAAAGAAAGCTATATACGGATTAAGGCAGTCATCAATAATGTGGTACAATGAAGTAGATATTTGCTTAACTGAGAATGGGTATTCAAAATCGAATTATAAACCTTGTTTATATTTATATGTAAAAAGACAGAGGTAAGACTATAATTGCATTATACGTCGATGATTTTTTTGTTTTTTCAAACGGCCGTACTGAAACTGATAGATTAAAATCTGTATTAGAGTCTCGATTCAAAATTGAAGACCTGGGCCAAATAAGGCAGTGTCTTGGCATGTCAGTTTGTGATGATAAAGAGAATAGAGTTTTAACTTTGGATCAGAGTAACTATATTGATCAATTATTATCAAAATTTAGTTTATTGAATGGTAAAACTGTAGAAACACCAATGGAAAGTGGATTAAAGTTAGCTAAAGATAAGAAATGTGATAACAGTTTGCCTTACCAGCAGTTATCGGCTGTTTAATGTATTTAGCTATACTTACTCGTCCTGAAATTGCATTGTCCGTTGGGTTCTTTGTCAATTCAACAAGTGTTATACCAAGAGTAAGAGTACTGGACTCAAGCTAAGCATATCTTAAGATATTTAATGCGAACCAAAGATTATTGCATTAAATATTATGAGACAGGTAACGCGAAGATAATGGGTTTTGTAGATGCAGATTGGGGAAGCGATACTTTGGATAGAAAATCTTATACGGGATTTTGTTTCAATCTCTCAATGGGTGTAATTGCTTGGGGAAGTAAAAAGCAAAAGAATGTGGCTCTCTCTAACACAGAGGTAGTGTAATTTTTAATGATAATCAAAGTGCCCATAAGTTATTGCATAACCCTCTATTCCACAATAGGTCAAAACATATTGACTTAAGATACCACTTTGGTAGAGAATGTATTAATAATAATATGGTTCAAGTTGAATACCTCCCAACACGTAATATGGCAGCAGATGTACTCACGAAGTCTGTTGAAAACCTCATAAATGGTCGTTTCATTTAATGGTTTTCAATGGCCTCAAAGGTTGTATTGTAGAAGACTCCTTGAATATCCAGAAATGCACATAGTGCTATTTCTTTTCACTCTATAGCCTTTTCCTTCCAGTGAGATCATCAACAGCGTTAATTGTCGATATGCCGTTTTGGTAGGCATATTGATTTTTATGGAGTGGGTACCTTACTAGGCATCCTTCTCTGATGTGAAGGTCCAATATCTTTTCCATGCTTTTTATAAAGAAGGAAGATAGGCTTATCGGTCTAAATGACTTGCTGCTCGATTGCTCTCCCAGCCTTTGGTATAAAGACCATCTTTGCTTTGATCTATATGTTTCAAACTTTTTTGAATCATTATATAGATAGTTATCTTACTTATATTTTAAATTGTTGCTTAGAAAAATGTTATTTTCCTAATCTGTGGAAAATTGCTATTTTTAGACCTTTGAGTGAAGTTTCGAACCCAGTGAGTTTCACCGACCTCCGTCCAATAAGTATTCTCTCTGCACTTTCGAAAATACTAAAAAAACTCATTCATGTCACAAATGACATAATTCCAATTATGTTAATAAAGAGTTGACAGCTCCAGTTGCCTTAGACTTTTCGAAGGCATTTGATGCCTTAAATCATACATTATTATATTTCAAATTGAAATACTATGGATTCTCGAAGGAAGTAGTCTTTCTATTTCGTTCATATCTCACGAATCGATGTCAACTGGTATGTTATAATAATGAAATGTCGTCAGTACGAAATGTTACTAGTTGTGTGCCTCAAGGGTCAATCTTAGGGCCGTTACTCTTCATAATCTACACCAGTGATATCTTGACCTCTATACAAGTACTGCAAAGTTCAGGCTTATGCAGATGATACTCAATTGTATATTAACCTAAACATCCACAACTATTCAAAGCCTCATCAATTCCGACTTTAACCATTTCAAAATTAGCTACGCAACATAATTTAAAATTGAATAAAAATAAATATCACTTGATGCTTTTTGGTAAAAAAAATAAAAAAAATCCATTTCCATTTCCAAATTCCATTAAAAACCTGGATATTATTTTTGATTTTGGTCTAAAATTTTATTTGCATTTGAATGATTTGCTTAAAAAATCCTTTAGTACCCTCAAACTTATTTACTCCAATAGACATTTTTTCAGTCACCCAATCAAGAAACTTATCACGGTTCAACTATGGTGATATTGTGTACAGCAGTCTCTTGAATAAATTTGATCAAAATCGGAAACAGAAGGTACAGGACTTCTGTTCTAGACTGGTCTACTCTTAAAGAAAATACGATCATGTCTCTCGCAAAATCATCGAACTGGATGTAAGATCGAAAAACAGACTTCATGTTCCTCGTTAGACAACGTTATTGTTTCAGAGGTCGTTCACTTATATCTCCGTCAAATTATACAACTCACTGTTAATCAATTGTATGCAGATTTCGAGAACAAACATAAGAATCATTCTGAAAAAACACTTCCTTAATACAGACATGAACTTGAATGCCTTTTCTTGAATTTTATTTCATCCTTTACTTACCTTGTCACATTATTTCATTTAGGTACCCATGTTATAAATTATTGTTATGTGTTACGTTTATACATCTTTTCTTTCTCTGTTTATCATTTTAGTTGAGTTTAATTATACATCTTAGGTTAAGTGTAAGAGTAGCCTTTGGCTAAACTGCGCCTACTTTGTACCTTCACCAATAAAGATGATTTATTATTATTATAGGTTCCGCTTCATCTCCTCCTGGGGACTTGTGTGGTTTGAAGCTGTTAACAGCCCATTCCACCTTGTCCCTTGTGAGATAGATATATTCATAGACCTTGTGATACCCTCGTAACACAGGGTTACCTCTATTCCATTGTCTCTTCCCTGTCTTGAGTATAGCTACCATCTTCTTTTACCAGATAACCTAGGTCATTAGAGTGTTGTCTCTTCAGTAGCCTTTGGATCCTGGTAACGGTGGGGAGTTTTCTTCAAGAATTCTAAGATATTTGATTAGTGAGTGGAACCTTTCCATCGGAATATTCGACTCATGATGCAGTGGTGTCGTAAAATGGACGTTTATCTTATGTGCCTTCAACATTTCTTGGACAATTTCATTCTTAAATTCTCTGCCATTAACAAGAGTTATTCTTTCTGATAATCTGTAGTGTGAGGAAAATTCTAATAAACATTTGCTGATTTCAAATGCAGTTTTTTCTTGTACTGGGGTTGCTTGCCCTGGTTTAGAAAAAGCGTGTATGATTGTCATGAAATTTTGGTTGTATTTAAAAACATCGGCATGTACTAACTGAGAAGGTTTTCCTATAGTTCCGGTCAATACCAGTGGTACATATAAGCTGTTCCTCTACTCCTCTACTTAGATGTTTGGCAGACTTCGCAATCATTAATATGTTTGGTTACTATTATTATTGTTTTTTTTTTTTATTACTGGCATTATTATCAAATTTTATTCAAGTACAATATATTATATTCAATTTTTATATATACTTTAATCGTTTTATTGTAAATTTTTCTTTTATACACATATAGTTTCAAATGATTCATGTAACTTCCATTTTGTATATATACATTTTTGTATTTTGTAATTTGTGACTTGTCATAAATGTATTGTATACACATCATGACCAATAAATCTATCTATCTATCAATTTTCACTGAAGGCCAATGGTAATTTCTTCTTATTTTTTTTAATGTCTCATGGATGCCTTGATGGTTGCATCTACCCTCGTATTGGTGTTCAATAATCAATAGTTTTTCTTTAGTATCTTTTATATAATTTACCAGTTTTGTACATCTTACTAGTTTCAGATGGTTTCCGTTGAAGAATTGTAAGAACACACGATCAAAACCCATGTAAAGAGATTCATCATAAAAGTACATGTGAAAGGTTTTATTGGCGGTTGTATGAATTCGTAAAAATGTGAGTATCGCCGTATGAGATTTGGGAATTTTCAGGTGGATGATTTTGTGGGTATCGATTCTTTCTTCTTTCACTTCTGTTTTATTATGTTGGTTGTTCATTATTAATATTTGATGTTATTTATTATTAATAATTTTATGTAGTATAGGAATGCCTTCATTTATTTTATCGTCCGCCTTACATGAGTGTGCTGTTTCGATAGCGTAGTCTCTCTTTTTTGAGATAAACTCAATAGAGAAAAAAATTAGCTATCGTCTTCTGTTTTCTAGTTATAACCTAAAACTTTTGCGTATTTGATGCTTGCCTGTATCTTATAAATTGGTGAAGTTATCGATAATCTATTTTGAACTTGTATGAGTAGAATCCAGTGGCGTAGCTGAATTTTAAATTTCGGTTTATGACATAAACTTATATTTTTAAAATAAAAATTATAGCTGATTTTTAGCTTATTTGAAAAGAGATATTTTTCCTTTCTTCAAAAATATATAGTTTGTAGGGGGGTAAAAAGTATTAATTATTTTGTACATTTAGGTACTCCATGTAATTGAAATATTTATTTCTCTTTATTCAAAGTTGGCTTGTGTAAACTAAGGCAATGTTTTGGAGCCTATCATTAAGGAAGGATTGTTTTGTATTTTCAAGTAAAAATCACTTATTACTGCATTTCATATCCAAATATGGCTTTAAAAAAATATAATAAATGGAAAATTTTTATATTGCGTTCGACTAATATTTTAATCTATATCTAGAAAGAAGTCAATCTCATAAAACTTTTATTCGATCAAGGAATAACATAATCATTTATTCAATATTCAGCAAGCCTATAACAAAAACTTATTGAAACAAATAGGTACTGAAAGTTATTCAACATATATTTTTATGAAAGAACACAAATAGTTGTTATGTAAAGTATACATGGAGAAGGATGGAAAACTTTAAATGAACGTAAATATTAATAAACATTCTTTACCAAAAATGGAACCGACATTATTAGTTGGTGCACTGAAAAATACAAAAAAATATTAATTCTATTGGTGCCGTTGCTTTTGAAGTTGTGCAGTTGCAGTTAGATTGATAACTTTTGGCACCAACTTCACAAGTACCAGTACCAATGGAATTAATATTATTTTGTATTTTTCAGTGCACCAACTAATAACGTCTGTCCATTTTATGTAAAACACATCTATTTCACACTTTTGAGTGTAACATTAGTCACGAAAATAGTTGAACGTTCACTAATACCAAAGAATATAATACTCATATTACCTACCCCTCTTTTCTTCCACTGGTAGTGTCCACAGCAGTGCCTGATTACCAATCGCTTACTAATCAGGTAATCAAAAAGTTGACATCTTTAATATGACAGCTATCAGTAAACAATTATTACATAACCCATGCCGACTTAAATCATTTACGTGGATTAGTTTCTGAGAGGGAAAGGCATCAAGGTGATTCTAAATAATGAAAAAATAGCAACAAAATTACGTAATTAAGTAAGAAAAAAATATTCTTCGTCGGGTGGGAATTTATTTTTAAAAAAGTCACGTAAAATAAAACAATTCACAGATAAGATCATGATAAAAATTTGATAATGATTTGATAATGAACTGAAATAATTATAGTCCAGACATAAACTGTATGATTTTTATTCCTATAAAAATGAAGATTAGATTATTCAGTTGATTTTCAATCTCTCAAATGTTCAAATATTTAATTATCTAGCAATTGAAAGTAATCACACCTTATTAATTGATTTATCTGATGAAATACAAATATATAACCGGCATAAAATAACCTTCGCATCCTCATTAAAACAGTAGCTGAGAAAATAATATATGGTGAAGATTAGTCTATATTTTGTACACCTGTTTAAATATGAAGTGGGGAGTTGGATTTTCGTTAATTCTTTTAGTCCAGCTTACGTTCGCTGATAATTATACTCAAGTATCTGAATGTCGAAATGGTTTAAGTAAGATGGTTACATTAAAAATGTTATTTAAGAAAATTTTATCATAAACAAATCTGATTTCAGCTCTTCCCAAAGTTAAAGTTGTGATAAACAACAAGTTGTGCATAACTTCTCCATGTACCATTGGAACTTTTGGAACAACAGCAGATGTTACACTGTTCTTTAAAGCACGTAAGTGTTTAGAGAATGATAGAGAAGATATGGTTGAGTCTCATAAATTGGGTGTAATGTTAAGGTTCATAGGAGGTGTACCATGTAGAATTTGATTTAGCTGTTTCCCGAAAACCAATCAAGTTATTATTTTTAAAATATACTTTGATCGACATTGACTCGCTTCTTTCAAATGGAACATGCTCCTTTTTAAATTCTATTATGAAATTAAAAAAAGTTTCATAAACATACAGCATCATTAACTTTGATAGTTTTGGAGATCTTGATATTTTAAATAAAAAAATCTGAAAAAACACACATTTATCCCGGTCTCTCTCCTTTAGATTTTCACATGTTTGATGTTTTGAAGGAGAAAGCCCAAAATGTACCTCAATATTTGTGTTATAAGAAATCTCCTGAAAATGGTACAGGTTGTTTGAAATCGCCCAACCAGTTGTGACTGATTAAGAATCCAATAACGAGCTTATTTTAAATAGGCCCTATATTTGTTCATGTTAATACGTTTTATTTCTTTGTGGAATTAGAATTCCCTATACCCAAATTCCACTGATTTAAAGATAGGTATTTGTATATTACTGCTCAGATTATAATAAACGCTCACCTAGCTACGCGGTTGGCAGTGAAATGGAATATCTGAATTTTAAATACCTAATCTCATTATTTATTTGGCTATTTGGTTATTCCCATTGCTGTAAAGTGATTGTAAAGTCATAACGTCAATATTTTTGATCGATTGGAAATTGCGAGAAATCAAGCGCATTTTCGCGCCCTTGGTTATTTACAAGAATACGGCTTTCACAGCTTAATTCATTGTACAATAAGACCGCTTAATTGTTAAGTAAGTAAGGTTTTTCGATTTGATTCTCGAATCCTTGTTATTTTTTATTTGAAAAAAAAAGATATAACTGTAGTAGGTGCTACTTGATTGAAATCCATAATAAATTAAAAGTAACATAACTGTAATGAATTTCTACTATTAGGTATATTGTTAGCAAATGTCAATTGTTTCGACACACTGTACCTTTATCAAGTGTAAGTATAAACTGGTATAAACTAAATTCTAAGAGACCAATGATTTTTTTGATTCGAACATGTGTACGAGGTAGGGTTTTACAAGAATATAGAACAAAATTTATTATTTGATAAAAAAGTTGACTATGACAGTTTTGACAGAATATGTCATCGTAGTGATAATTTAATGATTGTTTATTAGAGTTTGGCCAGTAATTAAAGAAAGCTTTACTTAACTTTTTTATTAAAAATAACAATGAAAAGAGTGCGAATATCATAATGAATCACCTGGTATATAGAGGGTGTCTCTCAAATGTACTTACAAAATCTTCACTAAAAAATTGCGAATCCAACGCACTAGACTGAAGTCACTTTTTGAAATGTGTTATTTTTTAATAGTGTATAAGAAATGAAGGGATATTTTGTTAAATTTAAATAGGAAATATCCTTTTGACTTTTTCCCATTTTTGCAATATAATAATCATCGAAGATTGTTCTAGGGAATAAGATCACCAAAAAAGAAGATAGTGTAGGTTTTTATTCCCAGTAAAATATAAACATCTTTATGCAAAATGGGCAAATTGATAATTCATTATTTAACACTAGCTTTTGCCCGCTACTTTGTGCGCGTGAAAAACGGCATTCAATTTCATGCGGTAGTTTTTGCGTGTACATACATACAGACAGAGAGACATACGTTGTGAAATGAGACCTATATTCTAAGTTAAACCTCTAGTAGTACATCGGTGAAAATTGCATTCAGTTCTATGTAGTAGTCTTTGCATGATACGTGTACATAGATACAGAAAGCCAGACAGACGCGATAAAATGTAGCCTATATTTTAAGTTAGTCCTCTAGTAATGCATCGGTAAAAACTGCATTCAATTCCATGCAGTAGTTTTTGCGTGATGCGCCTACAAACAAACAGTTAGACAGACAAAAATTCTAAAAAATGTAGTTTTGACTTCTGTTGCTCTAATAAAGTCCAAATATATTATTTTTTTCTGAAATATTATTAATATATAGACATCGGCCTGTTACAATTGTATTATAGATGTATAGATATCAGTATGACTGACTAATTTCTTCTCTATAATATAAAGTAGAAATGCTCAGCTAAATATTTTTAGAAGAAATTTTTACTTTTTTTATGTTTTATATTTTGTCTGATAAGTACTTTTAAATACTATTTCAGCACAGGTTATTGAGAATATCTCGCAGCAGTTAACTGTTACGCTTGGAACAACACCTATTTCCATACCAGACATTTTCCATGGAGATTGCAGTAATTTGTTGAACACCATATGTCCACTTGCAAAAGGAGAACTAACTGAATATAAATACGTTCTATCACTACCAATCATACCCAAGGTGAGTTAATGGTTTCAATGATTGACTACATTTCAATACAGGTTTTCCAACTGGGTATTCTTAGGGGTGTTTCATCCATACTTCAACTGCTCTGTGAAACTAGTGGGTATCATTGGATTTTAAAATATACCAGAGTTAGGAGGATTTCGACAATATAGGGTTTCACTATGTTCTACAAAAAACTTTTCAAAATATCCCCTTTTTTATAAGAAAATCTTAAAGGAATTGTCACCTTGTGTTTTTCAAAATCAACCAGAGGGACATATTCAAGAATTATAGGCAATAAATTTTCTAGAAAGTCTAAATAACTGTCAGAGTTCACTGTTTGAGCAAAAAACAATGGTCTATTTACATAATCTCGTAAAATATCAGCACAAACATTTGAAGAAAAATATCCGGGCGACCGAGCTTTGCTAGGGTAACACAGAATTTAGATTGGGTCTGTAAGAGTTACTTAGGATGTTTTTAGTTAAAATGTATTGCGATGGGTAGATTGGTAAATATTGCTTTTATCGTTCACATAGCTCATAATTTCCAGATTTCAAAATAAATATGAATCTGAAACATACCAGAACTTATCTGTATCACCAATCACCTTCTCGACCCCCCAAACCCCGTACTGATTTTTATATATATGTATACATATATATATATAATTGAAGATTTCTATATTTCATAAATGAAAGAGTATATATATATATATATATATATATATATGTATACATATATTTAAAAATCAGTACGGGGTTTGGGGGGTCGAGAAGGTGATTGATATATATATATATATATATATATATATATATATATATATATATATATATATATATATATATATATATATGATAATATAGATTTTTGTTGGGAATGCAGTCATTTAATAAATAAAATTCTTTGGATTATGCCAAGCTTTCGAGAATGTTTATTCTCTTCGTCAGGGCAAACTAAAAATCGTTACAAATTATCTTAACCACATAATAAATTATTAATTGAAGTACTTGCATTCGTGAATTTAGATAAAATTATCCACAAACAGGAAAGATTTCATAGTCATCAATCAGAAATGTCATTAATTATTTATAAATGTCATGGTAACGGCATATCTAGAGTTGAAAGTGTCTAGATTCAAGTTTTCTCAGCAAAGATCTTATAGGAGTTATCTTTGTGTTTGTAGCTCTTTTTTAACAAGTCACACATTAAACTTGAAAATATTGAGGCAGATATAAGTTTAGTAAAAAGAAAAAGTTATTATTCAATTAATAAAAAAAAAACATTTATAAAAGACTTAGAAACACATATTATAAATAAATATATACCCGTACACAGACTAGACTATCTGAACTCGTAGGTATTGTAGTATAAATTGAAGTTTATCATGTCAATAATATTATTTACTATTTTGTTAGGCATTCAGATTATTTGTTAATTATATATAATCATATTCTCTCACAATACGACATACATAACTTTAAAATGGAATAATGGAAAGCGTCAATTACATAAAAAAAACAAGTCAATTTCTCTCACAAATTAACCTGAGAAATTTATTAAAATAGCAGATGTATCAAATAGAGAAATATTAACATATGTCATCTTCATCGTATTCTCTCACAATACGATAGAGATACACAATATGAAATATCCTGAAAAGCATCAATTCATTTAAATGAAGCTAATAATAATAATAAAATATGATAAGCTGATTTCTCTCACAAATCAACTTGTAAGAATATTGTTAACATTGTTCATGTTATTTAATATATTATAAATAGTGATATCAAAATAGCAAATGGCGAAATACTATAGGTTAAACATGAAATGAAAATCCTTTTGAATCAACTAAACTTCTCTTACCAATCAGTTGATCTAGAGATCTCAAAACTCTTAATATAAGTTGTTATATTTTTTTTTGAATTATCCTTCTTCAGTATAATCTGTATACGCATATATACCCATCTATTATAATATACTAAAACGGGGGAAAAAAATTGGACAATTATAACTAAATGATATTAGAATTTAATAGCCTATATCTACATATAAAGCTAGGTACATATTATATTCACACATATATTTCAATTTTGGGAAATATTTTGAGAAAAATTATTAAATTTATTATTATAGAGATTTAATATATAAGAACAAATAGAACTAAGTCCATTAATATCTGAACGTTTATTCATAGTATTATTGTGTTTTTTTTAATATTTATCATTTCTAAGAAACCACGTTTAAAATAATTTTTCTCAGAACATAAAGCAATAGTATTATAAAAATCAATACTATGTTTTTTATTGATGGCATGTTCAGCCAAGGCACAAGATTTCTTATTACATCTTATATCACTTTTATGGGATGTTATTCTTCCTAAAATACTTCTAGAAGTTTGACCAATATATTCACAATCAAGGCAATTTATTTTATATACTACCCCAGACATTTCTGTCATTTCTAAAGGTGTCTTTATTTTGGAAAATGAATTAGATACGGTTTTAATATTTTTTCTTGCAATAATAACATTATACCCTCTAAAAACATTAACTAACTTATTAGTGAGCTCATCTATATAAGGTAAAGATCTATAAACAGGGATGATATTTGTAGTAGAGGCATTATTGTTATTATCATTTAAAGAGTTCTCATGATTTATTTCATGGTTTTCTACATTGACTTGAGGTTGCATTAAACATTTGTTAATCAATTTTATAGGAAAAGAATTCTCAATTAATATTTTTTTCAATTTTGATAGACTTTCATTTCTATATATAGGATGCGAAAGTTTGATCTCTCTGTTTTTTAATGCCATAATCAAGTTAATTTTTATTTTCTGTGGATGATATGAATGGAAGTTTATGTATCTATTACTACATATAGGTTTTCTATACCATTTTGTTCGCAATAAACCTGTGTTATCTCTACATACCATCATTTCTAAGAAAGGAAGACATTGTTCATTTTCCTTCTCAACTGTAAATAAATATTCAATGTTTCATCAACTCTATTAGTGGGTAGAGCTAAGATTAAATCATCTACATATCTTTTAATGAATGGTATTGGAAATGAAACTTTTTTGAAACTTGTATTAATTCATCTAAAAGATAATTTACTTTTGATATTGTTGAACCCATGGGAGTGCCACATATTTGTTTATAATATTGGTCATTAAAAATCAAAAAATTGGAATCAAAAATGAATTGAAGGATTGATTTAAAAGTTTCGAGATTTAATGAACAAAACTGTTTAATATGATTCCATTTACGGGTAAGACAATCTAAAATAACTGGGAAAGATAAATTTGTAAAAAGGGAAACTACATCAAAACTGACAATTATATAGTCATTTGGAATCTGGTATTCATTTATAAAATTACTAAATTGAAAAGAATCCTTTATATAGAAATAATTATTGGTATCATAAGTTGTAAGATGCCAAATTATTATTAGGTGAATCAATTGAAGATACAATAGGTCTCATTGATAGTGTTGGCTTATGTATTTTTGGTAACGTATAAAATCTCGGTGCTTTTGCGTGATAGCACTTGAATTTTTTACTTGTGACTTGATCAATAATACCATCATCTTCAAGTTTAGAAATAATTTGATTGGCTTCAAGTTGTTTTGTGTAAGTTGGATTATTTCTTAATCTCTTTTATATTTATTATGATTCAATAATTCCTGACATTTATTAATATAATCCTCTTTAAACTTTACAACTGTAACATTGCCATCATCACTTCGTACAACGATAAGTTCCGGATTTTCTTTTAGAAAATAACGACATTTACTGAATTTTTTTGACAATATGTGAGAGCTTTGATAATTCTTATGAGTAAAATTTGTCAATATATTAGTGTATCTAGCTCTCACACAATCTTTATCTTCCATATCAATACTTTTCAAAATAAATTCAAGATCAGACAAAATATAAGGAATATTAATATCTTTAAGACTTGGCGGTAAAGAAAATTTCGTACCTAATGCGAGGATTTGTTTCACTTCTAATGGAAGATCTACATTTGTCAAATTCTTAATCCATTTATCATATATTTTAATTTCAGATGTCATCTTGTCTTTAAGATTTTCTAGTTTTCTTATATTATTAAGTCTAATTTCTTTGAATTTACGGTTATACTTAACAGAGAGTCTTCGATTGTATTCGTTGACAATTTGTAAAGGCAATATTAGCTTTATCTGATTGATAATTGACTTTAATCTTCTGTCAAAAAGATTAATATTACTAAAAGTGACTCTAATTTCTAAATTCAATAGTTCTTTTTTCAATTTGGAGTTAAAGTGTTGAATTTTCTGACCTGTTCTGTCTCTTGTGTGACCGATCATATAGTCTATAGCATTTAGTCCATTAAAAATATGATTCGGAAAAATTGAATATTTTTAATGCCTATAACGAGCATCTTCAATTTACAGTTGAGAAAGAAAATGAACAATGTCTTCCTTTCTTAGATATGATGGTATGTAGAGATAACACAGGTTTATTACGAACAAAATGGTATAGAAAACCTATATGGAGTAATAGATACATAAACTTCCATTCATATCATCTACAGAAAATAAAAATTAACTTGATTATGGCATTAAAAAACAGAGATATCAAACTTTCGCATCCTATATATAGAAATGAAAGTCCATCAGAACTGAAAAAAATATTAATTGAGAATTCTTTTCCTATAAAATTGATTAACACATGTTTAATGCAACCTCAAGTCAATGTAGAAAACCATGAAATAAATCATGAGAACTCTTTAAATGATAATAACAATAATGCCTCTACTACAAATATCCTCCCTATTTAAGATCTTTACCTTATATAGATGAGCTCACTAATAAGTTAGTTAATGTTTTTAGAGGGTATAATGTTATTATTGCAAGAAACAATATTAAAACCGTATCTAATTTATTTTCCAAAATAAAGACACCTTTAGAAATGACAGAAATGTCTGGGGTAGTATATAAAATAAATTGCCTTGATTGTGAATATATTGGTCAAACTTCTAGAAGTATTTTAGGAAGAATAACATCCCATAAAAGTGATATAAGATGTAATAAGAAATCGTGTGCCTTGGCTGAACATGCCATCAATAAAAAACATAGTATTGATTTTTATAATACTATTGCTCTATTTTCTGAGAAAAATTATTTTAAGCGTGGTTTCTTAGAAATGATAAATATTAAAAAAACATAATAATACTATGAATAAACGTTCAGATATTAATGGACTTAGTTCTATTTATTCTTATATATTAAATCTCTATAATAATAAATTTAATAATTTTACTCAAAATATTTATCAAAACTGAAATATATGTGTGAATATAATATGTACCTAGCTCTATATGTAGGTATAGACTATTATATTCTCATATCTTTTAGTTATATTTGTCCAATTTTTTTTCCTGTTTTAGTATATTATAATAGATGGGTATATATGCGTATACAGATTATACTGAAGAAGGATAATTCAAAAAAAAATATAACAACTAATATTAAGAGTTTTGAGATCTCTAGATCAACTGATTGGTGAGAGAAATTTAGTTGATTCAAAAGGATTTTCATTTCATATTTAACCTATAGTGAGATATAATACGATAAAATTTTTTTCCTTCCTTGTATCTTGTATTTCGCCATTTGCTATTTTGATATAACTATTTATAATATTTTAAATAACATGGACAATGTTAACAATATTCTTACATGTTGATTTGTGAGAGAAATCAGCTTATCATATTTAATTATTATTATTAGCTTCATTTGAATGAATTCTTGCTTTTCAGGATATTTCATATTGTGTGTATCTATCCTATTGTGAGAGAATACGATGAAGATGATTTATGTTAATATTTCTCTATTAGATACATCTGCTATTTTAATAAATTTCTCAGGTTAATTTGTGAGAGAAATTGACTTGTTTTTTTAAGTAATTGACGCTTTCCATTATTTCATTTTAAAGTTATGTATGTCGTATTGTGAGAGAATATGATTATATATAATTAACAAATAATCTGAATGCCTAACAAAATAGTAAATAATATTATTGACATGATAAACTTCAATTTATACTATAATACCTACGAATTCAGATAGTCTAGTCTGTGTACGGGTATATATTTATTTATAATATGTGTTTCTAAGTCTGTTATTAATGTTTTTTTTTATTAATTGAATAATAACTTTTTCTTTTTACTTAATTTATATCTGCCTCAATATTTTCATGTTTAATGTGTGACTTGTTAAAAAAGAGCTACAAACACAAAGATAACTCCTATAAGATCTTTTCTGAGAAAACTGGAATCTAAGCACTTTCAACTCTAGATATGCCGTTACCATGACATTTATAAATAATTAATGACATTTCTGATTGATGACTATGAAATCTTTCCTGTTTGTGGTTAATATTATCTAAATTCACGAATGTAAGTACTTTAATTAATAATTTATTATGTGGTTAAGATAATTTGTGACGATTTTTAGTTTGCCCTGACGAAGAGAATAAACATTCTCGAAAGTTTGGCATAATCCAAGGAATTTTATTTATTAAATGAGTGCATCCCCAACAAAAATCGATTTTATCAAATATTAAACCTGTTAAGAATTCAGAATCAAACTATATATGTATATATATATCCCGCGACTTCATGCGTATGGGAAACTGCATTGAATTCCATGCAGTAGTTTTTGCGTTATGCAGTAAAATGGAACCTATATTTTAAGTTAGACCTCTAGCAATACATCCGTGAAAATTGCATTCAATTCTATGTAGTAGTTTTTGCGTGATGCGTGCACAAACACACAGAAAGACAGACAGACGCGATGAAATGGAGCCTATATTTTTTCAAGTTTGACCTCTATTGGGGTCCGTTAAGTTGGCCCCCCCATATTAATATTTTGCTCTATAAACTACTGTACAAGCTCACACTCTAGCACAATAAAACATAGAGCTAGCACACCTTTTGCTTAGAATATAATAAGAAAAGAAGGCCGGGGGGGCATCTTAACAGTTGCCCCCCCATATAAAATTTTAAGATTTTTATGCTGTCAAAATATGCATCATAGCTTGCACAACCTAGCACAAGCAAATTTGAAGCTAGCACACCTCATATAGGTAACTTAAGGAAAAAATTTCAAAGAAAAAAAAATTGCCCCCCACATTAATATTTTGGTTTCAAACATACCTAGCACAACCTTGCACAACATAAATCAAAACTTGCACAGCACCCAATAATTTAAGAAAAAATATTAAAGAAAAAAGAGCAGCCCCCCCATATTAATATTTTGGTTTCAAATGAATTGTGCAAGATTCTACATACCTAGCACAACCTTGCACAACCAAAATCAAATCCTGCACAGCACCCAATAACTTAAGAAAAAACAGTAAAGAACAAATAGCAGCCCCCCATATTAATATTTTGGTTTCAAATAAATTATAATAAATATAAAAAAATGGAAACTAAGATTTTCTGAAACCTATAAAAATCAAAAATATACCTGTGACTCTTTCGAATACATGTGGGTTTGATTCAGTTTTCCAACGTTTGGCATACTGTTATTGTGACAGCTATTCTTTTCAAATGCTTATAGAATTAAACTTTGAGAATTCGTTAATATCAAAACTTTTTGTAAATGATGTAAAATGTGGAGTGTCTAAAAGAAGTTATCGCTTACAGGCTGAGTATCATTTTAATAATTACGAAATGAAAGAACATTTTCAGAATATTGTCAACATTGATATTGGAGGAAGCGTATCAAGAGTAATAAACTGTTTGGACTTACCATGTTTCCTTCAAACTATAACTTGTGATGTTTATAAATACGAATATTGTTCATTAAAAAATTATGTTGAAATACAAATTATTAATTTTCAGACATCTTTTAACATGCTCTTTAATAGTAGCTTAGAAAAAAAAGAACACAAAAATAAATGTTCCAGCCAATCTTGTCCAGGTACGCTATACAAGCTTGTTGAACCTTCTGCAACGCATTTGATAATTGAACCAATTAACACTACTAGTGAGAAATTGGAAGTAGAAACAACTTTAAAAAGTATTCCCAATAAATTATACATAAACAGCATGCCATATACAGGGTATCCCACGGTCATGGCCTATTAGAAATTTCTGGAGAATGACAAAAGCTATCGATCTGAAAATGTTATGGCTTCTATTAGACATTTTAAACTATCTTTGGAAAATATTTTCATAAAAAAATCACTTCCGGTTTTGCCGGAAGTAATAACAACTTTGTTATTTCAAATGGGATACCTCATATTTTGATAGATTTTTGAATTCTACACAAAATTTTGAGTAAAATGGATATACCTTTCCCTATACTTAAAGTTAATAGTTTTAGAGTTATTTAATTTTATTCGTTAAAAGTCGACAAATGCGAGTTGATCGAAAACTTTTTTGTTATTTCTTGATAAACATGGAGTTTGAATTTTTGGAATCTCTGCACATTGTTTTAAAGATTTCATTATGATTTTTCTTAATTTCCTGAGAAATTATTAGAGAAAAATCGATGTAAAGATGACTTAATTTCTAACGTTAATAACTTTCTTATTTCAAATAGAACACCCTGTATTTTGTTGCACTAGCGTATTCAAAATTAAAATACCTTTCTATTGATGTAACCACTTCCATATCTAAAGCTGATAGATTAAAAGTTATTGAACAATTTCCGATTTTTCATCAATTATTTTGTATTACCTTAACTTTGGAACGCATCAAAACGGTAACCATAGTTACCACTTATTTATATCAGTGTCAAAGTGTAAGATTAGAAATTGTCTCATTCATAGTTTTTTTATTGAAATTAATCACCATCATGAATCAAGAATACACAAATGCCGATCTGCTCAACCTTTTTGCAATTTATGGAGAGTGCAATAGGATTGTCACGAGAACATGCAGGACGTTTAACGCCCGAAATCCGAATTTGCCGCCGATGACTGCAAGGAAATTTTGCCGGATTCAAAATAAATTTGTTCAATATGGCCAATAAAATGCTAAATAAAATCGTATTCATCCGATTTCCGCTGATGAAGCAATGCAATTAAATCTTATATCTTAAAAGTTATCGAACAATTTCAGATTTTTTCAAAAAATATTTTAATTATCTTAACTTTGGCATGCTACAGTATGTATTAAAAAACGAAAGAATACTAAAACAATAACAAATTTATTAATCTACACAAAAAATATTAATCAAAAACCTATTCAAAAAAAACATAACAATACTTTAAATGTAAATTTACAAGTGTTCAAAGTGCCCCCCATTTACTTCTGAACATGCAATAAGTCTTGATTCCACACTAGATGTTGCATTTCTTATTTCTGCAGGGTCTAGATCTGAAAAAGCATTTTGTACCCGATTTCTCAGGTCTTCTGTCGATTGCACTGGAGGACGGTTATTATAAACTTTTTCTTTTATGACCCCCACAAATAAAAATCTAGGGGCGTTAGATCTGGTGACCTTGGTGCCCAATTCCAGGGACCCAAGCGCCGAAGCCACCTGTCCTCAAACATTTCATAAAGTTCTTTGGTAACTTCATGGCTGCAATGAGCTGGTGCTCCGTCAAGCTGATACCAGCAGCTTATGGCTTCGTTAATTGGCAAGTCATCTACAAAGTCTGTAACGATGGTGCGCAATATTTCAAGATATTTTTCGCTGTCCAGCACTTCTTCGTAAATATAAAACTTAAGTGCGTTGTCTTTTATAAGAGCAAAAACGTTGAAACTGAATTTAACTTGAAACTTTTGTTCTTTCGTCAAATGTGGGTTTGCGTCTACCCAGAAATGATTACTTTTTGAATTAAAGATTCCTTCTCGCGAAAATTTGGCTTCATCTGTCCAAATTATTTTTTTCATAGTTTTCGTCTTCTTGGTTTTTTAGAAGAAACATTTCGCAAAATTTTACTCTTCTAGGACCATCTTGGGGGTGTAGATGTTGAACTTGTGTGAGCTTAAAGTCATGCATGTTGTGCTGTTTTAAAATTCTTTGAATTGACGATCTTGCAACACGTAAGTCGTGTTCAGCGCTTCGAATCAACGCTTGAGGGTTTCCGTAAAAGTAAGCCAATATGGTAATTTGTGTTGCTTCATCAGCGGAAATCGGAAGAATACGATTTTATGGAGCATTTTATTGGCCATATTGAACAAAATTATCTTGAATCCGGCAAAATTTCCTTGCAGTCATCGGCGGCAAATTCGGATTTCGGGCGTTAAACGACCTGCATGTTCTCGTGACAATCCTATTGCACTCTCCATAAATTGCAAAAAGGTTGAGCAGATCGGCATTTGTGTATTCTTGATTCATGATTGTGATTAATTTCAATAAAAAAACTATGAATGAGACAATTTCTAATCTTACACTTTGACACTGATATAAATAAGTGGTAACTATGGTTACCGTTTTGATGCGTTCCAAAGTTAAGGTAATACAAAATAATTGTTGAAAAATCGGAAATTGTTCAATAACTTTTAATCTATCAGCTTTAGATATGGAAGTGGTTACATCAATAGAAAGGTATTTTAATTTTGAATATGCTAGTGCTACTGCTTTAGACTTGATTGAGAGTAATTTTTCATAAATTTCGTTTTCACTAATCAAATTAAAAGCGAATCCCCTCACCCCTTCTAACATACTGTTCGAATATAGTTCGAGCGTTTCCTTGTGTGGTGAATCAGCATTCGAAGTTGACTCACAGAAATGGTTGTTGATTTGATTGGAATCACCTAATTTGAGTGGAATATCAATAGATTTTTTGGGAAGTATATTTAGACTGTTCAATTCTTTCCACATTATTATTGAGTTTATGTTGCATATACGCCTTTTATCCCGCTTCAAGGCATTATTGACTTCATTGCGTAGGGATCTATAATAATTCCAGCCACCAGTAAGATTCGTTTTCCTATACTTAATCAAGGCTTTGTCCCGTAACCACATCATTAATTTCAAAGGACTTTTCCTTCTAGTAATCTTCACCGTTTTCAGAGGAGCATGGTACTCAAACAAGTCAAACATGAGTTGATTCAACAAAAGTATTTTGAGTCGACATCATTACATAGAAAAATGGCTTGGAAACTGCAAAGCTGTAGATCTGCCAGAAGAGAATTTTTTGAAGTTTGAATAAGTATGTAAGAATGGAACAAATTTATTTTTCAAATATTTTAGCTTACATGTTGTTAAGCAGTGGTCAGAAACATCAGGATAATTTAGAACTTTTGGATTCTGAATATCCAAGTCATGAGAACATATTATTAGATATAGTAATTTCTGAGACGTTGCTGAATATCGGGTAGGCTGATCAACTATTTGTGACATGTTAAAAGAATCCAAAATATTACTAAGATGCACAACGTTGTTAGCATTTAGTAAAAAATAATCAATATTTAGGTCGCCTGCACATAAGATGAAATCAAATTGATATATATATATATATATATATATATATATATATATATATATATAAATAAAAAAGATGTTCTTGGGGATGCAGTCATATATTCAATAAAATTCTTTGAGCTTTCGAGAATGTTTATTCTCTTCTTCAGGGCAAAAATCGTGAAGTTAGAATAAATTAGCCAAAAACAGGAAAGATTTCATAGCTATCAATTACAAATGTCATTATTTATATTAATTTATATTTATATAAATAATTGTAATTGATGGCTATGAAATCTTTCCTGTTTTTGGCTAATTTATTCTAAATTCACGATTTTTGCCCTGAAGAAGAGAATAAACATTCTCGAAAGCTTGGCTTCAATCAAAGAATTTTATTGAATATATGACTGCATCCCCAAGAACATCTTCTTATTTATTATAAAACCAGTGAAGAATACAAAATCAATATATATATATTTCTTATTTTTTTCTTTTTTCTTAGGGTTTCTTGGGATACAGGCTCGGTGTTTTGATTAATTTATTTTTATTTATTTTACACCATTATAATTAATTTTTATAAAAACAAAACATTTCGACCATATGTGGTCTTTTTCAATTCTTAAAAATTAAGATTAGCTGTAATATAAAACAAAAATTAATGCAATTTTTTTATGATTTGAAATAAACTTACCTAAAATGCATACTTCGTAGAAACCAGATATATAATAAAAATAAAAAATAATTCTGTTTGGGTCGACCATTTAAAAATTGAAAATTAAAAATGTATTCTTTATAATTGTTGAAAGTTATATCATTTTAGCATCTTCTTTCAGTTTCTTTTTTATTTTTCGTGTTCATTTTTTGGAAAAAACTTTTTATATTTACTTTTATACTGTTGTCTTTCAGCGTGTGAATAGATGTTTAGTTTGGAGCACGTTGCGAAAATAAAATGGTGTTGCCGGAAATATATATGCAAATTTTATCTGGGAAACTGGTCGATCGATTTCGATGAAAATTAATATGTATGGGTCTTAGAGTAGGTATATGGAATCAATTGGATGTATTCATATTCACAAAAAAATCGTTTTCTGCAATTAATATTCTTATTTAAGCCTAATAACACCATAGCGCATAAATAGCTCAATTGTAAGTTTCCAGCTACTAATCTGGACTTCCTCGGTTCGTTACCAGATTGGATATGATTTTTTTTCAACAAAACACATTTTTTGTAAATAGAAGGAATATGAGATTCTTATAATTTAATCGGAAATTTTTAATGAAAATTTGTACATAATAATATGAAAAAATAGTGATAAGAGCAATTTTTGGATAGATATAAATTTTTATCTCGGAAACTGCTAGGTATAACGATTTTGATCAAATTTGTTTTATAAAATGGGCTCTGA
Organism: Crioceris asparagi; assembly: GCA_958507055.1. NCBI lineage: Eukaryota > Metazoa > Arthropoda > Insecta > Coleoptera > Chrysomelidae > Crioceris > Crioceris asparagi. Next base: position 75,117,676 of record OY293826.1, read on the forward strand.
TTTTTATGATTATCTATATATATAAACTTTTTCTTGAATATTTCGGCAGTTTTTGATAATAATTTGCAAAAAGGGGTTTTAAGAGGCGAGAAATCGATTGGCGATACTTTCATTTTTTAATGGGTCCACCTAGCTAATTCGGGAATGGCTCTGCAGATTGCGAAACAAATCTCAATATAGGATTTGGGGGATCGAGAAGGTGATTGGTGATACAGCTGAGTTCTGGTATGTTTCACATTCATATTTATTTTGAAATCTGTAAATTCTAAGCAATGTGAATGATAAAAGCAATATTAACCCATCGCAATACATTTGAAATATAAATATGCACATTTTTTTAACGAAAATTAAACATCCTTAGTACCTAACTCTTATAAACCCCCCTCTAAATTCTTAGTTACCCGAGCAAAGCTCGGTCCCCAGATATTACAATACTAATACATTCAAAAGAAATATTTTTTTACAAAAACAGGACTGACTTTCTTAGTTCGTGCACTGAATAATACAAAATAATGTTAATTCAACTGGTGCTGATATTTTTATTGTGCAGGTATAACGGAGATTTTTGACAAATGTGCCAGCACCAGTGGAATTAATATTTTTTTGTATTTTTCTGTGCACCATCAAATAAAGTCGGTCCTATTTTTCGTTAAAAAAAATGTTAAAACTTTTATTCTTTTATTTACCGAGTATTGTCTGTTTAGTATGCGTTTTTCAAGCTCTCAATCAAAAAACAATGCAAACAGTAAGTATTTATAAAAATGTAATTTTGAGGGTTCCGTGCCAAATTGGTGAAAACGGTCACCTATTATTAAGACTCCGCTGTCCGCCCGTCTCTATCTCATGAACCGTAATAGGCAGAGAACTGAAATTTTCATCGAATGTGTCCTTGTGTCTGTGAGCGGGCTGTATCTTATGAACCGTAATAGGTAGATAGTTGAAATTCTCACAGAAATAACCTATAGTGTTGAATCTTTCACGATGATACAGAACCTCTATTGTTTAAAATCGAGTTTATAACCAAATTATTAGTAGTTTTTAGTGGCTTTTGAAACTGATATTTTTATACAGGGTGTTCCATTTAAAATAACCGAGAAAATCATACATATGTGTTTTAGATCAACGGGTATACCTAAAGAAAGCTATCAAAAACGTGATGAGTTGCAACGGAACTAGAACGAAATTCTTTTAAATACAGTTTGATGATTTCTCATGAAAGTGGCCAAACTTAGCTGCGCCATATTGTTTTCTGAACTTGTGAATTATCTATTCAGCAATAGATTCATTCGCCAGGATAACACTTAGGTATCCCAAACTGTAATTTAGAATATAATCTACCACTATGACAAGTTTCAAGAAAATATATGACTTTTTTCCACCATGTACCCGAACATTAAAAAAAAAACAATAGATTTATCATAAGCATAGATAATGTTTTTTATATTATCATTTCAGGGTATATTTGCTTTGGAGTTTTCACTTAAGGATGCCGAAATCAAAGATCCCGATTATAAAGGTTTTGTATGTTTTGAAATTGATTTGTTGAATTAATAAATGAATTATTTATAGTCGAACAATATGATAAATAAAATAAATCTGCTCAACTATCAATCTTTTATTTTTATTGCATTAAAAATATGATTGAGTATAAATACAGTGTGTCTAAAACTTGATGCTCTTAACAGAACACTACTTGGGTTTATTAAATATTTTCGAAAAATTTAGGTAAATTATGCATTTTTTATCATCAACTTTGTTGGTTTACCACACATACTCGTAAAATCTTATTTAAAAAACTAGAGTGTAGTGTGCCACAGGGAACAGCGCTTGGCCCTTTATTGTTTCGTAATTATATAAATAATGTAACGTGAAAACTCACCAGCATAATGAAATATACCTACACACACACACAAACACATACAAATATCAGGAAGAACATCCTGGAACTCCAGAAGCATAGAGAATATGCTGAACTGGATTACTCTCGAAGAAATATATTGGGAAATAACATACAGCAAATAGAAGTATCAACTCGAATCTTCGAGACTTTTAGTTTAGATATATGAATACCCGCGTCAATCACAGAAGAGACAGTTAGACGGTTGAGGGTGCAGAGAACACTAAATATAAATATAGAGCTGAGAGCTTAGTAGTGCTTTGAATATAAATGTGTATATAGTTGTGTTATTATTAGTGTAAATAAATCTAACCCAGTATAATTATAATTCCGGTTACATTGGAATCAGTGAGTGACTGTAAAATTGGACAGACTTTAAGAGACTGCGGTTTCGTGCAGATTTGAGTGTTTTTGAGACTTTTTGTTAAATTTAAGTGTAAGTTTAAGATTCTTTTGTTCGTTTTCGAGTTGGTACTTTTTGTTCGTTTTTGTGTTAGTGTAAAGACTCTTTTATTCGTGTTAGTGTGAAGACTTTTTGTTCGTTTTTGTATGAATGTGAAGACTTTTGCTCGTTCTCGTGTAAGTGTGCAGAATTTTGTTCGGTAACTGCAGTGTAGAGCTAGACTCTCAAAGGCCAAGATATAGGGGACTTAGCCGCAGGTAGTATGAGAGTTAAGCTGCCGAATATTGATGGAAAATGCTCCTGGTCAACCTATCGAAAGCAATTATTAGCTAACCAGTGGACCGAAGAGCAGAAAGCTGTTTCGTTAACTGTCGCTTTACGAGGTGATGCAGCAGACATTCTAAGGTCTATTCTGGCTGGCCAGGCAAACTACCAAGTCTTGGTTTCTAAATCTTAGAATCGTTATGGAGATAGTCATCTTCAGCAAGTATACAAATCACAATTACGATCTCGGGTGCAATATGCAAATGAGAGTCTGCAAGAGTTTGAGGGAGAGGTAGCTCGTATTGTACAACTAGCATATCCTACAGCTGCCGATAGCTTCCTTGATAAAATTGCGGTGGACACACTTGTAAATGGATTGAGAGAGAGCGACCTGCAGAAGGCGTTGAAGCTGGTCAGACCAAAATTGCTAGAAGAAGCACTAGCTATTGTTTTGAAGCATGAAGCCGCTAGCCAAACTTCTCGAGGGCACCGTGTAAGAGCAATCGAGGAAGAAGATCAATCCAACAGAGAGTCCCTGTTGGAAATGATAAGGAAGATAGTTACGGGAGCGCAATCAAAGAAGAGAGAGCCAAGGTGTTGGAACTGTGGTGAGCTAGGACAGGTATGCCGCAGTTGTAAGAAGAAGGCGGCACAGTCGAAAAACTAGAATGGTCGAGATGAGGGGGCAATTGTCGACCTGCAGAAATAGTGCCCCAGTAATTATGGTCAATGTGTCATCTTCTGGTGGAGCCTTAAGTTTATACATCGATAGTCCAATCAATGCAGAAGACAGAACACTCCTAATAGACACCGGTGCAACAAGAACAATAGCAAAGCAAGAGCTCATAAAAGATCATTCCCGGATATTACTAAAAAAGGTCCAACTCAGAAAAGCGACTGGGGAGACAATAAGAGCACATGGTGAGGTGAGCATGACCATCAGTATTGGCAAGATCACCATCAAGCACAGAGTTTTAATCGCTGACATATCTGATCAGTTTATTTTGGGAATGGGCCCTTTTAAGAAGCTTGGGGCTGTGTTGGATGTCAAAAATGGTGTCTTGAAGGTCGACAAGAACTGCCCTTTCACGAGGATAACGACGATGTTGGCCGATTGATAACGATTAGTGACGTAATGATACCAGGCTATAATGAAAAAATATTGATGACCAACCTGGACGGATACTGCAAACCTGGAAGTCTGAGGCTGGTAGCAGAAATGAATAGAAAAAGGAATTTCTGACAGGTAAAGCTCTTGTTTGAGTAGGAGATGTCGTTCCTGTCAGAGTAATGAATCTAAAGCAGATCCTCATCAAGTTGAGCAAGGGAAGTATGGTTGGAAATTGTGTTCCTGTATCAGCGATATACTCTGTAAGAACGACTAGTAAACCATTCAGGACCAGATATTCGAAAGATCTGGTATGTGGTCATCAAGTCTGTCCAGGACTTAGACGAGAAACAATTACGAAAAGTGAGACATATGCTTTTGGAATGCGAGGACGTATTTGCGATGGTAAAACAAGTAAAGTGACTCACAAGATAAACACGGGGAACGCTCAGCCAATAATTGAGACAGCAACCAAGAAGACTTCCATTGACCAAAAGAAACGAAGCCGAGAAAATGATTCAAGAAATGAGCAAACAAGGAGTCATTGAGCCATCAAATAGTCCATGGATCTCGCCAGTAGTGCTCGTGAAAAAAAGGATGGTTCTACAAGATTCTGTGTAGATTACCGACTGACTGACTGAATTCAGTCACTAAGAAGGTTAGTTATCCGTAACCCAGAATAGATGACACCCTAGATACTCTCTAAGTCACGATGGTTTTCTACCCTAGATCTGAAAAGTGAATAATGGCAAGTTGGAATGGATCCCGCAGATCGAGAAAAGACTGCTAATTCGATAGGATCAGGGCTCTGGCAATTCACTGTGATGCCATTTGGACTATGCAATGCTCCCGCTACATTTGAGAGGCTCATGGAAGCAGTTTTGAGAGACTAACTTGGCAAACTTGCCTAGTGTATTTGAATGACTTGATCGTGGTAGGAAAATCATTTGACGATCAATCTAAGAATTTAAGAGAAATTTTCCGACGATTACGTAAAGCCAACCTGAAGCTGAGTCCTAAGAAATGTCATCTGTTCCGACGTGAAGTAAGATATCTGGATCACATCGTATCTGGGGACGGCGTCACGGCAGATCCAGAAACGATAACAGCTATTAAGGAATGGCCTATTCCCAAGAACAAGCATGAAATTAGAAGTTTTATGGGCTTGTATACCTACTACCGACGGTTTGTGAACGGTTTCGCCAACATCGCTAATGTACAATCTGAAATGGTAGAATTACGCAATCGTAAGTTTCAAATTACACCTTTATCAGATTATGAGGTCTTCAACATAAGGGAAATTTGAAACCTATGACACCAAAATATAATATTGGAAATGTTGCAGCGTCAATTAAACAACAGGTTATTAACTTATGCGACGAGTTCTGCGATATTTTTGCCGACACAGGCCGGGCCTTAACAACAAATAATTTCTATAAACAAAAATTGAAATTAATTGACAACGACCCGGTCTATGTAAAAAATTATAGGATACCTCAAGCGCATAAGAAAGAAATTGAGGAGCAAGTAAAGAAAATGCTTAGTAATGGAATTATAGAGTCCCCAAGGCGGACAAAAAGTCTTGGCGGTTAGTAGTAGATTTTAGGCAACTTAACAAGAAAATAGTGGCTGATAAATTTCCATTACCTAGGATAGATGATATTTTTGACCAATTGGGAAGAGCAAAATGGTTTTCGGTGATTGATTTGTTTTCTGGATTTCACCAAATACCTTTGGAGGAAGGCTCAAGAAATTATACATCATTCAATACAGATCAAGGTTCATTTCGATTTTGCAGGCTTCCAATGGGTATTAAGGTCGGTCCACAGTGATTCAGCAGAATGATGAACTTAGCATTTTCAGGATTATCGCCTGAGAAAGCTTTTCTGTATATGGACGACTTAATAGTTATTGGATGTTCTGAGAATCCTCATCTATAAAATTTGGGTGCAGTCTTCCAAACGTGTAGAAAGTTCAATCTAAAAGTGAATCCAGAAAAATGTCAATTTTTCCGAATCGCGGCTCCACTAAACGCTTTAGCTCGGAAAAACTTTAGATTCAAATGGTCTGAGGAGTGTCAGAAAGCTTTTGAAGAATTGAAAGCATGTTTAGTAAATCCGCCAATTCTTCAATATCCGGATTTCGAAAAACAGTTTATCATTTACACAGACGCATCCGATGTAGCTTGCGGAGCGGTACTTTGCCAAGAATTCGGAGGAAAAGAACTACCGATTGCTTATGGGTCAAAACGATTGACTAAGGGCGAAAGCCATAAAGCAACTATTTTAAAGGAATTCACCGCGATCCACTGGGCACTAACACATTTTAGATGTTACTTATATGGAAATAAATTTGTGGTCAAAACAGATCATAGATCTTTAGTATATCTCTTTTCAATGAAAGACCCAACATCCAAACTTACTCGCATGAGAATAGATCTTGAAGAGTTCGATTTCGAGATAGAATATGTTAAAGGAAAGGATAACGTTATAGCCGACGCATTGTCGCGATTAAGTATAGATGAGTTAAAACATATGAATCAGAACGCAGAAAATATTTTTGCTATTACAAGAGCGAGGCAAAAGCTTATAGATAGAAATGAGATAACTGTTAAAGTGAATCATACTCCTATAGAAGAACCACGAGTATATGAAACATTAGAGAATTTCAAAGAATTAACTATACCGACCTTAAATTTTTATTGAAAAAATTGTAATCTACTTATCGATGGAAAGGAATGTCTCGACAGGTGGCGGCATACACCAAGAAATGTAAGAAATGCCAATTAAACAAAATAAGGGTTAGACATATGGAACAGTAAGTCATAACAAATACACCACAAGAAGCATTCTCAATATTATCTATTGATACAATAGGACCGTTCAATAAGTCGATACTAGGAAACTCTTATGCTGTTACGATGATTTGTGAACTCACAAAATTCGTTGTGGTAGCACATATTCCTAACAAAGAAGCTATTACTGTAGCAAGAGCTATCGTAGAGCAATTCATTCTTAAATATGGACCTATGGCAGAGATTAGAACCGATCAAGGTACCGAATATATGAATGAAGTGCTAAGAAATATGTTGGAATTGCTAAAAATAAATCACAAGGTATCTACACCTTACCACAGCCAATCCATGGGAACTTACGAGAGAAACCATAAAGTTTTTAATGAATACATCCGTACGTACATAAATGAAACACGTGACGACTGGGATGTATGGGCGCAATATTACGCATTTTGTTATAATACAACACCCAGCGCATACCATGAGTTTACTCCATACGAATTAGTATTTGGAAAAAAAGCTACATTACCTACGGAAATTAAAAAACGGAATGTAGACCCAATTTATAATATAGAAGCTTATAGTCAGGAATTACGTTTTAGAATTCAAGTAGCTCTAAATCGGGTAAATCAACAACTAAAGTTGGAAAAGGAAAAAAGGAAATTATCATTAGACAGTAAATCAAGACCCGCAGATGTTAATGTAGGTGACAAAATACTAGTACAAAATGAAAATAGAAATAAATTTGACCCTTGGTACAATGTACCTTATATAGTATCAGACGTTTCAGAACCAAACTGTACTTTTAAGGATGACAAAGAAAAATTTAGAGTTGTACATAAAAACAGAATAGTGAAATACATAGCTGATGAATAATTAAGCTGAATATTATGTAGCACCAATTTTCTTAATATGTATAGTAACACAATGTATGGATAATGATCTATCATTTAAGAAATTAATTATAGTATATATTATATTATATTCAAACAATTAATTTTATATTTACAGTCTATATTTATAATATATCGATTACTTATTTATTTTGTTTTTACTAATATGTAAATATATTATTATATTATGTTATTATGTTATGTATTTATTATTTGATTATTGTACAATGTTGTGTTATATCGTTTAAGAAGAAATTTATTATGATCTAAAGGAAATAAATTTCTTCTCTAAAGGGTAGAGGTGTACAGGGCCGAAAGTATTGGCAATGGCCTTAAGAGAATTAGGACGATATAACACATACATTTAGCGTGTGTGGATAGAATATCACGTTTGGATTATAATTATATATTATTGTTATAAAACAACCAGACGTGCTGGACTCGAGGCCACACACGCATAAGTTGTTTAAATAGGATAATATCTTGTATTGCAGGGGATTGTCAATATATCATTACCAGAAGAAATGTCTATGACTGATTATCTTTACACTAAGCATTTAACTAAATTAACAGAAGAGGGCAAAGAAAATTCTTAGAATGACGAGTGGCAGAAAGCTTTCGAACAACTGCAAGAAGCTCTTATCAGCACACTAATGTTGGGCTATCCAAGGCATGACGGAAAATTCGTGTTATATACAGATGCCAGTAATACAGCTATTCGTGCTGTCCTCTCTCAAATTCAAGACGGGCAGGAGAAAGTGATTGCCTACGTCATCAAGGTTTTATCAAAATCAGAGAGGAATTATTGCGTTACCAGAAGGGAACTGTTGGGAGCAGTGAAAGCCTGCGAATACTTTCATAAGTATTCGTATGGTCGCTGCTTTCTAGTCAGAACTGACCATGCAGCGTTGAAGTGGCTCCTGCAATTCTGTATCCAGAAGACCGTGCAACTATAACTGCACCCACTGCTCGAAGATGGAAGACAAGATTTGCCCTATACCACGAACAACCAGAAAATGTGAAATGGCAGTCCGAACAAATAAAACTGGCCCAAGAGAGAGTAGTCTTGGAATGGATGCGCCGTAAGAGATGATCTGCTGTATAGAACCTTTGAGTCGAAGATGGCACTGAATCTAGATTACAACTAGTTGTGTCAAGAAGCAAAGTGCCGGAGGTACTACGTCAGCTACATGATGGAGCCTCGGGCGGGCATTTTGGAGTCACCAAGACTCTGCAGAAGGTTCGAGAGCGATTCTATTGGGTGCATTGCAAAGAAGATGTGAGACGCTGGTGCCGGAAGTGTGAAGTGTGTGCAGCCAGCAATGGACCACTTGGTAGAAAGCGGGCGCCTATGAGACAGTACAATGTTGGGAGTCCCATGGAGCGAGTTGCTGTGGATATTGCGATGCCATTTCCTGAAACGGACAATGGGAATATCCTGGTAGCCATGGATTACTTCACAAAGTTTACAGAGGCTTACGCAATCCCTAACCAAGAAGCATCGACTGTCGCCGAGGGGTTGGTGGAAGAATTATTTTCACGTTTTGGCGCTCCTCTTGAAATCCATTCTAACCAAGGAATAAACTTCAGTCAGCCCTGTTCCAAGATGTGTGCAGACTAATAGGTGCTAACAAGAGCAGAACGCCCCCTTTGCATCCTTAATCGGACGGAATGGTAGAGAGGACGAACCGAACCATGCGGGCAAGCACCTCTCTAAGGTTGTCTCAGAACATCAGAGAGATTGGGATCAGTACATCCATTTGTTCCTGATGGCCTATCGGGCGGCTGTGAATGAAACAACTGGTCAGACTCCTGCTTGTTTAATGTTGGTACGTGAGTTACGCCTACCCAGTGACCTGGAATTCGGCCACAGGCCTACAAAGGACAGTGTCGCAGGAGAAGGATACGTCGAGCAATTGAAAGCCAGAAAGAGAATATCCAGCTTGCCAGTGATCGAATGAAAGACCACTACAATACTCAATCAGCTGATGGAATCTTCAACGTGGGAGACCTGGTTTGGCTCTATAATCCCTAACGACGTCGAAGCCTTTATCCCAAACTCCAGAGGCAATGAGAAGGTCCATATGAAATCATGAAGAGGATAAGTTACGTCATCTAAGGTATCCGAAAGTTACCAAGGGGAAAACCTACAGTGGTGCACATAAACCGACTCGCACCATAAGCTGGATCAAACAACAAGGAGGAAGCACGAGTGGCCCTTCAAGAAAAGAACGTTGAAGAGCAGAATGTCAGATTCAACGAGTTCACGTCCGACTACGCGGATCGGAAGAAGGTCAGACTCGGTGTGACTGTTGAGGTTCATTAAGATCTTTTCAAATTGCCAACCGACGTTTCTATTGCCCACTGTGTAGCGGAGGATCTACGTATGGATCGAGGAATTGCTCTGTTGTTTAAAAGGAAGTTTAAAAGTTTGGATGAATTATCAGACTAACGACCAAGATTGGGAAAAGTTCTGCGACTAGCAGATGGTAATCGGAACATCTTGGTTACGAAGAAGATGTCTAGAGGAAAACCCACTTACAAGGACATCTGGCATGCACTGAAGAGCCTAAGGTATGAAGTCAGGAATTATGACATCAAGAAGTTGGGTCTTCCGAAAATAGGCTGCGGGTTGGACGGGCTGGGATTGGAAGATCGTAAGGAGCATGATCGAATACATTTTCCAGGACGCTGGCGTGCAAATTACCGTCTGTTGTTTCAATCCAAAAGGATTATATTCGGGAAAGATGATAGACTGTTACTTCTTCAACAAGGGTGTTTGCCTGGCAGGAACCATCTACAGATTTCGCTATGGAACAGAAATGTAACCTGGTACTACCAAGGATGATTTGGATAGGGACGATTAGTTGCTAAGGAGGGGGCAGTGTAACGTGAAAACTCACCTGAACAATAAAATACATACACACACACACACGAACTCCAGAACATCGGGAAGAACAAACAGAACTCCAGAAGCACCGAGAATATGGGGATTATTCTCGAAAGATATTTAGAAATAACATAAAGCAGTAGGAGACGGATAACAATCCAAAATGGCTGACAGGCAGCAATGTTGTTCGGGGCGCTTCTCAAAAACACAAAATTTTGGGTTCATATATTCTAAGAATAAACCAGTGATTATGTATTACGTTTGTGTAACCTGTGTTGGTATTTATCATAAACGTTGTGCAGAGAAATGCAAATCACTAAGATATTTAGGCAGCTATAAAGTAATATGTAAGGAATGTGACATTGACCTTGATTCAAGTGATGTGGATAATCCATTGATGCTACTCGTGGATGAATTAAAAGATGAGTGTAGTCAAAAATCCCATCACATAAATAAACTGAAAAAAGAGCATAATATTTGCCTCGAAAAATCTTTAAAAATGGAGAAAGAATTATTAAACACAATAATTATGAAAGATCAGCTAATCTCAGAACTAAAAAACGAAATGAAAGCTATTAATGATGAAAAAAATGAACAAAAAGGAGCACCAGATTTTGTTGATGCAGAGATACACACCTAGGAAATGTACACAAATAGTTTACTGATAAATAAAATGAATCACAGATGTACACAGACAATACCATCTGACATTACAATGTTGACAGATCTCCCTAATCGGAAGGTAAACTCTGAAATGAGTAACCTGAACAATTGTGAACTATCGAAAAGGAATATTGATAATAAAGGCGAAAGTATGAATATGAAATTAAAAACAAGATTAGAGATGAGTAATTGTAGAAAAAATGTCAAAAACAAAAAAAAAACTGGCCGTACCTAACAATACATTTTCAGTCAATAAGGGAACAAAGAAACTGAGTAAACATTCGGCTATGCATATAGATTCACTCCTCAAGATAAAATGTGTGAATAAAATAAGAAAAAAGCCAGTAAGCCAAACCTTGTGGGAAATTGTCTTAGCCACTGAATTGTGGAATGCTGCAGAACCCGGTGTCACTGATGCGTATGGAGCAAGAGCCAAGGAATTATTAAACTTACCAGATGACCAAGATGCAGTTGCAGTGCCTGACGGAATAGGTCTATCAGAGATATTTGTTTCTAAAAAGTATGGTCAACAGGCGTTAGATGATCCAGAAGACTCCTCTATGGCAGACACAAAATCATGGTTATTGGTGATGAATATGCGCAGGGTTTTCCAAGGGCACTGAGGCAATTTTTTCACTTCAACTGTTAAACTGTGTGAACTATCAGATGTAATAAATAATTTATTCCACGACACTATAAAGTATGGTCAAGATGACTTTGTAATAATCATGTTTAATACTAACAAAGAAGATAGATACTACACAGAAGTGTACATCGTATACTAAAGTTGAGGTGAAAACCAAGTGACGAGGGCGCTACCGTCGAAAATGAGTATTTTGTAGAATAATTCAACATTCGGCGACCAGAAACGGCTTCAGGTACTTATGTGTTCTAGTGGGCAGCGGGCTGGTGATGACCGCTGATAGACGCTAGGAACACATAAGTACCTATAGCCATTTCTGGTCGCCTGATAGCCGATTAATGAATTATTCTACAAAATACTCAGTTTCGACGGTAGCACCCTCGTCACTTGGTTAACGAAGCTCTCTCGGTTTTCGCCTCAAATTTAGTATACGATGTACACTTCTATGCAGTATCTATCTTCTTTGATACTAATAACATGAGCAACAAAAAAAACTCTGAATATGGCTCTAAAAAATTGCATGAATATTGCTAAGTTTACAAATTTATTTTTTTTATAAGAAAGGGACTGTTTTAGGGATAAATTGATAAATGAGTACCTTGGAAATTTGTCAAGGATTTTCAGAAGATCTTGCATAAATTCATCTGTAAAACTCATTATTGATAATAAATGTAGAGGAAGCAAATTTCCAAGAAAATTACTATGTAAAACCTGTCAAGTCTATTACTGATGCACGTAGTCTAATTGATAATTTTATTGTTCATCTTTTTTAGTCAATGCCCAGGAATTATGCACACCAATTTAAAATCATTCCGCCCCAAAAATAATAAATTTTATAGAACAGTGAACAAATTTAATACTGAACCTCTGGAAATTCCTTGTGAAACTGAAAATCTTCTCATTATGCAGCACATTTTGTAGAAAAGCTATTTTCAAAAATGATGAATTTCAGGGTAATGTTGTTGAATATACCTTAGCTGATCTTTTTCAGTATATTAAAATGCTGTGCAGACTTAGCAATCCCAATATTATTTGCATTGTCATATACCGACCACCTGATGGGGATTTCGCGTAATTCCTGTATCTTCTAAATGAAATATTAGCGAGAACCTGCGCTAAGAATGCAACCATTATCATTGGAGGTGACTTTAACGTCAATTTAAGTAGCCACAGTGTGAATTGTACTTTACTAGACGACCCGTTTAGGGTTGATGTGACAGATCTTTCAATCTCAGACAACTACTTACTTTTTCTTATTATTGAAACAAATTATTCTAAAATAGAACATAAAAGTCAACAACAATATTGGCGTAATTTTTCTAAACATAATGTGAATATATTTCTTAACCTGTTGCAGACTGAAAATTGGCAACATGTTCATATTCAAGAATGTCCAAATTTGGCTTACGATCCTTTCACAGATATTATTTTCTATTACTTTGAGCTTTGTCCAACAAATAAAAAACATAAAAAAGTTGTAAACAACTTCCTACTGGATCCAAGCATGATTAAATTAAAGAGTAATGTTTCTTTATATAATACTCTTGCTCTACATGACATGCGATATAAATAAATTAGTGGGTATCTAAAGGGAATACAGGAAAAAACTAAAAAATGCGTGAAGACAATACTATGATAGTCTCATATTAACCTCAGATAATAAGTCTAAAACAACTTGGGAAATAATAAATAAACTGCAAAAAAAACTAGTATGAGAAGTGAAATTATTGTTCACAATAATGGAAACCGCTTGCTTGATGGAGACTTGGCAAATATGTTCAACACCAATTTTACAAAGCCTGTAGTCGATCATGCAATGATCCAGATTCAGAGGCTGATTTAATTATGTTAATCTCCACTCTAAAAAATTCAGTTTCTAGTGCTATAGATAATAATCGAATAAATTATTGAAAATATGCGCAAATGAGCTTTGTAAACCATTAGAATTCCTAATAAATCTGTCTACAGAAAAGGGGGAAAATGGCATTTTTCTTGATAATTTAAAATTGGCGAAGGTATCTCCAATATACAAGAAGGGTGACTGTGATAATTTAAATAACTACTATTCTACTATGCTATCAAGTATATCTAAAGTGTTTGCAATGAACATGAAAAGACAGTTGAGCAACTTTTTTGACAATCAACACCTTCTTTCAATATCCCAACATAATTTCACACAAAATAGAAGCACCGAAACAGCCTCATGTAATTTCCAGAATACAATCATCAAAGCTGTAGATAGTGAAAAATGTGTAATGAGCCTGTTTATAGACTTCTCGCGAGCTTTCGACTGTGTTGACCATGAGCTCTTGTTAATGAAACTTTCAAGGTATGGTTTGAGAGGACCACCTCTTGAATTATTCCATTCACATCTCAAAAACAGAAACCAAATAGTCAATGTCAACCAGAGTTATAGTATTTCACTATAGATTACTCAGGGTGTTCCACAAGGTTCAATTTTAGGTCCATACTTTCATTTAATATTTTCTAATGACCTGATTAGTAAGACCTAAGACCTCTTCAATACATATAACTTGTTATGCGATAGCAACATATTAATTATGGGAGAGGATGAAATTGACTTAAGTCGAACTGCAGAAAAAACATATCTTCAAATACTGACGAGAAAAAAATAATTTGAAATTGAATAAAGCAAAAACTAATACAATCACGTTCTCCTGTCTTGGACAACGACAAGATATAACCCTTTTCAAAAACACTGAAGATGAAATCTCTCTTCCTGAAACTGTAAAGATGCTGGGAATTAAATTAGACCCTAATTTACAATGGAGTCTACACATTGACTCACTATGTGGTAAACTGAGGAGTGCTTGTTATGCTCTAAAATTTTTGTTTGGCCATTGTAGTGAGATGGTATTGTTAACAATGTATTATGCAAATTTTTATTCAAACATGCGTTATGGTATTCTAAATTGGGGAATGAGTTCTTCCGTCATTAGAGTGTTCATCCTTCAGAAATATACTCTCAGGATCATTGCAAATCTGACTTACAGGGATTCTTGCAGAGAATCTTTCAAAATACTTAATATATTAACAGTCATTGGAACATATTATATCTTGGAAGCATGTTCTTTTATTTATAAGAATAGAGCATTATACAGGGGTAATCGTGCAACACCTACATATAATACCAAATTAATTGACCAATTGCTACCTGCTGTATATCGCACTGCCCTGTATCAAAAGAATTTCGAATATATAGGATCCAAATATTTCAATCACCTGAAACAATAAGAAATGTGGCAAATGTTCATATATTTAAAAGAAATATTAGGAAATTATTAATTGAGAATTTTGTTTTTTTTTTGTTTGTATGTTTGTCTTTCTAGTTAAGTTATTTTTTTCTTGTATGTTTGTCTTTCTTAATGTGTGTCTTATACTGATTTTAAAAGAGTTTTCTGTTACTCTACTGGTACTGACTTTGTTTATTTTACTTGTCCCATTATCCAATTATTATATTTTTACAATTTATTGTTCTTATATAATTTAATTGGAAATAAAGATTTACTACTACTACATCTACAACCCGAAGCATCGAGACTAGGAGGTTAGGTATAAAAAGCAGCGTCGATCAGAGAAGACTTACTCAGTTGGACGTGAGTCTACACTAGTGCAGAGAACACTGAATATAAATAAAGCACTATAAGCGATAAGTAATGCTGGGCATATAAATGTGTGTATAGTTGTGTAATTATATATAGAAAGCTTATAAACAGGCCATTTAGGCCCTGAGCTTGGTTAGTTTGTTCCACTGTTTTTTGTCCTTTGCTATCTCCTTCCAGTTTGTGATATTTCTCTCTCTAATATCCTCTCGTACTGCTTCCCGCCATCTTCTTCTTGGTCTTTCCCTTCTTCTTCTCCCATCTATATGTTTCCACGCTATTTGTTTTACTGTACGATCCCTATTCATCCTTTCTATATGTCCTAACCATTGCAATCTTCTTGTTATAACTGTTTCTACTATATCCTGTTCTCCATATAACCCATAGACTTCCCTATTTGTTCTTCTTATGTACCCTTTCACCGTCTTTTTACCACCAAAGATTCTTCGTAGTATTTTCCTTTCCCATCTTTGAATATTCTCTTTTAAATATTTTTAAACCAGGTTTCAGATCCATATAAAAGGGTTGGACTTAGTATGGTAGTCTTATTTTCCCTACTCTCGATATATGTTTTGATCGTAATAGGTGATTTATGGCTCCTGCACACCTATTAGCTTTCGTTATTCTGTAGCTCACTTCTTTCTCTTCCTCTATTTTGTTAGTTATCATTGCTCCCAGATAAATATATTCGTTTACTTCTTGTAGCCTTATTCTTGTTCCCTGAACATTTATTTCCATCTCTTCTGTTTCGGTCGCTGCTATTTTTAAAACTTCGCTTTTTTAACATTTACTTCAAGTCCCACTTCTTTCGCAGCTAGTATTACTTTTCGTGTCACGTTTTTTGCTTCTTTCATATTCCGTGCAATGACGGCTACATCGTCTTACAACCCATTCTAATATCATATTAAATAGCAGTGTTGACAAGGGGTCTCCTTGTCTAACTCCTGTTGTGACTTCAAATTCGTCTGACAATTCGTCTTTTACTCTCACTCTGCTTGAGGTTTTCCTTAAGGATATTTTGGTTAATCTGATCAGTTTTTGGAGAACATTGAGTTCTTCCATCACTTGGTAAATTTTGCTTCTTTTAATAGAGTCGTACGCTTTCCTGAAGTCGATAAAGACTACTACCGATGGTATTTTGTATTCATAGCAAGTTGTTATGATTTCTTTCATCATGAACACTTGATCTATCGTTGATCTTCCTTTTCTGAAGCCCGCTTGGTAATCGCCTAGTTGCGGTTCTATTTAATCTTCTAGTCTAATCTTGAGAATCGTTGCAAGTACTTTATATGTTATGTCTAATAAAGATATTCCTCTGTAGTTATTACATTCAGTTGCATCCCCCCTTTGAAAATTGGTGAAATAATAGCTTCCTCATAGCTCTTTGGTAGAATTTCTTGTCTCCACACCTGTATGATCAGTTCGTTTATTTTTTGACTGAGTAATTGGCCTCCGAACTTAATGTTCTCTGCTGCTATTCCATTTCTTCCTGGGCTTTTGTTGTTTTTTTGATTTTCTATTATTTCAATTATTTCTTGTTTCGTAGGTTCTTCTATTACCTGTAATTTCCGCAGTTCCCTTGATTTGTTGTTCTTCTTCTTCATTTTCTTCTATGTTATTAAGGATTTCACAAAAATACTCTCTCCACCTTTCTGTCATCTTATTGTCCTCTCCTATTAGGTTCTTTTCTTTATCTCTAATGAACTTGATTCCACTTTTATTCCCTTGTTTTACTCTTTTCACTTCTCTGTAAAAATTACGGATCTCTTTTCTGTTGTAATATTCTTCAGTTCTTTTTATTTTCTCTTCGTTATAATTTCTTGTTTTAAGTCTTAGGGTGCTCTTTACTTTCCTCCTCTGTTGTTCATAAGCTCTTTTGTCTTTTTCTTTCTTTGTTTGTATTGCTAACTTTCTTAACCTGCTTCGTTTCTCTACCTCTTGTTTGCATTCATCGTCCCACCAAGATTACAGTATTACGTACAATATTCCTTTTGTACTAATACATGATCAGTCTGGTTCACATAACGTCCATCCGGGGAGACCCATGTCCCTTTGTAAATATCTTTTCTCTTGAAATGTGTACTCATTATTTTCATTTGTTGTTCTTCCGCAAATTCTATTATTCTTCTGCCATTATCATTACTCTCGGTATGTTTACTCTGTCCACCTGTTATATGTTTATACATTTCTTCTTTCCCTACTTTTGCGTTTATGTCACCTAATACTATTCGTACTGTTCTTCTGCTTACTTTATTGTATGTCTCCTCCAATAGTTCGTAAAATTTTCTTCCTCCATTTTTTCTTCCGTGGGTGCGTATACATTTAGAAACGTCATTTTCATTGTGTCTTTTATTTCAATATAACAGATTCTGTCTGAGACTGGTACAAAATTTGTCACTTTTCCTTTTAGATTATTGTCTATTAGAAAACCTACTCCGTACTTTCTTGTGTTCCCTCCGCTAGTAAATAGTGTATTACCATCACTCTCTGTTATATCTGTTTCTTTTATGTGCGTTTCCTGTATCGCTATTAATTCCAGTTGGTACCTTCCCGCTTGCTGTGTCAGGTTTATAAGTCCCCCTTCTTCGTACATACCTCTCACATTCCATGTCCCCATTTTCCTCATAGTCTTCGCTTTTTTGTCCATTGCTTCTCTTAGCTTTCCGTGACTGACATATTTTTTCTTTTGTATATTTAGTGCTGTTACAGGTTTTTTTCTCCTTTTCTTCGTCGTGTCCGTTATTTTTGCCTTGTTCGTCAAGTTTAGTTTCCCTTCTCTTCCGCCTATTAGTTTTTTGTTCCCTGTTCTTCTAGTGCTTCCTTTTCCCGATTCCACCTCCATTCTTTACCGTTTACCGTTAGTTTTCTATAACCTATCTTAACTTCGTTGCCGTTACTCTTTTCTCCTTGAGCTTTTTCTCTGATCGCTTTCCTAATTTCCATTTCCTTACTGGTTAGATCATCGTTTATAAAAAATTTATCGTTGGGTATTTCTCTTAATTTCCTTTTATTTTCCATTACTATCTTTTTGTCTTCTTCTGAATTTAATTCTATTAGCCAAGTTTTCTCTCCCAATTTCCATGCTTGGTTTGGCTTAACTGTTATGTTCATTTTTTGCTCAAACAGACTTTTTATTGTCCCTTTCAGAATATTTGTATCTTCCGTATCTATTTTTAAGCCCGATATTACAACATTATTTTCTTTTCTCTTTTTTTCTATTATTTCCATGTTGCTTTTTAAGTATTTTACTTATTTTCTTATGTCTTCGTTTTCTATTTTTATTTCCTCCCACTCCTTTCGTAGATTCGTATTTTCCTCTCTTAAATACCTCACTTCCTCTTTATACTCCAACATTTCTCCTCTTAACTGTTATATGTCGTTTTTGATCTCTTTTACATCTTCCAATTCTTCTTTTATCTCGCGTAATTCGTTTTGTACTAGAGCAAAACTGTCTTCCGTACTTTTCTTTATTTTTAATGGGGATCTCATATTTTTTTTGCTTTTTTCAAAGCCCTCCATCTCTGCCTCTCTCTTTCTTTTTATATAATCGTCCGTGCTTGTATCGTCGCTATCTAGCTCTTTCATCTTCTACTACTCTCCTAGTTCTCAGTCCGGCCCTTAACTATTTAAGATGTGTGCTGCGAAAAGAAGATGGCCCACGTCAACCGTTCAGAGGTTCACTTCCTATCAGCACCTGTCGTTCTTAATTGATTTATTTCTTATTTTACTTTCTTTTCAATTTTTAAAGTTCCTACGTTTTCCAATTTTATCGAACGTTTGGCAACGTCGGAAATAAATTCGACGTAGCCTCACTCTAAAATCTCGTTTTCTTATGGCTTTTATACTTAACCTTATATTGTTCGATTCGTTTAACTCCTTGTCTTATCACAATTACACTGATTTTCTCGTATTCTTTTGGTTTCGGTAGCTTGCTACAACTTACGTTTTCACTGTGGTTAAATTATTTTAATTGCTTTGCACTACAACTTTCGAAAGTTTTGTAATTATTAGTTCAAATAAATAAATGAAAATAAATCGAACCCTGTTTAATTATAATTCCCGTTACAGTATTCTTGTGATATTGACTTTACCAATGGCTACGGAGATAAAAAGAGGTAAGTGATCAGAACCCATAATTTCTTCATCAGCTTTGACTTAGATCTTATCACTGAGGCTAAAAGAAGAGAATACTAGATCAATATTGGATTTTAGGTTCGTGCTGGTGTCTAGGTGCGTGCTTGTGTCAAAATTATGGAGAAACATATCTTGCTGATTGGCCGCATTAGGCCACGGCCAAACATCTCGCGCGTAGCGTAGCGGAGAGCGGAGCAGGCTTAATAGCGGAGCGTTTAAATCTAAAGCTACATATGCGATTGTCCACACATCCAGCAGAGAGGAACGCGCACCAAGCGCGGACCTGCCGGCTGGTAGCGGAGATATCAAATTTGTTTGAAATATTCGAGCGTACTTGAGCGGTGAATGCTAACCTAACCTATATAATCTGTGGGTAAACGGTCAAAACGTAGGAATAGTAATTATGGATTGCGAAATTTTAATAAGTGAAGTTTTCACCAGGAAACCGCTTTGGGACATTTCCCACCACCAACATCATAATAGAGGCGTGTTAGATAAATTATGGAGTGAAATTTCTTCCATAATGAAGTTTCCAGGTAAGTTTTTCAAAAACTTTATTGCAAATATAGTATAACTATTATCATAATTTTCAATCAAAATTTAACCATAAATATTTATCGGATTATCTTTAAAGTAAGTTTTGAAACAATTTCTAATATTTTTTGCTATAATACTGGGGTTATTGTTTGTTCTGCCAACGGTATTGCATTGCATTTGAGATACATTTGCTTGAACACATATGTAATCAGTATCATTGATTCCGTCCAATTCTCTCACTAAGTTGTGTAAAATACATGTTGCTTTTATTATGGAGCAAGCTGTGTCTGTATTTGTTTCAATGTCTTTAGTTAAGATTCTCCACTTTGCAGAAAGAATCCCAAACGCGCATTCTACACATCTCCTTGCTCTTGACAGTCTATAATTAAAGGCAGATTGTTCCGGTGTTAAATTATTGCGTGGATATGGTCTCAAAAGATAACTTTTTAAAGGGTATGCTTCGTCTCCTACTAAAACATTTGGAACTTGAATTTCTGAGTTTGGAAGATAGTCGTTTTCGGGAACATTAAACTCATTGCTCTCCAAGAGGTGGTAGAGAGTAGAAGAACTGAATGTACCTCCATCGCTCTGTCTTCCTGCTCCTCCGACTTCTATCACAATAAATTTGCAGTCTGCATCTGCAACTGCTTGTAAGACAATCGAAAAATAGCTTTTATAATTAAAATATGTTGAACCGCTATGTGCAGGACATTTAATTTTACAGTGCTTTCCATCGATTGCCCCAAAGCAATTAGGAAAATTCCATCGTGTGTAAAATTGATTTATAACATCTTTCAGTATTTCTTTTGTCGGAATTGGCATGTATTGGGGTTGTAACTCATCCCAAAGTATTTTGCATGTCTCTTCTACAATTTTCGATATCGTAGATTTTCCCATTCTAAATGTAAATGCAAGTGATCGGAAAGAGGCACCGGTTGCGAGATATCTGTAAACAAAAATTAAATAAGGGCCAGTATCATAAAACCTGTCAACATTTTAATCTATTTACAATAATTGTTGATGATCTAACTTATTTCAATGAACTTTCTCTTCTTTCCAGTGAAAGAAATTCGACAAAAATGGAAATACTTGAGAGATCAGTATAGAAAAGAACTCAAGAAAGTTCCTCGAGTTGCTTCTGGAGGCGAAGGTGGTCCCTCCTATGAGCCAACCTGGCCTTACTTTCAATTATTATTATTTCTAAAAGAACAGATGACACCACATGCGATGACTGGTAACATATCATATTGTTCATCTGAATCTACACCGACACAAAAAGTTTTGCAAGTTACTCAAGACTACGATGAAAGCAGTGAGGATGAAAATGAACAGCTAAATGAACCGCTACAGCAATCGGCAGCTGCCCAAAAACAGTCCACTACACCATCGACTCATCGACAAGACAAGAGGTCTACAAGATCAGGAATTACCACAAATACTATGAATTCTAAACTTTTAAAACTGGAAGAACGGAAACTAGAATTGCTTTCTAAAGAGTGCTCCTCAAATGAGGAAAACAAATCTGATGACTACCATTTTCTAATGAGCCTTCTTCCAATGATGAAGAAGTTCACAGATTTTCAAAAATTGAAGATAAGAACGCAAATTCAACAACTCATTATGGACGAAATGAATACAACTCTGACAAGATCGCTAGGTTCGACTCCAGGTCCAGGCTCATATGATGTTTCACGATCAACTCCAGAAGAATATGAATGTGGGACATCCTACACAAACCCAACATTTGTGCCTTTGTCACAAGCCTTACAATCAAATCATCAGTCATACTATAACATGTATATGTAATATTAATAATATTATCATTACCAAAGAAACAGGATAAGTTTATGTTTTGATAAAGAATAAAGTTTTGAGGTTACTGTTCAATAATTAAGTTAATTCACTTACCTTAAACACACAATAAGTCTTTCTGTTGGTGATATAGGTCTTCTCCATCCTGTTGTTTGTTTCTTTAATTTGCCTCGTATTTTTGATAGTAACAAATCAAAAGTTCTAATCGACATTCTCGTATACTCAAAAAATTTTTGCGGATTCTGTCTGAGATCCTGGTATAAATGGTGAAATTCGCCATAAACTTCCCTTGTCCTATTTACTTCATGTACCCACACCTCACGTTTTTTCCGTAGCATACGAAATTTAAGCATTGAATTTTCAAACAGGAGCAAACGTGAAGTAGACATTTCTCTCAGTTTTTCAAAATGAAACTGTGATTTCTTTCTCCTTCTCCGCTCCAGAACCTAGAATACGCGATATTATACGCTTGGTATATGGCCATTATCCGCATTACGCTACGCTGTCCTGTATTTTGTGTGGCCGTACACTAAGTGTACGGCCACACAAAATACTGGTAGCGTAGAGGATAGGAGAGCCGACAGCGTAGCGTAATGCGGATAATGGCCATATACCAAGCGTATAATATCGCGTATTCTAGGTTCTGGAGCGGAGAAGGAGAAAGAAATCACAGTTTCATTTTGAAAAACTGAGAGAAATGTCTACTTCACGTTTGCTCCTGTTTGAAAATGCAATGCTTAAATTTCGTATGCTACGGAAAAAACGTGAGGTGTGGGTACATGAAGTAAATAGGACAAGGGAAGTTTATGGCGAATTTCACCATTTATACCAGGATCTCAGACAGAATCCGCAAAAATTTTTTGAGTATACGAGAATGTCGATTAGAACTTTTGATTTGTTACTATCAAAAATACGAGGCAAATTAAAGAAACAAACAACAGGATGGAGAAGACCTATATCACCAACAGAAAGACTTATTGTGTGTTTAAGGTAAGTGAATTAACTTAATTATTGAACAGTAACCTCAAAACTTTATTCTTTATCAAAACATAAACTTATCCTGTTTCTTTGGTAATGATAATATTATTAATATTACATATACATGTTATAGTATGACTGATGATTTGATTGTAAGGCTTGTGACAAAGGCACAAATGTTGGGTTTGTGTAGGATGTCCCACATTCATATTCTTCTGGAGTTGATCGTGAAACATCATATGAGCCTGGACCTGGAGTCGAACCTAGCGATCTTGTCAGAGTTGTATTCATTTCGTCCATAATGAGTTGTTGAATTTGCGTTCTTATCTTCAATTTTTGAAAATCTGTGAACTTCTTCATCATTGGAAGAAGGCTCATTAGAAAATGGTAGTCATCAGATTTGTTTTCCTCATTTGAGGAGCACTCTTTAGAAAGCAATTCTAGTTTCCGTTCTTCCAGTTTTAAAAGTTTAGAATTCATAGTATTTGTGGTAATTCCTGATCTTGTAGACCTCTTGTCTTGTCGATGAGTCGATGGTGTAGTGGACTGTTTTTGGGCAGCTGCCGATTGCTGTAGCGGTTCATTTAGCTGTTCATTTTCATCCTCACTGCTTTCATCGTAGTCTTGAGTAACTTGCAAAACTTTTTGTGTCGGTGTAGATTCAGATGAACAATATGATATGTTACCAGTCATCGCATGTGGTGTCATCTGTTCTTTTAGAAATAATAATAATTGAAAGTAAGGCCAGGTTGGCTCATAGGAGGGACCACCTTCGCCTCCAGAAGCAACTCGAGGAACTTTCTTGAGTTCTTTTCTATACTGATCTCTCAAGTATTTCCATTTTTGTCGAATTTCTTTCACTGGAAAGAAGAGAAAGTTCATTGAAATAAGTTAGATCATCAACAATTATTGTAAATAGATTAAAATGTTGACAGGTTTTATGATACTGGCCCTTATTTAATTTTTGTTTACAGATATCTCGCAACCGGTGCCTCTTTCCGATCACTTGCATTTACATTTAGAATGGGAAAATCTACGATAGCGAAAATTGTAGAAGAGACATGCAAAATACTTTGGGATGAGTTACAACCCCAATACATGCCAATTCCGACAAAAGAAATACTGAAAGATGTTATAAATCAATTTTACACACGATGGAATTTTCCTAATTGCTTTGGGGCAATCGATGGAAAGCACTGTAAAATTAAATGTCCTGCACATAGCGGTTCAACATATTTTAATTATAAAAGCTATTTTTCGATTGTCTTACAAGCAGTTGCAGATGCAGACTGCAAATTTATTGTGATAGAAGTCGGAGGAGCAGGAAGACAGAGCGATGGAGGTACATTCAGTTCTTCTACTCTCTACCACCTCTTGGAGAGCAATGAGTTTAATGTTCCCGAAAACGACTATCTTCCAAACTCAGAAATTCAAGTTCCAAATGTTTTAGTAGGAGACGAAGCATACCCTTTAAAAAGTTATCTTTTGAGACCATATCCACGCAATAATTTAACACCGGAACAATCTGCCTTTAATTATAGACTGTCAAGAGCAAGGAGATGTGTAGAATGCGCGTTTGGGATTCTTTCTGCAAAGTGGAGAATCTTAACTAAAGACATTGAAACAAATACAGACACAGCTTGCTCCATAATAAAAGCAACATGTATTTTACACAACTTAGTGAGAGAATTGGACGGAATCAATGATACTGATTACATATGTGTTCAAGCAAATGTATCTCAAATGCAATGCAATACCGTTGGCAGAACAAACAATAACCCCAGTATTATAGCAAAAAATATTAGAAATTGTTTCAAAACTTACTTTAAAGATAATCCGATAAATATTTATGGTTAAATTTTGATTGAAAATTATGATAATAGTTATACTATATTTGCAATAAAGTTTTTGAAAAACTTACCTGGAAACTTCATTATGGAAGAAATTTCACTCCATAATTTATCTAACACGCCTCTATTATGATGTTGGTGGTGGGAAATGTCCCAAAGCGGTTTCCTGGTGAAAACTTCACTTATTAAAATTTCGCAATCCATAATTACTATTCCTACGTTTTGACCGTTTACCCACAGATTATATAGGTTAGGTTAGCATTCACCGCTCAAGTACGCTCGAATATTTCAAACAAATTTGATATCTCCGCTACCAGCCGGCAGGTCCGCGCTTGGTGCGCGTTCCTCTCTGCTGGATGTGTGGACAATCGCATATGTAGCTTTAGATTTAAACGCTCCGCTATTAAGCCTGCTCCGCTCTCCGCTACGCTACGCGCGAGATGTTTGGCCGTGGCCTTAAACAGCTTTATGCCATTACTGTGCGTGTAGTGAAAATTCCACTTTTCAGCAGACAGAACATGCCCTGGCACTTAATTGAGTGTAACTATATTGGAATGCTTCTTGGATGTCTTCTAGGATTTTTTTGATATCAGGAATTTCATAGTTAATGAGCTCCGTGATAACATCCAGAGTCTTCTCTGTGGTGCCAATTTTTATTTTTTTATGGGGCCGTCTGACTTTGGTTGCTCGGGAGGAACAAATTCTGAGGTTTGAGATGAGATGGTAGATAGAGTTTCTGCAAGCTGGCGTTTTTGGTTTATTACTAGAATCCATTTCTATCAATGGTGGACAGGTCTCTGATGAACGGACGGTATCTTCGTCATTGGCAATGGAAGAAATAGAGTTTCTGAGAACTTGACTGACAGAATTTGTTTGGCTGGGATTATTTTTTTCCGTGTTGATGGTAGGACACGATTTAGCTAAATATCCTTTGACTATACAGACTATATGAAGGATATACCCAGTATGATGTGTCAAAATAGTCTACTTTTATAGAGGTTGGTATTTTTTCTGTTTTAATATATACTTGTCTACGGAAGTTACTTATATGTTGAAATCTCGGACGAGGTCAACCTGCTCTTAGTGTTGTTGTTTCGGACATTAGTATGATATTCAGCTCCTGAAGCGTTTCTTCTATCAAGCTGCTACGTATGAATGGTTGGATGTTTGAAAAGATCAATCATTTATTATCAGCAAGCAGTGGGCGAATTTTTATTTTTTCGATTATCATTACTGTTCGGCGAATCTGTGTGAGGTTATTAGCTAGAGATTCTGGACAAGTGGCGGATGTCTTCTGGATTACATAGATTTGCGATAGCAATAGCATAATCTTGGATTGGTATACCATTAATGGCATCGAGAATTATTACTTGTTCTCTTCTCAGAAGGTTCTCTATTTGGAAAGCTTTTGAGAAATTCATTATATCTTGTTCTTTTCTTTGGGAGGAATTCGCTGTAGCCAGAGAATCCATATTTCTAGTTTTATAAAGTAAACACAAGCACCAAGTGTACGCCCCGAGGGGCCTTGGCGAGGACGGATTCTGTGGCACACAGCAAATACAACTGTAGCACAGTATAAATAAATATATATTCGTCCAACTCTCGGCGGAACCTTTGATTTTATTGACTCAAGGTCAAGTGCTGGCGGCCATGTTTTATTCTTAAAAAGTCAGGTCTGTACTGAAATTAACATGAACTGTGGCAAGACCGTAATTAAAACTTATTGATACTAAATTAATTCACTGAACTGATATAATAGATATTATAAATTGGTCCATAAAATAATGTTGTCACTATTTGTTTTAAATTTGAAATTGTTGATTAGTTTTCAGAGTAGGTTTGATACAATGAAACCCAGAGAATAATAAATTCTAGTGGAAGTTGTAGTCAGAGCTATAGTGAAAAATTATAAGGTTAGTATCAGGTCTGTAATTAAAACTTCCTTAATACAAAAACAATTTATTTAAAAAATATTAATACCTATCACAAATTGTTCCATAGAATCATTTTTCCTCAATTTTAATTTAAAATTCTCGTTTATAGTTCTTAATGAATAATATAATGAAACACGGAAAAATAACTTCAACAAATAGTTACAGGGCAAAAATTCACATGGGTCTTTAAAATCACATGTGGTACATTCTAAAAGAGTTTTTACAATATTCGATTTTATTACAACATCTTGAAAAGATGTTCTAAAAAAATATATTTACTAATCAGTGCTACAAAGTTAACCTCAGGTATCAATAAATCACCAAAGCAACTGGTATTTTGATGATAACTTTTGAAATAACAAAATATTCGGTTATCAAAAAGCTCATCAACTGACGTTGCATATTTGCTACATGTTTCTCTATCATCTAAGGCATTTTTTGATCAGGAAACCTGAAATATATGTTTCATTTTTTTTTAATATCCAAGGTTTGATAGTCATTATCAAAATGTTGTAAAGGTTCAGTTTCTTCGACGGTGTCTTTGATATTATCTTGAAAATCTACGTTTAATAATCTTCCATAAATTTCAAAATGTGCCGAACACAGTTTGAAGGAGGGTAAACACCCATCACGTTCCAATCTGTCCAGCAAATCATTTATATTACAGGCCAGTACCCAGATGTCTCACCTTTAGAAAGAAACAAATTATATCTACATAATGAGTTCAGAAACGTGTATATTTTAGTAGACACGATAGCACCAACAAATAAATGTAAATTTAAGTTACCTACCTGTTTTTATCTTTCGAGAAATCAAAAAAACTGAAGTCAAAATTGTAGCTTTTGTTGTTGTAGATTGTAGATTGAAAGGGGGTTTCAATGCACTGCGACCTTTAGGTCTATTGTGCCCCCCGTCAGAGCTGTTCTCGCTATTTCGATTTCTACAGCTCGCCCTCCAGTTCCAGAGTTCTAATGAACTCCAGTATCTGGGATGGCTTCAAGCGGATTACTTCCTCACTACTGACAGTTTCTTGTCCAAAGCATTTTATGCGTTGGCTGGCTATTGCGAGGCATTCCGTCACCAGGTGATCCGGAGTTTCCTCCTCTTCCCCGCAGAATCTGCACTCGTCGTTTTCTGCTAGACCCAATCTCGACAGGTGCTTCCTGAGGCGGCAATGTCCTGTAAGGAATCTAGTGAGCAGGTGTAGCATATTTTTGCTAAGATCCAGATGTTTCTTAGATCTCGCAGTGTCAAAGTTTCCAAGAAACTTTTTGGAATGATCCAGCCCAGGAAGATTCCGCCAGAGGTTTTCTCTTTCGGTTTCTTCCTTCTCTTGGAACTCTTTCTTGTAGGTACATTTACCTGTGCCACAGAAAGGTTCTGGGCCAATAAAAGGAGCTTGTGCTCCTTTTTTGGCAAGTGTGTTGGCCTCTTCATTTCCTTTGATTCCGGAGTGGCCGGGAACCCAGATTAGATAGACCTTGTTATTCTTGCCGATTTTGTTGAGTTTTCTTCGGCACTCCCATACTATCTTAGAATCGATGGTATGAGAGTTCAGTGCTTTAATCGCAGCCTGACTATCAGAGTGTATGGCTATATCACATTTCTGATAGTTTCTTTCTAGGTTCATTTCCACACATCTTTCGATTGCAAGTATTTCTGCCTGAAAGATGCTTGGACAGCGGCCTAACGGTAGTGAGCATTTGGTGCCAGGCCCGAATACTCCAACGCCAGTCCCCGTCGTGGTTTTAGAACCATCTGTGTACCATTTGATGGTATTTTTCTTAAGGGCTTGGGATGTAGACTCCCTTTCCCAATCTTCTTTTCTACTTAGCATCGTGGTGAACGTTTTCTCGATGCTAGTTTTCTTTATCATCTCGTCACTGGGAAGGTTAGCTGACAGGATATATTTCGTCAGAGAGGACCAGGCTCTCTGATTCCTAATTCCCTCATGGCCAGTACCTTCCCTGGATAGTCTTAGAATGGCCTCATGGGCTACTCTATCTATCACCAGATGTAGAGGTGTGAGATCTGTAATGATCTCCAGTGCTCTAGTTGGGCACGTTCTCAAGGCTCCAGTGATACAGACACAGGCAAGCTTTTGTTGTTACAATTCTTCGCAACACACACATTTCCACCTTTCGACATTTTGTAAAAACAAATAATACTTATTATAAAATACAATCGAGGTGATAATATGGTCAATCAGTATACAAAAGAGAATTCACGGACGTCACTGTATTAGCACGTAGGATAGCCGCAGAAATTCTAGTCGTACGCATCTGAATTCTCAAGGTTTAAAGATTAAAACCTGGCCGCCATATGCGCGCTTGGGTATGCGCGGTTTTACCCCTTCCATGAGAGTTGGAATACTGTATAGTTCTTTATATTGTGACTGTAGATAGATATGAGGCGTCCGGTTTCAAAACGCACTAAATTCATTTTCTTTGAAGGTTAGTGCTGCCATCTAAGATAACACTTTTATCGGTTTCTTAAATCACCTGCAAACAAAAGTTCCTCAGTCCAATAGATATCAAATATATTAATCCGAGTACCGTATCAGAAATTCCTCAGTCCTTTATAAACACTGTTTCAAAACTCTGTCGTTCCATGCTTTTATGCTGGTATCAAAACTGTTTACATCCAATAGTGAACTAGTACATTATTCTCGCACGGCATCAAAACTGCTTTTATTCTCTAACGTAGTTTCAGTTGTTTTTGCGTGTTTAGTAACGTTCGATTCACAAAGAAAATTTAAGTTTTTATACGAACATTATCGACTATACCAGTGCTCTCGAAGAAGACGATGATCATCCGAATGATGAAGAAGAAAATATTGAAGAAGAGAATGGGCTAAGAAATTAGTTTAAGTGAATTGTAACACAGGTCTTAATAAATAGTATATCAGTTTAATAAACAATCATACCTACTGATTGCTTTTACCTTGAGGTTTCCTAAATCCTTCATTCCACTGTTTGGTAACAAAATTCTTTACAACCAAACATTTCTATAAATTTTTTTTCTTTATTTATATGAAAAGATATTGTTTTTGTTGGAAAGTTCTTTATAAGAGCCCCCTTTTTACATATACCAAATATTCAAAACATATTGCATAAGCATATGACAATACATTTTTTTTGGATTTCCTGAAAAAACGTTTATCTAGGATCTAGAAAGTTTTGAAACCGGACACCTCATATGCATTCGATATTTAGAAATACGCGGAACGGCGGAGCGATAAATATACACGACCTATCCGCAGCGATGCTCAAGACAAACTCCTGAAGAGTTAAAGAACGCATATTCAAACACCCATAGTAAACACAAAAGAGAGTATTTTTACAAAAAATTGGACCGACTTTATTAGTTGGTGCACTGAATAATACAAAATAATATTAATTCTATTGGTACAGGTAATTTTGGTAAGATGTGCAATTGTAGTTAGATAGAAGACTTTTGGCACCTACATCAAAAGTACCTGCACCAATAGGATTATTATCTATTATTTTGTATTTTTCAGTGACCAAAAGTCGGTCCAATTTTTTGTAAAAAATATTTATTGGAAATTTTTGAGTGCTCTCATTATTCAACAAAATCATTCAACGTTCGCCAAAGAAGATAATACGTTACTCATACTTATTCCGAGATTCCAAAACATAGCGGAAATGCACATATTTGAGTTTACCAATGCTATAACTCGGAAATCTATGATTAAAAAATATTCAGATCAAATGTTGCTGGATATGATCTCTTCAATTTGGTCATCTCGAATTTTTGATTTTCAAAAAAAACTTACCCCCTCTACTTAGCTTAAACACATATATTTCAGAATTTGCTATTGTTCTCAAAAAACCTATGACTTTTTTACTTTCCTGAAATTTTTACAAATGTTGACGTTTCAGTGTTTTCTATTCATTGATTCATTATCTCGGAACGGATCGGTGTATTTTCTTGCTTTCTTTTTTATTTTGTTTGGTACCAATATCACTCGCCGATGGCACTGAATGAGAATCCTTTATACACTGGGTGTTGAGCTATTTGCTCATGACTGTAGAGCGTAAACGGTTCAAAGGATTTTGATTAAACTTGCCTAAAGTATTCTTCTGAGATCCCTTTATCACCCACATACAGCTCCATATCTGAGAAAAAGCACAAAAAAAGTTATGGTTGAATAAAATTCCATTTTTTCCAGATGTTTCTTCAGGTTCTGGCTAAATATTTGACCTTGCGAAAAAATGTTACATGACCATTGTTGTTTGTCTTGACATGAAATGAGTGGTAGCACGATTTGACCAGAGGATTTTTACTTTCCTACCTATTATCGTCGCTATCTAAGGAAAGTATTGTGTAATAGAGTAAAATTTTTAATTCACTGGAATTTGCCTGCGAGCGGTAGGAAAGTCGTGTGAGTGGACACACCAGATTTTTTTAAACGTTGTCGGATATAGTCTCCTTTCTAATTTTCCAATCTCGAATTTTCGATTCCTTGAAAAAAAGCCCTTTCCACATTGCTGAAACACATATTTCAAACTGTAACGAGGAAACCCATGATTATTTTAGTAAATGTTTCCGAATATGGTTTTTCGTTAATTCTGCCGTCCCGGATTCTCAATGTTCAAAAATTGTCCCCACAACCCCCTTCGGGGAAAGTTTTTGAGGGGAAGAGCATGTCTAATATTGATTTTTTTGGGAACAATTCTCAACACTCCATTCTCAAATGAAAAAAAACCATCAAAATCGGAGCACGTTTACTATACAAAAGACGCGAACATCCATAAAAAAAAACATGCAATCATACAGTCGAATATTGTATACCTCCTCCATTTGGTACGTCGGTCAAAAATACTATAATTGCTATTTCAAGAACGTGCAGGCACATAAGTTTGAAAATAAGGTCATTATATACTGCGTTCGTAAAGTAGCGGATAAATTCTAAATAATAAAATGAGAGTTTCAGCGAAAAACGCTCGGCCCTGTCGATTTTTGGTTGTTTTAGAGTTATTATTAAATAAAATTAAAATATTAAAATCAAATATACAAGGTGAGTCAAGTTTTCATTGTAGAATTCGAAAGGGCACATCTTTTTGCGCACGGGAAGGTAAATTTAACTGATAGTTAGATTTAAAAAAAAACCTGAAATTGATCGCCTTGGCCATTCTTCTTCTTTTAAAAGTGCCTATCCTCTTTGGACGTTGGCTATCACATTGGTCCATATTACTTTATTCATTATGTGTCCAAAATACTCCAGTTTTCTGCGTTTGACATTAGCTAGAAACTCCATCTCCTTGTTGATGCGTTGATGCACCCACGAAATCCTAAGCATACGCCGATAGCACCACATCTCAAATACGTCCACACGTTTGCATGCTGCATCGGTAAGCGTCCATGCCTTTGCTTCATACAGAAGGATTGCGAGTACATAGCATTTCAAAATTCTGATTCTAGTGCGAATGTTGAGGGATAGGTTGCATAGTACGTTTCGCATTTTATTAAATGTCCCTCTGGCGATTTCGATCCGGTGTTTTATTTCGCGAGAGGGGTCCCAGTCTTTATTCAGGGTGCAGCCCAGGTATGTAACTGTCTCGGCCGCTGTGAGAACGAGGTTGTCAGTAGTGAACTGAAAGTTGTTGACGTAGTTCTTACTTATGATCAACCTCAGCGGTATCGGCTAGCTGAACGGTATCATCGGCATATCTCAAATTGTTTATTATTTCACCGTTTATTACCAGCCCATCTTCTGTACCATCCAGTACCTCCCTAAATAGATGTTCTGAGTACACATTGAATAGCAGGGGTGACAGTATACAACACTGACACACTCCTTTCCATGGCCATTACCAGGTTGTTAATGGTGCTCAATTTAAACATTTAATTTAAAAAAAAAAGAGATTTTTTTTTCATTTTCCGTATGTAAACTACATTCATATTTGCTCTATGATACATAACAATTATTTTATAAAAAAAGAGCTGTTACCATTTAATTCATCGATTTCATCAAATCTCTAAAACTTCGTTATGTATTAATTAAATTTTCCTTTCCGTAATTTGATCCTTTTGAATCCGGACTCGTTTTCCGATTTTCCATAACTATCACCGTTTTCAAGCCTCTGTATCTCAATTTAGTTGTTATGCGCTAGCTAGGAACCTTCAATTTTTTTAAAAAATTAAACTTTATCTGTAATTTATCTACCGTATATGCTATATTTTCTTACCAAAATCCAAGCCAAATTTCTAAGATTTTCGGTAAAGCCGGAGTTCAATTGAACTCATTTAATTTCTTAGCAAAAATCGGATAGGATTTTTTAACACAAAATTCTTATTTTTGCTGAACTTCGCAAAATGAGTCAAGATTTCTAGAACTATGATTGAGGTGCAGAAATATGTTGATAGCCCACTATTTTCTCCAAAAGTGGTTGCTATCCTCATTTTTGTATTCTTCATTTTTGACCGACTTCAACCACCCCAAAGGGGTGGAGTGGGCTTTT
This sequence comes from Crioceris asparagi, assembly GCA_958507055.1. Classification (NCBI taxonomy): domain Eukaryota; kingdom Metazoa; phylum Arthropoda; class Insecta; order Coleoptera; family Chrysomelidae; genus Crioceris; species Crioceris asparagi. The sequence continues at coordinate 75,150,584 of OY293826.1, forward strand.
TTTCGAAAATCGGAAATCTGAGGCGGCAGAATTAATGATGAGACATGAGACCATATCCGGAATTGAATTTTTTTCCAAAAGAGTTACGTTTTTAGAGTTACAGTAATGGTAAAGACTGAAATATGTGTATTTCCGCTATGTAGAGGTAGCATTTTTTTCACCGACAATCCCAAATGGAGGTGTTATACAATTCGACTGTCTGCTTTTTTTGAAAATTGAAGATATGAGACGGCCAAATTGAAGATGAAATTATATGTAGCAACATTTAAATTGGACAAAGTCTGAAATATGTGTATTTCCCCCAAGATGTTTTGAGATCTCTGAATAATAAAAAGTACAAGCAAAGAAAATACATGGGTAATAGGATAAATGCCTACTATCTTCTTTGGTATTAATAAACGTTCAACGATTTTCATCAATAATGTTAGACTCAAAAGTGTGAAATAAATATTTTCAATTTTTAGACCTACGTTTGTTATAAAAAAATCTGGCAAACTTCTTCAGGTGTTTTTTATGTTAATTTACTGTTGGATATTTAATGTTCCGTCAAGTTAGTTTGTCTTCTTCAGTCTCAATGCGATTATCGATGACTACTCCCAGGAAGTTTATTCTATCAGTTTTGATTTTTATGTCATTGTTACAGTGAGTAATTATATTATGTATTGTGATAGATTGGATGTCTGAAAAGTATCTTTGTGTTATCGAGAAAAACATGAACTGTAATAATAATAACAGTTCATGTTTTTAGCATATTAGCATATTAGCACTAAACGCCAAATATGGCGTTTTGATAAGACCTTGATGACGTAGGCAATCACTTTCTCCTGCCCGTCTTGAATTTGAGAGAGAACAGCACGAATAGCTGTATTACTGGCATCTGTATATAACACGAATTTTCCGTCATGCCTTGGATAGCCCAAGATTAGTGCACTGATAAGAGCTTCTTGCAGTTGTTTGAAAGCTTTCTGACACTCGTCATTATAAGAATTTTCTTTGCCCTCTTCTGTTAATTTAGTTAAAGGCTTAGCGATGTTGGCAAAACCGTTCACGAACCGTCGGTAGTAGGTATACAAGCCCATAAAACTTCTAATTTCATGCTTGTTCTTGGGAATAGGCCATTCCTTAATAGCTGTTATCTTTTCTGGATCTGTGACCCAGATATCTTACTTCACGTCGGAACAGATGACATTTCTTAGGACTCAGCTTCAGGTTGGCTTTACGTAATCGTTGGAAAACTTCTCTTAAATTCTTAGATTGTTCGTCAAATGATTTTCCTACCACGATCAAGTCATTCAAATACACTAGGCAGGTTTGCCAAGTTAGTCTCTCAAAACTGCTTCAATGAGCCTCTCAAATGTAGCGGGAGCATTGCATAGTCCAAACGGCATCACAGTGAATTGCCAGACCCCTGATCCTATCGAATTAGCAGTCTTTTCTCTCCATTCCAACTTGCCATTATTCACTTTTCAGATCTAGGGTAGAAAACCATCGTGACTTAGAGAGAGTATCTAGGGTGTCATGTATTCTGGATTACGGATAACTATCCTTCTTAGTGACTGAATTCAGTCAGTCAGTCGGTAATCTACACAAAATCTTGTAGAACCATTTTTTTTCACGAGCACTACTGGCGAGATCCATGGACTATTTGATGGCTCAATGACTCCTTGTTTACTCATTTCTTGAATCATTTTCTCGGCTTCGTCTCTTTTGGGCAATGGAAGTCTTCTTGGTTGCTGTCTTAATTATTGGCTGAGCGTTCCCCGGGTTTATCTTGTGAGTCACTTTACTTGTTTTACCATCGCAAATACGTCCTCGAATTCCAAAAGCATATGTCTCACTTTTCGTAATTGTTTCTCGTCTAAGTCCTGGACAGACTTGATGACCACATCAATCGAATATCTGGTCCTGAATGGTTTACTAGTCGTTCTTACAGAGCATATCGCTGATACAGGAACACAATTTCCAACCATACTTCCCTTGCTCAACTTGATGAGGATCTGCTTTAGATTCATTACTCTGACAGGAACGACATCTCCTACTCAAACAAGAGCTTTAGCTGTCAGAAATTCCTTTTTTTATTCATTTCTTCTACCAGCCTCAGACTTCCAGGTTTGCAGTATCCGTCCAGGTTGGTCATCAATATTCTTTCGTTATAGCCGGGTATCATTACGTCACTAGTCGTTATCAATCGGCCAACATCTTCGTTATCCTCGTGAAAGGGCAGTTCTTCATTGTCGACCTTCAAGACACCATTTTTGACATCCAACACAGCCCCAAGCTTCTTAAAAAGGTCCATTCCCAAAATAAACTAATCAGATATGTCAGCGATTAAAACTCTGTGCTTGATGGTGATCTTGCCATTGCTCATGTTCATGCTCACCTCACCATGTGTTCTTATTGTCTCCCCAGTCGCTTATCTGAGTTGTACCTTTTTTAGTAATATCCGGGAATGATCTTATATGAGCTCTTGCCTTGCTATTGTTCTTGTTGCACCGGTGTCTATTAGGAGTGTTCTGTCTTCTGCATTGATTGGACCATCGATGTATAAACTTGAGGCTCCACCAGAAGATGACACGTTGACCATAATTACTGGGGCACTATTTCTGCAGGTCGACAATTGCCCCCTCATCTCGACCCATTCTAGTTTTTCGACTGTGCCGCCTTCTTCTTACAACTGCGGCATACCTGTCCTAGCTCACCACAGTTCCAACACCTTGGCTCTCTCTTCTTTGATTGCGCTCCCGTAACTATCTTCCTTATCATGTCCAACAGGGACTCTCTGTTGGATTGATCTTCTTCCTCGATTGCTCTTACACGGTGCCCTCGAGAAGTTTGGCTAGCGGCTTCATGCTTCAAAACAATAGCTAGTGCTTCTTCTAGCAATTTTGGTCTGGCCAGCTTCAACGCCTTCTGCAGCTCGCTCTCTCTCAATCCATTTACAAATGTATCCACCGCAATTTTATCAAGGAAGCTATCGGCAGCTGTAGGATATGCTAGTCGCACAATACGAGCTACCCCTCCCTCAAACTCTTGCAGACTCTCATTTGCATATTGCACCCAAGATCGTAATTGTGCTTTGTATACTTGCTGAAGATGACTATCTCCATAACGATTCTAAAATTTAGAAAGCAAGACTTGGTAGTTTGCCGGGCCAGTCGGAATAGACCTTAGGATGTCTGCTGCATCACCTCGTAAAGCGGCAGTTAAGGAAACAGCTTTCTGTTCTTCGGTCCACTGGTTAGCCATTGCCACTGCTTCAAATTGCTTTTGATAGGTTGACCAGGAGCACTTTCCTTCAAAGTTTGGCAGCTTAATTTTCATACCACGTGCGGCTATGTCCCCCATATATTCTCATCTGAGGGTCTGGCTCGCATTTTCGTCTTAGTCTAGACAACTTTGTAAATAGTAAACCTATCTCTAACGGTAGAAGAGGCTTTTCTCACTAAAAGAGAAGTACTTAGTTCGTTTTCGTATGAAGACTTTTTGTTCGTTTTCGTGTTGAAGACAAAAACTGTATTGACTAATTGACTTTGTTAATAAAGACAATTAAAAATTAAATTAGTGCAGTGAAACAACTCAAAGAACAGTTGGTGGAACGGGATTGTGATGATTCCGGTAATAAAGCGACCCTCCAGAAACGGTTAAGGTACACTCTGATTGATAATGGAGGAGATCCTGATATGTTTGAGTTCCACTCTCCGGAAGAACTGTTTTCGAAAAAGTTTGAAGAAATTTCTAGAAATAATAATGAAAAATTCGAAGAAATTTCTAGAAATAATAACGAATGATTCGATGAAGTAACCAAAACATTTGGAGTGTAATTCGATGAAGTCTCGAAAAAGTTCGAAGAAATTTCTAGAAATAATAATGAAAAACTCGAAGAAATTTCTAGAAATAATAATGAAAGATTCGAGAAAGTAACCAGGACATTTGGGGTAAAATTCGATGAAGTCTCGAAAAAGTATGAAGAAGTTTCTAAAATTCTTCTAGATGAAATTAAAGATGTTTACAGAAAAAGCGATGCGAAGTTTGAGGAGGTGACCAGAACTATCGAGGAAAAGGTTGAAGAAGCGGGTAGATATAGTGACAAGAAATTTGATGAAATTTCAAGAACAGTTGATGAGACTTCGTCATGACAGAAAAGAACATGGAGCTACTGCCAAAAAAAAATCAAGACATTGGAAATGGCAGTTAAGAACGGTAACTGTAGTTACCAGTTAGACACTCTAAGGCGAAGATATAGGGGACTTATCCGCAAGTAGTATGAGAGTTAAGCTGCCAAACTTTGATGGAAAGTGTTCCTGGTCAACCTATCGAAAGCAATTTGAAGCAGTGGCAATGCCTAACCAGTGGACGGAAGAGCAGAAAGCTGTTTCGTTAACTGCCGATATACGAGGTGATGCATCAGACATCCTAAGGTCTATTCCCGCTGGGCAGGCAAACCACCAAGTCTTGCTTTCTAAATTGGAGAATCGGTATGGAGATAGTCATCTTCAGCACGTATACAAAGCACAATTAGGATCTCGGGTGCAACATGGAAATGTGCAAAGGTGTTGGAACTGTGGTGAGCAAGGACACATACGCCGCAGTTGTAAGAAGACGGTTGCACAGTCGGAAAACTAGGATGGGTCGAGATGAGGGGGCAATCGTCGACCTGCAGAAATAGTGCCCCAGTAATTACGGTCAACGTGTCATCTTCTGGTGAAGCCTTAATTTTATAAATTGGTGGTCGAATCAATGGAGAAGACAGAACACTCCTAATAGACACCGGTGCAACAAGAACAATAGCAAAGCCAGAGCTCATCAAAGATTATTCCCGGATATTACAAACAAAGGTCCAACTCAGAACAGCGACCGGGGAAACAATAAGAACATATGGTGAAGCGAGCATGACCATCAGCATTGACAAGATCACCATTAAGCACAGAGTCCTAAGAAATGTTATCTGTTCCGACATGCATTAAATATCTGGGTCACATCGTATCTGGGGACAGCGTCACGGCAGATCCAGAAAAGATAATAGCTATTAAGGAATGGCCTATTCCCAAGGACAAGCATGAGATTAGAAGTTTTCTGGGCTTGTGTAGCTACTACCGTCGGTTCGCGAAAGGTTTTGCCAACATCGCTAGACCTTTAACTAAGTTAACAGAAGAAGGCAAAGATTATTCCTAGAATAACGAGTGTCAGACGGAAAATTTGTGTTGGACACAGATGCCAGTAATACAGGTATTGGTGCTGTCCCCTCTCAGATTCAAGATGGGCAGGAAAAAGTGATTGCCTACTTCAGCAAGGTTTTGTCGAAACCAGAGAGGAATTATTGCGTTACCAGAAGGGAACTGTTGGGAGTAGTGAAAGCCTGCGAACACTTTCATAAGTATTTGTATGGTCTCCGCTTTCTAGTTAGAACTGACCATGCAGCGTTGAAGTGGCTCCTGCAATTCCGTAATACTGGAGGACAAGTGGCAAGATGGTTAGAAAATTTTCAGAAATATGACTATGACATCGAGCACAGGGCAGGAAAAAATCATGTAAATGCAGATGCCTTATCCAGAAGACCGTGCAACTATAACTGCACCTACTGCTCGAAGATGGAAGCGTAGCTTTGACCTATACGACGAACAACCGTAGAGAATGAGGAATGGCAGCCCAGTAACTGGCCCAAGAGAACGACCCATATTTGAGAGTGGTCTTGGAGTGGAAGTGATTGGAGAGGCTGTCTTGGCAGGATATAAGTTTACGAAGCCCGGAAGTGAACTCATATTGGAGCCAATGGGACTGTCTTGTGTTAAGAGATGATATGCTGTATAGAACCTTTGAGTCTGAAGATGGCATAGATTATAACTAGTTTTGCCAAGAAGCAAAGTGCCAGAGGTACTACGTCAGCTACATGATGGAGCCTGGGGTGGGCATTTTGGAATCACCAAGACTCTGCAGAAGGTTCGACAGCGATTCTATTGGGTGAATTGCAAGGAAGATGTGAGACAGTGGTGCCGTAAGTGTGAAGTGTGTGCAGCCAGAAATGGACCACCAAGCGGGCACCTATGTGACATATAATGTTGGGAGTCCCATGGAGCGAGTTGCTGTGGATATTGCAGGACCATTTCCTGAAACGGACAGTGGGAATAAGTATATCCTGGTAGCCATAGATTACTTCACAAAGTAGACGGAGGAGTACGCATTCCCTAACCAAGAAGCATCGACCGTCGCCGAGGGGTTGGTGAAAGAATTATTTTCACGTTTTGGCGTTCCTCTTGAAATCCATTCTGACCAAGGAAGAAATTTCGAGTCAGCCCTGTTCCAAGATGTTTGCAGACTAATAGGTGCGAACAAGACCAGAACGACCCCTTTGCATACTCAATCGGACGGAATGGTAGAGAGGATGAATCGAACCATGGGCAAGCACCTCTCTAAGGTTGTCTCAGAACATCAGAGAGATTGGGATCAGTACATACATTTGTTCCTGATGGCCTATCGGGCGGCGGTGAATGAAACAACTGGCCAGACTCCTGCTAGTTTAATGTTGGGGCGCGAGTTACGCCTACCCTGTGATCTGGAATTCGGCCGCAGACCTACAGAGGACAGTGTCGCAGTGGAAGGATACGTCGAGCAATTGAGAAATGGATAAAGTCCACTAGCTAGCCAGACAAAACATCCAGCTTGCCAGTCATCGAATGAAGCACCACTACAATATCGGGCCCTTGATACTGTACTCTTGGCATTAGACTATTCAAAAGCGTTTGACACTATTAACCACGAATTGATGTGCTCAAAACTATCTTACTTTGGCTTGGATGAAAAATCTACAATTTTTTTTAGGAGCTATTTACTAGGCAGGACACAAAGGGTAGTCATAAATAATATATCATCCCCTTGTAAGGGAATATGTGCTGGAGTGCCTCAGGGCTCTATTTTGGGACCCCTCCTCTTCATCGTGGATGTTTCAGACTTATATCAGCAAGTCACCTCATGCAATATTTCTTCTTACAAAGATGACACAAACCTGATGCACCATTTTGACCCAGCCGATGTGCAAAAAGAAATATTGGATGAATTGTCAGATCAAAGACCAAGAGTGGGAAAAGTTCTGCGACTAGCAGATGGTAATCGTAACCTCTTCTATTTGGTTACGAAGAAGATGTCTACAGAAAACCCACCTACAAGGACATCTGGTATTCACTGAAGAGCCTAAGGAATGAAGTCAGGAATTATGACATCAAGAAGTTGGGTCTTCCGAAAATAGGCTGCGGGTTGGACGAACTGGATTGGAAGATTGTAAGGAGTATGATCGAATACATCTTCCAGGACGCTGGCGAGCAAATTACCGTGTGTTGCTTCAATCCAAAATGAGTATACTTGGGAGAGACTATACACTGTTACTTCGTCAACAAGGGTGTTTGCCTGGCAGGAACCAGGTGCAGATTCCGCCATAGAACAGAACTCTCCAACTCTCGGCGGAACCTTTGATTTTATTGACTCAAGGTCAAGAGCTGGCGGCCATGTTTTAATCTTAAAAAGTCAGGTCTGTACTGGAAATTAAGATAAACTGTGGCAGGACCGTAATTAAAATTTATTGATACGAAATTAATTCACTGAACTGATATAATAGATATTATAAATTGGTCCATCAAATAATGTCGTCACTATTTGTTTTAAATTTGAAATTGATGGTTATAGTTTTCAGAGTAGGTATAACACAATGAAACCCAAAAAAATAATTTCAGTTAACAGAAAAAAATCAAAAATCACGAGGATCTATAAAATCTCAAGTTGTATTTGTTTTGATTGCTTTATTTATCGGTCGCAAAGTAAATTAATAATAAAATTCTAGTGGAAGTTGTAGTCAGAGCCATAGTGAAAAATTGCAAGGTTAGTAGCAGGTCTGTGATTAAAGCTTCCTTAATACAAAAACAATTTATTGAAGAAATATGAATATCTATCACAAATTGTTCCATACAATCATTTTTACTCTATTTTTAATTTAATATTCTCGTTTACAGTTCTTAATGTATAATATAATGAAACACGGAAAAATAACTTCAACAAATAGTTATAGGGCAAAAATTCAGAAGGGTCTTTAAAATCACCTTTGGTACATTCTATAAGATTTTTTACAATATTCGATTTTATTACGACATCACGAAAAGATGTTCTAAAAAAATATGTTTACTAATCAGTAGTGATGCGCAAAGCAAGACCAAGACCGATATGGTCTTCGTATTGGTCTTGGTCTTGCACCCTTGGTATTGGTCTTGGTCTTGCATTAAATCCTTAGTCTTGGTCTTGGGTCTTGGTCTTGCATATACGGTCTTGGTTTTGGTCTTGGTCTTGCTGCAAGACTTGCAAGACTTCGCAAGACTCTTGCAAAAAATTTTATCTTTTTATAAGTGTGAAAAGTGGGCGCGATTCTAAACCGTAATTATGTAATTCAAATGAAGAAGAACCCTGCAGTATGGGTCGGGAGTATATAATTCATAATCTTATAAGATTGCCTATAATTATATTATCATTCGAAATGGATAAATATAGACCATTTAAAAAAAATCAGTCAGAACAAACACGCTTGATATTGTAATGGAACCAAACCGTTCTAGAATAAGTACTGAGAATAAAGCTAGGTGCGTAGAATTAAGTTAGGACAAGGGAGATGCGTAATTAATTAATAAATTTTATAAATTATAATTCACCATTCACACATGCGAATCGTATTTTAATAGCGTGACTTAGCCTGCTTCTGCTTTCTTGGTATCTTCCATCGCAACTGTGTACTCATTTTACTACATTCTAGCAATATTTTCATATACCTAAATGTAATGGTTTCACTAGCCCAGCTTTATGTTTGTGCATCATACTTCAACTTTTGTATAAAGCTTTTTCCAAAAAAATTATGAAAATTAAAAACAGGTCGAGATTTGTTAATACGCGCATATATAAAACTAGGCATCTATTTAAAAAATCCGTCGTATGAATATCTCACTTTAGTTAATTAATGAGCATCATCGAAAAAATAATTTCAAAGTAATTGTAAGTTTCAAAAATCTCCAAAAGTGGCTACTTGATAAATGTCATCAAAAAAATATCAGATTCATAGATGATTTGTAACGTTTGTAACATTCTGCGCGATATAAGAAATAATAAAAATAAAAAACGATGTAGTTTACCTACCTCCCATGGCTACGAACTATCGGGATTCTTTGAAAACAGCTCGTTAAGGGAAGGGTTGAAATTACTGTATAGGGTAAAATGAGGGCGCTTTTCATCCAACAACTTTTAATTCAATATTTGTAGAATCTGTAAAATAAAGATCGATAATAAGGGAGCTCAAAGATTAAATTAATTAGGTTATTTACGAGCGTTTCTACCAATTTGTTGTTTGGTTACAGAACTGCGAAAGTCTTGCAAGTCTCGCAAGTCTTGCAGCAAGACCAAGACCAAGACCAGGTTAGTCTTGGTATTGGTCTTGCATCCCAGTATTGGTCTTGGTCTTGGGTCTTGGTATTGCATAGACGGTCTTGGTCTCGGTCTTGGTCTCGCAATTTTGCAAGACCAAGACCAAGACTGCAAGACCAAGACCAGTCTCGCAGCATCACTACTAATCAGTGCTACAAAGTTAACATCAGGTATCATTATTCATTAAACCCCCAAAGCAACTGTTATTTTGATGATAACTTTTGAAATAACAAAATATTCGGTTATCATCAAGCTCATCAACTGACCTTGCATATTTGCTACGTGTTTCGGAATCATGAATGCTAAGACATTTCTTGATCAGGTAACATGAAATATATGTTTCAATTTTTTTGTAATAGCCAAAGTTTGATAGTCATTACCAAAATTTTGTAAAGGTTCAGTATCTTCGACGGTGTCTTTGATATTATCTTGAAAATCTACGTTTAATAATCTTAATAGCATTCCATCGGTATCCACTTCACAATTCTCCAGAATTCCTTAAGTCATTCGAAAAAGCCTTATTTTCAAAATATACTTAACACAGTTTGATGGAGGGTAAACACCCATCACGTTCCAATCTGTCCAGCAAATCATTTATATTACAGGCCAGTAACCAGATTTCTCTCCTTGATAAAGATACAAATTATATCTAATTAGTCCAGAAACGTTTATATTTCAGTATACACGATAACACCAACAAATAAATGTAAATTTAAGTTACCTGTTTTTATCTTTCGGGAAATCAAAAAAATTGAAGACACAATTGTAGCTTTTGCTGTTACAGTTCTTCGCAAAACACACATTTCCACCTTTCGACATTTTATAAAAACAAATAATACTTATTATAAAATACAATCGAGATGATAATATGGTCAATCAATATACAAAAGAGAATTCACGGACGCCACTGTACTAGCACGTAGGATAGCAGCAGAATACTGTATAGTTCTTTATACTGTGTTACTACCAAGTACCAAGGATGATTCTGATCGGGACGATCAGATGCTAAGGAGGGGGCAGTGTAACATGAAAACTTACCCGAATACATACACACAAATCTCTAATAACATCCTGAAAATCCAGAAGCATGGAGAATATACTGATTTGGATTATTCTCGAAGGAATATGTTGGGAAATACATCCTGAACAATATATTAGAACGGACGAGAAGCTTCGAGATAGGAGTTTAAAAAGTGGATATAAACAAGATCGACCACGGAAGTGAAGAGTCAGTTAGTTAGATAGTCATAGTCAGTAGTCAGTGAGTTGAACGCAAGCAAGAAGTGAACACTGAATATAAATATAGCGCTAGGTGGCGCTCTGAATATAAATGTGTATGTAGTTGCCTAATTGTTTGTGTAAATAAATAAGTGGAAATAAATCGAACCCAGTTTAAATAATATACATGCCCGTTACAGTCTAATATACTATTTTATATTACATAGCTGTAATAAATCTCATATGAGTTTTTTTAGCTTTATAAAAAAGACGGTCATTTATCCCCGTGAAATTGAAATTAACATAAATCTTCCGCCGTCAAGTTTGGGCGTATACCATAATAATATAGTCCAAACAATTTTGGCATAAAAAATGGCATTTCCTAAGGTGAGGATCAGGTGAAGATCACAGCAAATTTTTTTTTATATAGTAGCAAAAAAATCTTGTGTCTATGTATATTCACTCGACTTTCCTACGGCTCTCAAATAAATTCCATCGAATATAAATATTTTTTACCAAAAATTGAACCGACTTTATTAGTTGGTGCCTACAACTACCTCTGGACCTTAGAGCCAAAGAGTATTTAGTCCATTTTATATAATTTTACAGGAGAGCCTGTTGAAACTTTTGAATTCCTGTATTTTACTTTCACATTATGCGCTTGGTTTCTTTGAAATAAACGTGTGTAACGTATTTTTATTATGTATGTTGTTTTTTTATGAATTTTATAATTATCATTGATGATATGTTCTTAATACCATGTTCTTAATACTGTATTGTGCGACTTAATACACTTTAGCTCTAAATGTTTTAGAATATACTGGAACTTAAAATTACAATTAAAACGATTCACTTAATTAGGTAGTTTTTGATTTCATAAAAAAAGACATATTAAAAAACTCATTTAAAGTTATTTACTTTTAATTTAAAGAAAATTTTAAAATTCCGTTTCTTTTAGGTTTTCATGTGGTAGGGTCAAAAAAAATCGTGGAATTGTTTGGGTACCTATTTCAACAATTTGTTGTCAAACTCATTATTTAATCGTCGGGATGTCCTTTGGATTTGTTTGTTAAAATCTACCATTTGAAAATCTTCTGGGTTAAAATCAGTTTTATAGTGGAAGACACCAGGGGCTTCTCTTAAAATTTCAGATAAACAACATGTTAAATAAGAAAGTTCTGACCATTAACTGTCTTTTTGGAATTTTGGAAACGTGAACCAGAGTTATCATGTAAATGATTAAAATTTTTAAAGTCTGAAATGTCCATTCCCACGGCAGTTATATTAAGACTACAAAGCCTAATAAGTTGTTTGCAATCCCACTGTGTAACAATCGAAAGTTGAGGTGTAGATTTTAATTGTCTTTCAATGTGGGCATGGGTAGTGTCTACCTTCATGTGGGTGTGCCCTCTTAAAAGAACTTGTGTTCAATACAATCTACAGAAAGCTTTATTATGAACAGCGACAGATAACAAATAATCATTTGTATGTTTCTGTTTTGAGATGGACAATTATCACTCCAAATCGTAAGCTTTTTTATTTTATCACTAAGACTTAAAACATATTTCATAATACAGGAAGCCATCTCATTTCCCCCCTTCCACCAACTGATTTATCCCAAATATAGCAAGATTCAAATTTTTCTCTTGCGTCATAGATAGTGTAATTAAATGTCCAAAGGTCCAAAGCTTTAAAGAATAGAAACTCTGTGCATTTTTAAGCAGGGTTGTGGGTAAGCACTTCTGCAAATTTACCATAAGAACTTTGGAATCGTGAGATTCGCAGTTTTCTTTGTCTTGTTTCTTTAACTTGTACCTATTGTCTGCATCTACTAAATGAGCATCATAGTTTGCTTGTATTTCATTTCGTTCTTCATTGGAAGTAGTGCCTCTTAGTTTAATAATTGTAAACTCATCACAGGCATCACATATATCGTTGCCGGGCACCTTAAATGATAAATTATATTCTCCTCTAAACATTTATCTATAAACCCACTTCTTGGAAATTTGAACTTCAGCTAACTTGCACATTCTTGCACAAATAATTGGTACATTTTGGTTTTATTAAGAAAACTACCAAGATACTTTCCTGACGACTTATTACGGGAATAGTGGGATCCAATGCAAAAAAATGTTTGAATACTCTTATACGATTTCTTACTTCTGATGAAATTTCATTGGGTGGTAGGTACATATTTACCTCTCTGGTCTGGTAAAACAACCCCACTAACTTGCCTTTTTGCTGAAGCAAAACGTATTGTAGATTGAGATACATTTAGTGTATTTAAGATATATTTTTGACACACAGGGCACACGTATTTTTTTTCACTTACGGTAAAAAAATATTTCAACGAAGTTTTCCTTTTTCCAGCCCTCTTCCCTGTTCTTACACGCACACGCTCTACATCAACTTCTTCGATACTGCTGCAAATAAATTGTCTTTTTTGATCTTGCTTTAGTTGATAATTCCAAAACTGTGAGTGAACAATTTTTCGATTATTAATATTTATTTTTTTCTTTACATTTCAATCTACATTCATTGCAGGGTGCTTTCATTTCTTTTTTTATGACTTTATTCTGTTCGATTTGTATCAATAATTAATTAAACTCCCTATATATGAAAGTCTGGACAGATACATTAACGCGTGTGTGTAAAAGAGAGAAGTCGCTGTCCTTTGTCCTTTACGTAATATTTAAATGGCGGCTGTCATAACTTACGATATGAAATGTAATTTCAGAATCACAGATTATGAAGTTCAGGTTCATAGACAATAAAGAGTATGGAGTCATAGAGTAATAGGTTAGATAAAGGTATATATATAGCATAGTGATATATACTCTGATGTAAACAAATGTTAAAGTAATTGTCGTGAAGTGAAATTAATAATATATTGTTAACCGAATTTATAATAGTAGGAAATAGCTTGTTATATTGACTTATTCTTTTATGAAAATGCCTGTTTGTTGATTGCCGTATTGCAAAAATAATTAAACATATATGGTATGCTTTTATATGGATAGTTACAGCTAGAATAAATTTTTGGATACAAAAATTTGGAATAGAATCTACATCATCCAAGGGTTTAGTTTTATGCGAGGTATTTATTGTGTTCTTCCGAATAATAACATTTTTCAAACATGATAACAATGTAATGTCCTTAGTTTTAAATAAAATTCATTTATCGTAGTTGTTCCTTAATTATATCTACATTTCTTTACATCTGCTGTGACGTTTATACGTAAAAGTATTGATATTTACAAAAACAATAATATTTAAATACAAATGTATGTGAAAGAAGCTAGAAATTGGAATGTATTCAAAAATTAACTTTTGAATAAATTGTGATTTCCCGCGCTTGTTTAATTGGTGCCGCCAATTAAATATTATTTGGCTGTAGACCAATACCGCGATTGACACGATCTGTCCAGACTTTCATATATAGGGACTTTATAATTAATGTACTTGTAGCGCCATCTATGTTTGACTTATTAAGCCCTATTCTATGGTGTATGTCATTTTACCATTCTACTTGAAATAAACTTAGTCTTGTCGAAACTCTATAACGAGCAACAGCGTTTTATTTACAGTTCAGTTATTTCTTCCCACCGCGGAATTCGTGAATAGAAGTGCAAGCTGACGGCAAATAATTATGTTGCTAGTGTTCCTAAGCTATTAGGAAGGGAAAATTACGATGAAAGGACATTTGCCGCCGAGAATTTTCTTATCATTGAAAATCTCGAAGGTTGCATAAACGGGACCGAGACGGATGTAACAAAGATCGCCAAAGCAAGAGCAAAGCTTATATTGACGATTGATACTTCGTTATATGTACACATCCGGGATACAAAGACAGCCAAGGATCTATGGGACAAACTCAGAGAACTGTTTGATGATTCTGTTTTTCCGAGACGCATAGGTTTGTTGCGGAGTCTCATTTCTTTGCGCTTAGAAAACTGTGACTCGATGGGCTCGTATGTGAATCAACTTGTTGAAACAGCTCAGAAATTGAGAGGGTCAGGCTTTCAAATAAATGAGGAATGGATTGGATCACATTTATTGGCAGGATTACCCCCAACAACTTGCTCCTATGATAATGGCTATAGAGCATTCTGGAATAGCCATTAGCACCGACGTCATTAAGACAAAGCTTCTGGATATGGAATCGGATGTCAAGGCCGGCAGTGCGTTTGCGCAAAAAGAATATAGCAAGAAACCGAAAAATGGAAACCGAGATGGCAACGCTGCGGGTAGGTCAAATGAACACTCAAATGTCAAAAATCGAAATGACATTACATGCAATGATTGTCATCAAGTTGGGCATTTCAAAAACAAGTGTCCGAATCGGGGCGAAAATAAACAAAAAACCAATGAGAGAAAACCCAAAAATGCTCTTAGTGCAGTGTTTTTGAATGGACAGTTTAATAAGGAAGACTGGTATGTGATATTACAGTGCATGAAAATGCTATTCAAGATCATAAGCAAAGTGATCTCAGAGAAATTATTGTGGCCAACAATACAAGAGTGCCAGTAAAATGTCTTGTTTATGCAACGCAAAATACCAATTCTGTTATTATAATAGTTCTAAGAGTATAGTTTTAGTTCAAATGCATAAATGTCAACTGTTAATGTAAAAAGAGAATAAGTAAGAGAGCATGATAAAAAGCTGTATAAGTGTACAAGTTACCATGAGTCTGTAATAAACTTTAATTGAATCAACGATTTTCACTGAAACCTCTTTAAAATTAACAGGTTATGGGCCCAGTTAACCGAGTGAATTGCGGAGTTTGAAAAAGTGATTACGAACGAATTCTAGAAAGTTGGAAACTATTACCGTTAGACTCGTGGTACGAAAAAGTTCAAAGAGTGGGAAGAAAATGGCGTCCGGAAGTAGCACGAACATAGTGAAGCCATTCGACGGAAGCGGTTTCGGGAATTGGGAGTTTAGAGTGAAACTTCTGCTAGAGCATCACGAAGTACTAAACGTAATTACCGAGGAACCTCCAGTTGGTGACGAAGCGGCTGTTTGTGCTTGGAGAAAGAAGAACTTGAGAGCAAGAAACTTGATCGTACAATGCTTGAGCGACAACGTGCTGGAAATGATAAAGGAAAAAAAACAGCCATGGAAATCATGCAGACTTTAAACAAAACTTATGCTAAAAGTGGAGTAGCCACACAGGTACAGTTACAAAGTAAGCTCAGAAATATGAATTTTGCTGGTTCTAGCTCATTTAACGACTTTATTATTGAATTCGAGAAAACAGTGTCGGACCTAAAGAACTGTGGAGGAAACATGAGCGATGTGGAAATGATAACTCAATTATTATCTAGCATGCCGACTACATTCCAAACAGTAACAACAGCGGTTGATATCTATTTCTGTCAGAATCAAAACGCAGTTACATTAGACTTTGTGAAATCGAAGTTATTACAGGAAAAAGAAAGACAGAAAAAGGAGAAAGGACAAGGAGAGACAAGTCAAGCTTTTATGGCACACAAGAACTGGAAAAAGCCTGTAAATAAAAATCACGAAGACACACGAGAAATGAACACATTCAAGTTTAGATGTTATTTCTGTGGAGTGAAGGGCCATAAGAAGTCAGAATGTCGTAAAAGGAAAGCTCAGAATACCTGTAACGTTACCGAAAAAGATAAAGAAGAAGAGATATGCTTCATAACCTCTGCAGGTACAGAAACAATATCAGAAGCAAATAACATTGTCAATTTCATTATAGATAGTGGGGCGACAAACCACCTAGTGAACAAAAGTATAGGAAAATATCTGTCAGATGTCAAAGACATACACTGCAAAATAAACGTAGCCAAGGTAGGAGAAACTATTATAAGTAGAAGACAAGGAACATTGCATGTTGAGACTGAGAAAGGAAGAAAACTCAAAATTAAGAATGTCTTAGAATGTGAAAATATAATGTACAACCTACTGTCGGTAAAAAGAATGGAAGAGAAAGGTCTCCAAGTAATTTTTGAAAATAAAAATGCAGTTATCATGAAAAATGGTGAAGAAATGGCAAAAGGAAATCTGAAAGGAAACATATACTTTAACGTTACACCCACAATCTACAATAAAAGTAAACATAGCACAAGAACAAAATAACTTGTGGCACAGAAAAATGGGACATTCATCGAGATATGCCTCAGAGGAAACTTGTGAAATATGTCTCAAAGGGAAACAAACAAGGATACCTTACAAGAAGCTTGACAAGGAGAGAAAAGCAAAGAGAATATTGGAATCAGTATCAACAGATGTGTGCTGTCCTATTACACCAACATCCTACGACGGTAAGAAGTATTTCGTCACTTTCATAGATAATTTCATTCATTTTTCAATTGTATTCTGTATGGAACAGAAGAGTGAAGTATTGGAAAAGTTTAAGACATATGTATCGATGGTTGAAGCTAAGTTTAGTTGCAAAATCGAGAGACTAAGATGCGATAATGGTGGAGAATACATATCCACAGATTTCAAACAATTTTGCAGATAAACAAAGGAATAAAGGTACAATATACTGTTCCACACAACTCTCAACAAAACGGTATTGCGGAGAGGTTCAACCGAACCATCCTAGAAAGAACCAGATGTATGATATTCGATTCTGATGTAGACAAAATATTCTGGAGTGAAGCAATCAAAACTGCAGCTTATCTAATCAACCGAACTGCAACTTCCACAATAGCAGAAAAGAAGACACCAGCTGAGCTATGGTATGGCAAAAAACCAAATCTTGAGAAAATAAGAATATTTGGATGTGATGCTTATGTCCATACTATAAGAGAAGAAAGAAATGGAAAATTAGATGCATGTAGCAGAAAAATGATCATGATGGGTTACACAGACAACGGCTATAGAATTTGGGATACAGAAAACACAAAATAATTACAGCAAGAAATGTTATTTTCAACGAACATTGTAAAGAAAATAAAGTAATTATTCCAATACAAGATGACAGCTATACTAAAGATATCAAATGTGAAATAAACAATGAACATCAAAACAGCCTTGAAGAAAATCATGAAACCGAAGAGCAGCCAAAGGCGAAAACAAGAAGTGGTAGAGAAATAAAATTACCCAGAAGGTACGAAAATTATGACATGAATGAAGAAGAAAACCTAATGATAGCATTATCTGCGGGAAATCTATTAGAAGAATTACCTCAGACGTTTGATGAGGCCATGTCCATAGGTAAAGGATGGGAAGAAGCCATTGAAAGTGAAATGAGTGCGTTGATTAAGAATGAAACGTGGGACATAGTGCGGAGAACGCGAGATCAGAGTGTAATCGATTCGAAATGGGTTTTCAAAGAAAAAGAACTTGATGGAAAATTGGTGAAGAAAGCAAGATTAGTAGCTCGCGGTTATAAGCAGTGCGATCAAAGCTACGAAATGTACTCGCCAGTGGCGCGTATGGTTACATTAAGAGTGTTGTTCTCCCTATGCGTTCAACAAGATTTGTATATCGGACATCTTGATGTGAAGTGCGCATTCCTGAATGGTGACTTGAGAGAACCAGTCTACATGGAGATACCAAAAGGACTTAAGATGAAACAATACAATCCTGACATGGTGTATAAGCTGAAGAAGTCGTTGTATGGACTTCGACAAGCTCCAAAATGTTGGTATGAAAAACTACACTGTCATTTGACAGACATCAGTTTAAAAAGGTCAAACTCAGATCCTTGTTTATATTACAATGCAAATATATTTTTGATCGTACATGTTGATGATTTAGTTTTATTTTCAAGATCATTGCAGAAGTTAAAAGATTCGAAACAAATCAACAGGTTATGGGTTCAAATGCATAAATGTCAACTGTCAATGTAAAAAAGAGAATAAGTAAGAGAGCATTATAAAAAGCTGTATAAGTGTACAAGTTACCGTGAGTCTGTAATAAACTTTTATTGAATCAACGATTTTCACTGAAACATCTCTAAAATCAACAAAATGTATGGGAAACGTTAATTTACAAACAAAAATTGGTAAACAGTTACATGATATTGTTTTAAGAAATGCTGTTTGTGTTCCTGAACTGACAACAAATCTATTATCAGTGAGTCAACTGAACAAAAATGGGAATTCTATTGTTTTTGAGAAAGAGTGTTGCAAAATTTATAATCAAAACAATTGTTTAGTAGCCACAGCTGATTTGTTTGACAATGTTTACAAATTGAACGTTCATAGTCCAAGCAAAATCGAACGATGTTGTTTAGCAACTGCTAATACATGGCATAGGAGGCTAGGGCACATCAATTTTGCAGATCTGAAGAAAATGAACAGTGGAGGTGTTGATGGAATTGTTTGTAAATATAAAACCGAAAAAGAAAACTGCATTGTCTGTTGTGAGGGAAAACAAAGTAGAACATCATTTAACAATATTGGCACAAGAGCCAAGGAATTACTGGAGGTAGTCCACGGAGATGTTTGTGGACCCATGGAGGCTGTTTCCATAGGTGGATCACGATATTTTTTAGTTCTAGAAGATGATTACAGCAGGACGAGTTTTATTTATTTTTGAAGACAAAAGATGAAGTCATGCAGTACTTCAAGGAATTTAAAAATATGGTGGAAACTCAAAAAGACAAGAAGATCAAAATTTTACGCACAGATAATAGTAGAGAGTTCTGTAGCAGAGAATAGAAGAAAAATTTTCTTAAGAACAGTGGCATAATACATCAAACTACGAATCCGTACACTCCAGAGCAAAATGGTCTAAGTGAGAGAATGAACAGGACAATAGTGGAAAAGGCTCGGTGTCTAATATACGATGGAAATCTAGAGAAGAAGTTTTGGGCTGAAGCGGTTAATACTGCTGCGTATCTTCGAAATAGATCGATAGCAACTGGATTAAATGAAAAAAACACCTTATGAAATTTGGAGTGGTGTTAAGCCAAATTTAAGTCATTTAAAAAATTTTGGTTCAAATGTACATGTACCCCAAAATAAAAGAAGAAAATTTTACAGAAGAAAGTCAGAGAAAATGATTTTGGTTGGTTACGGTGAAACAGTCAAGGGATATAGATTGTTTTATCCACAAACAGCATTATTACAAGTGGAGATGTGATAATAATGGAAAACATCGAAAAGGAGAGAGAGATTTTGGTAAAGCTAGATTACGAAGAAAATCTATCCATTAACAAAGAAGAAATTCTCTCAGAGCCGGAGAAGGAGAAAAATGAGTTGGCATCTGAACAAGAACAAGAAGTGTTATCAATTTCAGTGGGGGAAGACGCTGAAGAAACTGACGACTTAAATGACAGTGATTTTTTACCTGAAAACCATGAAGATTTAAAGGTTATGTCAGACAGAGTTAGAAGATCTACAAGACAACCAAAGGTGAAAAATTATGATGACTATGTGACATACATGTGCTCTGGTGTCAATGATTCTGTAAATACTGTTGAAAACCAAGTTACCAGTTTAAATATGGATCCTGTGAGTGTTAAGTATGCATTATCCAGACCTGATGGTGGTGAATGGAAGAAAGCCATGGAAAACGAGCTCCATTCTTTTGCAGAGAATGAAACTTGGGATTTGGTGGATCCTCCACAAAAAGGTGTGATAGTGGATAACAAACGGGTATTCAAACGCAAGATAAATAATGATGGGAGTGTGTGTTACAGAGCCAGGTTGGTAGCTAGGGGTTTTACGCAAGGTATAGATTTTGATGAAACATTTTCTCCAGTAGTGAGATATAGTACATTAAGATTATTGATTGCTTTGTCAGTAAAACTTGACTTAGAAATTCATCATTTGGATGTATGTACAGCTTTTTTAAATGGTTTTTTGGATAAACCTGTTCTTATGAAACAACCTGATGGTTATATTTCTCCTGGAAATGAATCAAAAGTGTGTTTACTTAAAAAGGCTTAAAAAGGTCTTAAGCAGTCTTCAAGGGCCTGGAATATTCGAATAAATGATTTTTTATCAAAATTTGGGTACAAAAAATCAAAATATGAGCCCTGTGTTTATATAAAAAGGTCTAAAGATTGTTTAATAATTATAGCTTTATATGTAGATGATTTTTTTATATTCTCATATAATGAAATGGAAACCACTAATCTAAAAATTGCTTTGAAAAATGAATTTAAAATAAAAGATTTGGAGGAATGGGAATGAAAATAATAAGGGATAAGTCAAAAGGGATTATACAGTTAAGTCAGTTAGATTATGTTAATCAGATTTTAGATAGATTTAAAATGCAAGACTGTAAAACCGCCAAAACACCGATGGAAACCAATTTAACTTTTGATATTAATTCTAAATGTGATGCAAAGTATCCATATCAGAAATTAATTGGCTCTCTAATGTATTTAGTTGTTTTAACTAGGCCTGATTTGTGTTACACAATAAGTTTTCTAAGCCAATTTAATACTGTTATAATGATAGCCATTGGGTTCATGCTAAAAGGGTGTTAAAATATTTGCAAAGAACAAAAAATTATTGTTTAATTTTTAGTAAGGATGATAAAGATTTAGAAGGTTTTGTTGATGCAGACTGGGCAGGAGATATATGAGACAGAAAATCTTATACAGGTTTTGTTTTTAAGCTTTCAAATGCAAGCATATCTTGGCAAAGTAGAAAGCAAAAATTGGTATCTCTTTCAAGTACAGAGGCTGAGTATATAGCTCTGTCAGAGGCTGGTAAGGAAGCCATTTATTTACAAAACTTGTACTCTGAAATAACTGGTATTTTTTTGTAAGATTTGTCTTTACAATGATAATCAAAGTACTCAAAAATTGTTAATGAATCTTGTTTTACATAATAGAACGAAGCACATTGATATTCGATACCATTTTTTGAGAGATATTATTGCCGACAATTTTTTATCTGTAAATTATATGCCGACCCAAGATATGATTGCAGATATACTCACGAAAAGTTTAAATTTTGTGAAACACAATAATTCTGTAAAATCTTTAGGTTTGTTTGAAAATTTGTAGTTATTGATAAGTGGGGGTATTGGATTTGTATCAATAATTAATGTACTTGTAGCGCCATCTATGTTTGACTTATTAAACCCTATTCTTTGACGTATGTCATTTTACCATTCTACTTGAAATAAATTTAGTTTAATTTAGTCTTGTCGAAACTCTATAACGAGCAACTGCGTTTTATTTACAGTTCAGTTATTTCTTCCTACCGCCATTTTTAACAACATATTCTTGGCTGACAGGCATTCCTCGCCTGCTGCCCTTTTCAGCATCCTAACGCTTTTCTTCCAGGTCTCCGGCTTTCGTTTTCTCCTTTTCCCCTTCATTTCAACTTTATTTTCAACAA
This sequence comes from Crioceris asparagi, assembly GCA_958507055.1. Taxonomy (NCBI): domain Eukaryota; kingdom Metazoa; phylum Arthropoda; class Insecta; order Coleoptera; family Chrysomelidae; genus Crioceris; species Crioceris asparagi. Next base: position 75,172,538 of record OY293826.1, read on the forward strand.
CTTCATCTCGTTCCCTATCCTCAGTTTCCTCCTCCGATCCTTGCTCAGCTTCTTCTACAATAAATTTAGAGTTGTTTTTATCCTTAGCGCCCTTTGGATTGCTTTCTGTGTATTACTAATATCATTAACATTGAAGCTACTTAAATGAATTACGTCTTCTGTAGCATATTCTGTGCCGATTGCTAGTACTTTTATATTGTAATCTTCATAATTTCCATCGTCTAAGTTTGCTAATGGCTGCAACTCTATTATAATTTCTGACATCTCTATCTCCTACGAAGTAGAACAGCCACCTAGAAATTAGATTTAGATTTAAGAGAGGGTTACATTGCACTGCAACCATAAGGTCTATTGTGCCCCCTACCTGAGTTGCACTCGCCTATACGCGGTCTACAACTCGCCTTCCAGTTCCAGAGTTCTAATGAACTCCAGTATCTGGGTTGGCTTCAAGGAGGATACTTCCTCACTACTGCAGGTTGCTATTCCAAGGCACTGTTTGCGTTGGCTAGCAATGGCGAGGCATTCCGTCACCAGGTGATCCGGAGTTTCCTCCTCTTCCCCGCAGAATCTGCACTCGTCATCCTCTGCTAGACCTAATCTCATTAGATGCTTCTTGAGGCGACAGTGTCCTGTGAGAAATCCAGTGAGTAGGTGTAGCTTGTTCTTGCTGAGATCCAAATACCTTTTGGATCTTGCAGTATCAAAGTTTTTTAGAAACTTTTTGGAATGATCCAATCCAGGGGTATCCCGCAAGAGTGTTTCTCTTACGTTTTTTTCCCTCTCCAGAAACTCCTTCTTGTAGGTGCTTTTATCTGTGCCACAGAAGGGTTCTGGGCCAGTAAATGGAGTTTGTGGTCCTTTCCTGGCAAGTGTGTTGGCCTCCTCGTTGCCTTTGATTCCCGAGTGGCCTGGAACCCAGACTAAGTAGACCCTGTTGTTCTTGCCTAGCTCATTGAGCTTCCTTCGGCACTCCCATACCATTTTAGATTCAATGGTATGAGAGTTCAGTGCTTTAATTGCAGCTTGACTATCAGAATGTATTGCAATGTCACATTTCTGATAGTTTCTTTCAAGGTTCACCTCCACGCATCTCTCAATTGCAAGCAAATCTGCTTGAAAGATTCTTGGGCAGCGGCCTAGCGCAAGTGAGCATTTGGTGCGATTCCCAAACACTCCAGCGCCTGTCCCCGTCGTGGTCTTAGAACCATCAGTGTACCATTTATATGATATTATCGGTCTTACAATCATGACGTACATCCATCGCAGTATTTTTGGGTTACATCCCCAAGTCTTACCAGTCAGATTTCTGCACGCCATTAAGGCCTTTATTGCTTTGCTAGCAGTAGCCTCAATATGCATGTTCCACTTCTGTGGATAGCAAGCTTCTGCTTGCTATCTAGTGTTAATCCCAGATATTTGACTTCAGCCTTCCAGCTTATTATGTCTCCACTCAAAGTGAGAGGTTTCATAGCTGGAAGTTGGTCTTGGATGGGTTTATGCTAAGCCCCACTGACAAGCACCATTGCTCAATAGTTCTGAGGCCCTCCTGCAATAATTCGCATAGGGTGTTCGCGAATTTTCCTCGGACTATTAGGACTATGTCGTCGGCATAGCCTATACATGTGAAGCCAAGCTCCGTGAGTTTGTGGAGTAACTCGTCTACTACTAAGCTCCATAGGAGGGGAGATATTACTCCTCCTTGAGGTGTTCCACGAGTAGCTTTAACAGAGGTGATATGATCACCTACTTGGGCCTCAGCTAATCTCGTCTTCAACATCTCATACATCCATTTGATAACGGTCTTGTTCACTCCTCGCCGTGTGAGTGCCTCCCTGATTGACACATGTGTAGTGTTGTCAAAAGCCCCAGATATGTCCAGGAAGGCACACATTGCGATTTCTTTATTGCTCAGAGAACTCTGAATGACCTCAGTTAGCTGATACAGCGCGGTTTCTGTTGAACGCCCCGCCCTGTATGCATGCTGACATTTATGAAGTGGTTTGTCCTTCAGAATCTCTGTTCTTATGTAGTTATCCACTACTTTCTCCATCGTTTTCAGTAGAAACGATGTTAAACAGATAGGTCGGAAAGATCGGGGATCAGTCCCATTTTTCTTCCCTATTTTCGGTATGAAGATTACTTTGGCTCTTTGCCATATGCTAGGTATAAAGCCCCGTGCTAGGCAGCTTCTTGTAATCTTCAGGAGATGGGGAAGGATCTCCTCCATTCCTTTCTGTAGGAGTATTGGGAATATGCCATCTAATCCCGGCGATTTATAAGGTTGAAAGGTGTTGACTGCCCATTCCAACCTTTGTCTTGTGAATATCTTCTTAGCAATACTCCAATCTTCCTTGCGAGGATTCTTGGTTTGGATTGCTACGTCAATACTACTGAGGGGTTCACTTCCTGGGAAGTGTGTTTTGAGAAGTAGAGCAGATCGCTCCTCTTCTCCCTCAGTGTATGACCCGTCTGGCTTCTTTAGCGACATTGAGGGGCTGATTGCCCCTTTTGCCATGACTTTTTGCAATCTGGCTGCAGTAGGAGTCGAAGTGATCTTTTCACAAAAAGCTTGAAAGCCGACGGATCTCTAATCTGAGGTTTGACAGGTTTTTGTTCCACCAAGGTGCTTTCTTGCTTGGTCGAGCTTTTGAGAGTGGGCAACTTGATTGGAATGCATCCGTTATCGCCACACTGACCAGTTCGACCTCTTGATCCAGATCGCAGTGTGGGTGTTTGACCCCATTACTTTCGATCTGTTCCAAGTTTTAATTCAGAAGGGTCTTATATTTAGACCAATCTGTATTTCTAGGGTTACGAGTTGGAGACAGTGAGGTTACTTCCTCCGCAATCCTAAACTCTATAATCCTATGATCGCAGAGAGAAGGTTCCTCCATCGCTCTCCAATCAAATACGTTATTCCTGACAGTAAGGCTGGCAATTGTTACGTCCAGGACCTCTTCTCTTGCTCTCGTGACAAAAGTGGGGCTTGTTCCCACATTAAGGGTTTCTAGATTATTAGCTAAGAGATATTCAAGTAAGCACTCACCTCTAGGGTTGTTGTTCGTGCTTCCCCAAATAACATTGTGCGCATTGGCATCACAGCCTATGATGACTGGCAGTTGTCTGCTATTGCAGTATTGCACTAGCTCTTGAGCTTCGACTGGAGGTATTGCAGGATTGTCTCCAGCAAAATAAGCAGATGCAATAACTATGTCTCGGTTGATGCCCCCAGTGTTGAGGTGTACTAGAATTGGAACAAGGTCCCGAGTCATGAATTCTGAAACACATGTGTAATTAATGTTGTTTCACATGATCACACAGGCACGAGGGGACTCCTGCCTCTGGTCATAGATCAATTCTGAGTCTTTAGATGCCAAACCTTTAATTTGGCCTGCTTTGCCTGTCCAGAGTTCCTGGATCAGTACAAAATCCAGTTTGGATTTCGCAAATAGCCTTGCAATCACTGCTGAAGCTCCCTTCGCGTGATGCAAGTTCACTTGCTTCACCTTGGAGAAAGGGATGAAGGTGCTGTAGTCTGGGGACTAGGGGCTGGGTAGTCCAGCCTCTAGTTCCCCCCCTCATCTCTTTCCTCCTGTCCCTCATCAAGATCCATCGGGAGGGTAGTCTCCTTGGAGCTCGAGCGGGTATCTGGGTCTCGGGTTATGGCCTCGACCCCCGCATGGGTTCGCCCTTCCCCCAGGACTGCAGAGAATTTCTCTGCCGCCCCGGCTTCTTTGGCAGAGCCAGCAGAGGTCTCGACCAGACCTGAGCTAGCAGTTTTATCCTGCATACCAGAGTCCGTAGATGTGGAGGGCATCTTTTGGACCTCCCGCAGGTTTATTTTTCTGTCCTAGCCCCGAGACAGACACACGTCCAAACCTAAAGTTCAAGACGCATCCTTCTGCCTTCAGGGCCTCTCCTGATTGGTGATCGATCCCAATCGTGAGGACAGTACCGGTTCCCTCCTTTTTGGAGTTGAGAACTTTCCAGGCTCCGGTACTGAGCCAGGTGTTCTGTACTTCGACGAGTCGGAGGATTTTCTCCGTCTCCATTTCGAAGCTTCTTGGGAAGTACACCGTTACAGTGACGGGTTTGGGGATGTTTTTCTCCTCCACCGCCACTAACTCGGGTCCTTCCCAAGACCTCAAGGCCGGCACTACTCCAATGAGCCAGTCCGCCGAATCCTGAGAACCGCAGTCCCCCAGCATCATTCCACAGCGGAAATGTATACCGGTGAAGTGCATTCCCTTCACCTCTCCACTGCACATCTCTTCCACTAGAGTATCCTCCAGTGTTGAGAGCCGATGTGGTTCAAGGATTACTCTAGGGTAATCCTTGGGTATGATACCCACACGAATAGCCTTTACGGCCTTGGCAGCTGCAGCGTATCCAGTAGCATGCCCGGTTTTTGCTGCAGCTGTTTTCGGCTTTTTAGGCTGAGGCCTTTCCGGAGGAGTGATATGCTCCGCGCCTCTCTTTCCTGTCCCTTTTCCCGTCGGTGTTACCTTCGGGGTCGGGACAGTAGGTGGTATGGAGTGTTGAAGAGTCTGTTTTCTGGCCTCCTCAGGTGCAAGTCCCTGATAGAGGAGTCGCAGGTACTTCCGCACTCCTGCTCCACTGAGACCCTTTCTCAGTGGATCGTCTCTGCCGCCCGGCTGTCCGAGTTTCGGCAGGTCGAACGGCAGACGATTCCTTTGCCGTTTGGCATTTCCCTTTTTTACAGGGAGCCCGGATGAAGAGGTGAAGCTTTCTCCATCTCTCCTCCGGTGAGTTTGGGATTATGTGAATGTTCCATAAAGTTCCCACGAGTAGCTGGATTTAGAATTTTTGATGAGGTTATTTCCTCTTGGTCCGGGCGGTTAAGCCAAGACCCCCCCGCATCACTGGCCCGCGAGACATGACCACAGACGACCAGGATGCGTTGGTTTGACAGGGTGGTTTCGAGGTTAGCTCGAAAGCACACCTGGCATCGTTGTACCTGAGTGCAATTCCCTTAGCCACGACACTACAGCTGGGACAGGTGAAGTTAGTCCGCGGCAGGGTATTCGTGGCTGCCAATTGAGTTTTTAGTCTCAATGAGCCCTATTTCCCCGCAGGCCCCCTTCTCATATAAAAATCATCGTTAGAGGCCCCCTCCTATCCGCCACCTGGAGACGCGCCGGGTTGGCACTTCACTCCTCCCAGATGCTGATTGACAACATCCGGACCGGCACCTAGAAATAAAAGTGTTCTTTTTAAAATAGTCCCAGACAAACTATATTATTTAATCATATACCATCTAAAAATGGATTGCATTTATCATTTTTCATTCGTGCAACTTCCATTGAGTCACAGTGACTTCAAGAAAAAAAAATCTTTGGGTGGTTGATTGAGTAGATTGGGAAATATTTTGGTTGGCTAGGTCTGATATTTTGGTGCACAGATCAATATCAGGTTTTGTTAGTTCTCTATTAAGAGACGGTAACGTTTCAAAGTCGGCTTCCAATAAAAAAATATTAATGGAATAGCATTAAACTCACCTAGAAATAAATTAATTCTTTTCTAAAACTATGTGAACATTTTAGAACAAAAAACAATTATGTAAGAATAACCCATTACCTTAAAATGAAAAAAGGTGTACTTAATACTGTATGGCTCTAAGGTCCAGAACTGCAACTGCACAACCTTAAAATTACCAGCACCGATAGAATTAATATTTTTTGTATGAAATATTTATCTATTTAAACTTATTTAATGACGACACAAAACATACTTCTACACTTTAAAATGTCCAAATTGACCTGTCTGGATTCAAGAAGACTTTTTGATATTTTTTATAGGTAAATTTCTTATAGAAATTTATCTATCGCCTATCGCGATGGTTCGCTCGGGTGAATTTCGAAAAAATGCAATGGCGTGGTGTTATATGACAATAAGTCCAAACAAACATATTTTCGATAGAGGAATCAAGTTTAAAATTGCTACAACAATCGTTACCTGATCTCGGTTTGTTAAGGGGTAGGATTGGACAAGTAATTTCAAAATGGCAGCCATCAAAGTCTTGGGAAATTCTCAAAAAATTAGTATTGAGTAAATGACATCAAAAATAATTTTGATTCATTCATGTGATATGTAGAAAAGATAATATATTTGTTATTTGTTGAAATGATTATCTTATCAATTGTCAAAAAATTAGATAACAACTGCCACGAGTAATAATTTAAAGATAACGTTTTTTTAATTGATCTGAGTTTTGGACTTCACCCTCGTATTTGAGTAACTACATATTACTCTTTGAGCCGAATTCAAATCTTTTACTTGGAATAGTTTCTGAGAGATAAAGACACCAAGGTGATTCTAAATAATAAAAAATACCACAAAACTATTATTTATTTACTTTTTTATTTATTTTGAAAAGAAACACTTTAAGTAAAATTATTCAAAGATAAGATACATTTTATGAATTGATTTCTCTGATGAAATATAAACTTTCGCATCCTCATTAGGACAGTTGAAATTATATATGGTGAAGATTAGTCTATATTTTGTACGCCTGTATAATATGAAGTGGGGAGTTGTTGTTTCGTTAATTGTTTTAATCGAGCTTTCGTTCGCTGACAATTATACACAAGTGTATGAATGTCGAAATGGTTTAGGTAAGATGGTTACATTAAAATGTTATTTAAGAAAAAATAATCACAAACAAATCTTATTTCAGCTCTTCCCAAGGTTAAAGTTGTGATAAATAACAAGTTGTGCATAAGTCTCCATGCACCATTGAAACTTTTGGAACACAAGCACAAGTTATATTGTTCTTTAAAGCACGTAAGTGTTTATAGAATTAATATTTAAGAATAGATATAGTCAGATATAGATATGATTTTGGTTGAGTCCTGATAATTGGGTGTAATGTTAGGGTTCAAGTTATAGGAAGTTCTTTGTGTACCACGTAGAGTTTGTTTTAGCCGTTTCCCATAAACCAGTCAAGTTATTATTCTGAAAATATACTTTTAATTCGACATTTCGCTTATTTCAAATGGAACATACTACTTTTTGCATTCTACTATGAAATTAAAGGGAAGTTTCGTAAATATACAGCATCATTAATTTTGATAGTTATAGAAATCCTATGTAGATTTTATCCCTATATCCCTTAGATTTTTATTTAAATAGTTGAAATTTTAAAGGAGAAAGCTCAAAATGTTTCTCAATATTTGGGTTATTAGAAAACTTCTGAAAATTGTACAGATTGTTTAAAAACGCCCAATCAATTGACTGATTCAGAAAAAAATAACTCGCTTATTTTAAATAGAACAACCTTTTTTTCATGTTAATAAATGTAATTTTTATTTCTCTGGCTACGCGGTCGGATCTGAAATGAAATATTTGAATATTAAATAATGTCATTATTTATTTAGCAAAGTTATTTCCATTGCTGTAAACTGATTTAGCCTATAAAGTTTGAATATAAGCAAGTTTTTTAATAATATTGACTTGCTCCCGTTCAATTAACCAATAACAAGAATCGTAGTTATTTTACAGTTTGAAGTTCAAAAATGAAACAAAAAGCAGCCTATTCCATTTAAAATAAGCGAGTTAATGTTGACAATATTTTTGATGGATTGAAAATTGCGAGAAACCTTCATAAGCATAAGCTTAAGTTCCTTTACTGAATCAAGAGACAAGGAAGAACCTTACAGTAATTTTTCCTTCAATTTAATTTATTGGCTAGTTCTCATCTGTAGAATTTAGAAAATAAGAGAATATATTCTTTATTGTATAAGAATAATTTTTGTTGATTTATCTGATATAAATACTAGTATTTTAAATCGTTTTTACATTTACAACACATTTTCTGTTATTTAGTTTTGTATTAAAATAAAATATATTAATAGAAATTAAAGTGATTAATTTCTCATAATTTTTTTTACTTTTATTTATTTATGAGCGATAATCTTAGTCGATTTAGATCACCTATTCGTTCAGATAGTTTACTGGAATTACTCGAACCTATACCTCATTCGGAGGAAAAAATAAACAACATGGCTACTCCTTTTCCTATTACCCAGCTTGAAATTACTACGGCAAATAATCCCCCGCCCAAATCAAAGAACTCGCATATTTTAGTAGGCAGTCCCAAAAATATATTATGTCTTAGAACAAATTAAACCCAAATTTTCTGTTCCAGCTAGAGATGTCATTATAATCCAATCCTTCGAAAATTGGCTTAGCCTAAAGAAAGCTCTTACTGAATATTTCGCTAATCCTAGATCTTAATATCACAATTCAAATTTATCCACAAATCTCTTCAGAATTTTACAAATTCTTGAGGAACATTTAGCAATCAATACTAATGATGAAAATGTTCGTAAGTCTAAGGAAGACATGTACACCGAACAAGCCTTTGCAATATTTAAAGCAGGTCTATTAGAACTCTACCGAGATCATCTTCTTCAGATCTCGATTCCAAGCCTTGAACATGCCCTATTTGAGTGTAAGAGTAAAGGTGTATTTAATCTTTGGTAAGAGACTATATAACAAAAGGTCCCAAATAGAATTCGTAATTTTCCTTAGAGTTCAGAAGACATCAAAAATACGCCCACCGCAGAAATCTCAATCGTTAAACTACCAGAATAAACAACCACTCCAGTTCTAACAATTAAAATCTCAAAGTTTACGTTTACCTCTTCAATATCAATAATTTAGGCCTCATATGCCAAGTCAACCATATCAATCTCAACAATTTCAACCTCAAATGCTAAGTCAACCATTTCAACTTCATCTATTCCAAACGCAAATGCTTAATCAATCCATTCAATATCAACAATTTAGACCACAAATACTGCAGTTTCCAAACGAAAACAAACCCATCCCACCCAAACAAACCCCTTCCAACTCTCAAGTTTTCAAAAGACAACAGAAACCACATGAGAATTACAAACCCACACCGATGAGCATAGCAACAACTCATACCTTCGGACCCCAAAACAGACCACAGAATCATTTTAAACAAACCGGCTCCCCTAGATTATTGGTGGAAGAACTATTCAACGTTGAACAAGACTATAATGAAGATGAGAATGAAGATTACGATACTTATCAAGACAAATACACATATAAACGAGCATACATACATAGACAATACAAACAATCAATTCCAAAATTTAAATATCGAAAAAAATGAATAAACCGAAACATTTTAATTAATAGTTTCGGATACATATCAAAAATATAAACTCAGCACCAAAAGTACCTTTCATTTACCTTCCCGGATTAGATCTTCAGATATTAATTGACCCAGGAGCTACCAATCAATCCAGAACCAACCTTTAGACTATTCTCGAATTACATTTACAAGTCAAATTTTCCTGTAAAATCTATTAAAACCATTTCATTGGTTCACTGAGTTGTCAATATCCTTTATCAAATGATTTTGGAATAGAACACATCTTCCATATGTTTACATAACAATGGCACGAAAGATTCGATGCTTTATACAGAACAACTTGATAAACCCATATTAAAAATCCCTGTTACACTCGACAACGGTCCAGTAGTTTTACCAGAAATGTCTTTAAACAATACTTCTATCCCTGTGTGCAGCACAATTCCAATAGAACAAGATCTTCAATTTTCCCAAATTGCTATAAACTTTCATGAACCGATTCCAGTTCAACCGCTGCCAACATTCAAACAATCCAGTCGAAATTACCAAATACATGAACTTATCACACATCAGAACTGCGGATCACGAGCTTATCTATCAAAAATCATATAAATATTCATACTATCTCAAATATGAGAGAACAAATCAGATCCAAAAACTTCTAGATAATAGGTACAATAATTATAAAACCCAGTATATTTCCTTATAGTTCTCCTGTTTGGATTGTCCCAAAAAAATTAGACTCCAGTGGCAGAAGGACATTCCGTATGTAGAATACCGACAATTGAATGAAAAAACTATTGAAGATAAATATTCTCTTCTCAGAATTGACGAAATTCTTGACAATCTTGGCAACTTACTTTTCAACACTATTTCTTACCCAAAGACTTCACCAAATTAAAATTTATTCAGATTCGGCTGAGAATACTGCCTTCACTGTCGACAATTATTGTCGTTAGGGTTATGGATACATTTCTACGACTTCCTTTATAAGTTCTGTTTCGTTTATATGGATGATATCGTTAAAATTCTATAGGTCACTCCAAAAACAAAATTTACATGTAAAACAAAATTTCCAACAGCTCCAAAATCACAACTTACAAATTCAGTAAGACCCAAATAAAATTGAAGCAATTAAGTCGTTTCCCCTCCCGAAATCCGAGAAACTGGTAAGATAATATCTAAATATGATTTCATATTAACGAAAGTTTAAAAAAGACTTTGCCAAAGTTTCCCATCCGATCAATAAATATCTTAAGAAAGGTAGGTACTAATATATAAATCTTAAAGACCAAGAATATATTGATGCATTCGAAAAGTGTAAACAAATTACCTGCACACACAGTTTTTTTTTAAATTCACTCTAACTACAGATACTAGTGATTTTGAAAAAGGAAGCGTCGTCTCTCAAAATTCACGAAACATCACTATCGAAAAAGAACTGCTAGCAATTATCTACAGCTGTAAACATTCCCGTCCCTATTTATTTGGCAGAAAATTCCTCAATGAAACTGACAATAAATCCTTAGTTTGGTTAATTGAGAAAACTAAATCAACGACTTCTAAAAGACTTTGTATTTGAAAAAGAATATAAAAAAAGAAAAAGAACTACGTAGCTGATGCTCTCTCAAGAATTGAGATGAATGCTATAGATGAGATCATCCCCAACAGACGTTATAGAAAAAATTTAGCTCTTATGAATTCCGCTAGAAAAACACCCAATGGAACATTATTAGTGGCATTGTCGTTGTGCCCCTGATGAATACTGAAAAAAAAATTAGACCTCATTGATGGTGATCAAAATAAACATATCGACCTTCTGTCGAGTATTCGGCTCAGAATCCAATTTATCCATTACAAATAGTGAAGCAGGAAATATTTTGAACACTAATTCCTTTTCAAATCAATCAAGGGCTCAACCTAACGATGATGAAAAAATATTTTTTACAAAAAATTGGACCCACTTTATTAGTTGGTGCACTGAAAAATACAAAATAATATTAATTTTATTGGTGCTGATACTTTTGGAGTTGGTGCCTACAGCAACAAACTAGAACGGAACAACTTAAAAAGTACCAGCAACAATAGAATTATTATTATATTGCATTTTTCAATGCCCCAACTAATTAACTTGGCCCAATTTGTTGTAAAAAATATTAATTTCCCACATTTGAGTGTAACATTATTCATGAAAATTGATGAACGTTAACACTAATACCGAAGAAGATAGTACTTAATTAATTATCCTATTCTCATGTATAAGGCGAGGCTTAGCTTGGTACTTGTTTGTTATTATTATTCAGAGATCTCAGATAAATTTTTCATACTTTACTGCTGTCGAAAACCGTAACTCTTTTGAAAAAATGTTGAAATTAAATATTGCTACCAATATATCACCTCTTCTTTAATTTGCCCGTCAAATTTTCAATTTTCGAAAAAAATTGCTACTTCCAAATAAGCAGAACGGAAACACATACCTATCACATATTTTAGACTTTACCATTGCTGTTATTCGAAAACCGTAACTGTTTTGAAAACATGTTCAGTTTAAACGTTTTCGGATATGGTCCCCTTTCAAATTGTTCAATCTCGAATTTTTGATTCTCTGAAAAATTTGACCCTTCCACATAGCTGAAACACATATTTCAGACTGTAGCGCGGAAACCTATGATTAATTTTAAAAATATTTAATTTAAACGTTTCCGGACATGGACTTTTCTTTAATCCTGCCGTCTCGGATTTTCAATTTTCTGGAAAAATTTTCCCCACCATCCCCTGTGAAGTTTTTGAGGGGAAGAGCATGTCTAATATTGATTGTTTTTTCAATGGGACCTATTCTCAATACTCCTCTCTATAAATAGTTCTTAGAAAAAATTAGACCGACGTTTTTAGTTAGTGCACTGAAAAATATCAAATAATATCAATTCTATTGGTGCTGTTACTTTTGAAGTTGTGCATTTGCAGTTAGATTGTTAACTTTTAGCACCAAGTTCTCAAGTACCAGCACCAATAGAATTGATATTATTTTATATTTTTCAGTGCACCAACTAATAACGTCAGTTATCGTTGAACATTCACCAATATCATTGAAGATAATATTATCCACGTATAGTGCCTCCAAAATATAGTGGCAGACTCTAATCTCTCTGACATTTTACAATTAACATTTCAAGTGGTTTATGGTACCTATATAACTAGGTACTTATGAGCCGTATTCAGGAAAATTTCAGGTATTTCGGTACAGTACTTTTCTACGCCTATATGACTTGTTCTGTATTTTAATTTCATTTTCTCAAAAATGTATTTGAATAATAATAATTAAGTTTCAATTACTTATACAATTTAATAATTTACAAAGTTATTCGTTACCTGTCATAAGCTTATAAATGACCACCATATCGCTGCGTTTTTAACCCCATCGAATTAATATGGGCGCAGTTGAAAAAGAATATCCGACGGGAAAATATTATGCCAAAATCGCACCATAATGTACTGGAAAAAATAAAGAATCATATGAACGAATTACTGCAGATTCGTGGGGAAAAGCTGTTCAGCACATTATTAAAATTAAAGAACAATATTCAGAATGTATTGTAGTCCCACCATTAATTATTAATTTGCAAGACGACAATGATAGTTAGAGTGAATCTGAATTGTTCATGTCTATATAATGATATGTATATATATTTTTCAGCTTTTCACTACATCTATTCTATATTTACATTTTTTAACAAATAAAGTACATTTTATGTACATATATATTTTTCAGGTTTTTATTGCATATGTTCAAAATATTTTTTTATGTAAAATATTATATTCTTATAAAATATTAGAACTAGTTTATTTTTCATTGGAGGCACTGAAATATTAGTATGTACAGATCAATTATTTTTATCATGAATATTTTAAAGACGGTCCTGGACTTTACCGAATTATTTCAGAATTTCTACCTGTCAATAAGAATTTACAATGTGATAAATCTTTTACCATTTTACCACCGCTGTAACTCGAAAACCGTAACTTTTAAGAAAAAAAGTTCATTATAAATGTTGCTACAAATAATTAGATCTTTTCATGTAGAACCCAAACTTGAACTTCGGGAATATGTCTTGACCCAGGCATGCATGGCTGACCAATACCAATAGCGGTATGCAACACACCATCCAGGTCCCACCAACGTCCGCACTCGGTAAGATGCTCCGCCTTCCGACAAATCGCACACGCCCACCATTATGGCACCGATCACCGAAGGGAAGTTCGTTACATTGCCCCCTCCTTAAATCTGATCGTCCCGATCAGAAACATGCTCAAGGCTCAGCCATCATGTCCATGCAGGCAACACGACTTCTTGTCTACATTTGACACCTACCTGGTGCCAATAACAACAGCTGCATGATCGTTGCCAACCATTGGCCACAACAGCTCCGCCGTGACACTAACAGACACTCACTGGTTTAAACCAAGTTCAACGACACCTTCCTGTTGAACTTCACCACCAGGCTTCATTTACAGTCCAACATGCTCTCTCATCCCAGATTGAGCCACTGCAAACTCGAAGCACTGGAATTTCCATGGCCAAGCTGCCATTACCCCCAGCGAGTTCAGATCGAAGCCGATCTCTTCATGCATCTCTCAGTGACAGAGATAGCAACAGCTGCATATCGTCACCAACCTTTGGCCCAACAGCATCGCCTTGACATTGACGGACACTCGCTGGTTTACACCGAGTTCAACGGCACCTTCCTGTTGAACTTCATCACCAGGCTTCATTCACAGTCCAACATGCTCTCTTATCCTAGATTGCGCCACTGCAAACTCGAAGCACTGGAATTTTCATCGCCAAGCCACCATAACCCCCAGCGAGTTCACATCGAAGCCAATCTCTTCATGCAGCATGTTCTTTTCGTTGAAACACGTATTGTCACATTGTGTTCTCGAATACATCACCTTGGATGAATGACAGAGATGGTTGATTTTTACCATGGAACGTTCACGTTGCCATATACTGGGAGTGGATGCCCACAGCTACCACGGTCTCGTTCTCCATAACTAAGCTCAGCTCGATGACCATACCAGCTTCCATACTGTCTGTACCTATCTTCGGCTTAGTACCCAAAGCCCATCTACACCGTCGGCATCTTCACTTCGTACCCATCTCAGAGCGATTTCTCGGTTGCACCCTCAGGAATCTTCTCACCAAGTCTAGCAAGCTACCATGCCATCCGGCCATGACTTACAACTTTCAAAATTAAGTACATCTATACCATTAGATCCCCTCCAGGACGCACTAGTCTACAACGTTGGCCCCACTCACAGCATCTCCACGTACTCCGCTATACCACAGGCAATTTTCGGTGAAACCCACAGGAAACTGGTCACCAATACCCAACAAGTTGCCACACCACCCGGCAATGCAGCACCACTTGCGGGGTTGCATCAACATCACCAGATCATTACCTTGGTTCCATGCCCAGCGTCGAGGACCTTCTTCATGATGCCATCGTAGACTTCTATCACTCAACCCACCAGATCCTAGCAGCTCTTGACTGTTCAGAAGATGACGGTAGCCAAACCGTTTAGGACCCTTTGGTTTAATGGTACCTACACCACATGGTATTCGGAAGCTGGATACTGTCATCAAATTTCTGTTCAACCAACTACGAGGAGCATCTTCAGTACCGTACCCTGCTTTCCTCTATTCTTCATATTTGTGATTAGCCAACAGCTCAGGATCGTCGCTGCAGCAGCTATAACAGCATTTATTTTAACATCCAGCAGAGTACCGAAGGCACTGAGCTGCACCCCGTTAGCCAACTCTTTCTCGATAATGTTCGAAAGAGAATTCCGGAAAGTTCTCAAAAGTCACTACCGAAAAACGGTGAAGCGCCACACACTTCCTCGCGAAATCTGCAGTCACATAGTTCAGTCCGAGTCATTCTTCCCAGTCACTATCACCTTTATATCCCGTTTGATACACCATACTATCCCACTTCTGACACCAATGTAACGGGAATTTATATTAAAACTGTGTTTATTTTCAAAGTTTATTTATTTCTACACTAAGCCACAGACTAAATATCCATAACTATATACAATTTATATTCACTATTTATCTAACTTAACACTATTTATATTTACAACTATGTACAATTTATATTCAACTATTTACAATTTATATTCACTGCCTCAGACTTACTGGTCTGCACCAGGCGATTGCCCCTGACTGACTAACATAGGTAAAATATTTATATCTGACTAACTGACTCCGCAGCACTCTGCAATATATAGGCAAGCAGAATGGCTTTCGTATTTTCTACACCCATCTTCCGATGCCAAGCAAGCTCTCCCGAACTTGTGCGAAGTTACTGGAATATTTCTTGACCCAGGCATGCATGGCTGAATAATACCAATAGCGGTATGCAACACACCACCCGGGTCCCACCAACGTCCGCACTCGCTAAGGTGCTCCGCCTTCCGACGAATCGCACACGCCCATTATGGCACCGATCACCGAAGCCAAGTTCGTTACACTATATTGATTTTGCGAGAAAATTGTGTAAGACATATTTTTTGCCATTATAACTAGGTATTATTCGAAGATCATGATGTCTCAACACTGGTATATGGTTTAAAATTAAGCAATTTTACTCATTTGGATTTTTCCAATTCGTTTTTCGATGTCGGTCAATAAAATGCTGGCTAATTTACATATTTGGGAGGTTATTACTATAATGTAGAATTGAGAGATTGGTTCAACTTAATTTCGGAAGTTATTCCAAAAATCTAAAATTATATAGTATGTTCTATTTGAAATAAGAAAGTGTATACCTGTACAAGAAATACCAAACACCCTGTGAACACGACAGGAATAAAAATAAAAAATTCAGAGAAATTCACCAAGATTTTATCGACATACTTTTTTGCTTATACCATAGTTTCTGAGATAGGAGGTAATGAATGTTATAAAGGAAAGCCAAATACCTACCTACGAATGAAAATATTCCTCAAAATCCAATAGGAGATCATGAAGATTTCCATATTTCCACAAAAATCTAATTTTCACGCTCACATTCGCATTGTACTATGCAACGAATTTAAGTACTTTTCCAAATCATTTCATAAATTTGGACTCGCTGAATACCTACCGATCGAAAACGCAAAATATATTATTTGAAAACTATTCTAGCCTACCTGGAAATGTGAATGTTGCAATTGCCGCTGTTAAAAATTAAAAATTAAAATTTTTGTAATTATGTTTTTTTGCATGTCCAAACCATTCTGAACTCATATATAAGTAAGACGTTTTCAGATCATTTTCTTGGTCAGAGACAAGGCATAGCTTGGGCCACAGTATAAATATACCCAGTAGTCCAACTCAACGGCGGCCGCCTTAGAATATGGTTTCCGAAAATCATTTTTTGCGATCGTTTGTTTGTCAAAGGCCACCGCGATTTCATGTCTCCCGTTTAAGATACGGGAGACACGGCGGCAGAGGCGGGTCACATCAAGGAATGACTTGAGTTGGACTACTGTGTTTATCTACTGTGCCTTGGGTCTTCTATTTATTAGAAAGTCAATCAAAGCAAAGTACCAACTACCTACATATCGCATGCAGGCAGGAGCAGTCTCGCTTTGTGTTCCTTTAAAATAAATAATAGAATAAATTTTGGTGTTGTATATGTTTAAAAAAACGATAACACGTGTTTATTAATAAATCATTGTATCGTAAAGTAAAATAATGATACCTGTGTTTATTTGTCAAGAATAAGGTTAGAAAAATTTATTATACTTAGACCCGATTTTTCAATACTTGAATAAAACTTATTCATCGAATTCAGAGAAATTCAATGGGTCAAGAAATACTTTCAGCTTTGGCAGTTTTGTCTGTTGAAGCTGATAAAACATCTAACATAAATTATGAACGAATCATTAAGGATTTCAGTAAAATCGAAAGTAGAAAATTTCTGTTTCTTTAATTTTTTCTATAATTTTGTTCTTTTTAGTTTAATGTTCCAAAGAAGTATGAATAAAAATTTAGGTTTGTTTCTTAATGAAAAGAAAACTTTCTAAGTCCAAGTGATTTTTTATTTTATATTCCCTTCTTCTTGCACCATCAGAGGGCCTCGCAAAATGTACCTTGCCCACAGTAAGTTTAGGTCTTGCGCCGCCACTGATTCTCCGTGAAAGACATCGATCGATTGTGGGCAAACTATAAGGACAAATAGTCTGAAAATTTGGTGACTTACTAAAGTCACAGAGGGAGATACGTCTAAAATATTTTCAAGTTAGTCACACTCCCGGTTATACCGGAAGTAGATGCCAACTTTATTATTTTTAATAGAATACCCTGTATATTATCACATTTTTAGATTTCTTGTATAATTTTGAAAACATTTTATGTATAATGTCCTATACCTAAGTCAAACCGTTTTTCACATATTTCAATTTTTATGCCAAAAATTAAATTTGCAGTCCAAAACGTAATTATCAATCTTTCCTATGAGGAAGCCTTTGGGCTGATTTTCTTGTATATCTACTTTATCAGTATTTTTAAGATGTTTTGATAGAAATTTATATAGAGTGATCAAAAAAGAAGCTTGAAAACTAGATAATGCTACCCATCTTTAAAGTTGAGTTAGAAGTGGGCCATGATTGCATTAGAAAATAATAACAAATGTCAATAAAGGTCAAACAAGCGTAAAATTTAGAGTAAGTGTCATGCCGAGAAGACTTAATTATACAAATAAGGATTATTTGAATATTTCAAGAACATGTAATACAATCGCTAGGCAATCTCCACAGAAACAGAAACCAACACCAAAATATGTTAAGAAAATTACAGAAAACATCAAGACCTTAAGAACTATAAAGTCGCAGAAATAAACCAATTGTTAACAATGAAAACATGGAAATAATTGGCAAATTATCATTTTTCTATGTAAAAATTTATTCTAATAAATGGTGCCCTTGAACTTCCACGCACCTAAGCAGGAACTGTTCATGGACACCTCAAACTTCAAGAAATTTGGAAATATAGAGCCCAAAGTACATAAAAAAAACAATTAACAATGAAGATATTAAAATCGCAATTTTGAGATATTTTGCCACATATCTAACAAATTCCACAAGGCAAGTAGCATGCAAATTAGAAACATCTAAAGGTACGTACACACTTGTAACAGAACATTGTCGCGAACTGCAACAGAACGTCGCCGTTTATCTAGTCTGGACGGCGCCACGTAACGCGACATGGCAACATTTCAGCGTCCCGCCACTGGTCAGTTTTCTTCCGTCACGTCAAAGGAATGTTACGGGAAAGCGTGGCACTGTCGTTCGCATATTTGGACCAGTGTTCTCAACTTAGTGGTTTACCCACTAAATCTGGTGGTTTCAGGGGTCCATTTGGCGTGACATTTTCTCATCTAGTGGCTAGTGGGCTATTAAGTGGGCATTGATGGCAAATTAGTGTTAAGCTGGTGGTTCTTTTCGGACACTACAATCACATTTCTATGAAGCCGATACAGATGATAAATTTTGTTTGACATATTCTTAACCTTATGTTCTATGAATGTTTATCTGTCACTGTGAATAAAACGGAACAAGGAACCGCTCTGTAGCGTACTGTGTGCTGTTACTGTTGTGTGATTTTATGATTGACTCATTGACATGCATGCAATGAAAGAATTCCAGTGCGGTGCATTGGTACGATAGAAAAGTACGAGAATACTGAACGAAAATAAATACTCTTGTATATGCTGAATACCAATCAACAGTCAATAGTGTCAATACCATACCAGTTTATTATAAATACCTATATCGGTGTTTAATTCATATTTGTATTATGTTCAATATACTTAATAGATATGCCATTGAAATTAAAATATTATCTTGTTTACATAATGGTCTAAGAGGCTTTAATAGCTTTTACAACTTCCTGGCATCTATTCATTCTATTCCATTGTTTTCTGTTGTCGACACAACTTTTCTAAAGTAGGATTTCCACCGCGGGAGAAAAAAAATACTACGCTCATGGTTCTGGTGGATTTCTGGTGGTGCGATGTACGAGTTTTTGTGGGTAGCTGGGTAACTGAGTTGGGAACACTGATTTGGACGGATGCGCGCAAGCGTATTTACATATCCTATACCAATTCAGTCACGACGGTGACTGAAATCGAGTAGTATTTGTTTGCCGAATATTACTTACATATTATAATCGTTTTCAGTACAAAAATATTCCATATTGGTACAGAATTTGTAAGACGAATTTAAGGTTCAATAGTGAGTAAATGCCTACATTGTTTCAGTCAGTTATGTATGTCGCATTTAAGAAGGGAGAAATCTTCTTAAATGTGACAAACTTATAGAATTTGTAAGACGAATTTAAGGTTCAATAGTGAGTAAATGACTGAAACAATGTAGGCTTTTACTCACTATTGAATTAAATTCGTCGCGATCACGACGAGCGTTGACAATAACTGACTGAAATGGGTTAGATTTTCTAATAATATGCGACTTGCACATTCTATACCAATATGGTAAATTTCTGCACTGAAATAAGATTAGAATATGTAAGTAATATTCTGCAAACAAATACTACTCGGTTTCAGTCACCGTCGTGAATTGGTATAGGATATGTAAATACGCTGCGCGCAACGTCCACGCGTGCAGGTGTTTATATCTAAAACACTCATGGCAGAATTTTTGTTCAGTCTCTCTGCAGGGTTGGCATTTTTAGTATAATTCTACTAAATTTATTACTTTTTGATTCCATTTAGTTTAGTAGTATTTTCAATGGAAATCTAGTATTCTCAATTTATATGCCAATATGTGTCATTCAGTCTGCTTTTCCTTGGAATGTGAGGGTGAGGTATGAGGTAATGGATGGGACTTTCCACAACTACAGTAAACGAAAGACAATTTTCTTTTGTTTGTGAAAGAGTCGTACATGGCCAAAAAACGAATGGTCACTGCCAATCTCTCTTGTACAGAAATACATGCTCTAAATCTGATGTCTCTTTGAGATACTTTTGGCGCAATTGCATTCATCAAATACTCAAAGTCTGTTGGTGACATTCTTGAAAAGAATTTATAAAGACCACTGACTGCTTGAAACTTCAAATCCCTGAGTAATTGGATTTTATGGGAACCCAAGTTTCATCCGTATGCATTTTCGATAGTTCAGCATAGGAAAGATAATGAAGTTCTTTGAATTTATTTTACTTCGTTTGCAAGAAAATCCTTTCTTTTTGAATAAAACTATTTGGTCAAACGAAGCTAAATTCACCAAAAAGGGGGTATTTAATCGACGTAATTCCCATTATTGGGGTGATTCAAATAAACATTCATACAGAGAGCAGAACTTTCAAGAATCCTGGTAGTTTAACGTTTATTGTGTCTTAAGAAACGACGGCATCGTAGCCTTTGCAATATATCAAGATAATCTCAAAGGTTTTTTAAGGAGAGCGCTATGGTAATATCTTGAGAAATTTTGAAGTGAACTATTTAGACAACTTTCCGCTAGCTGAATATAAACATCTATTTTATCATCATGATAGGGCGCCTCTTCATAATGGTCATTTAAAAGGTTGTTTTATGATCAATAGATAGCCAACAATGGGCCAAATCTGTGGGGCCACCTCAATCCCCCTCGATTTTTTTGTTTGGGTAACAAGTCAAAAATAAAGTTTATAACGCCGCTTTAACCACCTTAGAAGACTGTATGCAACGAGTCAGAACCCCATTTGAAGATCTTAAATCGTAATCAGTAAGAAGAGCTACCCATGAACAGTTCCTGCTTAGGTGCAAGAAATGTCAGGAAGTTCAAGAGCGTCGTTATGAACATTATTTATTGAATACATTTTCAAATTTTCACATAGAAAAATGATAATTTGATAATTGTTTCAAAAACGAAGGCTTCAATATTTTCATTTTTGGCTTATTTATATGTACTTTAGCCTTTATAGTTCCAAAGTTCTTGAGGTTTTCTATACAGATTTTGGTGTTGGTTTCTGTTTCTGTGGATATCGCATAGCGATTGTATTACATGTTCTTGAAATAACTTTATCACATTCTCCATAATAATAAATAAACTCAAATAATCTTTATTTGTATAATTAAGTCTTCTCGGCAGGATACTAACTCAAAATTTTCAAATGAAAAGTATTAGTATTGAATTTTTTTACGCTTGTTTGACGTTTATTGACATTTGTTATTGTATTTTCTAATGCAATCATGGCCCACTTCTAACACAACTTTAAAGATGTGTAGCATTTTTACATAGAAAAATAAAAAATTGCCAATTATTTAAAAGTGGCTCTAATTTTGGGTATACCTAGACAACCTTATACAAAGTTCCCCTTATTTTTGCTGCTTAATACAATAAAAAAATATAATTTTGACGTAAATATCAAAGGCTTCCTCATAAGAAAGTTTGATAATTATGTTTTGGAATGCAAACTTAATTTTTGACGTAAAATTTGAAATATGTTAAGTTGAGTCTATAAGCGTTACTTTGTTCAAAAATGTGCATATCTTTAGTTAAAATGTGTTGCGATCGGTAGATGGATGAATACCGCCTTTGTCGTTCACATAACTCATAATTTATAGATCTCGAAATTAATTATAAATTGCAATGTGTATGTGAGATATAAAAGAAATTGACGCTGTCCAAATTGACTTCTGGGCCCCCAAAAGCCATACTGAAATTTATATCGCCATCTGCGCAGTCATTCTCAAAATAGCACCGATTAAATATGGAAGTATCGCCAATAGATTTCTCGACTCCGAAAACCCCTTATTGCAAAATTTTATCAAAATCTGCCGATACCATTCAAGAAAAAATGCATGGACCTCGAGGGTAGCATCCTCTAAAAAGTAAAACCTTATTTACATACCAAATTTGATCAAAATCGTTAGAGCCGTTGCGGCGAAAAGCATTATAAATATATAAGTAATATATTTACAAGAATTGCTCGTATATATTAGATAATATCTGGGCGACTGAGCTTTGCTCGGGTAACACAGGATATAAGGATATTTAATCTTAGTTAAAAAATGTGCATATTTGTAGTTAAAATGTATTGCTATTGGTAGATCTGTAAATATTGCTTTTATCGTTCACATAGCTCATAATTTACAGATTTCAAAATAAATATGGATGTCAAAAATACCAGAATTCACAGAAATTTGTATCGCAATCTGCAAAGCCATTCCCGTATGGAATGGACTTCGACGGTCACACCTATTATAAAATGAAAGTATCGCAAATCGATTTCTCACACCTGAACGCAGCTGTATCCACCAATCGACTTCTCGATGCCCAAGCCCCATATTGAAATTTGTGTTGCAATCTGCAGAGCCATTCGCAAAATACCACTAAAGAAAAAGTTTATACACCTTTGCGTTTTTTCAGGAAAGCCACTTATATAGATAGTCTTAAAAATTAGAACCCTATCTTTATACCAAATTTGATCAAAATCGTTTTATAAGTATAGCATGCTCATTTTGATATATATATATATATATATATATATATATATATATATATATATATATATATATATATATATATATATATATATATATATAGTGGTGGAAGTACGACAGTATTTGTTAGATCACTAACACTTAGAATAAAGACTGGGAAATCTGTCGATAAATGGGGCTTAATTGAGAAGACTGTTTGTTCACCGAGCTTTCTAAAATATTTATTTTCTTTTTTAAGGCTAAAAACAGGATACAAAGTAGTTATAAAAAAATTATATATAGTGTACAAATTATATAAAAAAAGTCTTACTATGCAAGTAAGGTTACATCGTTAAGTTAACAAAACATAAGTACGGATACATTTTCTTCATTAGATAAACAGTAAGGAACATCACATATTATAATCACTGAACCATTTAACGTAGAAAATATAGTAGGTGAAGATTCAGTGGCTGTTTATTTGAAATAGCTAAGGAAGAATGAGAAATAACAAAAAAAACGTTAACGGAACTATTGCTTTTTCTTTCCTTGAAATTGATGGATGGAGGGAAACGAAAACATATTTTTTTGGTTTGAATGTGTTGGATTTGGCGGGCTAACCATCGGGTATGACAATTGAAATGTCAAAGTATAGAACATAGTTATTCTATAAAGCAGAGAGTAGAGAATAACAAATTGATGGAATACCTTCAACCTAAAACAAGCTTGATTTTGTGTCAAATTTGTGGTTCTATGGTCTTCATCTAAACTTGGTTTCATTTCATTTATGGTGTAAGGCTATCACTTCACTTCTTGTTTGTCTTATTGTTTAATCAAGCTTGTTTTAGGTTGAAGGTATTCCATCAATTTGTTATTCTCTACTCTCTGCTTTATAGAATAACTATGTTCTATACTTTGACATTTCAATTGTCATAGACGATGGTTAGCCCGCCAAATCCAACACATTCAAACCAAAAAAATATGTTTTCGTTTCCCTCTATCCATCAATTTCAAGGAAAGAAAAAGCAATAGTTCCGTTAAAGTTTTTTTTGTTATTTCTCATTCTTCCTTAGCTATTTCAAATAGATAGCCACTGAATCTTCACCTACTATATTTTCTACGTTAAATGGTTCAGTGATTATAATTAATATGTGATGTTCCTTACTGTTTATCTAATGAAGAAAATGTATCCGTACTTATGTTTTGTTAACTTAACGATGTAACCTCACTTGCATAGTAAGTCTTTTTTTATATAATTTGTACACTATATATAATTTTTTTATAACTATTTTGAATCCTGTTTTTAGCCTTGAAAAAGAAAATAAACATTTTCGAAAGCTCGGTGAGCAAACAGAGTCTTCTCAATTAAGCCCCATTTATCGACAGATTTCCCAGTCTTTATTCTAAGTGTTATATATATATATATATATATATATATATATATATATATATATATATATATATATATATATATACTATTTTCTGTGGAATTCTTGAACCATTATATATAATTTTATTTTGGATGTATCTTGGGATTCAGGTTCGGTTTGCACAAAAGCGGTCAGATATTCATCGTAGCGTATATTTTAAAATTTAAGACGTTTCGCTTGGGGCTCCAAGCTTCATCAGTTAAAAAACATATTACTGCTAAAAAATATTAATAAAATAAATGAATACATATGAAATTACCTTTCGTACCTTAAACACATATAGGAACTAGTTTATGTTAACCATAATTGAGATTTTTTTATTCTCTGTGGAAATCAATCATTTTTCTTTTTTTATCAGATTTGTTATTATGGCATGTGTTGATTTTTATGTCAGGTCTGTTTTTACGCTATATATGTTTTGAGAAAAGTATTTCCGCAAGTCAAATATAAAGACTGTATTGTGTATTATGTTTGGTGTGTATTGTTGTGTCTATGCTACCATCTGTTTATCAGGAACTCTTTTGCTATGGTGGTTGTGGTTTATTTGAAATTGTGGAATGGGAGAGGAATATTATTTAAACAAAAGTATTAATACAAACACTTTGCAAAAAAGAGAGGAGATGGAGTTTCTTTTTATTAAATAATTTTGTGATATATTTTGCTGAGATTCTTAATGTCATTTTTAACATTCACTGTATTAGGGTTGAGCTTAATATGAATCATTTCAAGAAATTCTCTTTTCTTTGTGTCTTTTTCGGTTGCTAAAATTTTTATATTATTGTAGTTAAATTCGTGTTTGCTTTTTTTATGTCCATTAAGAGCTGTTGCAGAATTTTTTGTATATTTGTGTTCGTTTATTCTACCTTCGAGGTGTTGGGAGGTTTGTCCAATGTATACCTTGTTACAATTTTCTCCATTACACGAGATTTGGTATACTACATGTGTTTTTTTGTTGGTTGGATTATCAGTTTTTAATTTGGAGAAAGTTATTTTGTTTAGGGTATTATATCCTTTGTGTCCAATCTGAATGTTGTATGGCCGCGTAATATTTGAGTTTTTCCGATAGTCCTTTAATGTATGATAGTCCTATATGAAGAGATTTGTGTTTGTTTTTTTTTTTGGTGTATTATAAAACTTATGAATCCTGCTTTTAAAAATTTTATTTATGATGGCTGAGGGATAGTTATTATTAGTTAATGTTTTCTTTGCTTTTTCAATAGCTAAATGTCGGAATTCTGGGTCGGATAGTGCAATCGCACGGTCTGTAAGGCCGATGATAACAGATTTTCTTTGGGATAACGGATGGTGAGATTTATAATTAAGATATCTACCAGACCACGTTTCTTTTGTATACCAGTTTGTTCTTAGAGTTTCATTTATTCTATGTATCGTCATGTCAAGGAAATTGATTTTATTATTATTTTCTAATTCAATTGTGAACTTTAGCTTAGCTTAGGATGGAATGAGTTGAACATTTCTTGGACATAGTTTGATTTTTCCTTTGGAATTAATAATATGCAGTCATCGACATATCTGCGATAAAGTGGTAATCTGAAATTTTATTTGGGTAGTATGCTAGATTCAAGTTATTCGAGGACAAGTTGTGCAACAATACTAGAAATTGCAGCTCCCATAGCGCAGCCTTTGATTTGTTTATAGAATTTATCTTTGTATTGAAAATATGTGGAAGTGAGAGTATATTCAATTGCTTTTTGTTATTCATTAAGTGGTAGTGTGGTATAGTTTTTTATTTTTTCCCAATTTTTTGTGATTGTTTTAATGGGATATTGGTATATAATGATACGACGTCTAGTGATATAAGTATGTGGTTTGTTGGTATTTTTATATTTTTTTTATTGTAGGTAAAAGTCCATTATCTCAAAGTGGAGTGAAGTAAAATGTAGAAAAAAGAAACTCAAAGTCTTCTCCACAATATATTGTTTACATTATGACATGTTTCGGAACTATATAGTTTCATTGTCAATCTTAAAAGGTTCTGTAACAAATTTGTACAAATTAATGACACGACACTGTTGAAATACATCTTAGAAAAAATGGCCAATATGATACTCACGTGGAGATAAAAATAAAAAAAAAAATTCTAACTTGACGTGGACTACATGATTGCTAATAAGTTCGATGTGAAAGAGAAAAATTTTGGTTGGAGATCATAATTTATAGCTCATCAACCCATGCGTGGTGCCATCTATAAATGACTGGAAATAATTGATAAAATTAATATCGTATAAAGATTGAAAATTGAAGAAAACTCTATAATACAATATAATGACAAGTTAATAAATGAGGTTAAGGAGAAGCATAAATATCCCTAAACAAATTCAAAAGTTAAGAATGTTAAAGAATTGTATACAATCTAAGTTAGTTTGTTCATTAAGAGATATGATTAATGGGTTGTTGTTATTAGAATTGATTTCAAAGATTTCTAAGATATTCAACAAACGGCCTTTTGGTGACAGGTGTAATATTCTGACATCTTTAGTGATATAAAATGTATGTTTATGATTAATAATATGATTCGCAAAGGAACTTTTGGAATTGATCTCATGGAAAGGAACTGTGAGAAACAATGATCGATATTTGTCTATCACTTTGGTGTGTTCTTCTATTCTGATACTTATTTTTCAACCAGTTTGACCTACATATTTGGCTAAGCAGTTTGGAGTGGAACATGAAATCTCATAGACACCTGATCTATCCAAGGGACTAACCTTATCTTTGCTATTGACCAACCTATTATATAGTGTGTTCCGAGTGAAAAAGCATACCTTCAATTCTTGGTTATGACTTTGGAGTATGTTTTTGACTTCTTGGGAAACTTTGCCAATGAAGGGCAGTGAACAATATATAGACGGTAAGGCAGGTATAATTAAATTTCTATTTATATGTTTCAGTAACTGTCTGGTATAATCTATCTATGAATTGAATAGGATAATCATTGTTAATACCGATTTGTTTAATGATGTTTAGTTCATTGTTAAAGTCTCTTGCACTCATAGGGATGGAGAATAATCTATGAAAAAATGAATTGAAGGAGCTCAGTTTGTGCGAAATCGGGTGACATGATGAGAAAGGGATGATGTTGTCTGTATGTGTAGGTTTTCGGTAGATTGCGAAACCCAACTTATTGTTTGTTTTTGTAATAAGGATATCTAGAAAGGGTAGGCAATTGTTAGTTTCAATTTCCATTGTGAAAGAGATCGCTGGATGTAAAGTATTCAAGAAAGTCAGAAACAGATGAAGTTGATTTAAGTTACCATTGAAAAGAACCAAACAATCACCCACGTATCTGTTGTAGAAAATGATTTTATCATGAGTGAAATTGTGGAATTGCATCTCTAAATTATTCAGAAAAATTTCAGCTAGTGATGGAGAAAGGTTACTGCCCATGGCTAATCCTGTTAATTGAGCGAAAAATTCATTATTAAATTTGAAAAAAAATTGTTTTAGGACTGTGTCTAATAGTTGACAGATGTTAAGGCAGTGGTGAAAATTAGTGCCTGTTTCGAAGAGGAGTTTTCTTACTAATTGGATGCAATCATCTGGTGGAATACTTGAGAAGAGGTTAACTACATCGAAGGAAACCAATATGGAGTTGTCAGGTATTACCAAATTAGATATTTTGTTGATAAGGTCTTTGGTGTTTTTTATTGAGTAGGGATTGTTGAATTCAGTTAATTCTCTAATAAATTTATTGAGCCATGCTGCTAATTTGGATGTAGGAGAGTTACAATAAGTGACAACTGGTCTAATGGGTATGTCTGCTTTATGAATTTTCGGCAAACCATATAGTAATGGAGTAGACGGGTTCATGGGGATTAATTTATCTTTATTAGATTCATAGAATAAGATGGTATCTAAAGTGTTGTCTAAATCTTTTTTCACTCTTCTTACGTATTTGGTTACAGGGTCACAATCTAACCTTAGGAATCCGCCCGAGGTTAAGAAGTTGAGGACTTTGCTCACGTACTCGGAACGATCTAAGATCACGAGACAATTCCCTTTATCTGCTTTTGTGATAATTAAATTATTATGTTTCACTTTGTTATTAATACGATTCAAATTAAACTCTAGTTTCTTATGTTTATTAGAAATTCCTGTTTAATACACGTGCAATGTCACTCCTAATTAAGTCTTTATTCTTGAAATTGGAGGTTTCAATGACTTTTTCATATTCTGTGGCAAATTGTTGAAATTCTTTTTTATCTTGGTGTTTGTATATATTGAATTTTAAACACTGATTGAGACAATTCAATTCATATTCATTAAATGTAATCGACGAAAATGTAATCGACGATTTGTTCATGACTCTCGGATGGAAATTGTAATCGGAAATTTTTTTTATTGTATTATTGGGTTGAGAAATATTAGAATTTAATCTAGATAATTTATGTGTTAACTTATTATGGTTCTCCTTACCTTTTATTTCAATATAGTCAAGTAATTGTCTGTGAAGCAAATCCAGTTCCATGGAGTGTAGGACATCGCCCAATTTCAAGTAGAGCCATTTGAGATGAGAGTTGATGATATTGAGCTTGTTGTAGTGGGCCTTAATTTCGTATTTGATCCAAGTGATGTTAGCTGTGGAAATGGCTTTTTTGGCTGCTGAGGAGCTGACTCTGGAGTGTAGTGATATGTAGTTAGGTGTGAGATTCCTCCTTAGACAAACGTTGTTGAACCATATGTCCAATGATACGGTTTTTCGTCGTAATAAGAGAACCTTATATTGGCGGACTAACGTTGCTCGACAAGCATATTGGAATTGTAGGTAAAAGTCCATTATCTCAAAGTAGAGTGAAGTAAAATGTAGAAAAAAGAAACTCAAAGTCTTCTCCACAATATATTGTTTACATTATAATTACCATAAGAGACATGTTTCGAAACTATATAGTTTCATTATCAATCTTAAAAGGTTCTGTAACAAATTTGTACAAATTAATGATACGACACTGTTGAAATACATCTTAGAAAAAATGGCCAATATGATACTGACGAGGAGATGAAAATAAACTTGATCTCGAACCAAAAATTAGACGATACAATAAAATAAAAATTATGAAGAAAACTTAACTTTCACATTGTGCCCCAAAATAAAATAAAATAACATTCTAAAAATTAAAAACCAAAAATTAAAATTAAATTCTAACTCGACGTGGACTACATGATTGCTAATAAGTTCGATGTGAAAGAGAAAAATTTTGGTTGGAGATCATAATTTATAGCTCATCAACCCATGCGTGGTGCCATCTATAAATGACTGGAAATAATTACCGTCTACTCCATTACTATATGGTTTGCCGAAAATTCATAAAGCAGACATACCCATTAGACCAGTTGTCTCTTATTGTAACTCTCCTACATCCAAATTAGCAGCATAGCTCAATAAAGTTATTAGAGAATTAACTGAATTCAACAATCCCTACTCAATAAAAAACACCAAAGACCTTATCAACAAAATATCTAATTTGGTAATACCTGACAACTCCATATTGGTTTCCTTCGATGTAGTTAACCTCTTCCCAAGTATTCCAACAGATGATTGCATCCAATTAGTAAGAAAACTCCTCTTCGCCACTGCCTTAACATCTGTCAACTATTAGACACAGTCCTAAAACAAAAATTTTTCAAATTTAATAATGAATTTTTCGCTCAATTAACAGGATTAGCCATGGGCAGTAACCTTTCTCCATTACTAGCTGAAATTTTTCTGAATAATTTAGAGATGCATTTCCACAATTTCACTCATTATGATAAAATCATTTTCTACTACAGATACGTGGATGATTGTTTGGTTCTTTTCAATGGTAACTTAAATCAACTTCATCTGTTTCTGACTTTCTTGATTACTTTACATCCAGCGATCTCTTTCACAATGGAAATTGAAACTAACAATTGCCTACCCTTTCTAGATATCCTTATTACAAAAACAAACAATAAGTTGGGTTTCGCAATCTACCGAAAACCTACACATACAGACAACATCATCCCTTTCTCATCATGTCACCCGATTTCGCACAAACTGAGCTCCTTCAATTCATTTTTTCATAGATTATTCTCCATCCCTATGAGTGCAAGAGACTTTAACAATGAACTAAACATCATTAAACAAATCGGTATTAACAATGATCATCCTATTCAATTCATAGATAGATTATACCATAGACAGTTACTGAAACATATAAATAGAAATTTAATTATACCTGCCTTACCGTCTATATATTGTTCACTGCCCTTCATTGGCAAAGTTTCCCAAGAAGTCAAAAACATACTCCAACGTCATAACCAAGAATTGAAGGTATGCTTTTTCACTCGGAACACACTATATAATAGGTTGGTCAATAGCAAAGATAAGGTTAGTCCCTTGGATAGATCAGGTGTCTATGAGATTTCATGTTCCACTCCAAACTGCTTAGCCAAATATGTAGGTCAAAATGGTAGAAAAATAAGTATCAGAATAGAAGAACACACCAAAGTGATAGACAAATATCGATCATTGTTTCTCACAGTTCCTTTCCATGAGATCAATTCCAACAGTTCCTTTGCGAATCATATTATTAATCATAAACATACATTTGATATCACTAAAGATGTCAGAATATTACACCTGTCACCAAAAGGCCGTTTGTTGAATATCTTAGAAATCTTTGAAATCAATTCTAACAACAACAACCCATCAACCCAAATTGTTGTTTTTTGTTTAAAAAATATTGGTTGGATTGTTTTTCATTTCTTTATATGTGTTGGTATCTTGTAGAAGCTCTTGCATTTTTTATCGTATTGCCTTTTATACATGACAACAGTTTTATTTGTTTTGTCAGGTCTTAGGATGATTATATTTTCATTATTTTTAATAAATTGTCTGGTTTTTTTCAATTTCTGTTTCAAGGCTTTCTGCTCGATATTTGGTTGATCATTTTTAGCTTTGAAATTTGTTAGAGTGTTGCATAAATTTGATCTGAGTTCAGTTATTTCTAGTTCATGCAAGTGTCTTGTATTGGTTTCTATAGTTGCAAATATATCATGAATAGGAATTTTTTCTGTCTCTAAAGCAAAATTGGGACCAAGTGCGAGTATTTCTTGGACATATTCTGGAATAACTATGTTTGTTTTATTTTCTAGCCAGTCAGGGTTATATGTTAGTTTTCCTTGGTTGTTTTGATTTAAAAGTAAATTGAATTTTCTAGTTTGTTTCACTTTAATTTTATTAAAGAGTTTTTCATTCTTTTGTGTTTCTATATTCATAAAGTTGTTATATAGTTGGGTTGGAAGTTGAAAGCGTAAGGAAGATTTGATTTTTTCAATGTTGGTCTTGTTGAGTTTAATTTGCGATAAAATTTGTTGTTTGAACTTTTTCATAATTACCTGTTCGAACCTGTGTTAAAGGTTTACAGTTGAAAGGGTTATGTGGGAAAAATTTAATTCTAAATATTTTGGCAAAATCTGTTGAGTTCTGCATCTTAGTAGAAATATACTTCTGTTAGATTGGCTGATTCGTTTTTTCGAAATTTTGGAGTAATTCTTCATCAATTTTACTGTGTTCTCGCCGTAGTTTTGTTGTATTGATTGGTAATAGTTCTGCATTTTTTCATGATTCATATTAAGCTCAACCCTAATACAGTGAATGATAAACCTGACATTAAGAATCTCAGCAAAATATACCACAAAATTATTTAATAAAAAAAACTCCATCTCCTCACTTTTCAGCAGGATTCATAAGTTTTATAATACACCAAAAAAAACAAACACAAATCTTCCGGAATCTCTGCATATAGGACTACCATACATTAAAGGACTATCGGAAAATCTCTCAAATATGACGCAGCCATACAATATTCAGATTGGACACAAAGGATATAATACCCTAAACAAAATAACTTTCTCCAAATTAAAAACTGATAATCCAACCAACAAAAAAACACATGCAGTATGCCAAATCTCGTGTAATGGAGAAAATTGTAACAAGGTATACATTGGACAAACCTCCCAACACCTCGAAGGTAGAATAACGGACACAAATATACAAAAAATTCTGCAACAGCTCTTAATAAACATAAAAAACAAGCAAACACGAATTTAACTACAATAATATAAAAATTTTAGCAACCGAAAAAGACACAAAGAAAAGAGAATTTCTTGAAATGATTCATATTAAGCTCAACCCTAATACAGTGAATGATAAAACTGACATTAAGAATCTCAGCAAAATATACCACAAAATTATTTAATAAAAAGAAACTCCATCTCCTCTCTTTTTTTTACAAAGTGTTTGTATTAATACTTTTGATTAAATAATACTCCTCTCCCATTCCACAATTTCAAATAAACCCCATAGCAAAAGAGTTCCTGATAAACGTACAACAGATGGTAGCATAGACAAAACAATACACACCAAACATAATACACAATACAGTCTTTATATTTGACTTGCGGAAATAATTTTCTCAAAACATATATAGCGTAAAAACAGACCTGTCATAAAAATCAACGCATGCCATAATAACAAATCTGATAAAAAAAATTATTGATTTCCACAGAGAATAAAAAAATCTCAATTATGGTTAACATAAACTAGTTCCTATATGTGTTTAAGGTACGAAAGGTAATTTTATATGTATTCATTTATTTTATTAATATTTTTTAGCAGTAATATGTTTTTTAACTGATGAAGCTTGGAGCCCCAAGCGAAACGTCTTAAATTTTAAAATATACGCTACGATGAATATCTGACCGCTTTTGTGCAAACCGAACCTAAATCCCAAGATACATCCAAAATAAAATTATATATATATATATATATATATATATATATATATATATATATATATATATATATATATATATATATATATATGTGTGTGTGTGTGTGTGTGTGGAAACAAGTGGCGCCTTTGAGGACTTATGGTGATTTTGAGGACGGTCCTCATAGCAATTATATATCCAGCGGTGCTTTTGGGGACTGTCCCTAAACACAAATTCTGCTTTATATGTTTAATGGTTGATTTGAGGACCTAAAAATTTAAAACTTGTTCTTCCAGGCATAACTTAGGCGCAGTTTAGGTAGGCGCAGTGGAATACATTTACCACCTACCTACCGTGATTTTTTCAATAAATTCAAATATTCTTTAAGAATGTGAATAACTATTAAGGACATCTCTCGAAATTGTGTGTTTGAAGATATCTTACTTTTTTGAAAAAGGAATCTAAGCTTTGAGGTTCATTATTCATTACATTGGTAATATAATATGTTCATAACATATTGGGCGCAACTTATCTTGAGGTCAATGACACAAACTCGATTATATTACGAACATTGGGTGATATCCAAAAATTTATTAAAGAAATTAATAAGAATAAAAAATATTTTTTCCTTTACCAACTTACCACGTTTTTAAACGAATTAAAAAATATAAAACAACTTCTTCTAGCCGTATACAGATTCCTAGAACGACAATCGTGTAAACGTATGGTATATCATAAATCGCTTTCTTACTATGGGGAACACTTCATTTAAATAATCGAATTTACAATAGGTAATGGCTTTTGTCTTACGTTCTTACATACCTCACCCTGTTGATAAACTAAATATTTCTTACAAAAACAGGAACTGAGTTTATTAGTTGTAAAATTTACAAAATAATTTTTATTCCATTGGTAATGGTAATTTAGAATTTGTACAAGAGATACGTAGATAGAAAATTCTTGACTCTCTACGGGCTACATAAGCTAGGTAGGTAGGTATATTGTCTATATAGCATGGTAGCCACGTTCTTCGTTTTAGGAATCTGTATGGGGTTATAAGTCTGTAGGGTGGTACCTAGGTGAATTTTAGAGTGTTTTAAAAATGTTTTATATTACAAAAAAAGTTATTTGAAATATTTACATTTTGATTTTGGGTCTTATGAGGTTGAAATTTTGCAAAAGTATTTGATCTCTAAAATCAAATTTTTTGTAGAATTTTGGCAAGAAACATAATTTTCGACCATAAAACCCCCACATACTAATCTCCAATAGAATCGGACCATATCCACAAAACTTCATCTTGATGATGCTATCATAAATTTATGAATTTTGACGGAAAAATATACTCTCCAATCTCGAAAACCCCACACACAAATTTTGTGTAGTATCGGTCAAGTATTTTTAATTCTGTTAAGTTTATATTATCTTATAATGTATTAATATAGGTTTATTTATACAAGTCTACCGTGCAAATCAGTAATTATAGTCGAACCTAATTTCTGCTACCTACCAAACAATAGCCGCGACAACAGACCGGTCAGCAATATTGCCGATAAACTGAACTGCCATGTAATCATTGTTTTGGATGAATCAGTTATCATTTGAATTGAATATTATACAGGAATAAACTATTCATGGAATATTCATATCCAAATAAAATTATTTGAAAAGAAAATCCAGAATTGTTATATTCATTAGGTACTACTGGTCCATCCAAGTTTAAACAAAATGACCCAGAGATTCGCAGTTATATTTATTATTTCCGCGCATGGCAAGATGACTCGAGTTACATGTATAATTTCACGGCATCTGGAAATTTAACTCAAAAAGTGGATTTTAGTATTCTGTCTTGGTCTCCTTTGGGCACAAATCGACCAACACAGATTATTTATCATCTGAAAAGAAAAGAGAATATTCATAATATTCACTAGAAAGTCAAAAAACAATATTTTTAAAATATATTACGAAATGATAAGATAAGAAGTACGAGGAGAATTATTGTTTCAAAATCTTAGAAAATAGTTATTTCTGTAAAAATTCCATTATGTTTTCTGATTTTCTGATCACATTCAAAATTCCAAAAGCAACGTTTCTATATATTTTTTCATGATATGATATGCAGAGGAAAGAATAATTGTCTCTGTTACTCGTTGAATTTGTAATAATAATACATAACCGATCATGGAATAATATACAGAATAATATATTATATGCTATTTGAAAATCGAAAGGAAATAAGACAATAAGAATTCGTTTTTTATAAATAAAAAAGATATTTGGGTAGAGCCACTATCCAGGGACGCAATAGTTGTAGGTTAGCAGTTTTGGTCAATTGAATTTCAATTATGGCTTATTTAGTTGACAATCTAGATAATTTAAGATGAATAAGATGATAAATTAAATCATATCACGATAATGATTAATGAACGCAATCTGATCGATGAATGAAATGAAAAAACTATCTTTGAAATGATGAAAACTAATCTTTTGAACATAATTTCCGCTTATACAGTAATATCCAGATAAGTTAGCCAAAGTTGGCGCACGCTTTTATTCAGCCCAGTTCTCAACCATTTTATGAGAGAATCATCCCGTATAATTGAAAATATAAACCGAAAAAATTCATGACCTCAAAACATTTAATACAGAAAAAGAAAATATACATTTGTTATAAATATGTATAATTTAAAAAAAATGCATAATATATCAATTCCCAACAAGATATCTGACGAACTGCACTCTAAAATAACGTCTGTAAAATAACAAACTTTATTCAAACCCCATGTCTTCCATAGTCCCGAAAAGAACCAAACACAAATATATATATAGTAAGGATATTTCGAATGCGAAATTAAAGTTAGACAGAACGGTCTTTCTGTAGGATAGAAAATTATGGCAGTAATAGTTTTTAGGTATAAAATAGTGCAAAAATCATCCTGATGCACCAGTTTTTCAATATAATTCTATCAGAATTATTTTGTTTTCCGTTCTTATGAACCCGCTATAAAGAAATGCTACATATTGATTTTGAAGTTCAATCTCAATAATTGCAAATTGAATGTACGGATCAAAAGAATTGAAAATGTACAATTTCTCTTCGGTTACCGTCTTGAGGTATGGCTAATATCAAATAGTCGACATATTTTTTAATGGACAGTGGTTAAAAATAGAGTACCTACTAGTATAACTATATCTAACAAATAATTCAAAACATAATTCGCTTATATTGGCGATATTTTCGCTCCCATAGGCGTACCCAGAATTTGTTTGTCAAATCTAGCATTGAAAGAAAAGTACGTACTATCAAATAATAAGGATATAATTTTGTTAAAGGTATATTTGTCTATGATGCAGTTAGCACTCATTGATTGCCATTCACTTTCAATTGCTGATAAACATGTTTATTGTCGAACTGTCCTCAAAAAAACTCGAGACGAGAGCCGTTTGTCTTTGGAATTTATTTGAGTTTAAACACAGGCCAGGGAGCATAAAAAACTCAACATCGTTTCTATAGAAATTTTTCTTTCATCACAACAAACTGAACTCCATCTTCAAATTTCACCAAGATAAATTCTTACAAAAACAAGGACCGTCTTATACGTTGAGGCTCTAAAATATACAAAATAACATTCATTCTATTGGTACTGGTAATTTTGAAGTTGTGCAAGAGATGAGGTAAACACATATCAGTTGCAGGTAGATACTCTTGGCAGCAACTTCTAAAGTACCTGTACCAATAGAATAAATATTATTTTGTATTTTTTAATGCCTCCTCTGAAAGTCAGTCCTTGTTTTTTGTAAAAAAAATATTTATTTCACATTTTTGAGTGTCAACAGAATGATACTAAAAATTTTTCGAGAACTACACCGTACTAAAGTCTCTAACTCTAAGTCTTTGGAAACATTCCAGATAAAAGGTTTCTTCAATTTGGCTATCTTAGATTTCCGATTTTCTAAAAAAATTACCCCTTACCCACATTTGGAGGGGATTTTTGGGGGGAAATACGTACTGGATTCAAATTTTTTTTAGAACTAATTTTCAATTAGATTCATTCGAATAAAAGTAGAATCATCAAAATCGGAGTAAGTTTAATATGCCAAACGCGCAAACATGCATACATAAGAAAAAACAAACATAAAATTGAATTGTATACCTCCTCGTTTTTCAAAGTCTTTCAAAAAACATTTTGCACTTCCTGAACCTATGGCACGCCGTTTTGATATCAAATTACATAATACAGATTAATAATCAAAATTTTCAAAAAAGAAAACTATTCACAAAAAAATTCATAGCCACATAAATATATACTATATGGCACAGGTAATTGCAGTTGTAAATAAATGATTTGTTTTGCTTGTAATAACATTCAAATTCAGAAAATTATTTTTATATTTTCAAATCATTTGAACCGTCAAATATTTTGAAATTCTGTTGCTTTCCATTCCATTCCATTGATATTATGGTAAAAAAATACTCAAAAATTGAACATATATAGGTACCTTATTTCCGAATTTTTATTTTTGAATAAAAATTATCTGCATAGTTTTGATCCTAGAATTTTTATTCTTATATTAGACTAATATAGGTATATTGTTTTATTCTTGATTCTTTATTATTGAAAACTAGCAAACGCCCGCGACTTCACCTGCGTAAGTCAGCGGAATCCCCTACAATGGACTTCAAAATAAACAATATTTTTGTAATTCGTGTCCCCTTACTTTCAGAAAATCACGAAATAAATGTGTTTGCTTATTTATTTTTAGAAGTACTCCTACGAAGTATATGTATATTAGAAAAAATCTTACATATACCGTACATATTTACACACAAAAACGCACACACGAACATTTTCCTACAAATCATTTTATATGACTCTGGGTATCTTGAAACGTGGAGATTGTTGAAATTTACAATTTCAGAAAATCGGCTCCAATGCAATAACTTCCGACTGGAAAGTAAAAAATATTCTTAGATTTTTTAAATATCTTGAATCTGAAAGTAATTTGAGTGAGCATTGTAAAATTGTAAGAAAAACTTATTAATAAATAATTGTCGAGTAGTATTGAAATAGAAACCAAAAATATTTGGTTGAACATTTTTAGAGATATGTGATACTTGATACTTATTTAATTTATTTTGTAATGGGTGCGTAATAATTCTGGCTTCAGTTTTTTATGATCCCTGGCCTCTGGCAAAACGCAATATAGAGGTCGATGACCCGCGAATTTACATGAGGGGTGATTATGTGAATCCCATAGACAATGATATTATTCACTCTTCTACCAAAGATTAGGTATATTTAATCTTTACTTCTACCTTGTATGTACCCAACACCAAAGACTGACTTCTATTATCTTAACACATAAATCATGGGACCAGAAACTTTAACGACTCTGAAGCGGGACTCAGTATCATACAGTATTCTATTAATCGACATGATTCAATGGTAATGTTAATAGAATCTTGTCGATTAATAGAATACTATATGACATAGAGTCCCGCTTCTGGTCGCTCGCTATTCTTTATAGTTATTTGTTATTATTTCACTTATATGTATTCAGTATATTTTTTACTAAATGCCTCACACAGAAACAGAATGGGATCCGTTTTTCTGGGAAAGTACCTACATGTAATATATCTATAAATTGTATGTATACAGGGTTGGACAAATGTGTGGAATCAGCTGATTTCTAGCTAAATTGTAAGTTATAATAAAAAGTATATAATAATAATAAATAAAAAAAATAAAATAAAAGTTGGTTAAAATTTTCCATTCTATCATATAAAATGAAATGATGCTGCTTATCGACTGACAATTATACCAATAATTTAAGCTCTGTTAAAGAAACAATCATGGCAACAAAAAATATCGATTGGTTTTAGATAAAGATGCAGCCATCATTTTAATTAATATTATAAAAACTACGTCACATATCTACCACACCCTTTGGAAAATTGATAAATTAAAGGTAGTGGCTTTAGATGACGAAGATTTTTGTGATCACGGTTCGATTCTATTCAAAATAGTTTGTGGGGGTTTTGGGGATGCAAGTTATGAATTTTATTCATAATTCGATAAGAAGAGGAATTTCATGAATGAGTAGAAAGATATAACTAAAACCGAAAAAAAATTATAGGGTGGAGCCACTCTCCAGGGACGCACTGGTTATAGAAAAGCAGTTATCAACTTAGTTTCAATTATGGCTTATTTGGTTCACAGATTAGAGAATTTTAAGTTGGATAATTTGGGTCGTATCCTTATAATGACTTATAAAAGCTATCTGATCGATGAATGAACTAAACAAATATTATTTAGAAGTATTGTGCAGTGGTAATTCATGCTCTCTATGTTTAAGTTAATTTTAGGACATTTTATTATTATTTTCGGAACTCGCAATAAAAATTCCTTGTCCAGTTTACTTTCCGCATAACTTTAGGATTTCTCAGAATTCAGAATATATTGTTCTTATTACATTCGCGCTAACTTTAGGAACTTGCAGTAAGGATTTCTGGTTCAGGTTACATTCGGGATATATTTAGAAACTCACTGGGAAAATGGAAGGTTAGGCCTTTCAGAAACCTCGTGAGAGGTCTATGCTACCTAGATTACATATAGGCCCAATTTTATTTATTTTTATAATTCTATAATATAAATCATGCATCAAATAGAGGGGTGAAGAAACAATGAAGATATTCTCGAACGAAAGAATAGGTATTCATGTGATTAATGGTGCTAACTCTTGATTCAAATAATATTAGTTAGATTTTAATCCATATAAAACAAATCTCTTACGATTTCATAATTACAAAAAAGTTTGTAAACAACCAATCATTGCTATAGAAAACTAATTTTATTTTGGTGAACAAACCAAATTCCGTGTCTTTCATTCGTGGAACATTGTGAACAAGTAGTTCTAGTACTAACTAAAGTAAGCTAGTAATATATTGAAGACTTTATAAATTCAAGATAAACTAATTCTAATCTTTGCTATAAGTAGGTATTCTGTGTTGCTTCTTTAAATGTTATTATATACATATACATATCAAAGCAAATTAAATTATTATGTTTAATTTGCTTTGATATGTATATGTATTTTATATTGGATTCTTCTTTGAAGACTTTTTAAAAAAAACTTTATTTACTTTAACAAATTTATTA
The DNA here is from genome assembly GCA_958507055.1 of Crioceris asparagi. NCBI lineage: Eukaryota > Metazoa > Arthropoda > Insecta > Coleoptera > Chrysomelidae > Crioceris > Crioceris asparagi. The sequence continues at coordinate 75,212,494 of OY293826.1, forward strand.
GTCGACTTAATTTTGAAATAACAGGCCGAAAATGAGACAAGTACAGCAAAGAGTTCTACTTTACTAAATTTTTTACGTACTAATCCGACGATCGCTCTTGGATGTCTACTTAAATAGTTTTTTAGGTGCAAGCTAAGCAGTTTCTAGAATGTTATAAACGATTTAGATTGCACTGTTACAATTTCTATGAATAATCCTATGTTAGATGATATGATTGTTATGACAGGAAGCTGAAATATGAGGTTTCATACTGTAAGGCAATATGTTAGCTTTGAAAGATGAAATTTAATAATTGTACGTGACTTTTATAAAAATACCAGCGACAGACTGTCGCGACGGATAAATCGAGAATATTAAATATTTAAAATATAATATATCTGGATATTTGTAATATAACAACTATCTGAATATTTCTAATATAACATGTATATAATAACATTTAAAGAAGCAACACAGAATACCTACTTATAGCAAAGATTAGAATAGTTTCTCTTGAATTTATAAAGTCTTCAATATATTACTAGCTTTACTGAAATCACTGAAGTTGTATACCCTGGTGTAACACGCTCTTTATTAGCTTGACCTGTGTGTATGTAGGTATGTATGTTATGTATCCAAAGACAATGAGTCCATTATTAGCAATATTGTGTATTGTTTATATGAGATGCAACTCTTATCATGATGTCTATACTCTGTAACCTGATACCATTATTAACCATATGAAGGAAAGTATTGTTTGCAACATTGTAGTTGTTTACCGTATTATATTTCATAGCAGCAACATCCAATGTTCCCAGAGATCATGAATAACTTTGAGAAGACATTTACAAGGATTTTGCTGTTCCCCTCTTCTTTTATGAAAAATATAAATAATGAGTTCATATGAAAATATTAAGCTTTTGATTTGATCTGTTAACATCCTTTTGATCTTAAGTTTGTTAGTTGCAGTCGCTCTAACTACTTAATCAATAAGTTTCATTAAGCATCTGTCGGTTCAAATTTTACAACAGTAACTTTAAATGTTAGGGAAGTAGTTGTGTAGAAATTAATAGGAAATAAAGTGTAAACTATTTTTTTAAAAGTGATTTTCAACGACCAACCCCTAACAAAATTGACGCAGTCAGTAGGATAGCAAATCCAGAAGAAAACAAGAAGAAGTATTGCTCTCAAGATCTTCTGGAGAAGACAAGGGAGAACTTAGCGCGAAATAAGAAGATCCGGTGGTTTCCAAGCCTTTGTGTCAAATCCGAGCTCCAACGCAAATGGGGAGAAGATTCCAATTGTGAGTACATTTACATTTTGTTGTCTTTAAACGAAGTAACGTATATTCATTGTATATGGTTATATATTATTATTGAAAGAAGATATTGAAGTTATATATTGGAAGGAATATAGTAATTGATAGGAAATAGGTACTATCGATTTTCTCATGAATATATGAAGTATTTATGAAATAAAAAGAATATAAAGATATAATAAAGTTAATAAGTTTCTAATAATACTGTTGAAGTTACTGAGATTATTAAAAGAAATACATATTGTCATAGTAACACATAACGAATTATAATATTGAACAGAATGGAACCACAGATTGTTGACCAACCAATAATTGAACCAGAATATAGACTAAGAGAAATATGTCAAGTTATACCTGAATATGATGGTGATTCTATATTATTAAACGCATTTATAAATTCTTGCGACGCAGCATTTGAAATAGCGACGGAGAGTCAGAAATTTCTATTGACTATAGTAATAAAAAATAAACTGAAAGGAAGAGCATCTCAATTAATTAATTCGAGAGACTTGAATAATTGGATCAATATAAAGAATCTTTTAAAAACACATTTTGGAGATTCTAGAGACGTTTCAAGTTTAATTTACGATTTACAACAATTTAAACAAGGAAATAATGAGAATCCACAGAATTATGTTCATAGAATTAACGTGCATCATTCTAAATTATATGGGGCTATAAATCAACAAATTATTTTAACACAAGACCAAAAAGTAGCTCAACAAGCCTTTGTAGACAAGGTGGCGCTACAAACATTATTAGTAGGACTAGAATCTAACCTTGGTAAAATCGTACGTGCATCTCAACCTCGAAGTATTGCTGAAGCTGCACAGATATTAAAAACAGAATATCAGCTGAGTTGTTTAGAACGAAAGAAACCTTATACAAGCGAGAATGATAAAATAAAAACCAGGAATATAAAACGATGTAACTATTGTAAGAGAGAAGGTCATTTCACATCTGAATGTTACCGTAAACAACAAATAAATAATAACAATTATAATAATAATAATAGGTCGTCAAATAATTCTAAATTTCCACAAAGATATCCTAATACTACTAATACTCAACGTAATTATCAAAATAATGGTTATCGGGAATCGAATTATCATAAACCAAATGGGAATTTTAACAGAAACAATTATTTTCAAACCAGAAATAATTCGCAAACACACCATTTAAACGAGAATCGTACAGATTTGCAGGCTGGAACTTCTGTACACGAGACCCAGTCCAGTCAAACAAACCAGAAAAGTATACAGAAATAGAATACGAAAACGAATATGTAAGTGCAAAAACGGAAGTAATCTTTTTTATGTTTTATGTAGGAACGGAAAAACAAAATTCTTAGTTGATACAGGTGCTGGAATAACTATTTTAAAGCCAAGTAAAGTTAATATTGTTAATAAAATTCAAGAAGTGAAAACTATTAATTTAAGAGGCGTTACACCAGGAAATATCCCACTGAATAAGGTTACTGAATATCCATTTTTCTTTGACCACACTGAAGACACGTTACTAGTATACTTATACGAATTAGATGTTGAATTTGATGGAATTTTAGGAATGGATTTTCTTAAGAAATATAATTGTATTATTGACATTAATAATACAGCTTCTCGAAGTTCATCCATTGTAATTGTAGCATAAGTCTGTTAGTAAGCTTTGCCTTTTACAGCTCCCCACAAATAAAAATCGAAAACCGAAAGATCGGGAGATGGTGGTGGCCATAAAACAGGGGCATTTCTTCCTATCCAAGAATTAGGAAATATTTCATTTAGATAATTCCGAACTAATAGAAAATTATGGGGTGGAGCGCCATCACGTTGAAACCATTGTAGATTTCTTCGAGTGTCCAGGTTTAAATTGTCGCGTGTTAAAGATTTCTCAAAAATAAATGGTCCAATAAGTGTTGAGCCCATAACATCACACCAAACTTTTTTCAACATGATATGGATTTTCTTGCATCCATAAATGTTCATTATGGCGATTAAACATGCCACAAATAGCAAATCTCGTTTCATCAGTCCGTAATATTTTGAAAAATTCGAGACGCCACTCAAGATCCCCAGAATGAAGAGTTTGGAACACTGATAACTTGTGTGGGCGGAATTTGTGTTTCTTTAGCACCCTCACCTCTGCGAAGAACCAGCTTCTTCAGCAATTTCTTTGGTGAACCTTTGGGTTCTAGTCAGCATCCTACCGAATGCTGACGAGACCCAAATTGGTTGAAATCGATGAGATCTTGTAGTTGCATCAGTGATTCACTAGCATGTTATGTCCCAAAGATAGAGACCGAAATCATAGTATCGTCGTTTTAAATCTAATTTCTTCTCACTAGGAAACAATATAAATTCGCACCCATATATATATTTAAAAGAAATCTACACTTTTTTAATGTACAGTATTTTCACATTTTATGTTTAGTATTTTGTATGACACCTTTTAATACAATTTCAGCACGGGTTATTGAGAACATCTCGCAGCTGTTAACGGTTACGCTCGGAACAACACCTATTTCCATACCGGATGTTTTCCATGGAGATTGCAGTAATTTGATGAACACCATATGTCCACTTGCAAAAGGAGAACTAGCTGAATATAAATACGTTTTATCACTACCATTTATAATGAAGGTGAGTTGTCATTCATTATTGGTTTCATTGACTAATATACGTTTCAATTCATGTTTCATCCTTACTTCAACAGCTCTGTAAAACTAGTCGAATTGGATTCTCGAATATAGGTACCAGAGTTAGGAGCCGATTTCGGCAATATAGCGTTTCACTATATTCTAAACTGATCCTGTTGCAACTCATCGTCTTTCTGATCGCTTCCATTGGTATTGTTGGAGATTTTGTCACTGCATCAGATGACACACATTTACTAGGTATACGTAGAGAAGTATATTCAAGTAACATAGGCAACTAATTTTGTAGGAAGTCTAAATAACAGCAACAGTTCACAGTCTGCTCAAAAAAGAATAGTCCAGTCACATAATCTCCAACAATAGGTACAAGCCTGAACATTTGAAGAAAATCTAGTCTAAGAAGTTGCCATGAGATACGGAAGTATTATTTTCTCTTGAATTCTTAATTGCAACATTTTTGTCTATTACTACCATTTTTAAGGGATGTTCACTCTGATATGATTTCTTCTTTGTGTAGTTGGGCAAGAGAGGATAGGATAAAAAATGAAGTTTGCTTTCTAAAATAAATCCAAGACTTCAGCTTTATGTTTGAAATTGGTTATTTATGAGTAGATACCTATAAATATACAAAAATGAAAATTAAAAATCCCGATGGCCTGTAGTCAGCGGAAAGGTAAATTTTTCAAAATTCATTGAATTGAAATTTGAACAACCTTTTCACTGGTATACCTACATGTTATTACATAAAACTGTCATATGTGTCATAGCCTTGCGTTTAGAGGTTTTTGTTTTGGCTGTTGAATATAAAGCAGACAGGGTTCGAGTTCCACTTCAAGGCAGAATTTTTTTTTTCGCCTATTTCTTTTCAATAAATATACTATATATTTTTTTAATCAGGGTCTATATTAAGATCTCCAGAAAATGTACAATTACATCAAATTTTATATTGAGTGTTCATGTTTTATCAATATTTCTTATTTTTCTTTATTAATTTTTATTTTTTTACCTATGTATTTTATGAAAAATTGCTTTGAACAAAAGTTATAGGTACTGATTATATCTATAACCTAAAATTATTTTTAATAATATTTATACTACTGCTCTTTTTAGATATTTTTTTTAAATGTTTGAATGGTCGCCATTTTGAAACTACTTACCCGATATTGCCCAATAACGAACTCGGCCGAGATATTTGAGAGATTGATTTTTGCAGAAAATTTGAACTTGATACCTCCAAAACTGCGACCTCTATCGTGTTAACAAATTTCGTAATATCCCATATATATATATATATATATATATATATATATATATATATATATATATATATATATATATATATATAAACTTTTGAACCAAATGTTTTTTTGGACTAACAACATGCCGTTGAATTTTTTTCGAAATTCAAAAGTGTGAACGATCGCAATGGGTACATTTCTATAAGAAATTTACCTAAAAAAAATTCTTAGCACCTGTGAGGAAAATTGGTCTTTGATAAATTATTAGCTATTAGAAGGTGACCGCGATTTTGTCCGCGCATAGTATATAAACGACAGTTGTGGCATGTGTACGAATATATTCTTTCAATTTCATCGCCTCAATCAATGTTAAGTGTGAACGTAGTTAATAACTCATGGTGTGAGCCCAAAATTAGCTGCGTCATATTGTTTTGTGAGCTTGTGCATTAACTAACCCGCAATAGATGTCAAAACCGGTACTTATTCTCTTAATTTTATTCGGGTAGTTGAATTTAGAGTCCAACTGTTGGCCTGTTGCTCTTCGCCAGGACAACACTTATCTTAAAATGTAATTTAGAATATAAGCCATCACCATAGCTTACCTAACAATTAAGCTGTGGCTATCACTATGACCAGTTTCATCAAGATATAAGTATTTCACTATGTACCTGAACATCGAAAAACAAAAGATTTGTTATATGCATGGATAATTATTTTTTTAATTATCATTTCAGGGTATATTTGCTCTGGAGTTTTCGCTTAAGGATGTCGAAGTCAAAGATCCCAACTATGAAGGTTTTGTATGTTTTGGAATTGATTTATTGAATTAATAAATGAATTATTTATAGTCGAACAATGTGATAAATAAAATAAATCTGCTCAACTATTCATTTATTTTTAATTCATTAGAAATATTCTTGAATATAAAATGTGTCCGAAATTGGTAGGTAATGGATTTATGGGTATCTCGCCAACTATAAGAGATAGAAAAACGGTTGACTGGGAAAAGTTTTAGATTATTCTTTCTATAACGGAATGCTATTCATAGAATATTTGTTGGGTTTATTAAATATTTTGGAAAAAAGAATACGATTATTTCTGTAACTTTCATTTGCAACTTTGCATTTGTCTGAAACCACCATATTACACAGATGAGGATCATATTTCTAGAGTTCTAGACTCATTTTGCAGAGTTCAGCAAAAATAAGACTTTTGCCAAAAAAAATCGGATAGAATTTTTATTAAAAAATCAGTCATTGAATTGAACGTCAGCTTTACCAAAAATGTTAGAAATTTGGTTTGGTTTTTTGGTCCAAGAAAATATAGCAAATACGGTAGGTAAATTACAGGTAATTGGTTTATCTGAAAACTGTTTAATTGGAGGCATGGTTTGGGGTTTCCGAGGCCGTCAAACGAAAATTTTCAAGCTGATCCTCAAGGTATTCAATAGATTCATCATGACCACTTTCAAGATTTGCCTGATAATTAGATGATTCGGAATTTTCTTGATAACTAGATGAGGCTTTTTCCATAGAATAATAATTTGATTCGTATTGTTCAAATTCTTGTTCGGGATTTTCATTTTCCAAATGAGTAAGTTATTCGAACACATATTTTGGAGGGTTAGACTGATTTCTATGAAAATGATTATTGAATTGGGGTCTCATATAGTTTAGTGGACGTCTAGGTTGAATACTGACGCCTGACATTGGTTGCGGATATGTTTTTTGCATTGATGGATGTCGTGGTTGAACACTGATACCTGACATGGGTTGTGGGTATGTCTTCTGTTGTGGAGATTTAAAGAAATTTTGGTTCAGATTAGGTTTAGGATTAAATTTTGGTTCAGTTTCAAAGACTTGTTGTGCAGACGGAAAATGGTGTTTATTAGGTTGTTGATTAGTGACAAATGGTAATCGTGGAAATTCGGGTAAATTAATGGGTTTAGGAGGATTTGAAAATGTATAGTTATTTTATGTTTTCCAGGCATAGTCTGGAGAAAATTATTTTAGAAACCATTTTGTCAAGATTTCGTAATTAGAAATGATATCAATAGCTGTGTCTAAATTCTGAGGATTCCTAACAATTAAAAGAGTTTTTAATTCGTTTGAAATGTTTGACAATAAATTTTGGTTCGCTGTTAATTCATTCTGAGTTATCAGTATTGTTCTAGCTTCTACATTTTGAATTTCTGTACAAATTTTGTTATTTATGTGTGACTAAGGCCTTAAGTTTTAAGATATAGTCTTGAACTGATTCTCCTTTGCTCCTAGTCAAAAATATTAGTTGTTGTTGTAAATTGGATCTGGTAATAGGATCACTAAACTTTTGGCGGAGGGCTAATTTAATTTGATCCCAAGTATTGAGATCGGGTCTGGTTAATAAAAATTCTTCAGCATCATCAATTAATTTTGGTTTAATGGCTAGAATCACATATCCTTGCTGAGAAATATCATTGGTGAAATATCGACTATGGAAAGTATCAATTTGGGTTATAAAAGATTCTAGGCGACTTGGAGTACCATTCAAATTTTTTTAGCAAAGAGACTGTAGATCTTAAGGCTTCGGCCATGATTGGATTAGTTTCTACTCCGTTAATTGTTTCTAGTTCTATTGAGTCTGAATTAAAATTATCAATACTTGTTGATATTCTTCTAACTCGTGGATAAGTGATATCCAAAACTTTATTTTTATATCTTTTCATAAAAATTCATATAACATGTATAAATAAATAAATCTTGTAAATAAATGCTTTCCGCAATAAATATAGGTAAATAATATATAAATAATAATCAAATGGATGTAAATCTTAATTAAACAGAATTACAACAATAAGCGAGATTGTTCAAACTCACTGAGTTATTTAATCTTCTTCCCTGTTTTGCTTCTGTTATCGGGTAGAGGCTCGTCCTGGAAGATACACGTCTAGGCTGGCTGCTACTCGTAGTGGATTCTAGTTAACACCAATACATCCGGTGGCTTTCGGATATTAGCTACACCAAAGTATCCCAAGTCCGAAGAGTTGACTGACTTGTTATAGATGGCTCCAAAGGCAAGTCAGGAGTTCCAATTAACTTCCTTGTACACAAGTCCTTCGATACACATTAACTTGTTGAAACAAGACGGTACGCTCTTTACGATGGGCACTTTTTCGATTATCACTTGGAAATCTTTTCACAAGAATCGGGAACTTTATCGAATGCTTATACCGGGTGTATCCTACTGACTGCGCCAGTTATATAAGTTTATCTCGGTGTTGCCTTTTTAAAAAGAACAAACTTTATTATATGAAACTTATATTAACAAATTAATATATGTGTACAATAAGAATGATAATTGAAGACTGACTTACATCTCTACTGTCGCCTATTTATACATATCTAAGTTCTGCTTACACAGCACTATGTCTATTGGTAACATTATATCTATAATAAAAACTACCTCATCTATAATGGCAATATAACTCAAAAATAGAAGTTTTGGTTGGGGCCATTATACTTGACATAAAACAAAAACAAACCTGACATATGTCTAAGGTAGAAATAAAAGAGAAGAAAATTAAAATATAACTCGGTCAACAAAAGTTTAGTTTACAATAAATACAACTACACTAGGACCAGACCTAGGGTGTTAAGTTTCAGGCAATCAATTTAATGGAAAGTTTGATCGTTATATATTTGTAAATTAGAATCATAAATTAACAGAGCTATTCGCGGAGGACATATAATTATTATTGACTTCGCAAGAGAGAATGTATGAATATATGTTACTCAAGCCCTTAATATCCGTCCTCTTGTTCATACTTTAGGCATTTTGGTATATCTGACACATTTCAAGAAAAACACGCTTCACCCCATTTCTTTCAACATTAAGAACTCTCGCAGAATTGTAGTCTGGAATGTGATTATATTCTTTAACATGAGAAGCCACTGCACATCGCGATGAAGTCTGGCGTCACTTTTATGTGAAATAATCCTGTTTTTTAAAGATCTAGAGGTACGACCTATGTACTCGGAATTGCAACTCCCACAATGGACATTGTAGGCGACGTTAGTCAATAAGGAGAGAAACTTTATCTTTTAATTTAGAAAAAATGGAGTATGATGTTAAAATGGTTTTTGATGCTATTTTAAGGTTTAAGTCTCTAAATATCCTAATAAGTTTCGGAGTAACTTCTTTAATGTAAGGTAACTTCGCAAAGTTGATCCGGCTTATCTCACTTATATTATCTTCAGAATTATTTGGGTTATTGTTTCTATTAGAATTGTTAATATTTGGATTTTCACTATTATTTTGGGGTTTCATATTGTAACGTGCAAAGGGGAACAGCCGCCGGTATTGGCTACAAAGTAGCGGCATCCGTTTGAACTAAGCGCGCGATATATGCTGTGGTTGGAAATACCAAAAGCGGCGTTAACAAAGAGAGCGACGGCAGCAGTCGGCGTCTTCTGTTAAAATGCCGACAAAACGAATTTCGAGAAGCGTACAGTGGCGGCTTTCGTGTCAACGACCAGAAGCCGCCCGAATGCTCTGGATCCTTTATCGGGTATATATATGAGAGAATTTTCGGCAAGGAGACAGAATGAAAAAGGCAGTGTGAATAAATAGAATAGTCCGAGTAAGTTAGAGAGAATATAGTAAAGTTAAGTTGTAATTTATATAATTTTGAGTGTAAATAAAGTTAATTTAATAACTCTAAATTAGTCTCACTTATCTGCGAACCCGCATACGCAACAATTTGGTGTTAGAAGAGGGATAAGTGAGTGAAGAGGCTTTTGTCTATGGTGAACACCCGTAAGCAGACAGAAAAAATGGAAGAACAACTAACTAAGTTATTCTCCGATTTTTCTAGAAAACAAGAAGAACTACGACATCGAGATTTCCAGCAGGTTGCAGGATTGTTCCGAAATGTCCATCAAGAAATCGAGACTGTAAAACAAGAAGTTCGAGAAGAAATTGGAACAGTTCGAGAAGAAATTGGGACAGTTCGAGAAGAGTTTGAGGAGAAGTATCGAAGACTAGAGAAAGAGATGAAGAAGAAACGAGGTACCAACCAAGACGAAAGCAGCAAAATGGACACGTCGGCGATCACAACAGCCAATGAAAAACTTAAACCACCAACATTTGACGGCGAAATATGCTGGGCTATGTACAAACGTCAGTTTGAGGCAGCAGCTAATGCAAATAGATGGGATCAGCAGCAGAAAGCAACGGCGTTGGTATTGGCTTTGCGAGGAAAGGCGCTTGAAATACTTCAAAACATTCCTGAAGCCAAACAAACCGATTATTCGGCTGTTGCGGGCGCCTTGGAACTAAGATACGGCAACAAATATCTTAGCCAAGTGTATCAGAGCCAGCTGAAGAGCAGAACTCAAGGTTCAACGGAGTCACTGCAGGAATTCAGCAGTAGCATTGAGAGCATGGTACGACTGGCTTATCCACAGGCCCCGGACGAATTCATCGAGCAAATTAGTGTCCAATACTTCATTGATGGAGTTCGAGATATCGATATGCAGCAAGCATTGAGACTAAGTAGGCATAACACCTTAGCCGAAACAGTTGTCCAAAAACGCTTCTATGAATCGTCGCAGCAAATTAAGAGAAGTCAGAGTGTCAGACGAACCACAAGACAATGCAGATTTCTTTAAGAAGTTGGAGGCGATGTTCCAGAAATTCTGCTCTCGAGGAAGCAAGGAGTCTGGATATAGAAAAGTGATTAAGTGTTACAATTGCAACCGAGAGGGAGATATAAGTAGAAACTGCAGGCGACGACACAGATCTGAAGAACGAAATGTTCAGAGAGAGAATACCCGACTTCAGGAAAACTCAACCTCGCCAGTGTAAGGGGGCGAACGCTGGCGACCACTGATTATCAAGCCCCCCAGTTACATTTGTACTCCATCAAGAAGAGCTGTGAGAGCCTCGTTGTCCAAGGTTTTATCAACGGCAAGAAATGTGGTTTGACTATCGACACGGGGGCAACAAGGTCAGTGGTACGCCCCGACATGGTTTCCAAAGAATCTATCGTGCAGCACAACATCAAGCCAATACTGGAAACTGCAAAAGGAGATTTGATAAATGTTTTTGGAGAGACCACCACCACTTTGGAAATTGGCAATGCACAAGTAAAGATAAATGCAATCGTGGCTGACATAGTAGATGAATTTATAGTAGGCTTAGACGTTTTGGAAACCTTCAATTTTATCACAGTGGACTTTAAAAACAGAATGTTAAGAGTGGGCAACGAGGAATTATTTTTCTCAGCATCTTCGAACAAGAACTGTCTTGTTAAAATAATCGTCACCGAAGATATACGAATATCTGGAAATAGTGAGAAAATCTTGAAGGCGCACCTAGAAGAACAACTGGAAGGAGTTAACACTATGGTTTTTGAACCAAACGAGAACAAACAGAACGGGGCTCTTTTGGCTAGGTGCTTAGTTAATTCCAACGATATTATTCCAGTGAGGGTAACCAATTTAACTGTAAACAGAATGACTTTGAAGAAAGGGGAAGTAATCGGTACCTGTTCGCCAGTCTCCCGTGTAACAAGATGTGAGCAAGAGGAATCCGTTTCAAAAGATGTACATTTGTCCCAAGAGCTAATGGAGAGTTTTAAGAAGACCTGGAAACATCTTAGCGAACAGGAAAAGAAAAAGGCCATCGATTTTGTAAAGCAAGAAGCTGATGTTTTCGTGCAAGGAAAAATTACAGGGCGAACGAATTTAGTCGAACATCGGATCAACACGGGAAATGCTGTACCTATTCGCCAACCTCCACGAAGACTTACTTTTGTAAAACAACAGCAAGTTAACACCATGGTTCAAGAAATGCTGAAGGATGGCGTCATAGAAGAATCCAGCAGTCCTTGGTCATCACCGGTTGTGCTGGTGACGAAGAAGGATGGTTCGACGAGGTTCTGAGTGGATTACAGGAGGTTAAATGATGTAACGAAGAAGGACAGCTACCCATTACCCCGAATTGACGATACCTTAAATACCTTAGCTGGATCCAGGTGGTTCTCAACTCTTGACCTGAAAAGTGGATAGAGCTAAACAAGGAAGATAAAGAGAAAACGGCCTTTACAGCTGGAAACGGCCTATATCAATTCAATGTCATGCCGTTTGGATTATGTACTGCGCCTGCCACTTTTGAAAGGTTAATAGAATTAGTTCTGCGAGGACTAACTTGGGAAACCTGCCTGGTGTACTTAGATGATGTAATGGTGATTGGCAAAGATTTCGACGAACATCAATCGAATCTGAAGAAAGTATTCGCCAGGATCCGAAGTGCTAATCTCCAGCTGAATCCAAAGAAATGCGTTCTATTCCAGAAAAAAGTCAACTTTCTCGGACACGTCGTATCATCGAAAGGAATTGAGACCGATCCAGAAAAAGTCCAAGCAGTGCGAGATTGGCCCAGACCAAAGATCAAGCACGAAGTCAGAAGCTTTTTGGGACTCAGCAGTTACTACCGCCGATTTGTTAAGGATTTTGGGAAAATTGCGAAGCCACTACATCAATTAACCGAAAAAAAGTCCCACTTTGACTGGTCACCAGAATGTCAACAGTCGTTTCTTGAGCTGAAAAACCGTTTGACCAGTGCTCCTGTTCTTGCATATCCCTTGGACGAAGGATTGTTCGTGTTAGACACTGACGCTTCACAAAGTGGAATAGGAGCTGTTCTTTCCCAAATACAGGATGGCGAAGAAGCTGTAATTGGATATTTCAGCAAAACGTTGGGAAAAGCAGAGCGAAACTACTGTGTGACCCGGAAGGAGCTGCTAGCGGTTGTACGATCCATAGAACATTACCACAGTTTTCTCTATGGACGGAAATTTTTAGTAAGAACAGACCACTCTGCACTACAGTGGCTGCTGAATTTCAAAAATCCGGAGGGACAGATAGCGCATTGGCTGGAGAAACTGCAGAGTTACGACTTTCAAATTAAACACCGAAAAGGAAGAAGTCACGCCAACGCTGACAGCTTGACACGAAGACCTTGTGGCAGTTTCTGTAAATTCTGTCAAAGACAGGAACAAAAAGAAATAGCCACAGATGTTGTACATATCCAACAAATGCAGATTAGGAATGAGGAAACGGAAAATACCGACGAAATCACCAGAGACAACTTTAAAAGAGAACAAATCGCTGACAAAGATTTGACGATAGTACGGGGCTGGCTAGACTAAAAGCGACGACCTGAGTGGCAAGAAATATCCAGATTTGATCAGACAGTCAAGGGGTACTGGGCTCTGTGGGATTCGTTGTGCTTACGGGATGACTTAAACACTCGTAAATGGGAAAGTCCAGATGGTAGGAGCATTGTGTATCAAACCGTTGTACCCCGAACGATGGTAGCTGAAGTACTTCGTGAACTGCATGGTAGTCGCAGTGGAGGCCATTTTGGAGTAAATAGAACATTGGCACGTGTGAAAGAGCGGTATTATTGGATCAACTGTCGAAGAGATGTGGAAGAGTGGTGCAGAAGGTGTGACCTCTGTGCTTCTAAGAAGGGTCCGAAGACACGATCCCGAGGGAAAATGAAGCAGTATCTGTCAGGTGAACCTTGGGAAAGAATTGCGGTGGACATTGCAGGACCATTCCCTACGACAGATTCTGGAAATAAGTACATTATGGTTGCCATGGACTATTTCTCGAAGTGGCCAGAAGTAGTGCCGATGCCGAATCAGGAAGCAGTTACAGTGGCCGAAGCCCTTCTGGAAAATGTGATTTCCAGACACGGAGTACCCTTGCAGCTGCATACCGATCAAGGTAGAAATTTTGAATCCGAAGTATGGACGCAGTTAATGAGGTTGCTGGGAATACGGAAAACACGAACAACCCCACTTCATCCACAGTCAGATGGAATAGTTGAGAGGCACAATAGGACCATCAATCAATACCTCTCACTGTTTGTGAATGAGCACCAACGTAACTGAGATAAACTGGTACCTCTCTTTCTCCTGGCCTACCGAAGTTCCCAGCATGAATCTACTGGCTACACATCATCTATGCTCTTGTCTGGAAGAGAAATGAAGCTCCCCGTAGATCTGATGTTTGGCAGACCATCAGCCGACGATCATGAAGAAGTGTCTCTTCCACATTATGTAGCTGACCTACAGAAGCGACTTAGAGTGGTCCACGATTTTGCCAGACAAAAGCTCCAGTTGAAGAGCGACAAAATGAAGATGAGACTTGACAAAAGGCAGTCATTAAACTCTTTTAATGAAGGCGATGCAGTTCGGTTGTACCAGCCACAGCGAAGGAGAGGATTAAGTCCGAAGTTGTAAAGACCTCGGGAAGGACCATATCGCATTGTCAAAAAGATTAATGACGGTGTACAGGATCCAACTTTCGCCAAGAGCCAAGCCAAAAGTGGTGCACGTGGAAAGACTGAGTCCGTATCGAGGAGATAATCCACCGGTCTGGAGGCAAACGGAAGAAGCTGTTCGGGGCGAACAGCTTTAAGGGAGGGAGCAGTGTAACGTATTGGCTACAAAGTAGCGGCATCCGTTTGAAGTAAGCGCGCGATATATGCTGTGGTTGGAAATACCAAAAGCGGCGTTAACAAAGAGAGCGACGGCAGCAGTCGGCGTCTTCTGTTAAAATGCCGAAAAAACGAATTTCGAGAAGCGTACAGTGGCGGCTTTCGTGTCAAAGACCAGAAGTCGCCCGAATGCTCTGGATCCTTTATCGGGTATATATATGGGAGAATTTTCGGCAAGGAGATAGAATGAAAAAGGCAGTGTGAATAAATAGAATAGTCCGAGTAAGTTAGAGAGAATATAGTAAAGTTAAGTTGTAATTTATATTATTTTGAGTGTAAATAAAGTTAATTTAATAACTCTAAATTAGTCTCACTTATCTGCGAACCCGCATACGCAACAATATTATTAATGTTGTTATTTATGCTTTCAATCTGAGGGATTGTTATTCTGAAATTCTATATAGAATATTCTTTATAAGCACGCTTGGGTAACCATTGTCTTTGAAAATATTATACAAAATGTGAAGGTTCTTAACCCTGAACGAATCATCAGAGATCTTTATAACCCTATTTTTCATCTGTTTTACAAGGTTAATCTTTATATGCATGCTATGATATAAGTTATAATTTAGGAATCTGCTTGAGCTTGAAGGTTTCATGTACCAATGAATTATTATTTTATTGTCACTGGTACGAACAAACCGTGTGTCTAAAAATGGAACTGAAAAGTTGTTATCTTCTTTTTCTATTGTAAATTGTAAATAGGGATCGTAGCTATTAAAAACCTCTACTATTTCATTCAACCCTTCGACCGGTAAAGCGACTATAATATATCTATTGATTTCCTTGGCGCTCCTTTCTACTATCTTGTCGGAGAAATGGTATTTTACCAAGACACATAACAGACAAGACATCTCCTATTAACAACCTGTTTGTAAACCAAGGTATTTCTGACAACATCAAAGCTCCTTTAAATAGATTAGAAAACAAATTATTGTCAATTGATATTAACTCTTGTCATAAGGTTATTTTAAAGTTAAATATATACTTACGTTCCCTTAAGGAAAATATCATTACACATACAAATGAGTTTATATATAGTAATTTTGAGTCGAAACAGAAAAGGCACTATAATAAGATTTTCCATAATACCAAACCGAATAATATTATTAAGTTGAACAAGCTTACAGATGAGGCTAATAAATTATTTCTTTCAGTGAAGCCGAATTGGATAAAAAACCTCACTAATGTTAATATCCCTGAAGACATTTTGAGTTTTCTATCATTAGGCCCAAATTTCAGTATTGAACCAGTGATTAAGAAAGATTTTTCAGTCAAACTCCTTCTAGCAGACATTGATT